>CM032333.1:78985793-79585793 GCA_019022515.1 Quercus aquifolioides
ACCCCATTACGCTTAAACGGAAAAATGGAAGCACTGAGTGTAGCAACCAGGGGATGACCGTTCAAAGGGCGAGAAAGTTGGCCGAAGAGAGGACTGAAGGTTCGAGAAGATGAAAACTTACAGGAACTGAACTGGAGATTGATCTTCGAACGCACAGAAGGATTCTTGATGACTTTGGGAAAGATTGAAATCGGCGACTGAAAGAGCTCGGAGCAGTTGTGTGCTTGTTCTTGTTGGATGGTCTGGGAGTTGCAAAGTAAAGAAGGAATGACTTCCTCTGAGATTTTATACGAGGTCAAACAAAGGGGCAGAAGTTATTTCGCCCAAATCCCGAGGAGAGCTACATCCGTTGGATCAATAGCCTACCGTTGGATGCAAAGGACAAGACGCCGCCTGGAGTAATTAATATGGCGCTTTGGGAATACGAAAAACGACCACAGAAATGATGGAGCGTGTACATCTATGCCCACACACGTGCCAGTTCAAATTTTTGTCTGTTCTCAAGCTTTTATTCCGTGACAAGTCAAAATCCTACTTTTTCTCTTCGGATGCGAAGGGAAAAACTAAAATTTCGAGGGGCTATTGTGGGGGTGAAAAGCCCAACCTGACGTATTGGGCCCAAGGCTCTATTTGAAGACTACTGTTTGTCCGAAGAGATGAAAACACTCGAGAAAAATCCCATGTAAAAGAAGCATGTCTGGAGAGGAGCATGGTCATAGTCCGAGGAGACATTCAGTTTCCCGATGAGGCCATTATCCTCGGATCCGAAGAAGTTTGGTCCGACAAGCGTCTGGGAAGCTCAAATGACCCTCCTGACAAGTGTAATGATAAAGATGAACCTCAGGCACGCATGAAGATAGCAGGAACGAAGAAATATCTAGAAGACAAATTTCAACCACCACATTAAATGCACTGCACCTACTTTCCTGGCCGCATTAAAGTGGAGAAGACCCCTGAACAGTGCACTCTCAGCTACCACCACTTACACAAGGCTAAAAAGGATACACGATGGGACATGCACTCAAGTGGGCGCCTGGATGATGAACAAGTGGATGATGAAGATGAAGGGAGGGGGTACTATATAAGAGGGAGAGGCCTCTGATAATGAAAAAAAAAAAAAAAAAAAAAAAAAGAAAGGGAGAAAGGAGAAAACTCCATTACTGTAGCTCTAAGAATTGTAACCCATGTTCATTCAATACAAATTCCTATTCGGACGTCTATATTTGCATTTGTTCGAGCACGATTGAATGCTAATTTTATTCACAAGCACTGTAGTCTAATACTATTTAATTCATTTCTAGCCTAGCTCTTTCACCCACTCTCTACAAATTTATTGTCTTGGATTCATTGGGCTCACAATCCATACCTTTTGGGCTTGGGCCATGAAAATTGACCCTACAATTATTATTGAATTGATATTTGGGCTTAGAGATTGAAATATGAACTTAAATTTTAAGACTATATATATATATATATTATATATATATATATATATATAAAACAGTAACTCTGAAATTGTAAGTCAAAATAAGAATATATTTATTTATATTTTAGTCAATTTTTTATTTTTTACTAATTTAATATATTTATTTATATTTAATAATTATTAAATTAATTATGACGTCATCACGGTTCGACCCCCGGTTCAACCTCAGTTTGACCTTAAAAACCTTGAACCTCTCCCTTTTACGGTTCAATGAACGGTCCGGGATTCAAAACCTTGGATAACATAAAAAAAAAAAAAAAAAAAAAAAACGAATGGATGAAATGAAAAGGGGAAAAGAAGAAATAATATAAAGAATAAAAGATTCCATTTGAGAAATGTTACTACAATATTTTCACAACAAATTTTAAGTAATAGATTGTTATTAGTTAATATTGATGAGTAAAAAAATAATTTCAGTAGTGGATACAAATTAGAACTAGTAATAACTTTCCACATAAATTTTGTTGTGAAAGTATTGCAAAAAATTATTGTGGACGTGTAACACTTCTCATTGAAAAATATAATTGTTGGTCAATTTTATATTATTTAATGAGTACAAATAAATCTATTTTTTACCAATTATGTAACAAGGGTATAATAGTCAATTTATATAAACTACATTTTCTATCCTCCCATTTTTCTCTCTAACCAAACAAAAGAGTTTTCCACTCTCCCACTTTTCCACCCCTCCAACCAAACACACATGAAGGAAAACCAAATCTTTTCTATCCTCCCACTTTTCCATCCTCTTACTAATTTTCCATCCTCCCACTTTTCCACTCCCCCACCAAACGGACCCTAAGTGAAGGAACCTGGGTTCCTTCTTTTCTACCTCTTCTACTGAATGTTTGCTCCCCTTTTATGCATAAAATGCTCAGATTTTTAGATCCAAGGGTTGAGATGTCCAATTTTATTGGTCCTGTAATACCCGGAAAAAAAAAAAAAAAAAAAAAAAAGATTAAAAGGAAGGTATTTAAGTAAATTTGTTTATGGGGTCAATTTTATAATTAATATTTCTAAGGATTTTTTTTTTTTTAAGAAAATAAGGTTGAAACCCTAGCTATATAATCTAAATGAAGTTAGTGTATAGTGACAGATGTTTTGAGAGAGGAGACTACCCAAAATACTCAAGTAGAGGTAGAGAAGGTTGGACTACGCAATTAAGGTAAGAGCCTAAGAATCTTTTTCTTGTCAAATCTAAGCTTTATTTGAAATTAGAGTATTTTTTTTTTTATGTGAGTATTTTGGCCAATAGTGAGACTGTTTATATATCTAATGAGATTAACAATGTAAACGAAGAAGGAATTTGATTTATTGTCTCTGTGCCCTGTGTTGCGTTAAGTGTAAAAGAAGGCTCTTGGGTCCGATTTTGCACAGGTTTACTGAATTCGGGTTTTGGCGAATATCAAAAGGGAGCATCTCCAATGGTGTAGCTAAAAGCAAAATATTCTCTATAATAGAGAATGAGACCAAAAAAAGTCACTCCAATGGATTCTCTATACCTGGAATTTTTTTTGGCTCATGAACAGTAGCTCATCAAGTCTGATGGGCTATTGTTTCATTCTTCAAATATTTATTTCTATTATAATAATCAGGTATTGAATAAAAAAATGTTGGAAGATGTGTAGTAGTTAAAAAATGAATAAATAGTGAATAAAAAATGAATGAAGAAATAATATTTAAATGAGATAGAAAATCTGTTGGAAAGTGTATTTGAAAAAGTTGGTAACTAAAAGCTAAATATCACTATTTATTATCCAAACAGTACAAAAAATTTGACAAATTTGCTAGAGATGCTCAAATGGAAACGGTATCTATGTAGGCTTGATTTTGTATGACATACAATATAGTACCTTTTTGCTAGTTTTGCCCTCATCTCAAAGAAAACTAGGAGTGAATGGAGATTATATATATATATATATATATATATATATATGAGCACACGTATAGAAGATTAGGTGGTGTACTTTTGACCTTGCTATAAGTATGGTGTATCTATAGGCTTTGTCCCTAGGTACTATTAGTGGCAGAAAGTGGAGGAAATATATATATATATATATATATATATTAATTATGAACTCGGACCATACGGTGGATTTTTTTTAATCACAGAATAATAGTGGAAAATTATTGAATATTTTTAGCAATCTCTTTTTTGGTAGGGTATTCAAATAAGTTTTATGTAAAAATATTATATTATTGAGTAAATGATATTTGAAAATTATTTAGGTGATATCTTAGGATTTTAGAAGAAGTGTTAGGGAGAAGTTCCATTATTTTGCTTATATTAATCTATTTTTTAATTACTGAAAATTGCTTATAATTGTTAGAATTTTTATTTCTATTGTATTACTGATTTCAAGTAAGGAATTATCACAAATATATCTAATTACTAAATATATGATGTATTTTATTTAATTATTTTTAGCTATACTGATTCCAAGTAAAGAATAAAGAATTTTTTTACAAATATATATGAGCATTGAATATAATATTTATTTTATTTAATTTTTTTTTCTATATTGATTTAAAGTAAAGAATTATAGAAATATCACAAATAGATTTGAATATTGTATATATGATTATATATGTATGTATTTGAATAAGATATATTTTTGTTAGAAACTATAATTTCATATATATGATTATGAACAATCTGATTGTAAATTTATTCTGATACCCAACCAATGAAGATTATTCATTGGTACTCAGATACCCAAACCAATGTGGGTTATTCATTGGTATTCCGATACCCAACCAGTGGGAGTTATTCATTGGTACTTTGATACCCAACCTAATGAAGTTTATTTATTAGTACTCCAATACCCAGTCAATGGGAGTTACTTATTGGTACTCTAATGCTCAGTCACGGGATATAGCGCAACCATAGTCATAAGATTGTTAAGAATATGAATTACGTTTGAATATTTGAACTATTTTGAGTCCTTAAAACTACATAAGTGATTTTGGAAATGTTTGAGTATTTGAACTATTTTGAGTCATTAAAACTACTTATGTATTTTTTGGGGGAACATATTGTAAGATATAGCTTTGATATATGGAAAACTGACTACTTTCTAAACCATCTATAATATATTTGTCAGATTATGTGATTTATTTGCAACTTATTATTCTAAGACTATGAAACTTCTTTAGTTATTTTTGAAAGCCCATAGTATATTATAACTTTTGAATACTCATATTACATTTTATTACTTTACAGATCTATTGTTTGATAGAACTTATTAAGATTTTGGTTACTTATTGAGTTGTCAACTCACTCCCTTTTTCTCCTCCAATTTCAGATTGTGAAGAATAGCAAGTTTAGGAGTTTTGATGTTATGTTGTGAGCAGAAAAAGAAGTTTAGTGATTTTGGGATTGGATGGTCTTCTAATAATTTTATATTTACTGGCTAATTGGCATTATGTACATGAGGTTTGAATTTTGTTCCTTTTAAATTATTGGAGATCTATTCATAAAGGAATTGTTGAGGTATTTTGGATTTAGTTGATTTAATTTTTGACAATAAATTTTAGATGCTATGAAGGCCTTGCACATTTGTAGGGTGCTTACTTTATAAGCGTGCGGCGGTTGTCACGTGCCTGTCTTTATAGTTAGGTTCGAGGTATGATAGGACCCTTTGCCCCTTATTTAGCTATGATCAAAGAAAAAGGTGGAGTAGTGTTGACTTGCATTTGGGTCCATTATGATGATGGATCCCTCAAATGGCCTTTAACTTGGCCTAATTTCGTGTCAATCTTAAGAAATTGGATTGTACTATCTTGTTGTCTGGCCGCATGAACTTGATGAGTTATACCGATGGGTTTTAGGCTGAACTTCATGAGCCAGAGTTTAGCTGATTTTGTGGGCTGAAATTTTTCAATTTTATAGCTAAAATAACGGATTTTGGGTTTTGTCGTTTGTCTTCTTCATCTTTTTTTTTTTTTTTTTTTTGGATAAGTATGATAATAGCCCAAAGATGTGCAACAAGTGCCCTACCTATAAAGTATGAAGTTACAGAGATCATTCATTTCATTTAATAAATAACTTGGGATTGAATGACAATTGGATCTCTTTATCCTACTTTAATAGATGTTTTGAGGTCGACTTAGAGACTTAATTAGTCCATTTTCAAGCAATTGCTCAGTCAAGAGAATTTTCATTGATGCTATATTCAAGAAATGTATTTCAACAACAAACCATTTGCCCAATACATAAATATAATTTCTTATTCAACAAAACTCTTTCTCTCTAATTTTATTGTCACTTCATATCATGACTAAAGTCAAAATTTTCGATTTTCAATTTTCAATTGAATGAATACTATAGAAAATCAATACACACTTCCTACACTTTTCTCTAAGTTACGGCAGTTAAGAAACTCTACCTAAGTTTTAGCCATCAAATAATTCCTACGCATAGGTCACATAATAGTGCAAAAGTTCTGGTTGTAATCCATTGCATCGTTTACATAATGATATGGCACACTAGGTTGATAATAATATGGCACACCAGCTTGATAAGTTGGCCAAACCATTGATTGTATTCCAGATTCACTAGGTTTGGTCTCTTGCTTTTGTTTTTCCCCCTCAGTACTGACTGGTGAGACACTCGTTAACTCAGCATATCCAACTTTCTTCCTCAGCAAAGAGGTCAAGTTGACTGAATCAATATTGTCCCCAACAACAACAATCTGACTGTTATCCTCACCTTGTAGAGCGACTGATTCCACGCCTTAAGCACCCAAAAGAAAAACAATCTCATCGTTAGTTTTAAATTCCTAATCAATTTTAACAATGATCAGA
This sequence comes from Quercus aquifolioides, assembly GCA_019022515.1. Taxonomy (NCBI): domain Eukaryota; kingdom Viridiplantae; phylum Streptophyta; class Magnoliopsida; order Fagales; family Fagaceae; genus Quercus; species Quercus aquifolioides. The sequence continues at coordinate 78,992,086 of CM032333.1, forward strand.
TAAAAGACATAAAAATAAGTACCTTGTAGACCAACTGCAATCTGCATGGGCTTGGACCGAGCATTCTTTTTGCCATTATTTAAGGTGATCCTGATCACTACCTTTCGCTGCAATAAAGTTTAGAAGTGTCAATTAATGACATAAAAATGATTGGAAGTACATAAGGAACAGAATTTCTAAATAATTGTTCAGCATCATTACCTTCATTTTCTTGGTCAGAGAGTTCAAATTCTTATCAGAGAGCTGCAGGGTGTTTTGTTTAGCTAGCTAGTTCTGGGTGTTGTTGCTTAATGTCACAAACAAACACAAAGGGATGTATTCCCTTCGTCAGAGAGTTCAAAATCTTATCTGGGAGCAAAGTGTGTTTAGCTATCTAATTCTGGGTGTCGTAGCTTAATGCCACAAACAAGCTGATAGGGATAATATATATATAGGCGTAAGTTTAAGTTCACAGTTACACTTAAAACAACCTTTTGTTTGTCCTGTCCAGTTTAGCTCCCCAGAAAGATTGGTCTACTACTTTTTGCGGCTTAAACACGGTTTCTTTTTGAAACCCAAAGAATGGTTTGGTAGACTTAGTTGACGGGGGCATATTTCAAATATAAGGACTGTCATCATTGATTGTGGACTGTAAAGTGTGAACTGGATCCATTATACTTTAATTCTGAAGGATTTTGGTCAAGATCAAACAAAAAGATTGAATTTTATTTCATAAATGCACGCCATTTTGGAATGAATCCAGAATAACCAGGGAATGAATCCAGAATAAATAAGATGTAAAAGAAGGGCTAAATTTTAGGAGTGACAATTTGTGTTCGCATGTCGAATTCACGTTGTGTCGACTTATAAGTATTCGACCATATGGGTTAACACAAATCTGACATATTTATTAAACGGGGTAAGATCCCTCAACTCTAACATGATCTATTTATTAAATGGGTCAATTATGTCAACCTGTTTAACAAATTTTATCAAAGTGAAAGAAAAAAAAAATTAGTATTAACCATATTAATCTAAACTATGAAAAACCAAAAAATAAATAAAATTCATAAATAACGAGTAAATGTATCACAAATAATTAATCACAATATGTCAAAAAAATAAACCACAACAACTAATGAGTTCATATACCTTGAGTTTGAATGGTATATTGATAAAATTTCATTTACTTAAATGGGTCAAGCAAGTTCTATAAGTTGGACATGAACTTAACACGTTTATTAAACGAATCAGTCCAACCAACCCGAATATAACACAAATCTATTAAGCCTCAACTTATAACCTGCTAATTTCATGTCATGTCAAATTTTGCCACCTTTACTAAATTTTACACTTTCTACCTTTTTTATTTTTTTTATTTTTTTTTAACAAAGAAGAAAGTAACTCATTTCATATTGAATAGTAAAGTTACAATTTTTTAGAGCTTTTTATTTTAATTTTACAAGTTAGATTTGGATAGGGTAGAAGTAATATAATGTCTACAATGAAAAATTGTCACATCACATGGAAAAAAAAAATTCTTCTTTTAAATTTTCATTTGTTTGTCATTTTAGACAAATAATAACATACTTAGAGCATTGACCTCCAGTGTGCCAAATACTGAATTTTTAGCATTTGGCACACCAAACACCAAAATATTCTTCATAAGATGTGCCAAATGCCAAAAGAAATAGCATGGAACTACAATGATGTTCTATAAATGGCATAGTACGGTCAAAATACCATAAATTTTTTAATGGTTTTTTCTCTCTCCTCGTGTCACATCTCCTTTATGAGACATCTTTCTTCTCTCTCTCATTCCACTATTCTCTTTCAAAAAAGTTGATTTGTAACTTTTTTCTTTTCTTTTTTTATTCAAAGGAGTATTTTTAAGATTCTTTTAATGTGTCTGAAATCTTAAAATAGAACATGTGATATAGAGTGTATTGTAAAATGATCTAGTAAAAAAAAAGGTTTTAGTGTATCAAAATAGCATTTAGCATAGCACAACTGATGCTAGTGCTCTTAGAGTATCAGCTGATGTAAAAAAATGCTACATTCATATACCAAATCTTGTTTTTACTACTTTAATATAGCATTTGAATAAAAACATTCTACATCACATGTTCTAATTTCATGTTCTATTCTTTTCTTTATTAATTACTCTCTCTTCCTCTTCACTAACTCTCTCTCTCTCTCTCTCTCTCTCTAAAACTCACCACTACCCACAACCACAAAAACCAATCAAAATCACCACCATTTGAAACTCACCACCACTAGAGGGGGGAAAAAAACCGAAAACACCAACTAAAACTCACCACCAATGGAGGAAAAAGAAAATCAGCCAACCCATGACTTAGACCACTCAAATCGGCAATGGCAAAGCAGCGAGAAGGTGAGACGACGAGGCGGCATGCAAAGGTGGTGGCAACAAGAGGTTGGGATTGGTTTCAGAGAGAGACAGAAATGAATAAAAAATGTTTTTAGTTTTAGCATTTGTGTCTGTACTGTTCTATTCGTAGAATGGTAAGGTCACAAATGCTACAAATTTTTGGCATTTAGAACATCTCAAGCAACTTATTTTCTGGTGTTTGGTGTGCTAAATGCTAAAAATGTAGCATTTAGCACATGATGCTAATGCTCTTATTAGAGAATTAACATAAGGTGTTGAAAAGAAAATCTATTTTAACATACCAAAAAGTTACTTTATACTTTTAGCATAGCATTTATAATATAACCTACATCACATCTCTTTCTTTAGCATATCACCCATTAAAATTACTTAAAAAAAAACTCCTACCTTCTATTAAAACAAAAAACAAAGACAAAAAAACATCACCACCCTCAGAACCAACAAGCACCATAGGAACCCACTATCACCACTGGAACAAAAATTTCAAAACCAAACCCATTGAAACTCACCCAAAACCTAAGCAATCCAACTCAAAATCAACCCACCACCACCCATAGCTTGCTAGCCACCACCACCTTCCAAAAATACCAAAATAAAACCCCAAAATCAACCCAAACCCCCTTAAAAGACAAAACAAAAAAGCAAAAAATTTAGATGAATCTAATTAACCAACCAAAAATCAACCCAAAAACCTCTTTGCCGACACCAACCCACCAAACATCTAATGACCCACAAAACCAACCATCACCACCATAAATAACGCCCATATACACAACCTAGCAATATCGACCACCTCTTCGCCACCACTAACACCATTTACACAACCTTGCAAAGAGTGTGGCATAAAGAGTGCTAGGTTCAGATTTAGAACAATTTGCAAACCATGAGCACAAACTTATTTAGTATAGATCTTAGATTCTATAGGGTATATTAAACAATGCTCAAGGTGCTGCAAGTCAGAATACAAAAACAAGGAAGCTGCAGGTTCAACAATTCAAAACATGCTAGGCTCGACCGATCGAGACTGTGGTTCAACCGATTGAGATTTGAATCAGTAGAATTTATTTTTCGGCCCATCAGCCCATTAAGCCCAGTAAGTGATTAGGGTTTCAAATCTAATTCACATAGTATTTAAATGAAACCCTAAGACACATTTTGTTATGACTTGGGAGCTTCTCTTTTGAGATCTAAAAGGTTTTGTGCCTACTCCTTTCAAAGTCACTACTAGAAATCAATCTACATACCATTAGAACTGGTAGAACCAAAGTTGCTGCATACCAATCATCAAAGGTGCTAGATCTATACCTTCATGGGTGGTCTTGGAGTTATAGACTGGAGGTTTATGTTGGAGATCTAAAGCGTGAATTGGAAGTTCATGTTGGAGCAGATCCACATCAAAGAAGTCTGAGGGGTTCAGAACTAGATTGGATAATCTTAGTTAAGTTTACTACAAATGGTATATTTTTTACTATAAACTTCTATTTGATATAGTTGATTGTTCTCTTAGGATCGTTCCCTTCAGGTTTTTTACCTAAAAACTAGATTGTTTCATTGGTTTTCTTGAGTCACCATATCTTGTGTTATTTAGTTTTCCATTGTGCATGATATGTTTGATGAATATTTAGCCTAGATCTACCTAATTGACCTAAGTAACAATTTGGCTATTAAATTGTATTAAACACAAGTGTTTTCAGGGGTCTAAAAACTAATAGAGAGAAATAGGAGTGAGACGGATTTGAAACGAAAAGGAGATGAAAACAAAGCCACCCTCACGATGGCAATGGCGTTGAGTGTCTTTACGTGGAGTAGAAACCATGGGCACAACTATGGTTGAATCGGTTTGACAGGAGAGAGGGGTTGAGTAAGAGAGGAAAGGGAAAAGAGAAACTGAACTGAAAGGGAGAGAAACAAATGAATAAAAAATGAGTTTTTACATTTAGCATTTGGTCCATACGTTGCTAATAGTAGAAGCATACAGACAAAAATGCTAAAAATAATAATAATAAATGCTAAAATAACAATATATGCTAAAAAAAAAAAAAAAACATTTGGGACATTTGATATAGGTGTGTTTTTAGTATTTGGTATGTTAAATACTAAAATTTTAGTGATTAACACACTTAAATGCTAGTGCTCTTATACATGACAATAATTTTATCATATTTGTTAATAACTAAAGTTTTATTGAACTATAACACCGTAATAAACATTTGAGGTGAATGACTCCTATAATTTTAAGTATCATTGATTTTCAAAAAAAAATTAATAATAATTTAAGTAAGGAAAAGTTAACAAACGCGCTAAGCGCATTGGTTTGGAAATATTTATAGAAACAATTTATGGGAAAAGAAAAAAGTAATTGCCTTTTTTGTTTTAGTTTTTTTTTTATAACAAATGCCCTAAAAGTATTAGTTAACCAGTACCAGTTAACCAGTACCTTTTAAGTATCATCCTTTGCCTAACTAAGAGCAATACTAACACAATTAATTTTATTATACATCCATCATAATTAATCACTAAAAATGTTTGTAACAAATTTTGTTTTTCCGAAAAAATTCTGGACTTGTGACCCTCTGGAGGAGAGAGAAAATTTTTCTCTCTCCCTCAGTAGGAGTTTTTTTCTCTTGCTTTGTGCAAGTCCTTCTCCCTCTTCCAGTTTCGAGTCTCTCTAAGTCTTAGTAGCCTACAAAGGTTTGGTTAAATCCTCTCAGCAACATGGATCAAGCAAATATTGGTGGTTTTTTGGATTTTCAACTCACTTCAGTGGAGGAAGTTAAAATCTCCATTTCAACCAAGAGATTGAACCTTTCAGAGGAGTGCATGTGAGCTTTCAAGTCATCTCTAAGAACTACCTGGAAGATGGGTCCGGTTTTAAAGTTTGTAGATTTGAGAAAAAGGGTCTTCCAATTTAAATTTTGTTCTTGTTTTCAAATGGAGTGGCTTCCTTTTTTGTGCTTTATTTGTGGTGCTTTGGGTCTTGGTGTGAATCATTGTGCTGGGATCAAAGGTAAGTCTGATTGTCACTGACATTTTTGGGACTAGACTGGTGAAAATAGTGGTCTTTCAGGGGTTTTTGAGAAACATGGAGCTGATTGCAGAGGTGGGTCGGTGGAGAAAAGAAAGGAAGAAGTCGCCGGTGTCCAACATGCTCCAATGGGCGCTTGTCTGGCGAGTCTGGGTACGGAGCACTCAATTGCTTCATTAAATCACCGGGGGCTAGGTGGTTAGTCAGAGGTGTTGTCAGTGGTTCGCCCCTTGAGCCCAATGCCCTCCTCTGTTGTGCACTCTTGTGTTTCCCAAAGATTCTCAATGATGGGTATGGGCTTTCAAATGCTATTCCCTGTGGCCCAAAAATTATCAAGACCGAAACCCGCAAGTAAGCCCTCCCCTAAATATGAGCCCATCAGTATCCCTTTATACCCAATGAGAGGGATTTTAAAAAGGGTCGCTAGAGCCCAAGAAAAGATATTCCAAAATTTTAATAGACAAGCACAAGGATACTTCTGGGCTCTTGGGTTCATTAGGGGGGCGGGGTGTAGTTGTCTGTGATGTATTCTCCTAGTTATTTGTTTACTTTCCTTGTTGTATCTCCTTTCAGTTGAATAAACAGTTCATGTTTTCCATAAAAAAAAAATATTTGTTTTTCCCTAACTTATTGGTTAACTTCAGCAACCAAAAAAAAAAAAAAAATGAATAAATATTATTGGTTAACTAATCTGCCAACCTTTATGGAAAATTAAAGTCAAAAGTTACAAGATTTTATGGAAAATGTCCGTTCTAAATCAAAAGCACTTTTTTTTTTTTTTAATGTAAAAGCGATTAGCCCTAAAGCAAAAGCACTTGATGATGGAGGAAAACTAATAGAAACTTCTCTATTATTAAATTTATCTTTGCATTGGAACAATGGAACGACAAGCATCATGACATGACCCAATTATTGGACGTGTTCCTACTTCCTACTCGTTTTGATTGATATCCATTTTTGAAACCATACTTTTTTATTAATAAAGCAAACTTTTTTTTTTCTAAATAAAGTTTTTTTAAAATAATTTATTTATATATAAAAATTAAAAAAAAAATTAAAAAAAAAAAACTGAAAAAATAAGTTGTACCAATGAGTCATACTAGTGTAAATCCCCAACTAGACAAAAGCCACTAACTATACACCAAAAAAAATATAGGATTTTGTTGGCATTTAGCATGATTTTGCTAACAATTTTGTTAGATGACATGTTTTGCAAACTATTTTGTTAAGTAGCATCTCAAATCTCAAAGACTCCCATTCAAGCAAAGCTAGGCCAAACTGAAGAAAGTTGAATCATGAAGCATGTGTTGTCACTTGTCATATAGAAAAAGATAAAAATGAATCATATTATTTGGTTGGGGGACCAAGAAAGCTGAAGCAGGAATCAGTTAAACCTCTAACTACTGATTTGTTGTGGCTTTGGTGAATTTGTTTTTATAGGACATCAAATTTAATGGTAGGATACATAAATGGGAGGCATGAACTTCTCTTCTTTTCTCATCCTTTGAGAAATTTTTTTCCTTTTTAAAATTAAGACTCAAGTACTGCATAAATTTTTTATCCACATCAGCTTTGCCATCTCTTGGAATTCAAGTCCAAGACTCAAATTCCTTCATCAAACTCAAGTTTCAAAGCCTCGAGATACTAATTTACAAAATAATTTTGAAACTTGACAATAAACAAAATTATTAAAAAAATCGTGTTAAATGTCTAAAAAATTGGGTATCAATAGCCAGTTTACAAAAAATATTTGCCTTCTAAGAGTAGAAAACATTTTCAAAAACATTACATACTCAATAGATCACCGCAAAGAACTCTGTTATCTCACTTCAACTCCTCTCCGTCGCTACGTACAACTATTATCCATCATTAACTACCCATTGATACCCCATATATTGAATAGTGTCAACTAACCATTAACTTTGTCATTCTAAAAATAAAAAAATAAAAAAAAAGACATTTTTTATTCAAATAAGTAGCTTTCCCACTTAATTTACTACATAAATCCCAAATTTAGAAGCTCGAAAATGGCCTAAAATTTTGAAAATATTTTTCTAAAATCACAATAAATATTAATGATTTTCATGTGATCTAAACAACAGAGAATATTTTCTAACTCATTTTCCAAGTCATAACTAAATACAAGAAAACTAATAAAGTTTTTCAGAAAATGTTTATTGAAAATGTTTTCCCATAAAGAATACTTATAGTCTTCCCTTCAAGGGAAAAAATGTACCACTAAAAACTCTATGAATAAATAGTTAGCACATAACTAGTAGTAAGAATGCAATTTTTGAAACTAGAAAAGTTAACAAAAATACAAATCTTTGTTTGGAAAGAGGAAGTTTTGCTTAGAGTAAGAAAGTGATTGCCAGAAAAAATAAATTTGGTTACCAAAGTGGAATCTATAGTTTTATCAACAAAGACTACTCATTTTTCTCTATTCCTAATATCGAGATATAAACAAGTTCTTCAAACTAAAAAGGATTTATAAGTTTAGGATTTCAATAGACAAAAATTAAAATTTTGAAATCTAATTTAAAGGATATAAATCTTAGGAGATCTTTTTATGTAGATTCCCTTAAAAAAGGAGGGGGAGGGGGGAAGTAAGATAATTTATTTTGTAGTAAGAATAACAAAACCTTGACTTCTATTTTGTTTTCAAGGTCTTGAAAAATGATTCATCGGAGTAATTTAAAAGTAGAGTTATCAAACACGTTATAGACAAAACTATTTTTTTATGCAATTCAAGATTCACAATAGCTTATGGGAAAGGATCCAAAGGGGGGAAGTGTATGAAAATTTTTCAACTTTTTGTGGAGGTAGTGGTATAAACCAATTTTAGTCTAAACAAAAATTTTGACTACCTTTTATATGTCCGGTAAAAGTTGTAGAGGAATGCCCTACAAAAAGTTGGGATTGTGCTTTTAGAAGGCAAATACACGGTTCTCTTTATGAAAAGCCAATGAATGGTTTGTGGCCTTTCTTGGACAACCCATAGGGGCATGGGCTTTCTTAGGTTCTTTCTCTTTAGTTGATCCGGTCACGACTCATGTCTACATATGAGAATTGTTGTCGTTTTATGTATGGATTATCTAATTTTTGAACCTGGTTTACACAAAAAATCAACTGATGTTCTTATTTGATAATAATGAGCAATCATCATAAAGTGAATATCATAAATTGAATTTTTATTTGAGCATCAGAATTCATAGTAGGATGAACTTTCTATTGGCATGAAGAAAAGTTGAAAGTTGAAACCCTTAACCTTTATAACTCAGTCAATGACAATTGAGGTTACCTAGAAAGAGATGGAATTCACCTTCTGAGCCTTAAATTATGCTAGTAAAGTATTCAATCATAGAAAGATGGAATTGAAATAAATAGAAAGAGACTTTTCCCTGAAGTGTCCCTTAAATCGATAGCGGTCGCGGTGGGTGGGTATGTTACATTTTCAGTTGAATAATTTTCCGCACACCAGACTTTAATGCTATACCAAATATCAAAAAATATATATAAATATCTTTTGAAAAATTATTTTCTATTTTCCAACATAAGTTTTGTATTAGTGTTGTGAGTACTTAAAAAAAACATTACAACTACAATGCCTGCAACTCATTATAGAATGTCTTAAGCTCGACTCTAGAAAAAACATATTGGTTTAATAAATAGATTAGATCCACTAGTAGATGCCAGAATATGAAACCAATTAATTTTATAGTTCATATTAGATATTATATATATAAATATGTATTTAGTGTTACATCATTTAAAAATTTAAAAATTAACATAACACCATTTATACTATTAAGTATACAAATGATATCTTAATTGTTGAAATTGACTCTTTTTTTGTTTGGAATGAAACATAGAAGACTTTCTTTTAAATACAATTTTTTTTTTTTTTTTTGAGAAACCGGAAAGAACTTGTTATTAAACATGCAGAAAAATTCTGTCAGCAGTTACAAGCTCTGTTACATTGCTATGAATGTCCTCTAACTATACTTGTGGTTCATACAAATTCTTCGCTAGCTTAGCGAGTTTGTCTGCAACGTTGTTGCCTTGGCGCTTGGTGTGAGTGAAAGAAGCCAACCTCAATCTTGCTGCTAAGGAACGTGAGTCCTCAATAATGTGCCCAAATGCTGACATGCAAGGCTGCTCTGCAGTAAGGAGTTTAAAGATAACCTCTGAGTCGTCTTCGAAAACCACATCTTGAAGCCCAAGCTCAATTGCAAATAAGATGGACCTCCTGCAAGCCAATGCTTCCAAGGCTGCCACAGTTGGGGGTAAATGGATTCGCTCCGATAGCGCTGCAATGACCAAGCCCTCTGAGTCACGTACAACCACACCCAAACCTGCCGCGGCGATGTCCAGGAAAGTAGCGCCGTCAAAATTTACTTTGTAAACTGATGGCAATGGTGGCAGCCAGTGGGTTGGGTGGGGCACCGTTGTTTGAGTTCTAGGTTCTTCTTGGACTGAATGGAACTCTTTCATACGCTCCACAGCATCTCTATAAATTTTCTCCATTGGCAGAGAAGGTGAGCCCACCCTCCTTGCATTTCGTTCATGCCATATACTCCACCCGATAAAAGCAAATAGCTCAGCCAACTTTGGGTTTTTCTGAGCAAGGATTCCTTGCAGCAAATCATGGAAGCTAGCAAATCTTTCGTTCAAGTACTCTCTGCAATTTTCCAGTTCCCACCACACTTGTTTAACCATTTGGCAGCCCCATATTGCATGAATTCCATCTTCAATTCCATCCCTACAACGATCACAGGTTGGGTCTTGAGTAATATTCCGCTTCTGCAGGTTCTTCTTTGTTGGAAGGGAATCATTGGCCGCTCGCCACATGAAATCCATTCTTAGGGACTATGGATGATCTAACTCAGACATGGAGCCGTCTCACCCTAACTGATAGGGAGGGTCCGGGATGTAGGCTTACTAATGAGGACAGTTTGGAAGATTTTTCAATTATCGCGAAGTTCTTCACGAAGAGAGCTTTAAATATCGACGTCATTGCACATACTTTTAATCCTCTATGGAGGTCTCGGAATGGATTCAAGATTCAGAACTATGAAGATCATACTTAAACTTCCGATTGTCTCAAAAGATTAAATTATTAGAATATGATAAATTTAATCATTTAACTAATACTTTTAACACGCTCTCTTACATGTGAGCCAAAACTACCTTTTAATAGGTGAGGCCCAACATGTGAAAATTTAAATCGGAAGTAGAGTAGAGAAGACAATAATCGAACTCAGGATTTCATGCTCTGATACTATGTTAAATTACCGATTGTCCCAAAATCTTAAGCCCTTAGGATATGGTAAATTTAAGTTCTGTTTGGGATTAGAGTTTAAAGTCAGCTTATTTTACTATTTAACTTATTTTTGCTACTATTCAGCTTATTTTTGCTACTGTTCATAGGTCTCACTGCACTTTTTGATATTATTCATGGGTCCCACTATACTATTTCATTCGGCTAACTTTTACTTTTATCTACAGTACTTCCAATAGAAAATTAACAGTTTTAGCTAAATAAGTTATTCCTAAACGGACCCTTAATCATTTAACCAATACTTCGAACACAGTTACCTTTCATTTATAAATCCATATATGGGCTATTAGTATGTTTGTTCAAGCATCCAAAATAGAACGAATCACACAAAGAATTTGACTAGATTCAATGAAAATGACAATTTCATCAGGGATATTTTATTTATAAGTCATTAGATGACAAAAAAATAAGCACTATGTGGTATTGAGTCTTTTATGATGATGAATCCCTAATATTGCCTTAACATGGCTTAGTTTTGTGTCAATCTTGAGAAATTGGCCTTTATTGAACTTGGTGAGCCTGAGTTAATCAATCTTGTTGACTGGCTTCATGAGCCAAGTTTAGCTGGTTTTGTGGACTGAATTATTTCAATTTTACAGCTAGGATTTTGGGCTTTGTCTATTTTTCGAGATAAGTATGATCAAAATCCAAAATTGTGCAAAAAATGTCCTACCTATAAAGAAGTTTTAAGAGATCTTTAATTTTATTTAGTAAATAACTTGCGATTGAATGACAATTGGATTTCCTTATCCCCGGTTTTTTTTTTTTTTTTAAAGAGTTTCAACCTATGGCATTTACTCTTTATGATATTTTTTATCATCAAACGAAAACACTAATTAGTTTTTGGTGTAGGCGGAGATTGAACTCCAAATCTCTCTTATCTAACCATCAGAGATTTTTCCAATTGAGTTAACTGGAACCCTAGATCTCTTATCCCTGCTTTATTAGATATGTTGAGGTCAACTTGGAGGTTTAATTAGAGGTCCATTTTCCACCAATTGCTCAGTTTAGAGAATTTTCATTAATGCTATATTGAAGAAATTTTTTATTTCAACAAAAAACCACATGCCCATTACATGAAAATAATCTCTTATACAGCACTCTTTCTCTATACTTTTATTATCACTTCATATCATGCTCTAAGACAAAATTTTCTCTTTTCCATTGAATGAGAACCATAAATAATCAATCCACACTACCTACACTTTTCTATACTTAAGTGCTCTTACTTTTGATTCTTAAATCAAATTCAATCTCAAGAATCATATATACGTAGAATCAAGTTACGGCACCTAAGAAACTTTACCCAAATAATTCTTACACATAAGTCACATAATAGTGCAAGAATTCTGGTTGTAACCCGCGACTTCATATGCATAATATGGCGCACCGGGTTGATAATAATACGGTACACCAGCTTGATAAGTTGGCCAAACTATTGATTGTATTCCAGATTCACTGGGTTTGGTCTCTTGCTTTGGTTTTTCCCCCTCAGTACTGACTGGCGAGACACTCGTTAACTCAGCATATCCAACTTTCTTCCTCAGCAAAGATGTCAAGTTGACTGAATCAATGTCATCCCCAACAACAACAATCTGACTGCTGTCCTCACCTTGTAGAGACACAGATTCCACACCTTAAGCACCCAAAAGAAAAACAATTTGATCATTAGTTTTAAATTCCTAATCAATTCAATGATCAGATAAAAGACATAAAAATGAGTACCTTGTAGACCAACTGCAATCTGCATGGCCTTGGACCGAGCATTCTTTTTGCCATTATTTAAGGTGACCCGGATCACTACCTTTTGCTGCAATGAAGTTTAGAAGTGTCAATTAGTGACATAAAAATGCTTGGGAGTACATAAGCAACAGAACTTGTAAATAATTGTTCAGCATGGTATTCATCATTACCTTCATTTTTCTGGTGAGAGAGTTCAAATTCTTATCAGGGAGCTGCAGGATGCTTTGTTTAGCTAGCTAATTCTGGGTGTTGTTGCTTAATGTCAGAAAGAAACAAAAAAGAAAAGGATATATTATCTTCGCCAGAGAGTTCAAAATCTTATCTGGTAGCAAAGTGTGCTTAGGTAGCTAGTGTCGTAGCTTAATATATATAGGCGTAAGTTTAAGTTCACAGTTACACTAATTGTTTATCATGTCCAGAAAGTATGATCAACTACTTAATGAAGCTTACACGCGGTTTCTTTATGAAACCCAAATAATTGAATGGTATGCCTGACTTATAGTTGACGAGGTCAAATTCAAATATAAGGACTGCCATCATTTGTGGACTGTGAAGTTTGATCAAGATCAAACAAAATTTTGAAATTAATCCAGTTTAACCATGGACTGAATCCGGTATAAATTAAATAACATGTATAAGAAGAGCTATATTTTACACTTTCTACACCTTTTTTGTTTTTACCTTTTTACCAAAGAAGAAAGTAACTCATGTCATATTGAATAGTAAAATTACAATTTTTTTGATCATTTTTTTTTTCAAGTTAGATTGTGATGGTAGAGTTCTATTATGATAAGTTGTCACATCACATGATAATCCATTTTCTTTTTCTTTTTTTAATTTTCATTTGTTTGTCTTTTCAGGCAAATAATAACATACTCTTATACATTACAATAATTTTATTATATTTATTAATTACTAAAATTGCATTGAACTCTAACACCGTAGTAAACATTTGAGAAACTGGTGAATGACTCCTATAACTTTAAGTAGAAAAGTGTTACGTTTACAGTGTTTTCTTAACAAATTCTATGTGATAAGTTATTATTTGTTTTAATTTAAACTCTCTACTGAAATTACTTTTTTTATATACTAATAATAATTAGCTAAAAAAAATTTGTTGTGAAAATATTGTTAGACACAACATTTCTCTTTTAAGTGTCAGTTTGGATCCACGTACACCTTTCACGTTTGCGCGTTTACTCCTTTTTTTTTTCGGCACACGTTTTAGAGGGAGATAACACTGTTATGGCTACTATTCATGCACTGTTCATAAATAGTAACCGCAACTTTTGACTATTCTCTTGTGAACAGTGTACTCGTGCACTGTTTACGGTTCCACAAACTTCACTTTTCAACCACTTTTTCATTAAAAATGGGTCTTATGGCACTATTAACACATTTAAAAATTATTTTACTACAGTATTTTCAATTTCAACAAAATAAGTTCTATCTAAACGGACAGTATCATTCTTAGTCTAACTAACAGCAATGCTAGTAACACAACTACTTATATTATACCCCCGTCATAATTAATCTGCCCCACCGTATGGAAAATTAAAGCAAAAGCACTTTTCTTTTTTAATGTAAAAGCGATTAGACCTAGAGCAGAAGCACATGATGATATAAAGAAAATTAGTAGAAACTTCTCTATTATTAAATTTATCTTTGTAATGGAATGATGAGCATCACGACATGACCTAATTATTGGGCATGTTCCTACTTCCTACTTTCCTGCTAGGAAGTTCTTACTCGTTTGATTTATATCCTTTTTGAAACCAAACTTTTTATTTCTAGAACAACTTCTTCTTCTTTTTTCTAAATGAAGTTTTTTTTTTAAATACTATATTTCAAAGAACTGAAAGAAAATAATAAGTTGTGCCAAATGAGTACAACAGAAAAAAATAAATAAAAAAATAAAAAAAATTTCTGCTGATAATAGGAAAACTTCATAAACTAAAAAACAAATATTCTTCTCAAAAAAAGTGTACATAATACAACAAGGCTGGAATAAAAACATATGATAAATTAGAGCTTTTCGGACATCCAAAAAACCTAGGGTTACTTGCTCATTTTGCAAGAGCTTGGGTTGCTAGCCTTTAAGATCATAAACTCTTCTTAAAGCCAAAGCCCCTGCTTTATGAAAGAGTGACTATGCTTTTACCAACCCTCCTTGAGTATTTCAATTCTCGAGTCACTATTGCTAGTGTTACATAGTTGTTCCCAATTTCTTCATCACAATTTAGTTTAAAAAGAATGTTATGTTCACAACTTTTTCACAACAAATCTTAAGTGGCAAGTTATTATTAACTGTTATGGGTGGACAAAAAAGTAATTTAAGTTGTAAACTCAAATTAAAACCAATAACAACTTACCAACTATAATTTATTGTGAAAATATTATGGATGTAACACTTTCCTTTAGTTTCATCCTCCATCACCAGACTCAGACAATTATCATTTAAGTCAAATAAATTTAACAGCTACAATCAAAATGAGAAGATAGACCTAAATGAAAATATATACCATGATAACTTATCTTTATCACATATGATGAATATATTTAAATTAAGTTAGTTTATATAATCAAAACATTTTTTTCTCATCTAGTCAATTTGTAAATTATAAACTACCATTTACAAGATATTAATCACAAATTAATAATATTCTCTAAACACTTTAGATCAATTTAAAAAGAGTTTAAATTAGGAATTTTTGTTCAATAATAGTTTAGATCACAAGTAGCTACCATTTAAGTGATATTTTTGCTTATTTTTTATGGCTTATTTGCATAATATGAGACAAAAAACTAAAAGCTAACTTATTTCCAAATGAATGAAAGTTAAATTATTTGAAATAAAGCTAAAACAAAAAGTAATGTGGGACCCATAAATTATAGATAATTTAAGCAAAAAACTAACTTTTAATTATGAACAAAGTTTCTCTCTAAACTAGTTTGGAGAGAAACTCTTCAAACTTCTCATATATTTCTTTTTCGGTTGTGAATTTTGAAAATTCAACCGTTGAATTTCATATACCTTGTGTCCTTAACATGCATATCAAATTTTGTTCAAATCGAATGTTATTTACTATTTGACCAATTAACTTATTTTTTATATACAACTTTAGATTACAAAATTTTGATATTATAACATTTATTTGATGACATAGCAATTGATCTTTGATTTTTTTGAAATTTTGTAAGCATTAAGGATGTAATAAGAACATGCAATCTAACGGTTAAATTTTCAAAATTCACACTCAATATAAAAATATATGGTAAGTTTATAGGGTTTCTCTCCAAACTAGTTTGATGAGAAACTTTGTTCTTTAATTATTAGTTGTCAAATGCACGATAACCAACTTAAATGATAAACATAATTTTACATAACTAAACTTATATAAGTCAATATAAGAAAAGTATAAAATGAAAAAATATATCTTATTTTAATAGATGACAAGCACAATAAGGATCTCTTACTTTAGACAATGAAATCTGCAATTGTCCTTGAAAGTGAAGAAAAAAAAAATATTTATAGTTTATAATCTTTCCATTAGGAGAAAAAGTTGTACTATGCTAAAAACCCTACGAATGGATAATTAGCACGTAGCCATTGCCCATTAGTAAGAATGAAATTTTTTTTTAACTAGAAAAAGTTAACAAAGAAAGTAATCTTTGTTTAGAGAGAGAGTTTTTCTTGTGAGAAAGAGATTGCCAAAAAAATCAAAATTGGTTACCTTAGTGGAACCCATATATAGTTTTATCAACATTATCTCATTTTTCTTTATTCCATTACTATCTAGAATAAACAGATATAAGCAAATGCTTCAAATAGAAATGGCTTTATAAGTTTATAAATTTAATTGACAAAAGTAAAGCTTTAGAATTTAATTTAAAAGAGGATACAAATCCTATGAGAACTTTTTATACGTAGATTCCCTCCATTCTTTTTATCGGTCTTGAAAGTGATTCATGGGAGTAAGTTAAAAGTAGAGTTATCAAACACGTACGTGTTATAGACAAAAACTACTTTCTCATGCAATTAAGATTCAAGTAAGTAGCTTCTAAGATGGATCCAAATGGGTAAGTAGCTATAGTGGCAATTTTAAGGAGCCTATAATGACGTTTTAAGGACCTATAGTGGTGTTTTGTAACTCGACTTTCATGAACTCGAGTTATAGGTAAAAAAAAATAACAAAAATTTCCTATAACTCAAGTTCATAGAAGTCGAGTTACAAAACGCTACTATAGGTACTTAAAACGTCACTATAGACTCCTTAAAACACCACTATAGCTACAAATTTTTTTTTTTAACTCGATTTATTTCAAATCGAGTTACAAAAGAGGGGCATTTCTTAAATTAGTTTAGGAAAAATGGCAAAACATTGCAATTTTTTTCCAATAGTTCGGTATTGTTTTCTTTTAAAAGGCAAGCACGCGGTTCTCTTTTACGAAAGCCAATGAGTGGATTGTTGTGTTTTTTGGACTACCCATCAGGGCATGGGCTTTCTTTGGATCTTCCTCTTTAATTGACCCAATCGCAACTGTGTCTAAGAGTTTGTTTAGATACTGCTTATTTGTTGAAAACTAAAAACTTATGAAGTAAATACTGTAGCAAAATATTTTTTAAAAGGCAAAACACTGTTCACGAATACTGTTCATGCATTTTTGTGCTTTGGCTGGTCCATGAACAGTGCCAAGGGACCAGCCAAAAAAAGGCAAACGCAGCTTCAACGCAGACGCAGTGCTAGGCAAATGCACACTAAATATGAGGATTATAGTCATTCAATGTAAGGATTATCTAATTTTCAAACCTCGCCTACACAAACGAACAAAATTAATTGATTTTTTTATTTGATATACAATGAACAATCATCATAAAGCGAACACCATTAATTTAAATTTTATTTTAGCATCATAATTCATACTAGGATGAACTTTCTATTCCCATGAAGAAAAGTTAAAGGTTGAAAGTAACCCTTTAACCTTTATAGCCCAGGCAAATGACCATTGAGATTACCTAGAAAGAGCTGGATCTCACCTTTTGAGACTTTAAATTATACTATTTAAGTATTCTATCATAGAATAATTGCACTAAAATAAATAGTGAGGAACGTTTCCCTCAAGGGTCCCTTATGTCAATATCGGTAGTGGTGGGTATGTTAACGTTTCAAATTAAACAAAAAAGATTTTCTTTATAATACAATTAGCTTTCATTTATAATCCATACATGGGCTAGTAGTATGTTGGTTCAAGCATCCAAAATAACTAAGTAAAATTCTCTAAAAAAAAGTTATTCACAATTTGATAGAACAAGACTGCACAATGCTATGTGAATTGTGTAGTCTTGTCCACCAGCTCCAACACATCACAAGGCCTAAGCTAAGCTGGCCCACACGGCCCCACAATATTAATAAATTATCACTTTTTTTCAATGCAAAATCTTACTTTATCAATTATTATAAATTATCACACCAATTAATAATTTGATGTATATTATATCAACTCATTTGTATTATAGAAATACTAATTTATTGAACCATGTAATAAATTAATTTTTATTTGTGCAGGTTTATATGTTAAAGTTTAAAAAAGAATTCACTTAAAATTTTCACATAAGGCCCCCAAAATTGTTGAGCCGGCCTTATTTGTGGACTTTGAAGTTTGATCAAGATCAAACAAAATTTTGAAATGAATCTACCAGTAACAATGTTTACAATGTTTTCAAATATAAATTTAAGTAGAAAAGTGTTACGTTTACAATATTTTCATAACAAATTTTATAAAATAAATTATTACTGGTTCTAATTTGAACACACCACTGAAATTACTTTTTTTATCTACCAGTAACAATAAGCTACAAAAAAAATTGTTGTAAAAATATTGATAGATACAACATTTCTCTTTTAAGTATTATTCTTAGTCTAACTAAGACAATGCCACTAACACAACTAGTACCATCCATCATAAATTAATCTGCCAACCTTATTGAAAATTAAGTCAAATGTTGCAATTTAAGATTTATGACAAATGACCGTAGTAAGGCAAAAGTTTTTTTTTTTTTTGTTTTTTTTTTTTGGGACGTAATAGCGATTAGCACTAAAAAGTGAAAGCATTGGACGATGTAGAATATGAAAACTAGTAAAAACTTCTCTATTATCAAATTTATCTTTGGATTGGAACGAAGTGCATCACGACATGACCCAATTATTGGACGTGTTCCTACGTACTCGTTTGATTGATATCCTTTTTTAAACCATACTTTTTATTTATTTTTTTTTTTTTTTTTAAAAACAAACACACACAAGGGGTTCTAACACAAAAATTCACCACAACTCCACTCAAAAACAACTTCTAAAATAACATCTTCTTCTTTTTTCTAATGAAGGTTTTTTAAGTAGTTTATTTCAAAAAATAGAAAAAAAAAATTAATTGTACCAAATGAGTACCATAGAAAAAAAATATTATTTTATTTTACATTGCTAATAATAGGAAAATTTCATAAACTAAAAAAACAAATATTCTTCTCAAAAAAAAAAAATACATAATACAAGGCTTGAAATAAAAGCACATGAGAAAATAGAGGCTATTCGGACAATCCAAAAAACCTAGGGTTACTTGCCCATTTTGCAAGAGCTGGGGTTGCTAACCTTCAAGATCATAAAACTCTTCTTAAAGGCCAACGCCCTTGCGTTATGAAAGAGGGACATGCTTTTACCAACCCTCCTTGAGCATTTCAATTCTAGAGTCACTATTACTGCTATTGTTACATAGTTGACTCCCAATTTATGCCTCACAATATCGATTAGAGAAATGTTATGTTCACAACTTTTTTCACAAATAATCTTTCGTGGCAAGTTATTATGTAATGTTATATGTGGACAAACAAAGTAATTTAAGTTTTTAGATTCAAATTAAAACTAATAACAACTTACCCACCGATGATTTGTTTGTGAAGTATGTTAAAAAATTTTGTGGATATCACTGGCGACTCCAGAAATTTTTTTCAGGGTGTTCCTCAACAAGCATAAATTACACGATCTAATAAAAAGAAAAATTTGTATATTGACAACAACAACAATTAAAAAACACGCAAAGACATAAAGTTTACAATTGTCTTCTACGTGGTTTTCTTATCAAATATTTGTCTATAATTCTAGCAAAAGAATAAATAATAAACTATAAGTCCATTTGAAATATTAATAAAATTATTAATTATTGTTGTTTAGTTGTTCATTAATTTGTTTGTCTTTTATAAACTATAATTTGTTATATTATTGTTTCATTAATTATAAAATTATTAATTGTTGTTTAGCCTAACATGATTTAATTTGTTTGTCTTTTATAATGTATTGGTTAATTAAATTATTAATTATTGTTTATTAGTTGCTTCCCCCAATTAATTATTGGTTAATTAACTTATTGTTTATACTTATGTATTAATTAAATTAATATTTATTTAATATTTTTATATTATAATATATTTCATTTAAAATCTATTTTTGGTGAATTTCTTGCTCATTTGTGATATTTTCATCTAAATTTTGTGTTATATTTTGTTTATTACTAATAACAAATTTATCCATTGATCCTTTTTGAGACTCAATTAGTTTTTTTTTTCTTTTTTTAAGTTTTTCATATTCAGATGCATATTTTTTAGTAAACATTTCTAATCATACAATATATTTACAAAGACTAAAATAAAAAATAACTTTCAAGTGTATAGCAGATGAGAAATAAAACCTGATTTATATAAAAAGTATTATTATAGTTTCACCAAACAATAAAAATCTTTTAGCAATCTCAACCTGCATAGATAAAGATTTATTCATTATATTCCTAATAACTAAAATATATATATAAAAACACAAGATTAAAAAAAATAATAAATAAACACAATGCTGTACAAGCCTAGGGCCCTAGCCCAGCCAAGAGGATGCCTGCCAAGATGGCAGGCACCAAAAAAAAAAAAAAAAACAAATCCTATTGCACCAATAACACACACACACACACACAAAATCCGGGCTTAACAAAAAAAAAAAAAAAACGCAGGCTTAACAACCAAACAAAAAAATAAATGAATAAAAGGCCCAGACGTGGTGAAACGTCCAGCCCACTGCCTAGAGAAAACTTATCTTTAACAAATCTAAAGAAGACCAGAAGAGTCTAGAGAAAGCCAGTATCTCAAAACCAGCCATTCTTCAGTTCTGCTTCTGCAGAATCAAAACCCAAACGCAGCACTCAGCAGCAGCGGAAAAAAAAAAAAGATGAGATCGGAGGAAGCTTGGTCTAGGGCCGACCCTAACAGTGGGAGTGGAGAGAAAGAATGAGAGAGGCGGAGAGCATGAGTTGAGAGAAAAAAGCAGAGCAAGAATGAGAAAAAGAAAGGTAAAAATTTTAGAGATTTGAGGTTTTTTTTTTTGTTTTGACAACTTCTAATCGCGTTTTTGGATTTTTATTATTTTGTTTTTAGAATCCGTGGGTTTGCTACCATGTTGGGTTTGCTACCTTTTTTTTCCGTTAGATTGGGTTTGTAATCTGTTGTTTAGGGTTGATGTTGGGTTTTTTTTTTTTTTTTTTTTTTTTCAGATTTTAGTTCAAAAATCTTTTTGGCTTTTTTTTCTTTTTTTTTTTTACTAGAACAAATAATTTTTCTTTTTTTAATTTTTGGGTGTTCCTCATTTTGGTTGAGGGTGTTCCTAATTTTTTTTTTTTTTAAGGGTAAACAAATAAAAAAAATTTAATTAATATATGTGGGGCCCGTGGGCCTGGAAGTCTCGGCCCACCTCTAAGCTGGCCCAAGGCCCATGCCGAGGATCGATGGCTTTCCCAGGTAGTTGTCTAGGGGCTTTTAGCCCTCTGGGCCACGCCGAGGACGACCCCCTCCTCGGCACACCTATCCTAATCCTAGGTGGGGGACAAGCCCAGTATAGGCGGTCCCATCCACACTTAAGGCATCTACCTAACTCCCCTGGCAATCCTGATGCTGAAAGGACTCCTGAACGGCGGAACCTTGGGTACCGCGACCCACAGTAAGGTGGGGAACGTGGCTGATGGGACAGGTTCTAAAGCAAGAAGCCTGGATGATTGACAGCTGTAAGGCTAAGATCAACCGAAGGAGACTTATATAAAGTAAAGCACCCCTCTTGGGGGAGGGGCCCTGGGCCGTCCGAGGAGGAACCCCCAAGCCAAGGAGACGCAGAGGCCAAGTCCCCTAAAAGAAGGAAGTCTCAGGAGAATGCTTCCGGGGAGCCGGTGGCAAGCCGGCTAGCGCCAAACCCGTCGTCCCACTCTCTAGAGAAATGTATTGTTGGGGGATCAACGACAAAACGAGCCCCTACAATTGGCGCCCACCGTGGGGCGGGTTAGTGCGCCGACCGGCGCAACCGGCGATCATGCTAAGCATTCACTTCGCGAAAAGAAAGATAAATGAGTACAGTCGCAGCAAAATGGAAGATTCAACAGCAAAAAAAAAAGAAAAGAGAAAAGAGTCTGATATTATTTCATGAAAAAGAAAGTTACAAAATACAATCAGAGGCTCAGGCAGGCTTGCTTTACAAACTCCATTACAAGTTAATCCTACAATCGGAGGCTCAGGCGGTCCGATTCTACAACCAGCTAGAGGGAGGGGGAAGCGTCAACCCGTGCTTTTATTGGCATCAAGAGAAGGGGAGAGTTTGACAATAAAAGCGGGGAAGGGGGCTGAGGCTGGCTCGCTTCAAGGTGAAAACTTGAACAAAGTGAGGAGCAGATGCAGGGGCACCGGAATGTCCTCCCCCGTGATGTCCCCTTGATGCTCTCCAATCCTCCCGAATGCCGGCCGTTGGAGACGGCAACACTCGGGCACCGCCCATGACGTGAATTCGCGTGTCTCCTCCGGCGGAAACGCGCTCCGGGGAGAAACGTTAGGTACTTCAGTGATGTCCCTCCTGGCCACCGCGTACGACACTGCCGGTGTTACGCCTAGACTCTGCCGCGCCAGAAGCCCAGTGGGGGCTGCGGCCACGGCAGCCCTTGGCCCCATATCTCCTAACTCCGGTCACAATTCCGACGGGGTTATTAAAGGGGCATGGGGAACGGAAAGGTGGTGTTCTTTCTGTTTGAGTTGGGAGGCTTATGGAGTATGAAGAAACCATCCCCCCAGAAGGCCTTTTATAGGGGAAGAGGGTTGGTAAAAATTAATTCACGCGGAATTCGAAAAGTTAGTTACCGAAGCGGCGGACAGTAATGAAGCCACCAAATTCCAAGGGGGCCGCAGACCGTTGTACTTCTGTCGATTCACGAGACCATTAATGAAGGCGCGTCTCGCGCACCGAAGCGTCAGGCGCAGAACACGAACGGCCAAGAAACGCTCCCCAGATAGAAGATGGGGACTCGAGCTGGAGGCGAGATCAACGCCACGTGTAAAATCACTGTCCGACCGAAGGAGGAAAAGTCCCCGGAAAAACGGTCCGAGGACAAGCCCCTACTTACAAGAAGACCAAGTGTTAGACAGAACCAAGGCTCTGCATGGTCCTCGGACTCAGGCCTATGGGGAAACTAATTACTTCAGAAGACGAAAGTGTTAGACAGAACCAAGGCTCTGCATGGTCCTCGGACTCAGGCCTATGGGGAAACTAATTACTTACAAGAAGACCAAGTGTTAGACAGAACCAAGGCTCTGCATGGTCCTCGGACTCAGGCCTATGGGGAAACTAATTACTTCAGAAGACGAAAGTGTTAGACAGAACCAAGGCTCTGCATGGTACTCGGACTCAGGCCTATGGGGAAACTAATTACTTACAAGAAGACCAAGTGTTAGACAGAACCAAGGCTCTGCATGGTCCTCGGACTCAGGCCTATGGGGAAACTAATTACTTACAAGAAGACCAAGTGTTAGACAGAACCAAGGCTCTGCATGGTCCTCGGACTCAGGCCTATGGGGAAACTAATTACTTACAAGAAGACCAAGTGTTAGACAGAACCAAGGCTCTGCATGGTCCTCGGACTCAGGCCTATGGGGAAACTAATTACTTCAGAAGACGAAAGTGTTAGACAGAACCAAGGCTCTGCATGGTCCTCGGACTCAGGCCTATGGGGAAACTAATTACTTACAAGAAGACCAAGTGTTAGACAGAACCAAGGCTCTGCATGGTCCTCGGACTCAGGCCTATGGGGAAACTAATTACTTACAAAAGACCAAGTGTTAGACAGAACCAAGGCTCTGCATGGTCCTCGGACTCAGGCCTATGGGGAAACTAATTACTTCAGAAGACGAAAGTGTTAGACAGAACCAAGGCTCTGCATGGTCCTCGGACTCAGGCCTATGGGGAAACTAATTACTTACAAGAAGACCAAGTGTTAGACAGAACCAAGGCTCTGCATGGTCCTCGGACTCAGGCCTATGGGGAAACTAATTACTTACAAGAATACCAAGTGTTAGACAGAACCAAGGCTCTGCATGGTCCTCGGACTCAGGCCTATGGGGAAACTAATTACTTCAGACGAAAGTGTTAGACAGAACCAAGGCTCTGCATGGTCCTCGGACTCAGGCCTATGGGGAAACTAATTACTTACAAGAAGACCAAGTGTTAGACAGAACCAAGGCCTCTGCATGGTCCTCGGACTCAGGCCTATGGGGAAACTAATTACTTACAAGAAGACCAAGTGTTAGACAGAACCAAGGCTCTGCATGGTCCTCGGACTCAGGCCTATGGGGAAACTAATTACTTACAATAA
This sequence comes from Quercus aquifolioides, assembly GCA_019022515.1. Classification (NCBI taxonomy): domain Eukaryota; kingdom Viridiplantae; phylum Streptophyta; class Magnoliopsida; order Fagales; family Fagaceae; genus Quercus; species Quercus aquifolioides. The sequence goes on from CM032333.1 coordinate 79,016,302, forward strand.
GACCAAGTGTTAGACAGAACCAAGGCTCTGCATGGTCCTCGGACTCAGGCCTATGGGGAAACTAATTACTTACAAGAAGACCAAGTGTTAGACAGAACCAAGGCTCTGCATGGTCCTCGGACTCAGGCCTATGGGGAAACTAATTACTTCAGAAGACCAAGTGTTAGACAGAACCAAGGCTCTGCATGGTACTCGGACTCAGGCCTATGGGGAAACTAATTACTTACAAGAAGACCAAGTGTTAGACAGAACCAAGGCTCTGCATGGTCCTCGGACTCAGGCCTATGGGGAAACTAATTACTTACAAGAAGACCAAGTGTTAGACAGAACCAAGGCTCTGCATGGTCCTCGGACTCAGGCCTATGGGAAACTAATTACTTCAGAAGACGAAAGTGTTAGACAGAACCAAGGCTCTGCATGGTCCTCGGACTCAGGCCTATGGGGAAACTAATTACTTACAAGAAGACCAAGTGTTAGACAGAACCAAGGCTCTGCATGGTCCTCGGACTCAGGCCTATGGGGAAACTAATTACTTACAAGAAGACCAAGTGTTAGACAGAACCAAGGCTCTGCATGGTCCTCGGACTCAGGCCTATGGGGAAACTAATTACTTAGAAGACCAAGTGTTAGACAGAACCAAGGCTCTGCATGGTCCTCGGACTCAGGCCTATGGGGAAACTAATTACTTAGAAGACGAAAGTGTTAGACAGAACCAAGGCTCTGCATGGTCCTCGGACTCAGGCCTATGGGGAAACTAATTACTTACAAGAAGACCAAGTGTTAGACAGAACCAAGGCTTTGCATGGTCCTCGGACTCAGGCCTATGGGGAAACTAATTACTTACAGAAGACCAAGTGTTAGACAGAACCAAGGCTCTGCATGGTCCTCGGACTCAGGCCTATGGGGAAACTAATTACTTCAGAAGACGAAAGTGTTAGACAGAACCAAGGCTCTACATGGTCCTCGGACTCAGGCCTATGGGGAAACTAATTACTTCAGAAGACGAAAGTGTTAGACAGAACCAAGGCTCTGCATGGTCCTCGGACTCAGGCCTATGGGGAAACTAATTACTTCAGAAGACGAAAGTGTTAGACAGAACCAAGGCTCTGCATGGTCCTCGGACTCAGGCCTATGGGGAAACTAATTACTTCAGAAGACGAAAGTGTTAGACAGAACCAAGGCTCTGCATGGTCCTCGGACTCAGGCCTATGGGGAAACTAATTACTTACAGAAGACCAAGTGTTAGACAGAACCAAGGCTCTGCATGGTCCTCGGACTCAGGCCTATGGGGAAACTAATTACTTCAGAAGACGAAAGTGTTAGACAGAACCAAGGCTCTGCATGGTCCTCGGACTCAGGCCTATGGGGAAACTAACTTATCTTGAGGCAGACCTGTTAGGCTGCATGGTCCTCGGACCAGGCCTATGGGAAACTAGCCACTAATCTTGAAGGCAGCACCTGTGCCTAGGTCTTGCATGGTCCTCGGACCCAAGCCTACGGAGAGCTAGCCACTTATCTGAAGGCAGCACCTGTGCCTAGGTCTTGCATGGTCCTTGGACCCAAGCCTACGGAGAGCTAGCCACTACTCATGAAGGCAGCACCTGTGCCTAGGTCTTGCATGGTCCTCGGACCCAAGCCTACGGAGAGCTAGCCACTTATGAAGGCAGCACCTGTGCCTAGGTCTTGCATGGTCCTTGGACCCAAGCCTACGGAGAGCTAGCCACTACTCTTGAAGGCAGCACCTGTGCCTAGGTCTTGCATGGTCCTCGGACCCAAGCCTACGGAGAGCTAGCCACTATCTTGAAGGCAGCACCTGTGCCTAGGTCTTGCATGGTCCTCGGACCCAAGCCTACGGAGAGCTAGCCACTACTCTTGAAGGCAGCACCTGTGCCTAGGTCTTGCATGGTCCTCGGACCCAAGCCTACGGAGAGCTAGCCACTACTCTTGAAGGCAGCACCTGTGCCTAGGTCTTGCATGGTCCTCGGACCCAAGCCTACGGAGAGCTAGCCACTCTTGATGGCAGCACCTGTGCCTAGGTCTTGCATGGTCCTCGGACCCAAGCCTACGGAGAGCTAGCCACTACTCTTGAAGGCAGCACCTGTGCCTAGGTCTTGCATGGTCCTCGGACCCAAGCCTACGGAGAGCTAGCCACTAATCTTGAAGGCAGCACCTGTGCCTAGGTCTTGCATGGTCCTCGGACCCAAGCCTACGGAGAGCTAGCCACTACTCTTGAAGGCAGCACCTGTGCCTAGGTCTTGCATGGTCCTCGGACCCAAGCCTACGGAGAGCTAGCCACTATCTTGAAGGCAGCACCTGTGCCTAGGTCTTGCATGGTCCTCGGACCCAAGCCTACGGAGAGCTAGCCACTACTCTTGAAGGCAGCACCTGTGCCTAGGTCTTGCATGGTCCTCGGACCCAAGCCTACGGAGAGCTAGCCACTACTCTTGAAGGCAGCACCTGTGCCTAGGTCTTGCATGGTCCTCGGACCCAAGCCTACGGAGAGCTAGCCACTACTTGAAGGCAGCACCTGTGCCTAGGTCTTGCATGGTCCTCGGCCAAGCCTACGGAGAGCTAGCCACTTTCCTTGAAGGCACACCTGCGCCTAGGCCTTGCACGGTCCTCGACCCAAGCCTACGGGGAGCTTGCCACTATCTTTAAAGCAGCACCAGAATCTTCTATAGGAGACTAACTGCTTACCGAAGGATTGAAGCGCCGAGCTGACTATTTGGGGAAGAACCAACCAGCGGAAGGCCTTCTAGGGTATGAGGGCCGTGGATATCAAAACCTTCCTCCCCGTTCAAGGGAACGTGCAGCAGGATTTTGAGGGGCTATTGCGGGGCCCGTGGCCCTGGAAGTCTCGGCCCACCTCTAGGCTGGCCCAAGGCCCATGCCGAGGATCGACGGCTGTCCCAGGCAGTTGTCTAGGGGCTTTTAGCCCTCTGGGCCGCGCCGAGGACGACCCTTTCCTCGGCATACCTATCCTAATCCCAGGTGGGGGACAGGCCCAGTATAGGCGGTCCCATCCACACTTAAGGCATCTACCTAACTCCCCTGGCAATCTTAATGCTGAAAGGACTCCTGAACGGCGGAACCTTGGGTACTGCGACCCACAGTAAGGTGGGGAACGTGGCTGATGGGACAGGTTCTAAAGCAAGAAGCCTGGATGATTGACAGCTGTAAGGCTAAGATCAACCGAAGGAGACTTATATAAAGTAAAGTACCCCTCTTGGGGCGGGGGGCTCCTGGGCCCCCCGAGGAGCAACCCCCAAGCCAAGAAGACGCAAAGGCCAAGTCCCCTAAAAAGAAGGAAGTCTCAGGAGAACGCTTCCGGCGAGCCGATGGCAAGCCGGTTGGCGCCAAACCCGTCGTCCCACTCTCTAGAGAAATGTATTGTTGGGGGACCAACGACAAAACGAGCCCCTACAATATATATATATATATAAAAAAAAAAAATTTCAGGTCAGGAACACCCTGACCTCAACGTGGTGTCGCCACTGGTGGATATGGCATTTTCCTTTAGTTTCATCCTCCATAACAAGACTAAGACAATTACCATTTAAGTCAAATAATTTTAACAATTACAATCAAAATGAGAAGATAGACCTAAATGAAAATATATACCATGATAACTTATGTTAATCACATATGATGAAAATATTTAAATCAAGTTAGTTTATATAATCAAAATTTTTTTTTTTCTCATTTAGTCAATTTGTAAATTATAAACTACCAGTTAAATGATATTGATCACAAGTAATATTCTCTAAACATTTTAGAACAATATCGTGCTATTATCATAAGTGGGTAAGAACAAATTTTCTAGCTCATGAAGATGCTAAGGTGTAAAAGAACTTAAATCTTTGTAAAGCATTTTTTTTTTTTTCATTTTTTAATATTTAGTACCACAAAAAAGTAAGTCAATAGAAAATTTGTTCTATAATCAATAAACAATAATGAAATACACTCTCTAGAGTAGATTTTTTTTTTTTTTTTTTTTTGGTCTTTTAAGAGTTGAAAACCTTTCCAAGAACATTATATACTCAATTGATCACCACAAAGAACTCTTCCAATGGTAAGTTATCTCCCTTCAACTCCTCTCTCTCACTACGGACCAATTGATAATCTATCTATACAACTATTTAAAGGGCTTCCCCTATTTGAGATCCTCAATTTTAGTACCCAAAATACCTTCAATCTATTCTTTTACAAGTTTTTCAACTAACAGGATAAATATGTTAAAAAAAAAAAAAGTAACTGCCAGTTGAATTCCACTTTCCATGTGTTTACTCCTAAAAAAGTGCTTTTAATATGCCAATAACATTTTCCACTTTTTCAATTGCCAAATTCTTTTTTTTTTTTTTTCCTTTTACAACCGATTATATTTAAATTTCACTTCTCATGTTTTACTCCTAAAAAATGCTTTAATTTATTCGGGTTTTTTTTTTCCCCCTTTTATAACCGATTACATTTGAATATTAAAAAACTACAATTTAGGATTAAAAGAAAATTTATAACTGCCATAAATAAAATTTAAAAAAACAACACTAAAAAATAAAGAAACTTGGATCTTGGAGCCTTTCCTTTAAGAAAAATAAATAATAATAAAAAACCTAAGCCTTTTACCGCAACAAAATAAATAAAATCTATTAAAATATTGCACTTTGTTTTGTTATGAATTTGTACTAAGTGACTACATTTTAGCACTATCATAAACACATAACACAGCCATGCCCATTTTTCTCCAAAAAAAAAACCCACATCCATTTTTACTTCCATCAAAAATGTTACGTAGAGTTTCTTTGTTTTAAAGGTAATTGTTAAATCCTGTATTTAAGCTCTTTTTAACTATTGATATGAATGTGAAGTAAGTGGCTAAAATTTTGGATTGAATATAAGTAGATAATTCCCATCAATAAATCAAAATTTTCTCTTAAAAAAATATAATAAACAATTAAGGAAAGATGTGTAAATAAAAGTTTGGATAAATGAAACATTTAAAAATGAAGTATTCTTTTTCTATACTTCACTTAAAAAAAAATAAAAAAAAAAGTTTCGATATGCGCACAAATATGAGATTGAATTCAGTGCTAATAATATAAAAAAACATATATGGATTTTTAACTCAATATTGATGAAAAATTATTTCACCTGCAAATGCATAATACTCATCACATCCCTAAGAATTTTTTTTTTTTTTTTTGTGATTGAAAAATATAGTAATTTTAAATTATAATGATTGCAAATTACTAACCTTACCCAGCAAAATAAAAGAGCCTCTACTCAAAGGCTATCGTGTGTGTGTCTATATATATATTTGGTATAGCATAAAAGTCTGGTGTGCGGAAAATGAGTCAACCGAAAATGTAAACCACGACCACTATCAACATGAGGGACCCCTTGAAGGAAAAGTTTCTTTTTATTTATTTTAGTGCAATCTTTCCATGATAGAATGCTTTCAACTTTCAACTTTTCGTCATGGGAATAGAAGGTTGATCACTAGGATAAATTATGATGCTTAAATAGAATTTCAATTTGTGATATTCGCGCTATGATGACTACTTATTGTCATCAATTAATATTAACATGAGTTAATTTTTTTTTTTTTTTTTTTTGTAAATAGAGTTCAAAAATTAGATAATCATTATATAAAACGACAATAATTCTCATATTTAGACACAGTGGGGACAACGTCTACTAAAGAGGAAGAACCGAAGAAAGCCCATGTCCCTATAGGTAGTCCAAAAAACACCACAAACTATTCATTGGCTTTTCAATTTTCATAAAAGAGAACTTCAAACTTGCCTTCTAAAAGCATAATACCCAACTATTTGTAGGACATTTTTCTACAACTTTTACTGGACAGATAAAAGGTAGTCTAAATTTTTGTCTAGACTAAAAATGGGTTTATCCACCCACCTCCACAAAAAGGGTGAAAAAGTTTCATACACTTCTCCCATTTGGATCCATCTTATAATTAAGCTACTTCGTGAATCTTGATTGCATAAAAAAGAAGTTTGGTCTATAACACGTGTTTGCCAACTCTGCTTTTAAATTACTCCCATGAATCACTTTTCAACACCTTGGAAAAAAAAGAAAAAAGAAAAGAAAAGAAAGAGTAGAGGTCAAATTTTCATATTATTATTTATTATAAGCAACCAATAAATAAAATAAATTTTTTTTTTAATAACTGTGAAGTGGCTTTTGTCTAATTTGGTACAACTTTTTTTTTTCTTTTTAGTTTTTTGAAATAAACTATTTAAAAAACCTTCATTTAGAAAAAAAAAAAAAATTGGTGTTTTAGTAATAAAAAAGAAAGTATGGTTTCAAAAAGGGTATCAATCAAACGTGTAGGAAGTATGGCTTTCAGACCCGAACCATTCAAAGAACCAGTAAAGGGAGAGATTCAAAGTTTTTAAGGTTAGACCGAGATTCGATCGAGGTCAAACCGCAATGACATCATAATTACTTTAATAATTAATTAAAACTCAAATATAGATATTAAATCTATAAAACTAGCAAAATTGACTAATATATCTATATGTGTGAGGGAAATTTAATGATTTTCAAGCATATATTTACAAATTAAATAAGAAAGTTAATAAAATAGAATAACAAACCATGAAAAATATTAAGAGTTATGATTAATTTTTGAAGTAAATTTGAATATCTTTGAAGGATTTTGATTATAATTTTTTTTTTTAATTCCCTTTAAGAGATGGATAATTTAGTTCAATAGAATAGAATTGTGTAAAGTTGTTTTAAAAAAAAATTGCGTTAAATTTACTTCAAGTATTTTCTTTTCTATTGTTGAGCATTAATTTGCAAGTGTAGCTTAGTGGTTAGACTTTAGCTCTAACTCTGATTGGCTATTACTAGGTTCTAAACCTAGTAAGTCCACTTTTCTAATTTTTTAAAAGTTGATAAAGACATGTTAATTCATTCCATATTCTTTATTATGTGACGTAATAAAGAGCTTTATTGTGAAATCTTTTTTTTTTTTTCTTCAATGCTTTATTTTTATGGTATGACAATGCTTGTAAATCTTGTTGAGGGGTATATTATCATCATTTGTTTCTTCATCTTCAACGTTTGAAGTTTGGTCCATCCCTATTTGTTCAATTTTGAGATTTCATCACTTTTTCATTTTATTGCATCACTTGTATTAATCACTAATGAATTGACATTAGAAGATTCCTGACTGGATCTTACAAAGTTTTGACTTGTGAATTTATTGTCACTAAGATTTTGCATTGGTATCTACATTCATATTAAATTTTAGTGATGTGACAATTTTTTGTAAATGATTTTATATTTTTTTTTTGGTTACTTTATAAGGAATAGTGTAGCAAAAGAGTTAATGTGGCATATTGGATTGTGTGTGTGTGTTTTTTTTTTTTTTTTTCTTCCATACCTTTTTGTCATTTCAAGGTGCATAAAAAATCTTAACAACTGTGTAATTTTCAAAACCACCATTTAGATTGAATTCATTCAAATGATGTAGGAAAATGTATTTTCTTCCTAATTAAACTTTCTTCAAATCATGTGGGATTCCTTCTTCAGTATCAATTTTCATATGAGGAATATATTTTTTATATATTATGATCAAAAGTTTTACAATAATTTAAATAAGTTGTATCTTAGTTTGTGTTTCAAAAAGATTTCTTGCAAATTTATTTATGATTTTCTTAGCATCTCAATCAAATATCACAAAAGTTATTTTGTTAGTTGCATCAAAAACTTCAACTTGAATCATGTATCTAAAGTAGTTTGCAATTGTATATATAGTACTTATAGTAAGATGAATATGTTATAAAAATATGGAGAGTGTGTAGTTAATGTGAGTGCCTTTAACCTTGGAATAGGGAGTTTTTTTTTTTTTTTTTTTAATGTATTTCACATTTTGCACACCAAAATTATCCTGATTGTGGTTTGACCTTCTTTCCATAAAGTACGCATTAAATGTAATACCAACCCGCCATTGTATCAACATTGCCTGTTGCAATACCAGCATTTCACATCCTACAATGAACTTTAAAGTTAATATGAATTTTTTAAAATGTAAATATATAGTATGATGTATTATTATTTTTCCAAGTAAATGATGAGTATAATTTGAAATGATTAATAAACTTGTTTCGTAGGATCCCATTCAATGCATTTGATCTCTTCTATTGTCTTCATATTCTTTAAAGATAAATCCTCCTATTAAAATTGTTTTGCACGTATTTTTTATCTTTCTTGTGTGGAATCATGTTTCTGACCATTCCTATCGTTGAATTTTTTTTTAAAGAAAATATTATGTAAATGGCATTTTGTGAGATAGTATATGCTATTTATCAAAAAAATTCCTAACCCATTTTCCAAGTTGTGACTAAATACAAGAAAATAAATATGTTCTCTAGAAAATGTTTATTGAAAAATGTTTTCCATTAAAAAATACGTACAATCTTTCCATTAGGAGAAAAAGTTGTACTACTAAAAAGCCTACGAATAGATAATTAGAAAGTAGCCATTGCCCATTAATAAGTACGCAAATTTTTTTAACTAGAAAAAGTTAACAAAGAAAGTAATCTTTGTTTAGAGAGTGAAAGTTTTTCTTCAGTGAGAAAGAGATTGCCAAAAAAATCAAAATTGGTTACCTTAGTGGAACCTATAGTTTTATCAACATTATCTCATTTTTCTCTATTCCATTACTATCTAGAATAAACAGATATAAGCAAATGCTTTAAATAGAAATGGCTTTATAAGTTTATAAATTTAATTGAAAAAAAATAAAAGTTTTAGAATTTAATTTAAAAGAGGATACAAATCCTATGAGAACTTTTTATATGTCGATTGCCTCCATTATTTTTATACTTAAAGAGACGGGGGGGTGATTTTACTTCTACTTTTTTTTTTCTAGGTCTTGAAAGTGATTCGTGGGAGTAATTTAGAAGTAGAGTTATCAAACACATACGTCTTATGGACTAAAACTACTATCTTATGCAATCAAGATTCGCGAAGTAGCTTATAAAATGGAGCCAAATGGGGAAGTGTATGAAACTTTTTCAACTTTTTTGTGGAGGTGGGATATTTATCCTAATTTTAGTCTTGGCAAAAATTTAGACTACCTTTTATCTATCCAGTAAAACTAGAATTAAAATGCCCTACAAACAGTTGGGTATTGTTTTCTTTTAGAAGGCAAGAACGCGGTTCAATTTTATGAAAAGCTAATGAATGGATTGTAGTGTTTTTTGGACTACCTATAGGAGCATGGGCTCTCTTCAGTTCGTCTTCTTTAGTTGACCCAGTCATGACTGTGTCTAAATATGAGAATTATAGTCATTTTATATAAGGATTATCTAATTTTTAAACCCCACCTACAACAACAACAAAAATAAAAAAATAAAATAAAATAACTGATTTTTTTATTTGATATACAATGAGCAATCATCATAAAGCAAACACCATAAATTAAATTCTATTTTAGCATCATAATTCACACTAGGATGATCATTCTATTCCCATGAAGAAAAGTTAAAGGTTGAAAGTAACCCTTTAACCTTTATAGCAGAGGCAAATGACAATTGAGATTACCTAGAAAGAGCTGGATCTCACCTTTTGAGCCTTTAAATTATACTAGTAAAGTATTCTATCATAGAAAAATTGCAATAAAATAAATAGTGAGGAACGTTTCCCTCAAGGGTCCTTTATGTCAATATCGGTAGTGGTGGGTATGTCACGTTTCAAATTAAACATAAAAAGATTTTCTTTAAAATACAATTAGCTTTCATTTATAAATCCATATATGGGCTAGTAGTATGTTGGTTCAAGCATTCAAAATTGAACAAATCTCACAAATAATATAACAGGATTCAATGAAAATGAAAATTTCATCAGTCAATGAAAAATAAGCACTCTATGGTGTTGGGTCCCTTATGATGATGAATCCTTAATATGGCCATAACTTGGCCTAATTTTGTGTCAATCTTGAGAAATTAGATTGTATTTGACTTTGTGGGCCTACGTTGACCAATCTTGTTGACTGGCCTCATGAACTCGATGGGTTATATCAATCGGTTTTTGGCTAAACTTCATGAGCCTGAGTTTAGCTGATTTTGTGGACTTAATTTTGTCAATTTTGTGGCTAAAATAATGGATTTTGGGCTTCGAGGTTGACTTGGAGGTTTAATTAGAGGTCCATTTTCTACCAATTGCTCAATTTAGAGAATTTTCTTTAATGCTATATTGAAGAAATGTATTTCAACAAAAAACCACATGCCCATTACATGAAAATAATCTCTTCTCTTATACAGCACTCTTTCTTTATAATTTTATTATCAATTCATATTATGCTTTAAGACAAAACTTTCTCTTTTCCATTGAATGAAAACCATAAATAATCAATCCACACTTTTCTGTACTTAAGTGCTCTTACTTTTGATTCTTAAATCAAAATTCAATCTCAGGAATCGTACGTAGAATCTAAGTTATGGCACCTAAGAAACTCTACCTAAGTTTTAGCCATCAAATAATTCTTGCACATAGGTCACATAATATTGCAAGAGTTTTGGTTGTAACCCGCGGCTTCATATGCATAACATGGTGCACCGGGTTGATAATAATATGATACACCGGGTTGATAAGTTGGCCAAACCATTGATTGTATTCCAGATTCACTAAGTTTGGTCTCTTGCTTTGCTTTTTCCCCCTCAGTACTGACTGGCGAGACACTTGTTAACTCAGCAAATCCAACTTTCTTCCTCAGCAAAGATGTCAAGATGACTGAATCAATGTTGTCCCCGACAACTACAATCTGACTGCTGTCCTCACCTTGTAGAGAGACTGATTCCACACCTTAAGAACCCAAAAGAAAATCAATCTAATCATTAGTTTTAAATTCCTAGTCAATTTTAACAATGATCAGATAAATGACATAAAAATGAGTACCTTGTAGACCAACGGCAATCTGCATGGCCTTTGACCGAGCATTCTTTTTGCCATTATTTAAGGTGATCTGGATCACTACCTTTTGCTGCAATAAAGTTTAGAACTGTCAATTAATGACATAGAAATGCTCGGAAGTACATAAGGAACAGAACTTGTAAATAATTGTTCGGCATGGTATTCATCGTTACCTTCATTTTCTTGGTGAGAGAGTTCAAATTCCTATCAGGGAGCTGCAGGGTGCTTTGTTTAGCTAGCTAAGTCTGGGTGTTGCTGCTTAATGTCAGAAAGAAACAAAAAGAAAGGGATATATTATCTTCGCCAGAGAGTTCAAAATCTTATCTGGGAGCGAAGTGTGTTTAGGTAGCTAATTATTCTGGGTGTCGTAGCTTAATATATATAGGCGTAACCGCGTAAGATTAAGTTCACAGTTACGCTAATTGTTTGTCCTGTCCAGAAAGTATGGTCTACTACTTATGAAACTTGCACGCGGTTTGCTTGACTTATAGTTGACGAGGTCAAATTCAAATATAAGGACTGTCATCATCTGTGGACTCTGAAGTTTGATCAAGATCAAACAAAATTTTGAAATGAATCCAGTTTAACCATGGAATGAATCCAGTATAAATTAAATAACATTTATAAGAGGAGCTATAATTTACATTTTCTACAGCTTTTTTTTTTTTTTTTTTATCCTTTTAGTTTTTTACCAAAAAAGAAAGTAACTCATGTCATATTGAATATTAACATTACAATTTTTTCGAGCTTTTTATTTTATTTTTTCAAGTTAGATTGTGACAGAGTTCTACTATGATAAATTGTCACATCACATGATAATCCATTTTCTTTTTCTTTATCTTTTTCTTTTTTTTTTTTTCTTTTTCATTTGTTTGTCTTTTTAGACAAATAATAACATACTTTTAGAAGTTACAATAATTTTATCATATTTATCAGTTACTGAAATTGCACTGAACTCCAACACCGTAATAAAAATTTGAGAAACCGGTGAATGACTCCTATAAATTTAAATAGTAAAGTGTTACGTTTATAACGTTTTCATAACAAATTATAAGTTAGGCGTAAATGCACTTTTAGTCCCTACATTTTGACGTTTTTTCATTTTAGTCCCTACATTTTATTTTTACCACTTTTTGTCCCTAAACCAATTAACGCCCTTCATTTTAGTCCTTGAACCCCCATTCTGTCACCAATTAACGAGGAAACTTACGGGATCAATAAAATAATAATAAAAAATTTACTGTAGCATGCCACATCAGATTATAATTTAAAATATTTATTTTTCAATTTTAACAAAAGAAAAAATATGAGTTGCCCAGATCTATGTTCATCTTCAACAAGAACGCCAAAGAACATCAAGAACATGAACCAAGATTTTAAACGTAAGAACACATGCCCAGATTTTCTTGCATTTTCTTGCCCTTTCTTGTCAACCAAACACAAACACAAATCAATCTCCAGCAAGAACACAAACACAAACCTAGCAGCAAATCTTCTCAGATTTTCTCAAACTACAAAACCCAGATATACAAAATCTCAACTCAAACCCAGATTTTCTCATTTTTCAATCAACAACGAAACCTCCAGCAAATAAAATTCATAAACCCAGAAACCAAATTCATAAACCCAAAAAATTCAGCATAAAAATACCATTAAAAAAAAATCATAAATTCCAAAGCCCCCAAATCTCTCTCACACCCAAATCTCTCACAGACAAAAACACAAACACCTAAACTACAAAAAAAAAAAAAAAAAAATAATCTCACAATGGAAAAACCCACAACAAGCTCAACGTGTCAACGGGTCGACTCATCGCGACCGGCAATATCCACCGCCGCCGATCTGCTTACCTGGTCGAAAGTCTCTCCGTCATGGATTTCATAGTCCTTAAGGGTGATATGGTCCTTGTAGATGTTGTACCACTTCTGGATCCGGATCTTGTCCGCCGGGTACCCGTCTGCGCCGCCACAAGTTTCTTCAAGTCTCCAATGGTGTCATCCTCATTGCACTTCACTCTCACCTTCTTCCCTAGCCGATCGTTCAGCACCACCTCAATCAACTTCACTAGACTCAACCTCAACCTCCGATACCCAACACTCATAAGCTTCAATCTCACCTAAGTTTTCTGTGTTTAGTGGGTTTTGATCTTTGTGGGTTATTGGGTTTCAATTTGTGGGTGTAGATATTTGGATGTATGATTGCGGGTGTTGATCTGCTTTTTTTTGGATTTGAGGGTGTCGATCTGTGGTTGTGGGTGTCACTCTGTGACTTACTGACTGTGGACGTCGATCTACCGATGCACCGCATTGAACCGAGTCCAAGAACCGCACCGCTAGAGGCTAGAAAACCGACCTCCAACGGTGATGAGCAGAGCTGACGAAGGGAGAACCGACTCACAATGAGAAAAAAATCAGACCCTGTCCCTGCGAACCAAATCTCTCTTCTCTTTTCTTAATCTTTAAATCATAATTCATTTGAATTTTGATTTTTAATTCTGTTTTTATTTTTATTTTTTTAGTTAAAATTAATAAATTAATTTTTTTAATTTATAATGCCGATGTGTCAGTGCTACAGTGAATTTTTATTATTATTTTATTGATCCCGTCAGTTTTCCCGTTAATTGGTGACGGAATGAGGTTCAAGGACTAAAATGAAAGGCGTTAATTGGTTTAGGGACTAAAAGTGGTAAAAATAAAATATAGGAACTAAAATGGAAAAATGTCCAAATATAAAGACTAAAAGTGCATTTACGCTTATAAGTTATTACTGGTTCTAATTTGAACACACCACTGAAATTACTTTTTTTATCTACTAGTAACAATAAGCTACAAAAGATTTATTGTGAAAATATTGATGGACACAACATTTCTCTTTTAAGTATCATTTTTAGGATGTGTTTGGATATCGCTTATTTTGTTGAAAACTAAAAACTGAAAACACCGTAGCAAAATAATTTTTAAATGTGTGAATAGTGCCGTGCGACCCATTTTTAATGAAAGTTTTATTGAAAAAAGAAGTTTGTGAATCCATTGAACAGTGCACGGGACCTACTAAAAAAGTCATCACAACTACAAAAATGTGCTTCTAAAAATAAAAAAATAAAAAATAAATAAAAAAAAGAAAACGCAGGCGCAGACGCTGACCTTTTCATCAGTGCTACCAACCCAACTAGTACATCCATCATAATTAATCTACCAACCTTATGAAAAATTAAGTCAAATGTTACAACTTAAGATTTATGACAAATGACCGTAGTAAAGCAAAAGCTTTTTTCTTTTTTTCCTTTTTTTCTTTTCTTTTTTTAATTTTTTTGAGTGGACGTAATAGCGATTAGTACAAAAAAGCGAAAGCATTGGATGATGTAGAATAGGAAAACTAGTAGAAACTTCTCTATTATCAAATTAATCTTTGGATTGGAACAACGTGCATCACAACATGACCCAATTATTGGACATGTCCCTACTTACTCGTTTGATTGATATCCTTTTTGAAACCATACTTTTTAGGGCCCGTTTGGTAGAATAGTTTAAGTAATGTTGTTTATAATTTTTTGAAATACATGTAGGTGAAAAAGTGTGTAGAAATACGTGTAATGTTGTTTAAAAACTGAAAACATGTATTTAATTTCTAAAACAACTTCTTCTTCTTTTTTTCTTTTTTAGAAACTCTTCTTCCTTTTTTCTAAATGAAGGTTTTTTAAATAGTTTATTTCAAAAAACAGAAAAAATAAATAAATAAATAAGTTGTACCAAATGAGTACCATAGAAAAAAATATATTATTTTATTTTTACGTTGCTAATAATAGGAAAATTTCATAAAATAAAAAACAAATATTCTTCTCAAAAAAAAAAAAAATACATAATACAAGGCTTGAAATAAAAGCACATGATAAATTAGAGCTATTCGGACATCCAAAAAACCTAGGGTTACTTGCCCATTTTGCAAGAGCTTGGGTTGCTAGCCTACAAGATCATAAACTCTTCTTAAAGCCAAAGCTCTTGCTTTATGAAAGAGGGACTATGCTTTTACCAACCCTCCTTGAGCATTTCAATTCTAGAGTCGCTATTAATGCTTGTGTTACATATATAGTTGCTCCCAATTTCTGCATCACAATATAGTTTTAGAGAAATATTATGTTCACCACTTTTTCATAACAAATCTTTAGTGGCATGTTATTATTAACTATTATAGGTGGACAAAAAAGTAATTTAAGTTTTAGATTCAAATTAAAACCAATAACAACTTATCACCTATGATTTGTTGTAAAAATATTGTGGATGTAGCACTTTCCTTTAGTTTCATCCTCCAAAACAAGACTAAGACAATTACCATTTAAGTCAAATAATTTTAAAAATTGCAATTGAAATGAGAAGATAGACCTAAATGAAAATATATACCATGATAACTTATGTTAATCACATATGATGAAAATATTTAAATCAAGTTAGTTTATATAATCAAAAACAAAAAATTCTCATTTAGTCAATTTGTGAATTATAAACTACTAGTTAAATGATATTGATCACGAGTAATATTCTCTAAACATTTTAGATCAATCTAAAAAGAGTTTAAATTAGGATTTTTTTTTTTTTTTGGTTCAATAATAGTTTAGATCACAAGTAACTACCATTTAAATGATTTTTTGCTTATTTCTGATAGGTTATTTGCATAATATGAGACAAAAAACTAAAAGTTAACTTATTTCCAAAAGAATGAAAGTTAAATTATTTGTAATAAAGCTAAAACAAAAAGGTAATATGGGACCCATAAATTATAGATAATTTAAGCAAAAAACTAGCTTTTAATTAGTTGCCTAATGCACAATAATCAACTTAAATGATAAACATATTTTTACATAACAAAACTTATATATGTCAATATAGGAAAAGTATAAAATGAAAGAAAAATATCTTATTTTAATATATGACAAGAACAATAAGGATCTCTTACTCTAGACAATTGTAAAGTTGTGATTTACAACTATGTTTTATGTTGGCTTTATTCCATGACAAAAAGTGTTGTAATTACTTTAATTTTATTCCTTGTATTATGTGGGATTTATTGTATTGGGTTTAGTATTAAGATGGTAAAGAATCAAGCACGTATTGGATGAACAAGTGGATTTCGTGAGTGTCTCACTAGAAGCTAACCCACGAAAGAGCCATGTGAAAAGCACATATTGGAAGCTAAAGAGTCGTGCTAGGCTGTCAATTTCACAAGTGTCTCGCGAGTAAGGCCTTCTCATGAAGTACTCGCGAAACATTCTGCTTTGAGGATTTTTTAAGTGTGACTTTCTTTATATATACCCTCATTACCCATAAAAGTATGAGAGGCCATTCAGAGAGAAAAACCCTAGATAAGTTTTCTAATACACATACACCCATCTTTTAGAGAGAAAGCTACTCATCCTTAGTGAGAAATCATTCTAGCCTCTTCTCTTTCCCTCTCCCATTGTCATACCTTGAGAGGAGATTTGTACTCAAACACAACCCACACATTTTCAAAGTGTAGAGAGTGTTTTGGAGCTTGGAAAACTTTAGGGATTTGCCAAAAGAAGCAGGTGAGGCTTGGCGGATGCAATTAGGTGTATTGCGGGATCCGGAAAGTGAGAGAAGACATGACTCCAAGAAGTCCGTTAGTAGCAGGAGCTTGGAGGGTTCAAGTACATTGGGTAGACTAGGCTTGGAGGGTCTTTTATTATTCGTGTACTCCAACTTTATTCTCTAGTGGATCGATTTACTGCTTGGAGGTGTTTCGCCGAGTTCTTCGGTTTCCTCTTCGATAACACATCTTGGTGTTATCTTGTGATTGCATCTCTCTTCCTTTACTCTTATGCTTTACTTTTATTGTTTGTTTTTCATGTTTATGCACTAGAGTAGTTATCGGTTTATTACGCTTCCTTTACTCTTGTTCCGCACTTAGATAAGTTAGAGTAAAAGCAATTAAGCCGTAATTTTTATTTAGGGGTCTAAACAAGCTCTTGTGTATTCACACATATTCGAGCTTTCACAACTTTCAACTTTTCTTCATGGGAATAGAAGGATAAATTATGATGCTTAAATAGAATTTCAATATATGATAGTTGCTCTATGATGATTGTTTATTGTCATCAAACAAAAACATGAGTTAATTTTTTTTCTAATCCTCATATTTAGACACAGTCGTGACCGCGTCAACTAAAGAGGAATAACCAAAGAAAGCCCATGTCCCTATAGGTAGTCAAAAAAGAGAACTGCGGACTTGCCTTCTAAAAGCACAATACCCAACTATTTGTAGGACATTTTTCTACAACTCTTACTAGAAAGATAAAGGTAGTCTAAATTTTTGTGTAGACTAAAAATGGGTTTAGACACCCACCTCCACAAAATAGGTGAAAAAGTTTCATACACTTCACTTTTCTAAGTTGGTGTTTTAGTAACAAAGAAACTTGGATCTTGGAGCCTTTCCTTTAAGAAAAATAAATAATAATAAAAAACGTAAGCCTTTTAGGGATGGCAATTTTTGCCCGACCCGCGGGTACTCGGCCCAGCCTGACTCGATAAAACTAGTGTCAGGTTTGGGTTTAAAATAAATAAATTA
Organism: Quercus aquifolioides; assembly: GCA_019022515.1. NCBI lineage: Eukaryota > Viridiplantae > Streptophyta > Magnoliopsida > Fagales > Fagaceae > Quercus > Quercus aquifolioides. The sequence goes on from CM032333.1 coordinate 79,033,825, forward strand.
ATTAAAAAAAAAAAAATAAAAAAAAAAAACCAAAGCGAGTTCTGGTCAGGTTCGGGTTTTGGTAAAAACCCAACCCGAACCCAAACTTGACCCAACTCGATTATATCCTAATTACTAAAACACCCTCATATATATATATATATATATATATAGATGGATAGGTAGATAGATGAACTTAATAACTTATTCAATACCTTAACCCTATCTCATTCTCCCATTCTCATCACACAGTCGCCACCCACCCTCTCTTAAATTTCCAGTCACTCTCACGGCCATTGCCACACGGCCATAGTCTTACCGGCCACCACCCTCAACTCCTCAAGCCGTCACTCTCATCGTCCCGCACAACCACACTAACGGCCTCACTGCCTCACCACAGCCCCATTAATCGCTCCCATTCTCACTTCTAGCTGTGCCTTCAATATGTTCTTCTCTATCTTTTTTCTTTTTTTTTTTTGCCATTCCTGTTTAGGTTCGTTAGGGTTTGGGACCTTTGGGATCATTAGGGTTTGGGTTCCTTTGTTTTTTTTTTTTTGAGAATCTGGTTTGGTTTCCTATTACGGTTTGCGTTCGTTGCCATTCCTATTTCTCAATGATATGTTCTTCCCTTCTTCTTCTTTTTTCTTTTTTTTCTTTTTTTTTTTTGTGATTTCTGTGTTTGTGTTTGTGATTTTGAAAGGGAAAATAAAAAACCTGAAATTTTTGTGTTTGTATTTAGGGTTTTGGTGGCTACTCTGGTTCGATTAAAGAACATGATCCTGGGGTTTTGTTATTGGGTTTCTGATTTAGGTTGCTGAACATGATCTTGGGGTTATTGTTTCTGGGTTTCTGATCTAAATTGACGAACATGATCTTGGGTTTTTTTTTTTTTTTTTTTGGTTTCTGATCTAGGTTTGTGGAGGTTTAGGGCTTTAGGCAAACATTTTTTTTTTTTTAATTAGGCCATAGATTGGGCCCTAAAGTGGCATGGGCTGGGCTGGGCCCATAGGGCCCAACGAGGCAGGTCTAGGGCCCAAAAAAAAACCCATTTATTAAACGGGCGGGTTCGGGTTCTGGGGGCAGACCTGCGGGTCGGGTTTGGGCATAAAGAAACCCGACCCGAACCCAACCCGTTGCCATTCCTAAAGCCTTTTACCGCAACAAAATAAATAAAAACTATTAAAATTTTGTACTTTTTATTGTTATGAATTTGTACTAAGTGACTACATTTTAGGACTATCACAAACACATAGTCCTTTTTTTTTTTTTTTTTTTTTAAAACCCACTTCCATTTTTACTTCCATCAAAAATGTTAAGTACAATTTCTTGGTTTTGAAGGTAATTGTTAAATCCTGAATTTAAGCTCTTTTTAACTATTGATATGGATGTGTAGTAAGTGGCTAAATTTTAGGATTGAAGATAAGTAGATAACTCCCATCAATAAATCAAAATTTTCTCTTAAAAAAATATAATAAACAATTGAGGAAAGATGTGTAAATAAAAGTTTGGATAAATAAAACATTTAAAAATGAAGTATTCTTTTTCTATACTTCACTACAAACAAAAACAAAAACAAAAACAAAAAAAAAGTTTAGAAATACCCACAAATATGAGAGTGAATTCAATACTGATAATATAAATATATATATATAGATAGATGGATTTTAACTCAGTATTGATGAAAAATTATTTCACCTGCAAATGCATAATACTCATCACATTCCTGGAATTTTTTTTTTTTTTTTTTTTTTTTTTGGTGATAAAAAAAAGTAGTAATTTCAAATTCTAATGAATGCAAATTATTAACCCTTATCCAACAAAATGGAAGAGCTCCTAATGCGCGTGCTCAAAGACTAGTGTGTGTGTGTGTATATATATATATATATATATGATATTTGGTATAGCATAAAAGTCTGGCATGCGGAAAACGCGTCAACTGAAAATATAAACAACGACCACTATCGACATAAAGGACCCCTTGAAGGAAAAGTTTCTTTTTATTTATTTTAGTGCTATCTTTCCAAGATATATATATATATAGGGTTGTGTTAACGGGCACTGTAAGGTGGCCGTTAACAATAACTTTTTGCATCATCTTTTTTACTTTTTGTAGCTTTTTATCATTTTTGATAATTTTTTAGCAATTTTTTTTAATCCTTTATGATAACCTTTTTAATAATTTTTTGTCCTTTTTATTAATTTTCCCTTAACAAGCACCGCACGGTGCTTGTTAACATTTCCCATATATATATATATATATGATATTTGGTATATCATAAAAGTATGGCGTGCGGAAAATGAGTCAATTGAAAATGTAAGCCACGACCACTATCGACATAAGGGAGCCCTTGAAGGAAAAGTTTCTTTTTATTTATTTTAGTGCAATCTTTCCATGATAGAATGCTTTACTACACTTTAAAGGCCCTAAAGGTGAATACCAGCTCTTTCTAGGCAATTTCAATTGTCATTTCCTGAGGTATAAAGGTTAAAAGGGTTTCAACTTTCAACTTTCAACTTTTCTTCATGGGAATAGAAGGTTGATCACTAAGATAAATTATGACGCTAAAATAGAATTTTAATTTATGATATTCACTCTATGATGATTGCTTATTATCATCAAACAAAAACATAAGTTAATTTTTTTTTTTTTTTTTTTTGGTGTAAATAGAGTTCAAAAATTAGATAATCTTTATATAAAACGACAATAATTCTCATATTTAGACACAGTCGTAACCGCGTCAACTACAGAGGAAGAACTGAAGAAAGTCCATGTCCCTATAGGTAGTCCAAAAAACACCACAAACTGTTCATTGGCTTTTCAATTTTCATAAAAGAGAACCGTGGACTTGCCTTCTAATGGCACTATACCCAACTATTTGTAGGACATTTTTCTACAACTTTTACTAGACAGATAAAAGGTAGTCTAAATTTTTGTCTAGACTAAAAATGGGTTTATGCACCCACCTCCACAAAAAAGGTGAAAAAGTTTCATGCACTTCTCCCGGGACAAAATTGCAAAATACCCTTTTTAGGCAAACTAAGCAGCATTTTGCCCTATTTTTTAAACTAATTAGGGAAATGCCCCTTTTTTGAAACTCGATTTTCTCAAAATCGAGTTATAAAAAAAAAAAATTCTGGAGCCCTATAACGGCGTTTTTAAAGACCTATAGTGACGTTTTGTAACTCGACTTTTAATAAATCGAGTTATATGCAATTTTTTTAATTTTTTTTACCTATAACTCGATTTTATATAAATCGAGTTACAAAACGCCACTATAGGTCCTGAAAACGTCACTATAGGCTCCTTAAAAACGCCGCTATAGGGCCTAAATCGATTTTGAGAAACTCGATTTTCAAAAGAAGGGCATTTTCCTAATTAGTTTGAGAAAGAGGGTAAAACGCTACTTAGTTTGCCCAAAAGGGCATTTTGCAATTTTGTCCCTTCTCCCGTTTGGATCCATCTTGTAAGCTACTTTGTGAATTTTTTTTTTTTTTTTTACTAAAGAAGATATAGCTACTTTGTGAATCTTGATTGCATAAAAAAGTAGTTTTGTCTATAACACGTGTTTGATAACTCTGCTTTTAAATTGCTCCCATGAATCACTTTTCAACACCTTGAAAAAAAAGAAAGTAGATGTCAAATTTTCATATTATTATTTATTATAAGCAACCAATAAAAGAAATAAATTTTTTTTTTTTTAATAACTGTGAAGTGGCTTTTGTCTAATTTGGTACAACTTTTTTTTTTCTTTTCAGTTTTTTGAAAAAAACTATTTAAAAAACCTTCATTTAGAAAAGAAAATTGGTGTTTTATTAATAAAAAAGAAAGTATGGTTTCAAAAAGGATATCAATCAAACAAGTAAGAAGTATGGTTTTTAAACCAGGACCATTCAAAGAACCAGTAAAGGGAGAGGTTTAAGGTTTTTAAGGTTGAAGTGAGATTCAACCAAGGTCGAACAGCGATGACATCATAATTACTTTAATAATTAATTTAAACCCAAATATAGATATTAAATTTATAAAACTAGCAAAATTGACTAATATATCCATGAGTGTGAGGGAAATTTAATGATTTTCAAGCATATATTTACAAATTAAATAAGAAAGTTGTTAGGACATATGTGTGTTCACTTGTTAAGAACATATGTCACTTATTTATGTAAATTGGCTAATCATTATGACAAAACGCACTCTACTTGTAATTGGATAGTTCTAGGTGTTTTTAATACTTCAAGAAACAAGGTTTCAAGATCAAGTGTTGAAGTCATCAAGTCTGTCTAAGAAAAAGCAAGCTGAAGTGCAAGTTCATTAATTCTCGACACCTGCTCGATAGCTCCTCGACACCTGCTATCTGTCGAGAATTACAAAATCAGTTTTTCTGATTTGATTTCCTTGGGATCCGTGAATATGGTTTTGGGCCTTCTTTTCTTCTAACCCTAAACATATAAAAGGATTGTTTTAAGAGCCGTCAAACAAGATACAAGTTGCAAAAGCATTGAGCAATCTCTGTTCAAGCAAATTGTGATCAAAAGACGAAGTTCTTAACCTAGTTCATCTTCTCTTGAAGTTGCTGTGTATTTGCACCATAAGGTTTTGTAACCAAGCATCTTCCTGATCTTCATCGTATATGATGAACTAAAGAACTTTGCAGCCAACCTCTTCTTCTTAGTTGGTGTTTGAAGTCGCGTACTAGGATCCGCGCATTGGTTAGTCACGTACTTGGGAGCCGTGCATCAAAGGTGGGAACTGTCACTACAGATCAAGTCCAATTGGGTATTGGGGTAAGGGTTCAACTGTAAGTTTGTAAGGTACTTGGGATTCCTTTACTTGTAACCGCTTGATTTGATAATAGTGGAGTTTCGGGAGTGGTGACCTGAAAATCACCCGATGGGGTTTTTGCCGCAAGGGTTTTCCTCATTCGTAAATAAATCACCGTGTCATTTAATTTCCGCTGCATAATTAGTTTATTGGTGATTTGTTTGTGCTTCCACGCGTTTGCATGATAAATTGATTAATTAATAACTTGGCTAATTAATTAATTGGTTTAATCACAAGGGGTCATTCAGTTTGTGGCCTATCAAGTGGTATCAGAGCAGGCACACTCTGATTAGGTTTTAATCTTTGCTGTGTGATCCATTGACCCCTGTTGTCATGGAAACTCTTGATTGTTTTGATTTGCATGATCTTATGTTGAATGATGATGATGATATTCAAGATGCCTATTGCAAGCTTTATAATTTTTGTATGAAATCTCTTGAATGTTCTACAAAATTAAAAGCTAAATTTAAAAAGGTCAAACTTGAAAAAGATGATTTGATTGCAAAATTGGATGAAGCCAATAATTTGAATGAGAATTTTAAAAATCAAATTTCATCTCAGGTGGACAAAATTAAGAGTTTGGAAGAGCAACTAGTTGAATTTAAAACTAAAGTTGAAAAATTAACTAGTGCCAAACTTGTTGTCGAGCCTAACTCAAAAGAAAAAGATTTTTATATTCCCCAATTTAAAAGGAATAATGAAGAGTTGAAGGCTAATATTGCTAGGATAGACAAAGGTAAAAATTCTGATGTTAACACTAAAGTTTCTAAACCTATGTTTAAAACTCCTCCTAGGTTGAATAAAAATTCTGAATTTGTCCCCACTTGTCATCATTGTCATATTGTTGGTCATATTAGGCCAAATTGTCCTAAGTTGTCAACCTCTAAGGTTAGACCTCCTTCTAGGAAGCCGAGTAGCTCTAAAACTACTCATGTTTGTCACCATTGTGGTGATTCTAGTCACACTCGCCCTAATTGTTTCAAGTTGTTTCCTCATAAGCGAGTGTCCAATAGGTTTCATCCTTTGTCTAAAGGCTCTATACCTATTCTTGGTGAGTTATTAAAAGTTTTGAACTTTTTAACTCAATTTCAGGGGAATTCTAATTCCTCTATGTCCTTTAGTAGTCATACTAGGACACGTGCCTTTTCATCTTCACGGCCAATGACTCGTGCTGTGTGGATGATAAAGGATCCTAAGACTTAATTGTCTTTTCTGTTTGTCCTCTACTTTAATTCTTTCTATCTAAAGTAGGACTCTCTTTGCTTGATTTCTTATCTGCTTTTGAAATCATACTTTCATGCATATGCACCTTTCTATCATGCCTTCATGCATTTGCATCTTTCTTTCATGCTCTCATTTTGATAACATGTTTTTGTTTGTTTATTTTCAGTTTTGTTTATTTTTTTTTTTTATAAAAATAAAAATAAATAAAAATTTTGGAAAATTGAAAAATTGAAAAATACAAAAACAGTGTGTTTTGTGTACATTGGTACTTGTGTACCTTGGATGGCCATTGAAACAAAGTTTTCTAAACTTTGTATCGCTTGTAGCTTAGATGAGCATCTCTATGCACAACTAAGCAAGTGAGCTTTGTGACTCTTGTTTGTGATGAGTAATATTGAGTTATCTCTTGAACTTAACACTCATATCACTCTTTTTGACGGGTAGGACTAGAAAATCCTAAGAGAAAGGCATAAATAACCATTTCACCACTATTGCCCGTCAATCATTATATGACACCTGTATGCTTCGGCATAGCAAAAGTGCAGTGTCATAGACACCTGTATGTTTCGGCATAGCAAAAGTGCAGTGTCAAAGACATCCGTATGCTTCGGCATAGCAAAAGTGCAATGTCTATGCTTAACATGTTGGATATTTCTTTTCTCTCTTTATATGTCCATGCATGATATGCTTAAAAGAAAATATGCAAAGAAAATAAAAAGCAAAAAGATTAAAATGCTTTAAATATGATTGCAAGCGTGTTTTCTAGGAGATGTGGGAGTTATAGGATGTACCTCGAAGGTGATAGTCCCCATCAAACAGTTATGATTGTGTGTGAGTTAAAGTTATTTTCTCATATCTCAAATCGTCATAACATGTATACACATATGCAATCTTGCGATGGTTTTCACACACAACACGCAATATTCTTTGCTACTTTTGATACATGTGCAGGTACAATGTGATTTGGCCATCACAAGTGTTTACATATGCTAATGTATGCTCACTAAACTGTCTTGACTTGTTTTTGAAAAATAAAATTGGTTAGACTTGTTATGTGTGTGTGTGTGTTTCTGAGGATCCATATGCTTAAAATGTTTAATGAGAGATGATTTTGAGAGCTTAATATGTTGATTAGATCATTGGTTGAGTTGCATGTCTGATTGCATTCATGTATATGTTTTTCTCTTCTCGAAAAACTGTTTTTAAAAGCAATCTCGACACCTCCTCGATACCTCCTCGATACCTAGCTATCTGTCGAGCTTCTTAAGCCTTTTCCTTATCGCAATCTCGACACATCTTAGACACCTGGTGGATCGATCGAGAAAGTTCCTGTCTCCTCGATAGCTTCTCAACACCTTGTGGATCGATCGAGATCTTTTTAGCCTTTTGTTGATTTGTCCCTCGACAGATCCTCGACAGCTGCATCTGTCGACGTCTATTATGCTCGACACCTATCTCGACACCTCTTGATTGATCGAGATTCCCTTGCATGCATTTCATTCTTTTGTTTTGCATTTTTTTCTTTGTGTCCATAGCATCTTGTTTTTCTTTTCTTGTAGGTCTATGGTTCCTTGTTCTCCTCGTTTCCCTCTTTGTCAGTTTTCTGTCTGTCTCTTGTCATGTCTTTTGGCCTTTTATGCCCTTTGACAATCGTGTCAAAAAGGGGGAGAAATTTGAGAATTGAATGTCATTCCTTAGAGGGAGTAATAGACTTAGGGGGAGAACTTCATGTTAAAGGGAAGAATGTTTTTGATGTAACTAACTTAGGGGGAGAGTTAGTTTGATACACATTAATCTTTATTTTTGTGTTGTGTATCTTTTGGTTTTGTAACCATTTACATACATCATGTGTTGTTTCTATATTAGATGATGATGTATGTGTTTCACTCTTTATCTCTTCATGTGTTGTTTCTTCTCTATCTTTATACACATGTTCTTTATACTTGTATGCAATCTATTTATTTCTGTTTCACACAAGATGCCTTGATGAGTTTTGTTTAAAGTGTTTCAGAAATATAGGTTGTCAAAGTCTACTTGCCATAAACTCTCTTCTTGCAAAGTTTTTCAAGAGTTTGTGTTAGGATAGATTTTATTGTATTCAACAAGTGAATATGAGTTGAGTGATTTATGACTTCTCTCATATGTTCATTTGTTTGTTGTGGTTTTGTCACGGATTGCCAAAGGGGGAGATTGTTAGGACATATGTGTGTTCACTTGTTAAGAACATATGTCACTTATTTATGTAAATTGGCTAATCCTTATGACAAAACGCACTCTACTTGTAATTTGGTAGTTCTAGGTGTTTTTAATACTTCAAGAAACAAGGTTTCAAGATCAAGTGTTGAAGTCATCAAGTCTGTCTAAGAAAAAGCAAGCTGAAGTGCAAGTTCATTAATTCTCGACACCTTCTCGATAGCTCCTCGACACCTGCTATCTGTCGAGAATTACAAAATCAGTTTTTCTGATTTGATTTCCTTGGGATCCGTGAATATGGTTTTGGGCCTTCTTTTCTTCTAACCCTAAACATATAAAAGGATTGTTTTAAGAGCCGTCAAACAAGATACAAGTTGCAAAAGCATTGAGCAATCTCTGTTCAAGCAAATTGTGATCAAAAGACGAAGTTCTTAACCTAGTTCATCTTCTCTCGAAGTTGCTGTGTATTTGCACCATAGGGTTTTGTAACCAAGCATCTTCCTGATCTTCATCGTGTATGATGAACTGAAGAACTTTGCAGCCAACCTCTTCTTCTTAGTTGGTGTTTGAAGTCGCGTACTGGGATCCGCGCATTGGTTATTCACGTACTTGGGAGCCGTGCATCAAAGGTGGGAACTGTTACTACAGATCAAGTCCAATTGGGTATTGGGGTAAAGCTTCAACTGTAGGTTGGTAAGGTACTTGGGATTCCTTTACTTGTAACCGCTTGATTTGATAATAGTGGAGTTTCGGGAGTGGTGACCTGAAAATCACCCGGTGGGATTTTTGCCGCAAGAGTTTTTCCCATTCGTAAACAAATCACCGTGTCATTTAATTTCCGCTGCATAATTAGTTTATTGGTGATTTGTTTGTGCTTCCACGCGTTTGCATGATAAATTGATTAATTAATAACTTGGCTAATTAATTAATTGGTTTAATCACAAGGGGTCATTCAGTTTGTGGCCTATCAAAAGTTAATAAAATAGAATAATAAACCATGGAAACATTAAGAGTTATGATTAATTTTTGAAGCAAAATTGAATATCTTTGTCTACCTTCACACTGCTATTGTTTGTGCGTTCACACTTCTTTTACTCGTTTTTTTTCTTTTTTTAATATAGCATTCACACTACTATATATTGTTTGTGCGTTCACACTGCTATTGTTCTTTTATTCTTATATTTTCACTACTATTGTAATAGATATATTATTTTATTTTATTCTTATTTCTCTCCGTCAACGTTCACACGGCTATTGTTTGTGCGTTCACACTTCTTTTACTCATTTTTTTCTTTTTTTATATAGCGTTCATACTACTATATATTGCTTGTGCGTTCACACTGCTATTGTTCTTTTATTCTTATATTTTTTCTTTTCTTATATATTGTTTTTTTATCTGTGCGTTCACACCACTATTTTAATAGATATATTATTTTATTGTGATGTTTATATTATTTTATTGTGTTGAAAGCTAAAATAGATCCATTGATGCTAAATGTTTTGTAAAGTAAGTAGGTAAAATAGATAAAATAACTTTTTGTGGTGCCAAATAGCTAAAATAATAGCTCCATCAATGTGGATGCTCTCATAAATATCCATTCAAGTAAGTTATTGTGTACAAAAATAAAGAGTCTAGAATTAATGAACATAAAAATATTTTTAAAAAATGGACTATATACATTTTCTAACTAATAACATTCTTACAAAACTTTTTAAAGAGTTAAAAAAAATATAAGAATGACTATCAATAATTCCCTCAGTCATTGAACAATATCGTTTCTATTATCAAAAGTGGGTAAGAAAAAATTTTCTAGCTCATGAAGATGCAAAGGTGCAAAAGAACTTAAATCTCTACAAAGCTTTTTTTTTTTTTTTCATTTTTTTATATTTAGTACCACAAACAAGTAATTCAATAGAAAACTCGTTCAATAATCAATAAACCATAAAGAAATAAACTCACTAGAGTAGTTTTTTTTTTTTTTTTTTTTTTTGGTATTTTAAGAATAGAAAACCTTTCCAAGAACATTACATACTCAATAGATCACCACAATGAACTCTTCCAACGGTAAGTTATCTCTCTTCAACTCCTCTCTCTCGCTACGGACCAATTGATAATTATCATTAATAGGCTCATGATACATCATTGACCAACATTAATTGACCATTAACCTTATCAAATGACATTTTTTATTCAAATAAGTAGCTTTCCCACCTAATTTATTATACCCCAAATTTAGGGAATGTTTTCCCAATAGAACAAATCTCACAAATAATATGACAGGGTTCAATGAAAATGAAAATTTCATCCGTCAACAAAAAAAAGCACTCTATGGTGTTGGGTCCCTTATGATGATGAATCCCTAATGTGGCCTTAACTTGGCCTAGTTTTGTGTCAATCTTGAGAAATTGGATTGTATTTGACTTTGTGGACCGGAGTTAACCAATCTTGTTGACTGGCCTCATGAACTCAATGGATTATATCAACGGGTTTTCGGCTAAACTTCATGAGCCTGAGTTTAGCTGATTTTGTGGACTGAATTTTGTCAATTTTGTGGCTAAAATAATGGATTTTGGGCTTTGTCGGTTTTTTAAGATAAGTATGATCAAAACCCCAAATATGTTATATGTGCAAAAAATGTCCTACCTATAATGTATGAAGTTTTAAGAGATCTTTAATTTTACTTAGTAAATAAGGTGGGATTGAATGACAATTGGAATTTGGAACTCCTTATCTCCACTTTATTAGATATTTTGAGGTTGACTTGGAGGTTTAATTAGAGGTCTATTTTCCACCAATTGCTCAATTTAGAGAATTTTCATTCATGCTATATTGAAGAAATGTATTTCAACAAAAAACCACATGCCCATTACATGAAAATAATCTCTTATACAACACTCTTTCTTTATAATTTTTTTATCACTTCATATCATGCTTTAAGACAAAATTTTCTCTTTTCCATTGAATGAGAACCGTAAATAATCAATCCACACTTTTCTATACTTAAGGGCTCTTACTTTTGATTCTTAAATCAAATTCAATCTAGAAATCGTACGTAGAATCTAAGTTATGGCACCTAAGAAACTCTACCAAAGTTTTAGCAATCAAATAATTTTTTCACATAGGTCACATACTATTGCAAGAGTTCTAGTTGTAACCCGTAACTTCATATGCATAATATGGTGCACCGGGTTGATAATAATATGGTACACCAGCTTGATAAGTTGGCCAAACCATTGATTGTATTCCAGATTCACTAGGTTTGGTCTCTTGCTTTGATTTTTCCCCCTCAGTACTGACTGGCGAGACACTCGTTAACTCAGCAAATCCAACTTTCTTCCTCAGCAAAGATGTCAAGATGACTGAATCAATGTTGTCCCCGACAACAACAATCTGACTGCTGTCCTCACCTTGTAGAGAGACTGATTCCACACCTTAAGAACCCAAAAGAAAAACAATCTGATCATTAGTTTTAAATTCCTAATCAATTTTAACAATGATCAGATAAAAGACATAAAAATGAGTACCTTGTATACCAACTGCAATCTGCATGGCCTTGGACCGAGCATTCTTTTTGCCATTATTTAAGGTGATCCTGATCACTACCTTTTGCTGCAATAAAGTTTAGAAGTGTCAATTAATGACATAGAAATGCTTGGAAGTACATAAGGAACAGAACTTGTAAATAATTGTTCAGCATGGTATTCATCGTTACCTTCATTTTCTTGGTGAGAGAGTTCAAATTCCTATCAGGGAGCTGCAGGGTGCTTTGTTTAGCTAGCTAAGTCTGGGTGTTGCTGCTTAATGTCAGAAAGAAACAAAAAGAAAGGGGTATATTATCTTCGCCAGAGAGTTCAGAATCTTATCTGGGAGCGAAGTGTGTTTAGGTAGCTAATTATTCTGGGTGTCGTAGCTTAATATATGTATAGGCGTAACCGCGTAAGTTCACAGTTACACTACACGAAGTGTTTGTCCTGTCCAGAAGGTATGGTCTACTACTTTCTGAAACTTGCACGCGGTTTGCTTGACTTTTAGTTGACGAGGTCAAATTCAAATATAAGGACTGTCATCATTTGTGGACTCTGAAGTTTGATCAAGATCAAACAAAATTTTGAAATGAATCCAATTTAACCATGGAATGAATCCAGTATAAATTAAATAACATTTACAAGAAGAGCTATATTTTACACTTTCTACACCTTTTTTTTTTTTAATTCTTTTTAGTTTTTTACCAAAGAAGAAAGTAACTCGTGTCATATTGCATAGTAACGTTACAATTTTTTCGAGCTTTTTATTTTATTTTTTCAAGTTGGATTGTGATAGAGTTCTACTATGATAAATTGTCACATCACATGATAATCCATTTTCTTTTTCTTTTTTTAATTTTCATTTGTTTGTCTTTTTAGACAAATAATTACATACCTTTATACGTTACAATAATATTATCATATTTATCAATTACTTGAAATTGCACTAAACTCCAGCACGGTAATAAAAATTTGAGAAACTGGTGAATGACTCCTATAAATTTAAGTAGAAAAGTGTTAAGTTTACAATATTTTTATAACAAATTTTATGAAATAAATTATTACTGGTTCTAATTTAAACACACCATCGAAATTACTTTTTTTATCTACCAGTAACAATAACCTATAAAAAATTTGTTGTGAAAATATTGATAGACACAACATTTCTCTTTTAAGTATTATTCATAGTCTTTCTCAAATATATATATATATATATTATTCTTAGTCTAACTAAGAGCAATGCTACTATCACAACTAGTACATCCTTCATAATTAATCTGCCAACAAATGACCGTAGTAAAGCAAAAGCTTTTTTTTCTTTTTCTGTTTTTTGAGTGGACATAATAGTGATTAGCACTAAAAAAGCAAAAGCATTGGATGATGTAGAATAGGAAAACTAATAGAAACTTCTCTATTATCAAATTTATCCTTGGATTGGAATGACGTGCATCACGACATGACCCAATTATTGGACGTTTTCCTACGTACTCGTTTGATTGATATCCTTTTTTAAACCATACTTTTTAATTTCTAAAACAACTTCTTCTTCTTTTGGTATAGCATAAAAGTATGGTGTGCGGAAAATGAGTCAACTGAAAATGTAAACCACGACCACTATCGACATAAGGGACCCCTTGAAGGAAAAGTTTCTTTTTCTTTATTTTAGTGCAATCTTTCCATGATAGAATATGCTTTACTACACTTTAAAGGCCCTAAAGGTGAATACCAGCTCTTTCTAGGTAATCTCAATTGTCATTTACCTGAGGTATAAAGGTTAAAAGGGTTTCAACTTTCAACTTTTCTTCATGGGAATAGAAGGTTGATCACTAGGATAAATTATGATGCTTAAATAGAATTTCAATTTATGATATTTGCTCTATAATGATTGCTTATTGTCATCAAATAAAAACATGAGTTTTTTTTTTTCTTTTTTTTTTTTTTAAATAGAGTTCAAAAATTAGATAATCTTTATATAAAACGACAATAATTCTCATATATAGACAGAGTCGATCGTGACCGCGTTAATTAAAAAGAAAGAACCGAAGAAAGCCCATGTCCCTATAGGTAGTCCAAAAAACACCACAAACTATTCATTGATTTTCATAAAAGAGAACTGTGGACTTGCCTTCTAAAAGCACAATACCCAACTATTTGTAGGACATTTTTCTACAACTTTTACTGGACAGATAAAAGGTAGTCTAAATTTTTGTCTAAACTAAAAATGGGTTTAAAAGTTTCGTACACTTCTCCCATTTGGATCCATTTGATAAGCTACTTCGTGAATCTTGATTGCATAAAAAAGAAGTTTTGTCTATAACACGTGTTTGATAACTCTGCTTTTAAATTACTCCCATGAATCACTTTTCAACACCTTGAAAAAAAAAAAAAAAAAATGTAGAGGTCAAATTTTCATATTATTATTTATTATAAGCAACCAATAAATAAAATAAATTTTTTTTTTTAATAACTGTGAAGTGGCTTTTGTCTAATTTGGTACAAACTTTTTTTTCTTTTTAGTTTTTTGAAATAAACTATTTAAAAAAACTTCATTGAGAAAAGAACATCGGTGTTGTAGTAATAAAAAAGAAAGTATGGTTTCAAAAAGGATCTCAATCAAACGAGTAGGAAGTTTGGTTTTCAGACCCAGCGATTCAAAGAACCAATAAAGGGAGAGATTCAAGGTTTTTAAGGTTAGACCGAGATTCGACCGAGGTCGAACCGCGATGACATCATAATTACTTTAATAATTAATTAAAACCTAAATATAGATATTAAATTTATAAAACTAGAAAAATTGACTAATATATCTATATGTGTGAGGGAAATTTATTGATTTTCAAGCATATATTTACAAATTAAATAAGAAAGTTAATAAAATAGAATAATAAACCATGAAAAATATTAAGAGTTATGATTAATTTTTGAAGTAAAGTTGAATATCTTTGAAGGATTTTAATTATAATTTTTTTTTTTTATTCCCTTTAAGAGATTGATAATTTAATTCAATAGAATAGAATTGTGTCAAGTTGTCTAAAAAAAAAATTGCGTTAAGTTTACTTCAAGGATTTTCTTTTCTATTGTTGAGCATTATCTTGCAAGTGTAGCTTAGTGGTTAGACTTTAGCTTTAACTTTGATTGATTGTGCCAAGGTTCTAAACCTGGTAAGTGCACTTTTCTAATTTTTTAAAAGTTAATAAAGACATGTCAATTCATTCCATATTCTTTATTATGTGACTTTTCTAATTTTTTAAAAGTTAATAAAGACATGTTAATTCATTCCATATTCTTTATTATGTGACGTAATAAAGAGTTTTCCTGTGAAATCTTGGTTTTTTTTTTTTTTTTTTTTTTGTTTCTTCAATGCTTTATTTTTATAGTATGACAATGCTTGTAAATCTTGTTGAGGGGTATATTATCATCATCTATTTCTTCATCTTCAACGTTTGAAGTTTGGTCCATCCCTATTTGTTCAATTTTGAGATTTCGTCACTTTTTTATTTTGTTGCATCATTTGTATTAATCACTAATGAATTGACATTAGAAGATTCCTAACTGGATCTTACAAAGTTTTGACTTGTGGATTTATTGTTGCTAAGATTTTACATAGGTATCTGCATTCATATTAAATTTCAGTGATGTGACAATTTTTTGTAAATGATTTTTTTTTTTTTTTTTACTTTATAAGGAATAGTGTAGCAAAATTAACAGTTAATATAGCGTATTGGATTGTGTAGAATAGGAAAACTAGTAGAAACTTCTCTATTATCAAATTCATCTTTGGATTGGAACGACATGCATCACGACATGACCCAATTATTGGACGTTTTCCTACGTACTCGTTTGATTGATATCCTTTCTGAAACCATACTTTTAAATTTCTAAAACAACTTCTTCTTCTTTTTTCTAATGACGGTTTTTTAAATAGTTTATTTCAAAAAACGGAAAAATAAAATAAGTTGTACCAAATGAGTACCATAGAAAAAAAAAATTATTTTATTTTTACGTTGCTAATATTAAACTAAAAAACAAATATTCTTCTCGAAAAAAAATACATAATACAAGGCTTGAAATAAAAGCACATGATAAATTAGAGCTATTCGGACATCCAAAAAACCTAGGGTTTACTTGACCATTTTGCAAGAGCTTGGGTTGCTAGCCTTCAAGATCATAAACTCTTCTTAAAGCCAAAGCCCTTGCTTTATGAAAGAGTGACTATGCTTTTACCAACCCTCCTTGAGCATTTCAATTCTAGAGTCACTATTAATGCTAGTGTTACATAGTTGCTCCCAATTTATGCATCACAATATAGTTTTAGAGAAATGTTATATTCACAACTTTTTCATAACAAATCTTTAATAGCATGTTATTATTAACTATTATGGGTGGACAAAAAAGTAATTTAAGTATTAGATTCAAATTAAAACTAATAACAACTTACCACCTATGATTTGTTGTGAAAGTATTGTAAAAATATTATGGATATGGCACTTTCCTTTAGTTTCATCCTCCATAACAAGACTAAGACAGTTACCATTTAAGTCAAATAATTTTAACAATTACAATCAAAATGAGAGGATAGACCTAAATGAAAATACATACCGTGATAACTTATGTTAATCACATATGATGAAAATATTTAAATCAAGTTAGTTTATATAATCAAAATATTTTTTTTCTCATTTAATCAATTTGTAAATTATAAAATACCAGTTAAATGATATTGATCACAAGTAATATTCTCTAAACATTTTAGAACAATATCGTTTCTATTATCATAAGTGCGTAAGAACAAATTTTCTAGCTCATGAAGATGCTAAGGTGCAAAAGAACTTAAATCTTTGTAAAGCATTTTTTTTTTTTTTCATTTTTTAATATTTAGTACCACAAAAAAGTAAGCCAATAGAAAATTTGTTCTATAATCAATAAACAATAAAGAACTAAACTCTCTAGAGTAGAATTTTTTTTTTTTGTTTTTTTTTTTTTTTCTGGTCTTTTAAGAGTTTAAAACCTTTCCAAGAGCATTATATACTCAATTGATCACCACAAAGAACTCTTCCAATGGTAAGTTATCTCCCTTCAACTCCTCTCTCACAATACGGACCAATTGATAATCTATGTATACTACTATTTAAGGAGCTTCTCCTATTTGGAATCCTCAATTTTAATACCCAAAATACCCTCAATCTATTCTCTTACAAGTTTTTCAACTAACAGGATAAATATGTTTTTTTTTTTTTTTTTAAACTGCCAGTTGAATTCCACTTTCCATGTTTTACTCCTAAAAAAGTTCTTTTAATAGGCCAATAACGTTTTCCACTTTTTCAATTACCAAATTCTTTTTTCTTTTTCTTTTTTTCCTTTTACAACCAATTATATTTAAATTTCACTTCTCATGTTTTACTCCTAAAAAATGCTTTAATTTATTCAGTTTTTTTTCCCCCCTTTTATAACCGATTACATTTGAATATTAAAAAAATACATTTTAGGATTAAACGAAAATTTATAACTGCCAAAAATAAAATTTAAAAAAAAACAACACTAAAAAGTAAAGAAACTTGGATCTTGGAGCCTTTCCTTTAAGAAAAATAAATAATAATAAAAAACCTAAGCCTTTTACCGCAACAAAATAAATAAAAACTATTAAAATTTTGTACTTTGTTTTGTTATGAATCTGTAGTAAGTGACTACATTTTAGGACTATCATAAACGCATAACATAGCCATGTCCATTTTTCTCCAAAAAAAAACCCACATCCATTTTTACTTCCATCAAAAATGTTACGTAGAGTTTCTTGGTTTTAAAGGTAATTGTTAAATCCTGAATTTAAGCTCTTTTTAACTATTGATATGAATGTATAGTAAGTGGCTAAATTTTAGGATTGAAGATAAGTAGATAAGTCCCATCAATAAATCAAAATTTTCTATTAAAAAAATATAATAAACAATTAAGGAAAGATGTGTAAAAAAAAGTTTGGATAAATGAAACATTTAAAAATGAAGTATTCTTTTTCTATACTTCACTAAAAAAAAAAAGGTTTGGATATGCCCACAAATATGAGACTGAATTCAGTACTGATAATATAAAAAAATATATATGGATTTTAACTCAATATTGATGAAAAATTATTTCACCTACAAATGCATAATACTCATCACATCCCTAGGAATTCTTTTTTTTTTTTTTTTTTTTGTAATTGAAAAATGTAGTAATTTCAAATTATAATGAATGCAAATTATTAACCTTACCCAACAAAATAAAAGAGCCTCTACTCAGAGGCTAGCGTGTCTGTCTATATATATATATATATATATATATATTTGGTATAACATAAAAGTTTGGTGTGCGGAAAATGAATCAACTGAAAATGTAATCCACGACCACTATCGACATAAGGGACCCCTTGAAGGAAAAGTTTCTTTTTATTTATTTTAGTGTAATCTTTCCATGATAGAATGCTTTCAACTTTCAACTTTCAACTTTTCTTCATGGGAATAGAAGATTGATCACTTGGATAAATTATGATGCTTAAATAGAATTTCAAATTATGCTATTCACTCTATGATTTATGATATTCGCTCTATGATGATTGCTTATTGTCATCAAATATTAACATGAGTTAATTTCTTTTTCTTTTTCTTTTTCTTTTTCTTTTTTTTTTCTTTTTTTTTTTTTTGTAAATAGAGTTCAAAAATTAGATAATCATTATATAAAATGACAATAATTCTCATATTTAGACACAGTCGTGACCGCGTCATCTAAAGAGGAAGAACCGAAGAAAGCCCATGTCCCTATAGGTAGTCCAAAAAACACCACAAACTATTCATTGACTTTTCAATTTTCATAAAAGAGAACTGGAGACTTGCCTTCTAAAAGCACAATACCCAACTATTTGTAGGACATTTTTCTACAACTTTTACTAGACAGATAAAGGTAATCTAAATTTTTGTCTAGACTAAAAATGGGTTTATCCACCCACCTCCACAAAAAAGGTGAAAAAGTTTCATACACTTCTCCCATTTGGATCCATCTTATAATTAAGCTACATCGTGAATCTTGACTGCATAAAAAAGAAGTTTTGTCTATAACACGTGTTTGATAACTCTGCTTTTAAATTACTCCCATGAATCACTTTTCAACACCTTGAAAAAAAAAAAAAAAAAAAAAAAAAAAAAAAAAAGAGAGTAAAGGTCAAATTTTCATATTATTATTTATTTAAGCAACCAATAAATAAAATAATTTTTTTTTAATAACTGTGCAGTGGCTTTTGTCTAATTTGGTACAACTTTTTTTTTCTTTTTCGTTTTTTGAAATAAACTATTTAAAAAACCTTCATTTATAAAAAGAAAATTGGTGCTTTAGTAATAAAAAAGAAAGTATTGTTTCAAAAAGGATATCAATCAAACGAGTAGGAAGTATGGTTTTCAGATCCAAACCATTCAAAGAACCGGTAAAGTGAGAGATTCAAGGTTTTCAAGGTTAAACCGAGATTCGACCGAAGTCGAACCGCGATGACATCATAATTACTTTAATAATTAATTAAAACTCAAATATAAATATTAAATAAAACTAGCAAAATTGACTAATATATCTATATGTGTGAGGGAAATTCAATGATTTTCAAGCATATATTTACAAATTAAATAAGAAAGTTAATAAAATAGAATTGTAGGGACTGGGTTTGAGCACTTCTGCTATAGCATGAGTAGACTCAGGCCCAACTAGCCCAATACAATAAATTTATAGATAATGGGTTTAAGAACTAGGCCTTAATAAGGGTTACAACAGCTAGACATGGTTATGAGTGAATTGAATAACAAGGACGTGGACTAAAGTGTGAAATTTTGTCCTCGGCCCTCATCCGAGGAATTGGTTGTTCTTATACTTTCTTCAATGCTTGGTTACTAAGGTTTCAAAGACGATACAAATTGCTACCGTATTCTCTGTTTCTCATCCTCCACCCCTTTTTCTAGGGGATTTCTTACATTATATAACCTCTTCCAGTTGATCTTGGCCCTCCATTTGTTGATCATGCAAGTCACTACTCTAGTGTTTGTCCCATCAGCCACCTTCCCAAACCTCCTGTGAGTTGCAGCAACTTAGGCAGCACTGTTCAGGGGTCATTTCCTCATTAATGCAGTCAGGACATTAGTTGTGGGCATTTAATGCGGAAGTGACAGTTTCTCCTTGAATTGTTCCTCCATCATGCTCCCATGGCTGACCCATTGTCTTGTCCTTTTCCTTGGGATGCTCTGAGAGGCTGCCTTTGATGGCGTGCCGATCTTCCAATCTGTGATCTCGGTTGGCCGAGGACAGGATTGTCCTCGGCGATGTTTCTTTCCACTTTGGACTTTCTTCGTTCATCCTCGGACATTTCTTCCTCCTCGGCGTGGACTTTGGGCTTAGTATAAAATGGGCCGCGGTTGCCGAATTCTTTGACCCCACAAGAATAATAAACCATGAAAAATATTAAGAGTTATGATTAATTTTTGAAGTAAAGTTGAATATCTTTGAAGGATTTTAATTTTTTTTTTTTATTCCCTTTAAGAGATGGATAATTTAATTCAGTAGAATAGAATTGTGTCAAGTTGTTTAAAAAAAATTGCGTTAATGTGAGTGCCTTTAACCTTGGAATAGGGAGTTTTTTTTTTTTTTTTATGTATTTCACATTTTGCACACCAAAACGATTCTAATTGTGGTTTGACCTTCTTTCCATAAAGTACGCGTGAAATTTAATACCAACCTGTCGTTGTATCAACATTGCTTGTTGCAATACCATAGCAGTTCACATCCTACAATGAACTTTGAAGTTAATATGAATTTTTTTAAATGATGAGTATGATTTGAAATGATTAATAAACTTGTTTCGTAGGATCCCATTCAATGCATTTGATCTCTTCTATTGTCTTCATATTCTTTAAAGATAAATCCTCCTATGAAAATTTTTTTGCATGTATTTTTTACCTTTCTTGTATAGAATCATGGTTTTGACCATTCCTATTGTTAAATTTTTTTTAAAGAAAATATTATGTAAATGGCATTTTGTGAGATAGTATATGTTATTTATCAAAAAAATTTCTAACCCATTTTCCAAGTTGTTACTAAATACAAGAAAATAAATATGTTTTCTCGAAAATGTTTATCGAAAAAATTGGTTACCTTTGTGGAACCCATAGTTTTATCAACATTATCTTATTTTTCTCTATTCCATTACTTTCTAGAATAAACAGATATAAGCAAATGCTTCAAATAGAAATGGCTTTATAAGTCTAAAAATTTAATTGAAAAAAATAAAAGTTTTAGAATTTAATTTAAAAGAGGATACAAATCCTATGAGTACTTTTTATATGTAGATTCCCTCCATTATTTTTATAGTTAAAGAGAGGGGGAGGGGGACCGGGGGAATTTGACTTCTACTTTTTTTTCTCTAGGTCTTGAAAGTGATTTATGGGAGTAATTTAGAAGTAGAGTTATCAAACACATACGTGTTATGGACTAAAACTACTTTCTTATGCAATCAAGATTCACGAAGTCGCTAATTATAAAATGGATCCAAATGGGGAAGTGTATGAAACTTTTTCAACTTTTTTATTTAGCCTAATTTTAGTCTAGGCAAAATTTTAGACTACCTTTTATCTGTCCAGTAAAACTAGAATTAAAATGCCCTACAAATAGTTGGGTATTGTTTTCTTTTAGAAGGCAAGCACACGGTTCTATTTTATAAAAAGCTAATGAATGGATTGTCATGTTTTTTGGACTACCCATAGGGGCATGGGCTTTCTTCAATTCGTACTTATTAGTTGACCCAATCACAACTGTGTCTAAATATGAGAATTATAGTCATTTTATATAAGGATTATCTAATTTTCAAACCCCACCTACAACAACAACAACAAAAACAAAAATCAACTGATTTTTTTATTTGATATACAATGAGCAATCATCATAAAGCAAATACCATAAATTAAATTTTATTTTAGCATCATAATTCACACTAGGATGAACTTTCTATTCCCATGAAGAAAAGTTAAAGGTTGAAAGTAACCCTTTAACCTTTATAGCCCAGGCATATGACAACTGAGATTACCTAGAAAGAGGTGGACCTCACCTTTTAAGCCTTTGAATTATACTAGTAAAGTATTCTATCATAGAAAAATTGCACTAAAATAAATAGTGAGGAACGTTTCTCTCAAGGGTCCCTTATGTCAATATCGGTAGTGGTGGGTATGTTACGTTTCAAATTAAACATAAAAGATTTTCTTTAAAATACAATTAGCTTTCAATTATAAATTCATATACGAGCTAGTAGTATGTTGGTTCAAGCATCCAAAATAGAACTAATCTCACAAATAATATAACAGGATTCAATGAAAATGAAAATTTCATCAGTCGACGAAAAATAAGCACTCTATAGTGTTGGGTCCCTTATGATGATGAATCCCTAATATGGCCCTAACTTGGCCTAGTTTTGTGTCAATCTTGAGAAATTGGATTGTATTTGACTTTGGGGGCCTGAGTTGACCAATCTTGTTGACTGGCCTCATGAACTCAATGGGTTATGTCAATGGGTTTTCGGCTAAACTTCATGAGCCTGAGTTTAGCTGATTTTGTGGACTGAATTTTGTCAATTTTGTGGCTAAAATAATTGATTTTGGGCTTTGAGGTTGACTTGGAGGTTTCATTAGAGGTCCATTTTCCACAAATTGCTCAATTTAGAGAATTTTCATTAATGCTATATTGAAGAAACGTATTTCAACAAAAAACCACATGCCCATTACATGAAAATAATCTCTTATATACAGCACTCTTTCTTTATAATTTTATTATCACTTCATATCATGCTTTAAGACAAAATTTTCTCTTTTCCATTGAATGAGAACAATAAATATTCAATCCACACTTTTCTATACTTAAGTGCTCTTACTTTTGATTCTTAAATCAAATTCAATCTCAGGAATCATATGTAGATCTAAGTTACGGCGCCTAAGAAACTCTACCTAAGTTTTAGCCATCAAATAATTCCTACACATAGTTCACATAATAGTGCAAGAGTTCTGGTTGTAATCCGCGACTTCATATGCATAATATGGCGCACCGGGTTGATAATAATGTAGTACACCAGCTTGATAAGTTGGCCAAACCATTGATTGTATTTCAGATTCACTGGGTTTGGTCTCTTGCTTTGCTTTTTCCCCCTCAGTACTGACTGGCGAGACACTCGTTAACTCAGCAAATCCAACTTTCTTCCTCAGCAAAGATGTCAAGATGACTGAATCAATGTTGTCCCCGACAACAACAATCTGACTGCTGTCCTCACCTTGTAGAGAGACTGATTCCACACCTTAAGAACCCAAAAGAAAAACGATCTAATCATTAGCTTTAAATTCCTAATCAATTTTAACAATGATCAGAATAAAAGATATAAAAAAAAATGAGTACCTTGTAGACCAACTGCAATCTGCATGGCCTTGGACCGAGCATTCTTTTTGCCATTATTTAAGGTGATCTGGATCACTACCTTTTGCTGCAATAAAGTTTAGAAGTGTCAATTAATGACAGAGAAATGCTTGGAAGTACATAAGGAACAGAACTTGTAAATAATTGTTCAGCATGGTATTCATTATTACCTTCATTTTCCTGGTGAGAGAGTTCAAATTCTTATCAGGGAGCTGCAGGGTGCTTTGTTTAGCTAGCTAATTCTGGGTGTTGTTGCTTAATGTCAGAAAGAAACAAAAAGAAAGGGATATATTATCTTCGCCAGAGAGTTCAAAATCTTATCTGGGAGCAAAGTGTGTTTAGGTAGCTAATTACTCTGGGTGTCGTAGCTTAATATATATAGGCGTAACCGCGTAAGTTTAAGTTCACAGTTACACTAATTGTTTGTCCTGTGCAGAAAGTATGGTCTACTACTTTATGAAACTTGCACGCGGTTTGCTTGACTTATAGTTGACGAGGTCCGGGCCCTGAAGGATGGGCTTTTATTGGCTAAACATTTAAATCTCCGGAATGTTAACATTGAACTGGATGCTGAATTTATTGTAAACTTACTTTCTAACCCAAACACTGTTAATATGATGTTGGAACCTCTCCTAAATGATTGCAGGACCCGATAAACTTGATGCCAAACTGTATTGTGACACACATCTTTCGGGAAGGTAACAGATGTGCGGATAGTATGGTTAAGATGAGAGCAAATCTAGTTTCTGACTTCCAAATTTTGTATGAACCACCACCTGTAGTGGATAATGTGCTAACTTTTGACAAAGCTAAGCTCTTTTGTAATAGACTTGTTGTTTAATGTTATTCTCTTCCCATCATTTACCAAAAAAAAAGACTTATAGTTGACTAGGTCAAATTCAAATATAAGGACTGTCATCATTTGTGGACACTGAAGTTTGATCAAGATCAAACAAAATTTTGAAATGAATCCAGTTTAACCATGGAATGAATCCAGTATAAATTAAATAACATTTATAAGAAGAGCTATATTTTACACTTCCTACACCTTCTTTTTTTTTTAATCCTTTTTACCAAAGAAGATAGTGACTCATGTCATATTGAATAGTAACATTACAATTTTTCGAGCTTTTTATTTTATTTTTTCACGTTAGATTGTGATAGAGTTCTACTATGATAAATTGTCACATCACATGATAATCCATTTTCTTTTTCTTTTTTTAATTTTCATTTGTTTGTCTTTTTAGACAAATAATAACGTACTTTTATACGTTACAATAATATTATCATATTTATCAATTACTGAAATTGCACTAAACTCCAACACCGTAATAAAAATTTGAGAAATTGGTGAATGACTCGTATAAATTTAAGTAGAAAAGTGTTACGTTTACAATGTTTTCATAACAAATTTTATGAAATAAATTATTACTGATTCTAATTTAAACACACCACTGAAATTACATTTTTTATCTACCAGTAACAATAAGCTACAAAAAAATTTGTGGTGAAAATATTGATAGACACAACATTTCTCTTTTAAGTATTATTCTTAGTCTTTCTCCACAACAACAACAACAACAACAACAACAAAAAGAAGAAGAAGCAGAAGAAGGTATTATTCTTAGTCTAACTGAGAGCAATGCTACTAACACAACTAGTAAATCCATCATAATTAATCTGCCAACCTTATGGAAAATTAAGTCAAATGTTACAACTTAAGATTTATGACAAATGACCGTAGTAAAGCAAAAGCTTTTTTTTTTTCTTTTTGAGTGGACGTAATAGCGATTAGCACTAAAAAGCAAAAGCATTGGATGATGTAGAATACGAAAACTAGTAGAAACTTCTCTATTATCAAATTTATCTTTAGATTGGAATGATGTGCATCACGATATGACCCAATTATTGGACGTTTTCCTACGTACTCATTTGATTGATATCCTTTTTTAAACCATACTTTTTAATTTCTAAAACAACTTCTTCATCTTTTGGTATAGCATAAAAGTATGGTGTGCGGAAAATGAGTCAACTGAAAATGTAAACCACGACCACTATCGACATAAGGGACCCCTTGAAGGAAAAGTTTCTTTTTCTTTATTTTAGTGCAATCTTTCCATGATAGAATATGCTTTACTACACTTTAAAGGCCCTAAAGGTGAATACCAGCTCTTTCTAGGTAATCTCAATTGTCATTTACCTGAGGTATAAAGGTTAAAAGGGTTTCAACTTTCAACTTTTCTTCATGGTAATAGAAGGTTGATCACTAGGATAAATTATGATGCTTAAATAGAATTTCAATTTATGATATTCGCTCTATAATAATTGTTTATTGTCATCAAACAAAAACATGAGGTTTTTTTTTTTTTTTGTAAATATAGTTCAAAAATTAGATAATCTTTATATAAAACGACAATAATTCTCATATATAGACAGAGTCGATCGTGACCGCATTAACTAAAAAGAAAGAACCGAAGAAAGCCCATGTCTCTATAGGTAGTCCAAAAAACACCACAAACTATTCATTGGCTTTTCAATTTTCATAAAAGAGAACTGCGGACTTGCCTTCTAAAAGCACAATACCCAACTATTTGTAGGACATTTTTCTACAACTTTTACTGGACAGATAAAAGGTAGTCTAAATTTTTGTCTAAACTAAAAATGGGTTTAAAAGTTTTGTACACTTCTCCCATTTGGATCCATCTTATAAGCTACTTCGTGAATCTTGATTGCATAAAAAAGAAGTTTTGTCTATAACACGTGTTTGATAACTCTGCTGTTAAATTACTCCCATGAATCACTTTTCAACACCTTGAAAAAAAAAAAAAAAAAAAAAAGTAGAGGTCAAATTTTCATATTATTATTTATTATAAGCTACCAATAAATAAAATAATTTTTTTTTTAATAACTGTGAAGTGGCTTTTGTCTAATTTGGTACAACTTTTTTTTTCTTTTTAGTTTTTTGAAATAAACTATTTAAAAAACCTTCATTTAGAAAAGAAAATCGGTGTTGTAGTAATAAAAAAGAAAGTATGGTTTCAAAAAGGATATCAATCAAACGAGTAGGAAGTTTGGTTTTCAGACCCAAACCATTCAAAGAACCAATAAAGGGAGAGATTCAAGGTTTTTAAGATTAGATCGAGATTCGACCGAGGTCAAACTGCGATGACATCATAATTACTTTAATAATTAATTAAAACCCAAATATAGATATTAAATTTATAAAAATAGAAAAATTTACTAATATATCTATATTTGTGAGGGAAATTTAATGATTTTCAAGCATATATTTACAAATTAAATAAGAAAGTTAATAAAATAGAATAATAAACCATGAAAAATATTAAGAGTTGTGATTAATTTTTGAAATAAAGTTGAATATCTTTGAAGGATTTTAATTATAAATTTTTTTTATTCCCTTTAAGAGATTGATAATTTAATTCAGTAGAATAGAATTGTGTCAAGTTGTTTAAAAAATAAATTGCGTTAAGTTTACTTCAAGTATTTTCTTTTCTATTGTTGAGCTTTAACTTGTAGGTGTAGCTTAGTGGTTAGACTTTAGCTTTAACTTTGATTGGTTGTGCCTAGGTTCTAAACCTAGTAAGTGCACTTTTCTAATTTTTTAAAAGTTAATAAAGACATGTTAATTCATTCCATATTCTTTATTATGTGACGTAATAAAGAGTTTTCCTGTGAAATCTTGTTTTTTTTTTTTTTTTTTTTTTTTTTTTTTGCTTTATTTTTATAGTATGACAATGCTTGTAAATCTTGTTGAGGGGTATATTATCATCATCTATTTCTTCATCTTCAACGTTTGAAGTTTGGTCCATCCCTATTTGTTCAATTTTGAGATTTCATCACTTTTTCATTTTGTTGCATCATTTGTATTAATCACTAATGAATAGACATTGGAAGATTCCTAACTGGATCTTACAAAGTTTTGACTTGTGGATTTATTGTCACTAAGATTTTACATAGGTCTCTGCATTTATATTAAATTTCAGTGATGTAACAATTTTTTGTAAATGATTTTATTATTTTTTTTTTTGGTTACTTTATAAGGAATAGTGTAGCAAAAGAGTCAATATAGCATATTGGATTGTGTATTTTTTTTTTTTTTTTTTTTTAATCTTCCATACCTTTTTGTCATTTGAAGGTGCATAAAAAATCTTAGTAACTGTGTAATTTTCAAAACCATCCTTTAAATTGAATTCATTCAAATGAAGTAGGAAAATATATTTTCTTCCTAAAATTTTCTTCAGATCATGTGAGATTCCTTCTCCAGTATCAATTTTCATATGAGGAATATATTTTATATATATTATGATCAAAAGTTTTATAATAATTTAAATAAGTTGTAGTTCAGTTTGTTTTTCAAAAAGATTTCTTGCATATTTATTTAGGATTTTCTTAGCATCTCAATCAAATATCACAAAAGTTATTTTGTTAGTTGAATCAAAAACTTCAACTTGAATCATGTATCTAAAGTAGTTTGCAATTGTATATACAATACTTAGAGTGAGATGAATATGTTATAAATATTTGGAGAGTATGTAGTTAATGTGAGTGCCTTTAACCTTGGAATAGGGAGATTTTTTTTTATGCATTTCACATTTTGCACACCAAAATGATCCTAATTGTGGTTTGACCTTCTTTCCATAAAGTACGCATGAAATGTAATACCAACTTGTCGTTGTATCAACGTTGCTTGTTGCAATACCATAGCATTTCACATCCTACAATGAACTTTGAAGTTAATATGAATTTTTTAAAATGTAAATAGTATGATGTATTATTATTTTTTCAAGTAAATGATGAGTATAATTTGAAATGATTAATAAACTTGTTTCGTAGGATCCCGTTCAATGCATTTGATCTCTTTTATTGTCTTCATATTCTTTAAAGATAAATCCTCCTATGAAAATTGTTTTGCATGTATTTTTTATCGTTCTTGTATAGAATCATGTTTTTGACCATTCCTATCTTTAAAATTTTTTTTTTTTTTAAAGAAAATATTATGTAAATGGCATTTTGTAAGATAATTTATGCTATTTATCAAAAAAAAAATTGTTATTAATAATTTTTAAATATGCATCTGTTAATAAAGATATATATTTTGCACTGGTCAATGACAAAGAGAATTTTCTTGCATAAATTGCATAGACGTGCTTTCATGAGCATGAGATTTACTAGAAGTATCATTTACACGTGGGAGAGGCAAAACAGAGTTTGAAAGTGGGTAAGGATTTTGGCTTTCATCTACACGTAGGAACGATCAGGTACCTAGGTCATAATATGTAAAGTAATAATTGGGCTTGGGCTTTTTATAAGGATTAGTTTGTTTTTAAAAGGTAACCCATTTTGTAGAGAATAACATTTGGTCTAATTGTTAAGAGTAGCTCATATTTTTATATAACAGTAAAAAAAAGTTATTGTAATCTATTAGGTAACAGTAAAAAAGACTTAATAAAAAGATGTTAAAAAGACTAAATGCAAAATTAGAGTGTCACATAGCAAGACCTCATACACTCTCGCACGAGGTCTCTACTTTTATATATACTAGCTTGTAACCTCATATATATGCATGGATCCACTTAAAAATATACAAAAAGATGGATAGTATAATTCTTATATATATACTTTTTAAATACTATTAATAGTCATTCTAATATTTTGTTAACTTTTTAAAAAGTCTTGTAAGAATATTATTAGGTATAAAATATAAATTGTCCATTTTATTTTTTAATTACTTGTTAATTTTTGTTATTGTAAAGCACTTTTTTTTAACAATTCATTCACTCTAGACTGTTTGGTTTTTATACTCAATAACTCATTTGAATTAATATTTATAATGTGGTCTCACATTTGATTCTAAAATTAGAAAATAAATTTAAAAATAATTAGTTTAGGACACATGATGCAAAATTAAATTGTAATTTGAAATTTGCCTATATATATATATATATATATATATATTGATTGATGAGAAAATTATTGACATGTATAAAACTATGATATTATTCCTCTAAAATGACAAACAAATGAAAATAATAAAAAAAATAAAAAAAAGAAAAAAAAAAAGAGAGAGTAGTAAATGGATTATCATGTGATGTGACAACTTATCATCTTAGAATTTGAAGTGAAATAGATCCGGTACAAACTTCAGTCCACACAAATTGTGACTGTCCTTATATTTGGATTTGACCTCGTTAACTATAAGTCAAGCAAACCATACAATTCATTGGCTTTCATAAAGAAGCCGCGTGCAAGCCGCATCTAATAGACCAAAAAAAGTAGTAGACCAAACTTTTTCTGGACAGGACAAACAAAAGGCTGTCCCGAGTGTAAGTGTGAACTTAAGCTTTACACCTATATATATTAGCTACCTAAACACACTTTGCTCACAGATAAGATTTTGAACTCTGGCATATATCCCTTCCTTTTTTCTTTTTTTTTCTTTTTTTTTTGTGACATTAAGCAACAACACCCAGACTTAGCTAGCTAAACAGAGCACCCTGCAGCTCCCTGATAAGTATTTGAACTCTCTGACCAAGAAAATGAAGGTAATGATGAATACCATGCTCAACAATTATTTAAAAGTTCTGTTTCTTATGTACTTCCAAGCATTTTATGTCATTAATTGACACTTCTAAACTTTATTGCAGCAAAAGGTAGTGATCAGAGTCACCTTAAATAATGGCAAAAAGAACGCTCGGTCCAAGGCCATGCAGATTGCAGTTGGTCTACAAGGTACACATTTTTTTTTTTTTTGTCTTTTATTCTGATCATTGTTAAAATAGATTAGGAATTTAAAACTAATGATCATATTATTTTAGTTTTGGGTTCTTAAGGTGTGGAATCAGTCTCTCTACAAGGTGAAGACAGTAGTCAGATTGTTGTTGTTGGGGATGACATTGATTCAGTCAACTTGACATCTTTGCTGAGGAAGAAAGTTGGATTTGCTGAGTTAACGAGTGTCTCGCCAGTCAGTACTGAGGAGGAAAAACCAAAGCAAGAGACCAAACCCAGTGAATCTGGAATACAATCAATTATTTGGCCAACTTATCAAGCTGGTGTGCCATATTATTATCAACCTAGTGTGCCATATTATGCATATGATGTCACGGGTTACAACCAGAACTCTTGCACTATTATGTGACCTATGGGTAGGAATTATTTGATGGCTAAAACTTAGGTAGAGTTTCTTAGGTGCCTTAACTTAGATTCTACGCATGGTTCTTGAGATTGAATTTATTTTAAGAATCTAAAGTAAGAGCACTTAAGTATAGACAAGTGTAGGAAGTGTGGATTGATTTTCTATAGTTCTCATTCAATTGAGAAGCGAAAATTGTCTTAAAGCATGATATGAAGTGACAATAAAATTATAGAAAAGAGTGTTGTTGAATAAGAAATTATATTCATGTAATGGGAAAATGATTTGTTGTTGAAATTTATTTCTTCAATATAGCATCAACGAAAATTCTTTAAACTGAGCAATTGCTGGAAAAATGGACCTCTAATTAAGCCTCCAAGTCAACCTCAAAATATCTAATAAAGCGGAGATAAGGAGTTCCAAATTTCAATTGTTATTCAATCCCAAGTTATTTACTAAATAAAATTTAAAATTTCTTAAAACTTCATACTTTTTAGGAAGCACATTTTTTGCACATCTTTGGGTTTTGATCATACTTATCTTAAAAAATAGACAAAACCCAAAATCCATTATTTTAGCCATAATACTGACAAAATTCAGTCCACAAAATCAGCTAAACTTAGGCTCATGAAGTTTTGCCAAAAACTCATCGATATAACCCATCAAGTTCATGAGGCTAGTCAACAAGATTGATCAACTCAGGGTCACAAAGTCAAATACAATCCAATTTATTAAGATTGACACAAAACTAGGCCAAGTTAAGGCCACATTAGGGATTGATCATCATAAGGGACCCAACACCATAGAGTGCTTATTTTTCGTCGTCTAATAATTTTCATTGAATCCTGTCTTATTATTTGTGAGATTTGTTCTATTTTGGATGTTTTTTTTTTATATATATACAAGATAAAAATTCAATTCTAGTTTAATCTAAGTGTATATATATGTGAAACTCCCTCCTAGAGGCTTAAACCTCGGTCTTTGCTTCCCATACCCCACAACAACTTATACTTGCTCATATATGAATTTATAAATGAAAGCTAATTGTATTTTTTCTTTTAAATCTTTTATGTTTAATTTGAAACGTAAAATGAATCAATTTCAACAATTAAGATATTATTTGTTATACTTAATAGTATACGTGTTACATTAATTTAAAACTTTTAAATGACATAACACTATATATATATACACGCTTCTCTCTCTCTCTCTCTCTCTCTCTCTCCTCCACCGCAAGTTTCTCTTTGCTCTCTCTCTCCTCCATCGCTCTTCCACATCCATTGCCCATAGAGTTCCATCTCTACGGCCAAGTCACTAGCAACAACCCCAAAAAAAAAAAAAAAAGGCTAAGAAATCAGTGACTTATTCTAGAAGTCTGGAAAACTCAACTCATATTCATTTCATTCCTTATATTTGTTTGTCCTGACAAGTGCATATTATCCTATGCTTAACCTTTGTTTATGTGGTTTTTGTACGAATATCATTAACTAATTGTATTGAGAAAATGCAATGGCTGTGTGCTATGAAATTATTTGATCGATTAATTAACAAAGGATTGTATTGTAAATCAGAAGTAATGGTTAAAATTAATTATTTGTAAAAGTTTTATCTATTATGCTTTTGGGTTCAATGGGTAATGTAATGTAAAATACCGTTGTTAAGCTACTTTCGAGATGGTGGAGTTGATATGGTAAATATTCTTCATTTGTTTGGAATTGTGCTTCATTATGCTTTTTGCCTTTTTGTGAACTTTGTGGGGGGAGAGAAATCATTGTGCTTTTGAAGCTGTAGATGCGTTTTTGACGATAGCTAGAATTGTCTTTATTAGAACCTTGTTTGAACGTTCTCATGTTTTGGGCCGTGGTGACATATATTCGATTATAGACTTCATTGGTTCTTTTCTAGCAGGATCTTAGATTCATCCTGTTTTGGACAAAAGTTGACCTGATAATGTCCTAGTTATGGAAACATATGGCAGTGAAGAGAGAGAGAGAGAGAAATGCATACTTTTTTTTTTCTTTATTCTTTTTTTGGTTTAGAGATGGGTAAGTGAATGTCATAAATAATAAATAATAAATGTGATCCTAATTATGATATCAGCATTAATGAGTATTTTTTTTTTTTACTATTAGATCTACTTAAATTTAATGGTTTAAAAAATGTGTAATTCTTTATATAAAATTTATTTTCTATTTTCCAAAATAAGTTTTATATGAGTGTTGTGAGTACTTAAAAAAAATCATAACTACAATGCTTGCAATTCATTATACAATGACTTAAGCTTGACTCTAGAATAAAGTAATTGGTTTAATAAATAGATTACATCCACTGGTCGATTCATAATATGAAACCGATCAATAAAATAACGTAACACAATTTACACTATCTAAGTATAACAAATAAAATTTATGAATAATGTTAAAGATATAAACTATTTTACAAAATATTTTACAAACTGCTAATATCGTGAGTAATTATTGATAAATAAAAAAGTGATATTAATTATGGGTCTAGATGAAAACCAATGAGAGGTTGGCCAGATCAACATTTTGTAAAAATATTGTAAAATAATTTGTGACTGTAGCATTACTCAAAATTTATTCTAGAAGCTTAAAATGAAATATAGAAGATTCTCTTTAAAATACAATTACCTGTTTCATTTATAGAAAAACAAACTATTTTACAAAAAAATTTATAAACTGCTAATGTGATGAGTAATTATTAGTAAATGAAAAAGTGATATTAATGATGGGTCTAGATGAAAACTAATAAGAGGTTGGCCATATCAACATTTTGTAAAAATGTTATAAAATAATTTGTGATTGTAGCATTACTCAAAATTTATTGTGGAAGCTTAAAATGAAATATAAAAGATTCTCTTTAAAATACAATTACCTGTTTCATTTATAAATCCATATATGGGCTTTTAGTTAGTATATTGGTTCAAGCATCCAAAATAGAAAAGATCTTTCAAAGAATATGATAAGATTCAACAAAAATGAAATTTTCATCAGGAATATTTACTTTTAATTTTTGTCTGTATACGTGTGACAATCTAATACAAAACTTTCCATGTATTAACAAAAAATGGTTTTTTTTTATTTATTTATTTTTTACAAACAGGTAAATTAAAACATTGATAATAGACATCTCTAAAATTGGAAACCAACTGCTTTTGTCATTTGTTAAAAAAAAAAAAAAAACGTTTGCACAGTTAATATGTTTGGTTTTTTTTTTTTTTTTTTTGAGAAACCAGCCAATCCGACTGGGCCTTTATTAAATTTAAAAGAATGCTTCAAGGAACATCAAAATCAACTAACTGGGAAATGTCTGTAGGTAAGTCACCCAACCATTCCCAATACCAGGCCAAACATTTGGCCTCCTTAGCTAACGCATCGGCAACCACATTACAAGACCGATGAACAAAAGCAAATTGAACAGACTGGAATACAGAGACTAAAAGGAGCGGACATATGAAGTCAGAACCGGGTTTTCTTGGACAATTGCATTAATAACTGAAACTGAGTCTCCTTCGAAGATAACGTTCTGTAGGTCCTTTTCAACAGCAAACATCACAGCACCGCGACACGCAAGGGGTCGAGGCTAGAGCAGTTGGCATAGACAGAGCTGCCACTACATCTCCACGCCAATCTCGGATGACAACCCCGATACCGGCCAAATTAAGCGACTTGAACACAGCTGCGTCGAAATTTACTTTGAAGTGATCATGCTCTGGAGGTCCCCACTGGTGTTGGATCACAGGTGAGTGAACTGTCGGAGCTTCATCTTCCTGGGCCGCCAAGAACTCTTGTAGCAGGTTACAAGCCAACAGGTTAATATATTGTTTGTAATAGGCTGCACTTGACGCCCAAAGTGAAGGGCATTTCGCCGGTCCCATAAACACCAAGCAGCTACTGCAAAGATTTCCTTCCTCAAATCATCCGTTACCTGCCAAAAATTGGTTGACAGAAGAGAAAAGTATAAGAATAGAAAATACAGAAATGATGGAAAAGTGAACAATTGAAAAATTTTCAGTTTTCCATCATGATTCATTTAATTGAGAAGAAAAATGAAATGATAAAAAAGGTAATTTATATCACTTCACTATTACACTCTTATTATATAAGAAATCATTTTTTATTATTATTTGAAAATTAATTTTTTCTGCTCTGGTATAAGAAAAAAAAATACATTATCAAGTAAATTAATAGAGATGAACACAATACAGTTTATTTATTTTCCTATCCATTTTATATAAAACAAATGTGATTAACTTGATTAAATATAATGACATCATATAAAGGGTCTGTTTGAATACAGCTGAAAACTAAAAACTGAAAACACTGTAGCAAAATAATTTTTAAATATGTGAATAGTACCGTAGAACTCATTTTTAATGAAAAAATTGCTGAAAAGTGAAAATTGTGGGTCCGTAAACAGTGCACGAATGCACTGTTCAGGAACAAAAAGTCAACAAGTGCGGCTATTGTTCATTGAACAGTTGCCGCACAGTAACCAGTTACTCCCTCACACGCCTGAAAAAAAAAAAAAAAAAAAAAAAAAAGAAGGCAAAACGCAAAATGGCAAAGCGCAAACGCCACTTTCAGTAGAATCCAAACGGCCTCAAAAAGATAGAATTTTTCTCACAATCATACTCCTTGTAGACTTCTTGTTACAAGTTTCCAAAAAATACACATTTAAATAATAATAATAATAATAATAAAAGATTATATCTAAAAGGAGAAAAATAGTAAACTACATGAAAAAGTACATTTATCTCAATGTTTTTCTAAGAACTTTGGTGGACTTGAGTAGAAAATCAAAATTCCCACCAACACCATTTTCCTTTCTCCCTACTTTCTCTTCAACCAAAATAATGTAAAATGCCAATGACCCAATTGGTCTAAAGCTTAAGAGATTTCTAACCATTTCAAATAATAATAATAGGGGAAAACTTTCATCTGTCCTTCATTTTCATATCCCCTTCCCATTCTCTATCTTTCAAGTTTCAAATAGGAATTATTTTCTCCTAAATGTAAGTTTCAACATACTAATTTCTCAATAAATTGATATAGTTTATATAATCCACAGAATTACTCTAAAAATTATAGCGGATTTTATTCCGTTATCCTAAAGCTTGGGGCTCATCATGAGCCAGAAATCATACCCCTGAAATGGACAATGGTCTTCCTTGATTTCCTTTCCTAATGGTTTTAATTTTTGTGAATAGCTATTATAGAGGTTTTGGTTTTCTTTAAAATAATGGCAAGCAAAGCATCAGAAAACGGAAAACCACTGTTATACTTTGTAAACTTGGAGTGCAGCAGCTAGGTATTTTGAGTTTTCTAACTAGTTTGTTTCATTTTTTTTAATTACTGTTTAACTTTATAGTTTATTCTGGTCACTTTTTCCTCTACTCTCCCATCCTCCAAACATAGAGTTCGGGTGAATGGGAAGCCCAACAAACATTAAAAAAAATTAACAATGACCAATGAAAGTAACTTTTGGGTCTAATGCATAGGCAGTGCTCTCGTTTTCTAAAGCTGGCAATACCATTACAGGTAGCAATGCTACTTTCCAAAGGCAACCTGTTACAGCTTAAGTAAATAAGCACAACCCATTTTTCCTAGAAAGGTTTAAAACATAACATCTAATCAGAATGTAAGTTTGGATGTTGGAAAAAGACCAGCTTTCAAAGTAAAACTTGGCAGAATATACAATCACAGAGCTTCAAAAGTCCTGATCACCACTTCTTCACAAATATACTTCAAATAACTAACACAAAGACTAAACCTATGGTAGTCACCTGTACTCCCAATTGCTGTTCATCACTTTCATTCAACTGGTGATCATGAGCCAACAACCTTTTCAGCCGCATTGAACTCATGCTGATACGATGATGCTCACGCAAAGCATACATGTCGCCATTCAAGGTTCTTCCTGGCATTGCTGCAAAGTCTCTCACAAAATGTGCATGATAGGAGTGTCTTAAATCATTATTGGTTCCTCCAAATGCTTCTGTAGAATTAATCGAGTGCCCATCAGTCATCCTAGAGAATGAATTTCCAATGTTGCTTGGTAATGGAAAACTCACATGCTGTGAAGTTTGTTCCATATTTGTTAAGTGACCTGCTCGAGAACTGAATTTAATTGAAGGTGACCACTGCTGCATTTGAATAGGATTCCCCTGAATAGCAGGCCTAGAAGTGTTAAAGGAGTGTCTTAAATCATGATTGGTTCCTCCAAATGTTACTGTAGGATTGATCAAGTGCCCATCATTCATCCCAGAGAATGAATTTCCAGTGCTGCTTGTTAATGGAAAACTCACATGCTGTGAAGTTTGTTCCATATTTGTTAAGTGACCTAATCGAGAACTGAATTTAATTGAAGGCGACCACTGCTGCATTTGAATAGGATTCCCCTGAATATCAGGCCTAGGAGTGTGAAAGAAGTGTCTTAAATCATGATTGGTTCCTCCAAATGTTACTGTAGGATTGATCAAGTGCCCATCATCCATCCCAGAGAATGGATTTCCAGTGCTGCTTGTTAATGGAAAACTCACATGCTGTGAAGGTTGTTCCATATTTGTTAAGTAACCTGCTCGAGAACTGAATTTAATAGAAGGTGACCACCGCTGCATTTGAATAGGATTCCCCTGAATAGCAGGCCTAGGAGTGTGAGAGTGTCTTAAATCATGATTGATTCCTCCAAATGTTACTGTAGGATTGATCAAGTGCCCATCATCCATCCCAGAGAATGAATTTCCAGTGCTGCTCGTTAATGGAAAACTCACATGCTGTGAGGTTTGTTCCATATTTGTTAAGTGACCTGCTCGAGAACTGAATTTTATTGAAGACAACCACTGCTGCATTTGCATTGGAATCCTCTGAAATTGCGGAGGTCTTTCATGCATTGATGCAACCATACTTGTTATCCCAGTATGAAACCTTTTAGTTGTAGGGGACAATCTGAACTTAAAGGTGCTGCACTCACCCAAAGGAAATGGTTCATCACATCTCCAACCATCCCCTCTTTTGTTGTGATAACCTGGGTAGTCTTCTTTCTTGAAATCAACACACTCAATCAATACCAAACAGTTCTTTAAACCAAGTTCCGTTATATTCCAGTGGCAAAATGGAGCTGTAGCTTTGTGGTTCACATGAATTTCACCATCTGCTCGAAGCATCCCTATTGCATTATGGAAGAAGCCGTGCACAAGATTTCTATGCATGCTGTAGGTAACAAATTACAACAGCATTAGATCTCTGCAATGAATCGAAAATTTCCACAAAGAGCCCTTGGACATAAGCATGGAGAAAATACAAATAACTCTTATGAGGCAATGACTCATCTTTTAACATCTCTCCGCTTCATGCGAACTAAGATGCCCAATGAAGGACTCTTCCAGATACCAACACCCTACATCAAGAAGACTCAGCAGTGTGGTTCTTTTAAGAACCAAGAATCATTTGACTTGCTTCATAACTTTGCAAAAATGGAATGTCATATGTGAATAACATTCCAGACCCCAAAACCGAGTTCACAATTCATTTTTCATTTCATAGCTACATATTCCCAAAAACAAAAATTGGGGCTTTCAATTTTGATATAGAAATGACACCAATGTCTATTACTATTTATAATGCTTATGCAAATGAGGTTTATCTGAATAAAGTTGAACAGGTAGTTAAAATAAAATGGATTTACGACATTGCTCATTCATAATCCCCTATTAAACATACAAGAACTACAATGACTTCAATTCCAACACATGAGGTTTCCATATCAACAATTATATCATTCAGGAAGGGACAAGGATATTAGGAGACAAAATCAATACAAATTACAAAATACAAACTTACTTAACCACATGTGCATGATCTTCCTTTCCATGAAACCCGGCATGAGGAAAGTTAAAGATAATCCTATCGAATTTCCGCCATCTCAGATCACTATGAAGCTTCATTTTAGTTGCATCCACTCCATGTAAGAGGGATGCCCCGAGCTTTTCTAAATTTTCCAAATTCAATTTTGCTTCCTTGTATTTTTTGATCAACACATCTAATTCAGCATAGAAGCATTGACAATATTATTAGAATATTCACTTAATAACTCTACCTCCAATTTAAAACGTTGAATACTCTCACATGTTAGACCCACTTATCAAGGGGCAGTTGGGCCCACATGTAAGAGGAAGTGTTAGGATATTAATTAAAAGCTATTCTCATCATTTTGTATATGCTTTAGCTTTTGGAACAATAGTAATTTATCAAATATCATAACTTGGCCAAAAGATAAAAACATAAAAAAGGAAGAATTGAAACATCTATCTTTAACATAACTGTCAAGTCCAAGTTAAAAATTGCAACACTTACATAAATGGCATGAACAACTTTTCTTTCTAAATTTATCAAGAAAAAAAAAAGGTGCTTCTAACTGTGATATAAACTCACTTAATCCCTGCCACTGATCATAAACTCTAATGTGTTTTTTTTTTTTTTTGATACATAACTAAACATCATGACAAGAACATAGTTTTATATATTTATAATTTGATAGTTGGGAAAAGGGGGATTTGAACCCTGGCAGTTAATACATAAGAAATTTTGCTATTAAAACCTTGTACTCAACTGCCAAGTGGAGATTCAAAAGTAGCACATTCTGCTTAATTACTATGTTCCATAAACTATTAGTATATCAAATTCACCAAAATAAACAAGTAAATGCAATAACATATACTAAACTGACAGATATAGAACCATCACATATCCCCAAAACCATTTCTCTTTACCCTTTCTTAACAAAAAAAAAAATGGCAGCTTGAAATGTAAACAGAAAAGTGTCAAACAAACCCAACCATCCAAAGATTACACTCACCAAAAAAAAAAAAAAAAGAAGAAGACAGGTAACAAACCCTTTAGTTAAAAGAACAAGTAAAAAAAATTTGACATTTTTTTACATAAAAAAACTACGTTCATAAACACAAAAACACTGAACACATGCATAGACATTGATATGTACAGCATGAACAAAAATGATATACAGAGAGAGACAGAGAGACAGAGAGAAATATACCATAAGGGTCGAGAGAGGAAGCGAGAATATTGGAAGCAGAGCCAAAAGAGTTGGCCAAGCTCAAAGAGAAAGAGAAATCTCCCTCACCCACCAATAGTATTTGGTGATTCGACGAATAATGCTTCACCCATTTCTCTTCTTCTTCTTCTTCTTCTTCTTCATCAACACCCACTTGCTTCTCTTCATTTTGATGATTTGACATTGCAGCTTTCTCTGTCTGTTTGCAGAGAGAGAGAGATGAAAACTTGTAGAAGAATGGACACTGTGAAGTGTGAACGGGCATGGCCTTTTTGTAAGTGGGAGGAGTTTATTTTCAAGGGAAGTGCCCTGCAGTTGGGGTTTATTACGAGTGTGCCACCATCATGTAGAAGTAATTTTATACTTTTATTTTTGGTAAAGTTTTTTTTTTTTTTTTTTATAATCTTTATTTTTGGTAAAGTTAGAAACCTGCAGGCTTGCAGCTTAAATGCTTAATTTGAAATTTCAAGTTTCTTGTGTTTCCAAGGTAAATATTAAGTTCCCTAATTTAAATTCAAACTACTAATTGTATTTACCATTAAACATTAAAACACAAATAATTTTATCATTTTAAATAACGATTAAATTCTTCTTTTTTTTAGAAAAATAACAATTAAATTAAATTTAGTTATATACTACTACGTTATAATTTAATTAGGAAATCAATGAATTACATCTAAAATACTGAACCTATGTTCTACCCATGAAATATTAGAAAAATATAACATATGGGTAAAATTAGGAGTCTCAATTCATGTTCACGTGTCGGGTTCATGTCGTGTCAACTCATGAGTATTCCACTATATAGGTCAACACTAACCCAACATATTTATTAAACGGGGTCAAGATTCTCCAACCCTAACACAACTCATTTATTAAACGGGTCAGTCGTGTCAAAATGAAAAATAAAATTAGAAAAAACTAACAAATAAATATTTTTAATATAAAAATTAGAACTAGCGAGTAACTACATAACAAATAATTATTCAAAACTAAAGTATATCCCAATATCACAAAATAATCAATCATAATATGTCAAAGAAAATAAATTACAACAACTAATAAGTTTATATACCTAGAGTTTGAAATGTATATTGGTAAAATGTCATTTAATTAAACAGCTCAGACGGGTCAAACGGGTTCTATATGTTGAACACTAACCCAACCCGTTTATTAAACAAGTCAATCATGTCAATCTGAATATGACACGAACCTATTAAGCCTCAACCCATAACCTGCTAATTTCGTGTCGTGTCATGTCGTTTCGGGTTTGCAGGTCGTGTCTAATTTTGCCACCTTAGGTAAAACAACATTAGATTCAGTAGAATGTACATTAGGTTCTCTAATTATATTTAAATATTTTGGTGAATTTCCTTAGAAAAGACAACACTATTAATGTTTTATTGGTTCATATGTTTGAATTTAATTACAAAATCTAATGTATTGCACCTAAGACAATATACCCAAAATTTATGCAACAAATACATGTTTTTTATTTCCACTCCTTTATTGGTAAAAGGCACATATTTGTATTATGTGTATATTTTAGGTATAGTTTTCAAGAGTTGTATCTTAAATTTCATAATTGATTCAACCACATAGTTGTATTAAATCAAGTAATAAGAAAAGTGTTGGATTTATTGGTCAATATAGCCACATTGTTATATTTTATTGGAGAACTTAAAATGCAACACTTAATAAATTGTACCAAAATTTTATACTAATTGATGACTATCATTGTATACAAATGGGCCAAAAATTTTGGCACTTGCTCCAACCATGCATGAAATACGCTTTAGGTAATCAACATGTTGGGATAGGGACCACCTAAGGAGATGACCTAATGGTAGGAAGTCTTAATGACCTATCACACCTTTGAGTCTGAGATTTGTGGGTTCAAATTGTGACAAGTTCTAATAGTACTCAAGTGGTTTTATACCATAATGGAATGCAAGGATTAAGATGGTGCAAGGCAATGACTAAACTTATTATGAGCCTCTTTTTCTATTCATTAAAAAAATTATGAGAATTACATCTTTTCATTTATGCATGTAATCTTATATATGATCATAGAATTCAGCTAGTCTATCATTATGAAGCTTCATACATTTGAAATACTATCATATCTATAATAATAATAAAATAATAAAAAATTGGCCAACCTTGTCTATGATGATATGAGTCGATCTCAACTCAAGCATTGCATCCTCGATGTTTAACTCACTTGCAAAACTAGGGGATTGAGGTGAAAAGGAGGGGGAGTGGAGTAGAATTGGTTGAAAATAGACTAATTTTAGGCCAAAATCTACTCTACCCTACTCCCTCTCAATCCAAACGGACTATAAGTGCTGCAAGGACATTCATCTCAAGTTCCTAATAACAATCCCATTTCTAGTGCACTTAGCCTTCCCTCCTATGTGATGAAATAATAACACAATGTCATTTTGTTAAAAATATTTTTGGTTAATAACATCATTACTAATGACTAATGAGTGTATAATTTATTTCCAGAAAAAAAAAATGTATAATTTAAATTGAAATATTTTGGAAGTTTAATTTGAAACTTCTAATTATGTGTGTCTAATTTGAGACCGTTTTTTTCCTATAAAAAATTGGTAAATTACATATTTGGTCTCTAACGTTTACATTATGTGTTAATTTAGTCCCTAACATTTCAAATATATCAATTTAGTTCTTAACATTTTGGTATTGTGTC
This sequence comes from Quercus aquifolioides, assembly GCA_019022515.1. Lineage (NCBI taxonomy): Eukaryota > Viridiplantae > Streptophyta > Magnoliopsida > Fagales > Fagaceae > Quercus > Quercus aquifolioides. The sequence continues at coordinate 79,075,981 of CM032333.1, forward strand.
AAAATAATCTTTGTCATTAAGTGATGAATGAAAAATGTTGATGTGACTACTAGCTAGAATAATAATTTTTATTTATGCCACCTTGGATGCCATGTGTACTACCATGTGGACTCAACTTCAAACTTAAAAAAAAAAAAAAAAATGCTTAAACCTCCAAAGGAATCATATCATATCATCATATACAAAAAGTTCCGTATTGTAAATGCATATCATAAGTACTCATGAATTGCATGATACATAGGTGTGTATTGTATCATATCGTATCATTGAATCATAAAATACATAGATATGGGAGTTTAAAATGAGTTTTTTTTTTTTTTTGGGTTAAAATTTGTGGTTTTATTTTATTTTAAAAAGTTGTTAGACTTTTTTTTTTAATACAAAATTATTGGAATACTTAATTGAGTCCAATAAAATAACATGTCCATAAGTTTTTTTTTCCCTCTTCTCTTTCTCCTATAAAATATGGACTACACACTTGACACTTCACTTTCATATTTGCAAATTTGTTTTCTAAGCTACAAACAATGTATTAAATGAAAAAATATATATATATTTTTTGATGTTATATATTTTTATAAGTCTAGGAAGCTAAAATGCCAGAAAGAAATATAAAGAAAAAATTATTAGAATAAAAGAACAATAAAAGAGACAGTAAATGTTGATGATGAAAAAGAAAATGTCAATGAAAAAATAATTTTCCAAGATGAAGAGCATGATGATAACATTAACTTTGATGGAGTTAATTAGGCAACATGATGAAAAGAAATTATTATTTTGGCTTATATATCATGTACTATCACTTATGAGTTTAATTAATATGAATGTGTATCTTATAAACATATGTTAATTTAATTTATTTACTTACTTGTGTTAAATACTATTATATAAGTAATAATTTAATTAGTTATTAATCGAATATATTCCGAATTTATAATGAATAAATATACATTACATATATAATAATTTTATTAAGTATTTATATATCTTATGATATACGATACAATATGGTACATAATATAAAAAATAAATAAAAATCGCATTCAACATAATTCATATTTTTGACAACTATGCCCTTTAGTCTCAAGCCTAGACCGAATCTTTTAAAGGATTTTTGTCTTATCCCCTTGAACAAAGCCCCAGTGGGCTCATCATTGTCTGAATCTTTTCTTGGACCCACACATCTTATCATCCCTCCATTGTGGTTTCAGAAATCCTCAATTAGACCCCTTAAACCTTGCCCAGTGCCCACCTTCAATGCCCATAGGAGAAAGTTTCTTTGCAATTTGAATTGGAAGAAGTCTCTCCAAATTATGACGTGTCATTATCAAAGAGTGACATCTGTCCCACCCTATTATAACTCAAATTCAAGAGATAACTCCAAACGTTAGCCATTTTTTCATTTTTTTTAATTAAAAAAATAATTAATTATTTCTCACACCATCACCTAAACGATCAATCCTTTCTCTCTTTCTCCTTCAACACAAATCGGTTCCCCATCTCTTAATCATGGTTTTAAAAACCGAACCGGTCATCGAATCATTTTTTTTAATTTTTGGTTCAACCCCGGTTTTTGACCGGTTTTTTGCTGATTTTCCGGTTATTGACTAGTTTTGGGGCTTTTAACCAGACCGAACTAGCTCCCAATTCCTGGTTGAACAAGTTGGACCGGCCGGTCCGGTCCGATTTTTAAAACAGTGCTCTTGATACTATTTCTTTCCCAGTTTTTTATCATTCTTCTTCCTCAACCAAAAGCTACTGCCCCCGTCAACCAAAATTTCTAGCTAATTAAAGCCAAACAAGCGTGAAAAACGTAGGCCAAGCTACACCAAAACAAAATATCAGTATCCAAAGTTTTCTTTAAAAAATTAAAAACTTCTTAGAAATCAAACATAAGCTAGAAATATCAAAGAAAGATTAAAACAAACCCACAAACTTGACAAAATCAAATTCTAATTCTACTGCTGCTGGTAGCCAAGTTTATCATTAATCCTCAACAAACCCACAAACTTCTCAAATCAAATACCATACCCAAATCTAAACCAAAACAGAAACCCAAAATAGATCCATTGATCTCACCCAAACTTCAACTTCAACCTCAAAAATAATTTGCACTATCACAACGCCTATCTCACTAGATCAACAACACAACCATGAAACACAAATGCCATGGAGAAAATTGAAGAAGCCTTCTTTGTTCTTCTAAATCTTGGTTTAAGTTCATTCTCAACCATCAAAGGAAGCCGATCTGGGTACAGAGATGTATTGGGCATTGAGTGATTGTTGTTCAGAGGAAGAGGGAGAGTCAGATGAAGAAAGAAGAGACTTGGGTGAGAGTTGATCATGGGAGAAAACAAAAATGATGAGGAAGAAGAAACGAGGAGTGAGAGAAAGGACTGATCGTTTAGGTGATGGTGGTCAGAAATAATTAATTATTTTTTTAATAAAAAAAAAATATGGAAAAATGGGTAACATTTGAGTTAACGGAGTTATCTCTTGAATTTGAGTTATAATGGAGTGGGACAAGTGTCACTCTTTGATAATGACACGTCACAGTTTGGAGAGACTTCCTTCAATTCAGATTGCAGAGAAACTTTCTCCATGCCAAAATCAACATACAACAATCTTAAATACGAACCATAACCTTCCATTTCTCTATCACCAAAAAGAAAAAGAAAAAAAAATTGAATATTAAGAAAATAATAATAACCAAATATCCCAATAGCTGTCACAACGCAGCTATTCAAAAATAAAAATTGGTTTGGTTAGACATTTTGAGAGATTACAAAAATGTTTTTAAAATCTAAAATTCTGTTTTATAACTATAGCTCCTCATAATTTTTTTACAAACATTTATTTTAAGCTCAAAACACAATTTTCCAACAGCTTATACAAATACACCATAAATCAAACAATTACTATTATTTATTTGTTCTAAGACAAGTGTTGTCAATGGCTTTTCTCAGTTATAAGAAAACAAAAATAAATGAATCAAAGCCCTGCGGTGTTTTTAATAGAATGACTAAGCCCTACATGCAAAGAAAGTAAAGAGAGAGAGAGAGATTGGGGATTTCATTATGCTAAGTGCTAAGTACTATGTGGATGGATTGGTGAAACACTGAACTAATTCCTTTTTTTTTTTTTTTTTAATCCACATGGCAACCTAAGTGGCATAAAAATAATTTTGTATTCTAGCCACTAGCCACATTAGTATTTTACTTCGATTACTTAAATGGTAAAGACTGTTTTAATACAATACCAAAAAGTTAAGAACTAAACTACATTTAAGTAGGGGTGGCAATTTGTGTCATGTCAACTTATGAGTATCCGACTATACGGATCAACACTAACCTAACATGTTTATTAAACTGGTCAAGATTCCTCAATCTTAACACAACTCATTTATTAAACGGGTCAGTCGTGTCGACCTGTTTATCAAATTTTATCAAAAAAAAAAAACTAAAAAACTAAAAAATTATATATTTTTAATATAAAATTTAGAACTAACGAGTAACTGCATCACAAATAATCATTCAAAACTAAAGCATATCTCAATATTACAAATAATCAATCATAATGTGTCAAAGAAAATAAACCACAACAACTAATAAGTTTATATACCTAGAGTTTGAAAGATATATTGGTAAAACGTCATTTAATTAAACGGGTCAAACGAGTTCCATGAGTTAAATACTAACCCAATCCATTTATTAAATAGGTCAATTGTGTCAATTGGAATATGATATTAACCCATTAAGTCTCAATTCATAACTTGCTAATTGTGTTGTGTCGTATCAAATTTGCGGGTAGTTAAAAGGAATCATTAGGAATTTAGGATTATAAAAGGAAGTGCAATCAGCCATTAACATTTAAATAAGCTTGGGACATGTGTCACGTTTGCTCCTTGGCTTCGGTGAATGGTTCAGAGGAAAAACGACTAAACGAGGTTAAAAGGCACTCCCTTGTGAACATAATCCCTAGGAACTTTCCCTTCATTCGCTTGCTTAGATATTTGGACAAGTCTGCGACAATTAGCCATAATCATAAATGCCCATCTTGGGATGTGCCTCATTTGAATATAAATATTCCCCCACTTTCAACCATAGAAGGAATAGCCAAACATGTGAAACTTTTAGGTACGAACTAAGACTATGGGCTATGGTATAAAAGAAAGAACAAAGTTTTTTGGAGAGAAAATCTATAAATTAATTATATATTTCTATATTGAGTGTGAATTTTAAAGTTTGGAGAGAAACTCTACAAACTAATCATATATTTTTATATTGAGTGTGAATTTTGAAAATCTAACCGTTAGGTTGCGTGTTCTTATTACATTCTTAATACTTAACAAAATTTCAAGAAAATCAAAGATCAATTGCTATTTTATCTAATAAAAGTTATAATATCAAGTTTTTGTAATATAAAGTTGTATATAAAAAATAAGTTAATTGATTAAATAGTACTCAAGCGGTTTTATACCATAATTGAATGCAAGGATTAAGATGGTGCAAGGCAATGACTAAACTTATTATGAGCCTCTTTTTCTATTCATTAAAAAAATTACAAGAATTACATCTTTTCATTTATGCATGTAATCTTATATATGATCATAGAATTCAGCTAGTCTATCATTATGAAGCTTCATACATTTGAAATATTATCATATCTATAATAATAATAATAAAATAAAAAATTGGCCAACCTTGTCTATGACGATATATGAGTCAATCTCAATTCAAGCACTACATCCTTGATGCTCAACTCACTTGCAAAATTAGGGGATCGAGGGGAAAAAGAGGGAGAGTGGAGTAGAATTGGTTGAAAATAGGTTAATTTTGGGCCAAAATCTACTCTATCCTACTCCCCCTCAATCCAAACGGACCATAACGGCTGCAAGGACATGCATCTCAAGTTCCTAATAACAATCCCATTTCTAGTGCACTTAGCATTCCCTCCTATGTGATGAAATAATAACACAATGCCGTTTTGTTAAAAATATTTTTGGTTAATAACATCATTACTAATGACTAATGAGTGTATAATTTATTTCCAGAAAAAAAAATGTATAATTTAAATTGAAACGTTTTGGAAGTTTAATTTGAAACTTCTAATTATGTGTGTCTAATTTGAGACCATTTTTTTCCTATAAAAAATGAGTAAATTACATATTTGGTCTCTAACGTTTACATTATTTGTTAATTTAGTCCCTGACATTTTAAATATATCAATTTAGTTCCTAACATTTTAGTATTGTGTCAAAATAATCTCTGTCATTAAGTGATGAATGAAAAATGTTGATGTGACTACTAGCTAGAATAATCTTTTTTTATGCCACCTTGGATGCCATGTGTACTGCCATGTGGACTCAACTTCAAACTTGAAAAAAAAAAAAAAAAAAAAAATCTGCTTAAACCTCACGAGGGAATCAGTTTCTCTTCTCCCACCTCAACCTTTTTAATCCCTTTACCGTAATTGTCAGTATCATATCATATTATCACATACAAAAAGTTCCATATTGTAAATGCATATCATAAGTACTCATGAATTGCATGATACATAGGTGTGTATCGTATCATATCATATCATTGAATCATAAAATACATAAATATGGGAGTATAAAATGAGTTTTTTTTTTTTTTTTGGCTTAAAATTTGTGGTTTTATTTGATTTAAAAAAGTTGTTAGACTTTTTTTAATACAAAATTATTGGAATATTTAATTGAGTCCAATAAAATAACATGTTTGTGAGTTTTTTTTTTTTCGCTCTTCTCTTTCTCCTATAAAATATGGACTACACACTTGACACTTCACTTTCATATTTGCAAATTTGTTTTCTAAGCTGCGAACAATGTATTAAATGAAAATATAATTATTTTTTTAATTTTGATGTTATATATTTTTATAAGTCTAAGAAGCTAAAATGCCAGAAAAAAATATAAAAAAAATTATTAAAATAAAAGAACAATAAAAGAGATAGTAAATGTTGATGATAATGAAGAAAATGTCAATGAAAAAATAATTTTCCATATGAAGAACATGATGATAACATTAACTTTGATGGAGTTAATTAGGCAACATGATGAAAAGAAATTATTATTTTGGCTTATATATCATGTACTATCACTTATGAGTTTAATCAATATAAATGTGTATCTTATAAACATATATTAATTTGATTTATTTACTTAGTTGTGTTAAATACTATTATATAAGTAATGATTTAATTAGTTATTAATCGAATATATTCCAAATTTATAATGAATAAATATATTATATATATATATATATATATAATTTTATTAGATGTTTGTATATCTTATTATATACGATACGATACGGTGTATAATATAAAAAATATAAAAGAATACGACACAATTCAGATTTTTGACAACTATGCCCTTTAGTCTTGAACGTAGACCGAATCTTTTAAGGGAATTTTGGTCTTCGCCCCTTGAACAAAGCCCCAGTGGGCTCATCATTGTCTGAATCTTTTCTTGGACCCACACATCTTATCATCCCTCCATTGTGGTTTCTTGGACCCACACATCTTAGACCCCTTAAACCGAGCCCACCTTCAATGCCCAAATCAGCATACAACAATCTCAAATAGGAACCATAAGGGCATTCTCATCCACTCTTTTATAAAAAATGTCATTTTGACACATTAAAAATTTACTTTATCATTTTAACACATTATTTTATAATATACCATTTATCAGATGTTCTATTCTTCCATTTTAAATATTAAAATAATATATACAACACATTATTATAATATATTTACTCAAAACTCAACAATATACAAACACACAACCCCGTGACAGTCACCACCAACCAAGAACCACCGTTACAACCACCGCCACAAACTACAACCACAATCACCGATCCTCCAACAAATTCTAAATCCAAAAACCTCAACAAAAGAGGGGGGAAAAAAAACTCAAAACCTTCAACAAAACCCCACCATACACAACACAGCCCACCACCACCATACCCAAGGTGGCATGGCAGCTTCAGACTGAGGTGGCAATGGCGGCTTCAAACCGGCGACGATGGCGTCTTCAGATCAGCGGCGATGGAGTCTTCAAACGAGAAGCGATGGTGGTGGCTTGATCGGTGAGGGCGGTGGCTTGATCGGTGATCGGCGGCTTGATTGCTGAGGCTGTTGTACCGTTGATTTGAGGGTGAGGGAGGGTGATCTGAAGAAGAAAGAGAGAGAGAACATGGGTTGGAGAGAGACAAATCAGTGAGAAGAGAGAGAAAACGTTGAATTAAATATTGAGAGGAGAGAGAAAAGATTGAATAAAAAATGAGTATTTTGATTTGGCATTTGTGTCTGTACCATCTCATATTTAAGACGGTACTGTAGCATGTTTCATAATTTTAGAATACCTCATGAAGCTTGAATAGTAGTGTTTGGTGTGCCAAATGCCAAATATCTAGCATTTGACACACCTGATGAAAATGCTCTAGCCTTCCATTTCTCTATCACCAAAAAGAAAAAAAAAAATCGAATATTAAGAAAATCAATAATAACCATATATCCCAATAGTTGTCACAAAACAGCTATTCACAAATAAGAGTTCGTTTGGTTAGATATTTTGAGAGATTAAAAGAACGTTTTTAAAACCTAAAATTCAGTTTTACAATTATAGCTCCTCATAACTTTTTTTATAAACATTCATTTTAAACTCAAAACACAGTTTTCCAACAGCTCATACAAATGCACCCTAAATCAAACAATTACTATTATTTATCTGTTCTAAGGCAAGTGTTGTCAATGGCTTTTCTCAGTTATAAGAAAACAAAAATAAATGAATCAAAGCCCTACGGTTTTTTTAATAGAATGACTAAGCCCTACATGCAAAGAAAGTAAAGAGAGAGAGATTGGGGATTTCATTATGCTAAGTGATAACTACTAAGTGGATGGGTTGGTGAAACATTGAACTAATTCCTTCGTGTTTTTTTTTTTTTTTTTTTTAATTCACATGGCAACCTAAGTGGCATAAAAATAATTTTGTATTCTTAGCCACTAGCCACATTAGTATTTTACTTCGGTTACTTAAATGGTAAAGACTATTTTAATACAATACCAAAAAGTTAAGAACTAAACTACATTTAGGTAGGGGTGGCAATTTGTGTCATGTCGACTTATGAGTATCCGACTATACGGGTCAACACTAACCCGACATGTTTATTAAACAGGTCAAGATTCTTCAATCCTAATACTAGTCATTTATTAAACGAGTCAGTCGTGTCAACCTGTTTATCAAAAAAAAAAAAACTGAAAAACAAAAAATTATATATTTTTAATATAAAATTTAGAACTAACGAGTAACTACATCACAAATAATCATTCAAAATTAAAACATATATCAATATTACAAATAATCAATCATAATATGTCAAAGAAAATAAACCACAACAACTAATAAGTTTATATACTTAGAGTTTGAAAGGTATATTGATAAAATGTCATTTAATTAAACGGATCAAACGGGTTTCATAGGTTAGACACTAACCCAATTCGTTTATTAAATAGGTCAGTTGTGTAAACTGGAATATGATATTAACCCATTAAGTCTTAACTTATAACCTGCTAATTACATGTTGTGTTATGTCGAGTTTGCGAGTCGTGTCTAATTTTGTCACCCCTAAATTGATATATAATGTAATCGTTACGGACTAGACATGTAATTCCCCACCTAAAAAAAAAAAATTTTAATGATGTGTCTTTAATCATTTATTAATCGTTAAAAGGATTCATTAGGAATTTAGGATTATAAAATGAAGTGCAATCAGCCATTAACATTTAAATAAGCTTGGGACATGTGTCAAGTTTGCTCCTTGGCTTTGGTGAATGTAGGAGTGTCAATTTGGGTTAGCGTGTCGAGTTCGTGTCGTGTTGAAGTAGGGGTATTCGACTAAATTGCTCAACCCTAACCCGACCCATTTAATAATCATGTCATGATCCTTCAACCTTAACCCGACTTGTTAATAAGGCGAGTTAACCTGACCCAACCCATTTGACACGCTTAATATACGAGTCATGTTGGGTTGATACGAATGTAACACAACCACTACAAAAAAGATTGCTATTAGCGACGGCCAAAGTTCGTCACAACAACACAAAAAGCCGTCGCAGATTAGTAGTGTCGACGGCAAAAGGCCGTCAACGTCCGTCGGTAAAAGCCTCGTCGATAATACTATATTACCGACAAGGCCGTTGCTAACACTCATTTTCGACCGTAAAAAACCGTCGTAAGCAATTTATTTTTCCCGTCGAAAATACTTCTTCATAAGAGGAAGTTGGACGACCAAATACATTTTGTGATGAACTAAGGCCGTCATTAATGTATTTTTTTCGACGACTAAAAGTTGTCATAAATACTTGTTTTGCCGTCGAAAATACAACTTCGTACGAGGAAGTTGGACGATCAAATATATTTTGCGACGAACTAAGGCCATTGTTAATGTATTTTTTCGATGACTAAAAGTCGTCATAAATATTTGATTTGCTGTCAAAAATAAAATTTCAAATGATGAAGTCAAACGACCAAATACATTTTGCGATGAACTATAGCCATCGTTAATATTTTTTTTTCAACGACCAAAAGCCATTGCAAATACTTAGCTTTTCGTCAAAAATACAAAATCTTAGTGACCATTTATGTCTTTTCAACGAACTTTGACCGTTATTAAAAATTAGTTACCACGTCACTAATACATTATTTGCAACAAAATAGCTTCATTGAAGAAAAAAGGCCATTTCTAGTAGTTTAATTGCAACAAAACAATTCTAACAATAAAGAAATACATGAATTACATGAAAGTAAATAAAATAATATATAAATTACAAACATACATCTCATAAAAAAATTTTCATTCAAATAACAAGTACAAATCCATAATTGTTCAAAACTAATAAGTGAATAATGCAATAAAAATGAAAATATTAAAAGGTCTACAAAATCGCATGATGTTCAATAATACATGAAAGCTATATTATATCCTTCACTAAACTTGAAAGCATAAGTATTGGAAGATCAGTCATCATTCGAGCCAATTTCCTCTAGCTGAGAGTCACCTTCCTCCTCAAAGTCATCTTGTGTAATTATTCACACTACGATCTCCTCCCTAACATTCGTCTGCAATATTTTAGATTAAACTGAATAAATATACAAAAATTATAACTACACAAATTTTCATATTTACAGTAAATAAAAAAGAATTGACTAAAATATATTCATTTAAAAACATTAACACAATCACCACGATAAAATAACAAAACATCAAAAATAAATCCTTACTACTGACACAAACATTGCATCTATCATAAAACCTTACTACTGTCAAGAACCTTCCAAGAATACGTCCATAACCAATAACCACATTAATAGTTCATCCCCATCACTCTTAACAATATATCCATCATCACAACAAGTCACATAAAATTATATATGAACTAAGAATAGCAATTAATTGAAAACTGTAATGAGCAAATTTATCACTGATTTCAACAACCTCAATAAAATAGGAAAAAAAATTTATGTTGGTTATACTGGAAAAAATTATATGTGTAATAGATGCTTGCATATAATTAAAACTAATCAACAAATTGGTTGAGGCCACCAATACACACAAACATTACACTATGGTCTAGTACCAAACTGTCAAGAACTTTACCTACAATACAAGATTGTATATTATGAAAGAGATATATCTAAACCAAATCCAAAATTTAGATAAAATAAATCAACCAACAAATCCATTTAGTAATCCACTGCATTAACAAAATATATAAATCAAGATATAAGGATTTAAGAAAACTAACCTGGGCTATAGAGGTGAGAGCTTTTTCTTCTTCTTTCTTTTCTTAGTGAGTGAAATAGTGTTAGTATTTAGTGAGTTAAAAGGGAGGCGTGGGATTGAAAAAGAAAAAGGTGGGGGCGCTTGTTTTTTAGTGATAGGGAGAGGTAGGGTTTTGTCTTCTTCTTTCTTTCTTTTTATTTTTTATTTTTTTATTTAAGTTAAAATGATATTGTGTGTGTGTTTTTTTTAACAAAGTGGGGCTGGGTTTTTTTTACTGTAATGTGACTTCTCTTTTTGTTTTATTTATTAACATTATGGTTTTTTTTTTTTTTATGACAATTAACCACGTCACTTTTTTTTTTTGGTCACTTTGAAATATCATTTTTTTAATTATTATTATTATTATTAATAAAAGATAGAAACACTATGAAATCTTACTTCTTGCAATTATTTTTTAGCAAGTGTTCTTTTAAAAAATGTCAGGGAAACATATCCTTAATATTGTTTAGGTGGATTTATTTTACGGAAATATAACCTCAATATTTAAAAAATAAATAAAAATAAACTTTGTGTATTTTATTTGGTAAAACCACTCCATTTGAAGGAAAAACCATTTTCCACTTGACATCTCATTAACCAAATTTTGTTAAATTAATATTAAGAATGTTGTGTACAAACCTGCACGCAAATTTCCAAAATCATCTTATTTCATAATTAAAATACATTGATTTCAAATTTTAATTAAAGATTATTTTAAAATATTTAGTATGACATTTTTTAAAAAGTTTTTCAAAGGGTTGTGGAGAGAATTGTCGTTGCAAGTATTTTGGTGCTTGATGAATTTTGTATTATTATTCTAAAATTTTCAGTATTGTATGTACTATTCATTGTTAAACTTTGGTAAAGAAAATTTTATAGAAAAGCATGGATGTCGAGAAAACCCAAAAATACAAACCAATACCCAAAATCCACTCTAAACCTCCCTATTCAACATAATTTGATCCTATCGAGCAGTCATAGACCCAATTTCGATGGTTGATCATGTTTGACCAAGTATTGACCAAGTTTTGCAACTTTGACTACTCATTTCTCACAATCTAACCGTCTAATTGTTGTCATACTTCGCCAACACCAATATCTCACCACATTTTTCCAATCTAACGGTCGGATTTTGGATCTGAGTCTAGAGCATTATGGACATGTGTTGTTGTACCAAGACACTAAGAAATTTTGATTGGTCACATTCTCCTAATCCAACTGTTTGATTGAGATCAAAATCCATCAAAACCAATATTTATCCCACTCTTTCAAACTAATGAGCAAAGTTTTAATCTAACTCTGGCACAAGATGGATGCGTGTCGTTGTATCCACCTATCATGAAACTTCAATCAATAAAAATATACAATACTTTTTGAAGTGAGTCATAAACTATATAAATATCACTAAGAATCGAGAAAATGATCTACAAAATACAACCAAAAACCTGCAAAATGACCCCAATGAATTTGCATATGACCTTTGACGTTGCCATTTTTAAACTTGAAACTGATAAAGGCATAAAAACCCAAAAAACCTTAAAACACTGACCAATACCCAAAACCTACTTAAAACCTCCTGATCTACCTAATTTGATCAAATCAAGTGGTCCTGGAACCAACTTTGAAGTTTGACTAAAGATTGACCAAGTTTAATAGACTTTGACAAAGTTTTACAAGATTTGACTTCTCTGTTCTCACAATTTGATCGTCTGATTGTCATTGTAATTTACAAACACAAATATTTCACCACATTCTACCAATCCAATGGTCAAATTTTGGATCTCCATCTGGTTGCATGATGGACGTGTTGTTGTACCCACCCACTAGGAAACTTTGATTAACCCTGTTGACACAATCCGACCATCCAAAATGGCTAAAATACACCTTCAAAGCTAGGAAATAACCAAATTACCCATAAACTTCTAAAGTGACGAAAGTTCCCCTAAAAGCTTCAAAATAATAAAAATACCTTTTACTTGGAGGGTCTTGAAAGATTTTTTTTTTTTCCAATTTTTAAAATTAAGAAAAAATTCTACATTTTTAAGACAAAATTTAGGAAAATTTACCATTCAAAGAAAATAATAATTTTTTTATGGCCATATATATGTTGGAAATCACCTTTATTGCGACAGATTTACCTTACCGACACTAATACCTTCTTTTCTTAAGAAAATTTTAACTATTAACAACGACCAAAATGTCCGTCACAAATAACAATGCGATATATAGTAATGGAAAACAATCGTCAAACACATAAAAATAAGGGCATGAATTCCCCCCCTTTAAAAAAAATTACCATTGTCGACAGCTTAGGTCCATTGCAAATATTATTTATTGGGAGGGATCCAATTCTATCACTAATACATTCTTTCTTTTAAAGCAAATTAACTATTTACGACGGTCAGTATGTTTGTCGCAAATACAAACTCAGTTAGAAAAATAAAAAAATTAATTGCGATGGATAAATGTCGTCACAAATATTGTGAAAAGTAAGGGGGAATTTTCCCTCCAAAATATTTCACCATTTTCGATGGCTTCATGGCTGTCACTAATACCCTCTTTTATATTTACAATGGAAAAATGTTTGTTGCAAATAATAACACCATAAAAAATATATATTTTGTATTTTCGACGAACAAAAGTCGTTACAAGTGTTAATAGTTCTGACGGTTTTTCTTCGGTCATCGTAAATAATACCCTCTTTTATATTTACGATGGAAGAATGTTTGTCGCAAATAATAACACCATAAAAAATATATATTTTGTATTTTCGACACACAAAAGCTGTCACAAGTGTTACTAGTTCCGACGATTTTTATTCGGTCGTCGTAAATAATACTTTATTAGCGATGAACATTTTTATGCTGTTGTAAAAAGTAAGGCGGGAAAACTTCCCTCCAAAACAAATCATATTTTTGACAAAAATAATAAGCATTCTCGACAAACTCATTTTGCCGTCACAAATATTTTAATATTTGACGAGTAATTGTCGACGAAAAAGACTTACCGTCGAAAAAGCTAGTTTTTCCGATGGCTTTTTGTAGTCATCGAAAAAGTTTCGTTGCAAATAACAATCTTTTTTGTAGTGAACCCATTTCAATCTACATAATATTAAATATAACAATCATCTAGAAATAATTTTTTTTACATCTCAACAGCAGTGCATACACTTTAAGTCTTCAACCCACATTCAAAATAATATAGTTTAACAAAAATATAACATTCATCTAGAAATAAGTTCTTTACACTCTAAAAGAAGTGCATACACTTCAACCGAAAATTTAGAATAACATAGTTTAACAAAAATGAAATAACATAGTTCAACAAAAGTATAATATCCTTGGAACTCGCCAAATGCTAAGTATCAATATTGAAAGAATTAGAGCAAACAGTAGACTAATCTTGACTATGACTACGATTATCATCCATAGATTCTTTGTTGATGTCCGAATTCATAACATCTTCCACAAGCTTATCCAATTTCATTTGTGCAAGTTCTATACCAAAAAAAATATATATATACGTATTAGTAGTTACAAAATATGATCGGGCCTCAACAATTTTAAAAGCAATACCCATCAGATCTAATTTATAAACTATCTCAATAAACCCACTTGCAAGATATGCAGACAATGTCCAACACTAATACAAACACAAAAAAAAAAAAAAAAACACGACACAAGACAAAAGCTACAACTGTGGCCTTAATCAACAATTAATATCTCTCTTATATTAATAACAGCCCATGAGTTCAAAGTTTATAGAATAAAAACATTATGTAGAAAAAATTACTGCAAAATTTTGGAACACCAAGAAAACAGTTTTCTTTAATTCTAAAACTCATTAAACACGTGAGAGAGAGAGAGAGAGAAATAATCGGTTTGAGACTTTGAGTTTGAGAATTGGTCGTGAGTCTATCAGATAGTAGAGTGAATAGCACAGCCAAAATAAAAAAAATAAAAAAATAGATATTTATAAGAAGGTTTAGAGATTTAGGGTTTGTAGGGTTTAGAGATTTAGGGTTTGTAGGGTTTCAATTTTCAATTATATCCCTTGTAAATTTTTGTAATTACTCACTTTTCTTTTAAATTTAAAATATATGTTGGATATAAAAGGTATTTGACAAATCTAAAATAAAATAAATATTTATTTGTTATACGAATTAAATGGGTTGTGTTAAATGGGTCATTTCGGGTTTACACAAATAAATTGGCGTGTCAAACGTGTTTATTGCGGATTATGCGGGTTGACCTGTTTATGACACGTTTCTTATCGTGTCACTTTCGGGTCGATCCGTTTATGACTCAAACCCATTAAGATCCAACCCTAACCCGTAAAAACTCGTATCGAGTTTGTGTCGTGTTCGCAAGTTGGGTCAAACATTGACACCCCTAGGTGAATGGTTCAGAGGAAAAACGACTAAACGAGGTTAAAAGGCACTCCCTTGTGAACATAATCCCTAGGAACTTTCCCTTCATTCGCTTTCTTAGATATTTGGACAAGTCTGCGACAATTAGCCATAATCATAAATGCCCATCTTGGGATGTGCCCCATTTGAATATAAATATTCCCCCATTTTCAACCATAGAAGGAATAGCCAAACATGTGAAACTTATAGGTACGAACTAAGACTATGGGCTATGGTATAAAAGAAAACCCTGAACTACATGAAAAAGAGTTTTGGAGAGCTTGAGAAAGTTGTGCTTGAGGTTGCTGTGCCATCCGCCCTCTAAAGCCACTACCAATGTTCCGTTTGATATGTATCAAGATCAAGTGTGATTCAAGAGGGTACTAGAAGTCGTGGACAAAAGATTTGCAAGGAACACTCCATAATTGAAAAAGTTATAAACGCCACTAAAAAAACGTCACTATAGTATTCATTTTCCAGCCCAAAGTTGAGTTTGCCAAACTCGATTTTTAAAAACAATCTAACTTACTAAATAACTTTGAACGCATGCCACGTGCCTAATTTTTTTTGAGAAATGTACTGTTTGGCAAATTTTGCCAATTCGGAGCTGGATTCAATAACATTAGTAATTTTTACCTGGAATTGCTAATTTGATTTGAAAAACTTCATTCAGTTGGTACTAAATCTGTTTTGCCTTAGGGTTGGTGAGGTCAAGCCCTTCCAATGGTTTTTACTTTGGAATTTTTATGCCATTGGTTTTCCCTCAACATATTGGTGTTTTAGTTATTGACGTGGCCTTAAATTTTGCACAATATTGTTGATTGATTTCACAACCAATGACCATTCATAATTAGGAAAAGCTAACAAATATTTTTAAAAGTTTTTAACGAGAAAAAAAGAAAAGAAATTAATTTTTTAATGGCTTTTTATAATTTTTGTTAAGATTATATCAAAATTTATTTAAAATAGTTTATTAACAATTATTCTAAAAGCATCATTTAATAAAACCCTTCATAATTTAACTTAGTAATAACTTGGACTTAAAACTTCGTCAGGGTTAAAAAATTAATAATTACAAGAAGTAGCATGGCTGCTTTCAAAGGCAACTTGTTCGGGCTTAAGTAAATAAGTACAACCCATTTTGCATAGGAAAGTTAAATTATAACATTTAACCAGAATGTAAGTTAATTTATATTCTAGCAAAAGATCAGCTCCCAACATTAAACTTGGCTGATATATGCAATAACACAGCTTCAAAAGTCCTAATCACCAGTGATTCACTACGGCTTCACTAATATACTTCAAAAAAACCAACACAAATACAAAACATATGGTAGTCACCAGTACTGTAATTGCTGTGCATAACTTGCATTCAACTGGTGATCATGACTCAACAAGAAGTGAAATTAAGTGACGGTGACCACTGCTGCATTCGGACGGGAGTCTCATGAAATGACTGAGATTTTTCATGTCCTACTGCAACAATACAGCAATGTTAAAATGAACTTGAGGGTGCTATCCCTCTAGCTGTAGGGGACAATCTGAATTCAAACGTACTGCACTCACCCAAAGGAAATGATTCATCACATCTTGAACCATCCCCTCTTTTGTTGTTATAACCTGGGTAGTCTTCTTTCTTGAAATCAACACACCCAATCAAAACTAACCAGTTCTTCGAAGCAAGTTCCCTTATATTCCAGTGGCAGAATGGAGCAGTAGTTTTGTGGTTCACATGAATTTCACCATCTGCTCGAAGCATGCCTCTTGCGCAACTAAAGAAGCCATGAACAAGATTTCTATGCATCCTGTAGGCACCAGATAATGAAATTAAAACAGTATTAGATCCTTGAAATAAATAGAAAATTCCAGAGAGCCCTTGGACATAAGCATTGTCAAACAATTACAAATAACTCTTAATGCAGCAATGTTTCACATATTTTAACATCAGTTTGATTAATGCACGCCAAGAAGCCCAATGAAGGACTTCCAAATAGCAACGTTCTAACTCAGCAATGTGGATCTTGTAAGAATCATTTAAATTGCTTTACAACTTTTCAAAAAATGTAATGTCGACAAACATATTAATAACATTCCACATTTTTCATTTAAAAGCTATACATTCCCATACCAAGAGCTATGTTGGTGTTACAACTTCTTGCACAACTTGCCACATGGGCAAGTTGTGAGTGGTGGAGAGGTCTCCCTACATGGACCCACCATCACCCCTCCACTATTCACAACTCGCCACATGGGAAAGTTGTGGCACAAATTGTGCAACAAGTTGTGGCACCAGCATAACTCTCATACTAACGGTTTCAGACACCCAGACAATGCTCATTACACAATGGTTAAATTCAGAACAGCAAATAGAGGATTTCAATTTTGACATATATGCCAAGGTCTATTACTAATTTCCATGCCTATGCAAATGAGATTTATCAAAATGAACTTTAACAGGTAGTTAAAAGCAAATGGATTTATAGTATTACTTGTTCATAATCCTAATAAACTTGCAATAATTAAAATGACTTCATTGCCAAACATGAAGTTGAAATATCAACAATTACATTTTTCAGAAAGGGATAAGAATTTTAAGACACAAAATTACTATACAACAACTTACTTAATCACACGTGTGTGGGCTTCATTTCCATGGTACCCTGCATGAGGAAAGTTAAAGATAATCCTATCGAATTTCCGCCACCTAAGATCGCTATGAAGCTTCAATTTAGTTGCATCCACTCCATGTAAGAGGGATGCTCCCAGCTTCTCTAAATTTTCCAAATTCCATTTCGCATCCTCGTAGTTTTCCATCAAGACATCTAATTCAACAGAGAAGCATTGACAAAATCATAACTTGGCCAAAAGCTAAAATGGCATGACCAACTTAAAAATTGCAACACTTGCATAAATGGTATGACCAACTTTTCCTTGTAACACTAAAATAATCTCACTTAAACCCTGATACTTTGTTTGGATACTATGGAAAGAATATAAAAAATAAAAAGTAAGGAATTTTGCAATTAAATCACCAAGTGGAGACTCAAACGTACAACATTCTGCCTTAATTATTAGGTTCCATAAATGATCAGAATATCAAATTCACCAAAATATACGAGAGAGTAGCAGCAAATTTCCTCCCAAACATAAATGCAATAACATAAATTAAAATGACATATATACAATCATAACATATCATAAAAACCTATTCTCTTTTACTTTTCCTAACAAAAAAAATGGAAGCTTGAAATGGAAACAGAGAAGTGAAAAACAAAAACCCAGTTTCCCAAAGATTACAAACACAAGAAAACAAACAAGTAACAAGGCCTTTTATTTATAAAAGACCAAGATTTTTTTTTTTTTTTTGACATTTATATTAAAAAAACAACGTGAACATGTGCATAGACATAGATTCATGCAACATGAACACATACCATAAGGGTCGAGAGAGGAAGCGAGAATGTTGGAAGCAGAGCCAAAAGAGTGAGCTAAGCTCAAAGAGAAAGAGAAATCTCCCTCACCCACCAACAGTATTTGGTGATTAGACGAATAATTCTTCACCCATTTCTCTTCTTCTTCTTCGTCAACATCCACTTCCCACTCTTCATTTTGATAATAATAAGACATTAAAGATTTCTTTGTCTACTTGCAGAGAGAGCGAGAGAGAAATGAAATCTTGTAGAAGAAGTTACACAGGGAAGGTGTGGCCTTTGTACAGGAGAGGGGTTTTATTACAAGCGTGCCACTTTTGACTTTACACAAAAATATCAAATCAAATTGGCTTTAATTTGATATATTTTTTATTATTTTAAAAATAATAGGATCACAGCTTTTTGATATAATTTTTGTGTGTCCTGAGTCGCAGAGGTGTGATCCACCACTTTCACTTTACTGTTTATAACTCATTATAAACACAAATTATGATAAAAATTGTGATAAAAATGATGTCCTAGCATTTTCTTTATCTTAAAAAAAAACTTGAAAAACACTAGAAAAACATCAAAGGTACCGGTTAATAAGGATTTTCATTAAACTCTGAGAAAATGAAGAAATTCTTTGCCTTAACGCCTGTTGTACTTCCTTGAGAATTTGTTGAATTTTGATTTGAGATTTATTTGATTTTTTTTTTTTAATTCAATAGTTGGAAGTTGAGAATCTAAACTTTAAATGCTTTCAATAAAAATATCTAAAAGATACCAATTAGTTTAGCTAAAAGTCTCTAATCAAAATTTGTGTGATTTATTGTTAAATGAAGGAAAATTATGTTTTTACATTTACAAATGATATGTACACTTTACATTGTCAAATAAATAAATATGTATATCATGTGTACACATTTGCATGAATAATATACAATATTGTATGCCATTGGCCTAAGTAGCCTATTGGCACCCAAGTACCTGTATGACCTGTTGCTTAGGGATTCTAGCCCCCGCAATCACCTAGCAAAAAAATAAATAAATAAATAATATACAATATTGTATATTGTGCATTGTTCAGGCAAATGTGTACAATTGTGTGTGGTTCATTTGGATAAGATTGTTGAAGTTGCCCAGATTTTTTGCTCTCATTTTAAGACTAATTTTGATGGAGCCATTTTTGAGGAGTCTGATGAAGGCGGTATAGGTGTAGAGTGTAGTGGTCCGAAATTCAAAGGGTGAAGTTATGGCTTCTCTTGCAGAAAAAATTCCAAAGCCCTTCTGTGACTGTCTTGGAGCTGTTAGCGGCTCAGCGTGCAGTTTAGTTTGTTCATGAAATTGATATTGGTTAATCAACTTTCGAAGGTGATTATGAAATGGTTATCAACTTCCTTAAGTCTACTGATAAACTTTAATCCGCCTATGGGTGCCTGGTTAGAGACATTATTTTTTATGTAAACTTACTCTTTACAGAGTTGGTTTTTTTTTTTTTAATATATTCATAGGCAAGTTAATGTTGTAGTATATACCTTAACAAAGAAAGTTAGGTTTACTTTTTCTTTACTAGTTTAGATGGAAAGTGTACCTTCTGATGTTGACACTTTTATTTTGACTAATTTACTCGCAATTTAATAAAATTGTTAGGCTGTCTTGTTCTCAAAAAAAACTTGAACTACAAAAGTAAACATATAAGGCCTCGTTTGGTATACTCACTCGAACACAAGTTTTTAGTTTTTAAACAATTTTACATGTATTTTTATATTTTTTTTCATTGACACATATTTTTACATATATTTTTAATTTTTAAGTATATATACCAAACATTTCCTACGAGTTTAATAAATTATTTTAAAAAAAAATTTATATTACTTTTATAGAAGAAAATATATAAAAAAGTTAAAAAAAATTATTTTTTTTTTATATAAATTTTTTAAAGATATCTCCTATACCCATGTTCTTGAACGTCCGATAACTTTTCCAGTGTCGGCTTAAATAGAATTAGGGTCCGTAAATGTGTAAGATTTTTTTTTTTTTTTTTGAGAAGGTAGTGTAAGATTTTAAAAGACGTGCAATCAGCAAATTGTCAAGATTGCAGCATGGCTTCAGTGAATGGGACAGAGCGGAAAAATGAGGTTATTAAAAAAGCGTTCCCTTGTTATTATTAGGGTCATACTAACGAGTACTCTTAAGACACTTATTAATAATCTATTTTAGAAAAATTTTGATACCACTTTTATAGGAAATAAAAAAAGTTATCAAAATATTAATTACTTTTTTTAATTTCTCATAAAAATTTTCTTTAAATGAATTATTAACCAATACTCTAAAAATACTCATTAATATTTCTCTTATTATTATTACACACATAATTCCTAGGAGCTTTCTTTCTTAGATATTTGGACAAGTCTGCCACAATTAGCTTTAATCATAAGCAACCAAATCTTGGGATGTGCCTCATTAGTTAGCCTAACTAAATTACTTTTGTGGGTAAAAAACCAAATTACAAATGATATGTACACTTTACATTATCAAATAAATAAATATGTATATCATGGGTACACATTTGCATGAATAATATGCAATATTGTATATTGTGCATTGTTCAGGCAAATGTGTACATCTGTGTGTGGTTCATTTGGATAAGATTGTTGAAGCTACCCAAATGTTCTGCTCTCATTTTAAGACTAATTTTGATGGAGTCATTTTTGAGGAGTTTGATGAAGCTAGTATAGGTGTAGAGTGTAGTGGTCCAAAATTCAAAGGGTGAAGTTATGGCTTCTCTTGCAAAAAAAATTCCAAAGCCCTTGTCTGTGTCTATCTTGGAGCTGTTAGCGGCTCAGCGTGCAACTTAGTTTGTTCATGAAATTGATATTGGTTAATCAACTTTCAAAGGTGATTATGAAATGGTCATCAACTTCCCTAAGTCTACTGATAAACTTCGATTTGCATATGGGCACCTGGTTAGGGACATTCTTTTTTATGTAAATTCTTCACAGAGTTGGTTTTTTTTTTTTTTTTTTTAAATATATTTTTAGGCACATTAATGTTGTAACACGTCTTAGCAAAGAAAGCTAATAGGTTCACCTCTTCTTTATTAGTTTGGATAAAAAATGTTCCTCCTTTTGTTGACACTTTTGTTTTGGCTAATTTACTAGCAATTTAATAAAATTGTTAGGCTGTTTTGTTCCTCAAAAAAAAAAAAACTTGAACTACGAAGGTAAACATATGAGAATTTAATCAATTATTTTTAAAAAGTTTTAATATTACTTTTATAAAAGGAAATATATAAAAAAAATTAGTTTTTTTTTTTATGTAAAATTTTTAAAGATATTTCCTATACCCATGTTCTTGAACGTCCGGAAACTTTTCCAGTGTCAGGTTAAATAGAATTATTAAGATTAAAAGACGTGCAATCAGCAAATTAATAACATACGTCAAGATTGCAGCATGGCTTCAGTGAATGGGACAGAGCGGAAAAACGAGGTTATTAAAAAAGCGTTCCCTTATTATTATTATTATTATGTACATAATCCCTAGGAGCTTTCTTTCTTAGATATTTGGACAAGTCTGCCACAATTTGCTGTAATCATAAGCGACCAAATCTTGGGATGTGCCTCATTAGTTAGCCTAACTAAATTACTTTTGTGGGTAAAATTCCAAATTACTACTCAATTAACCTTACCCACAACAACCAAGCAAGTAACCCTCCAAACTTAAAAAGCTTTTTTTTTTTTTTTTTGAAACATTCAATTTATAAGAAAACAAAACAAAGAATTGAGAGAAATAATGCAAAGCTTATGACCAGACTGCATTGCCCCCATCAATCAACAAAAAAGAGAATAAAATTATCAAGGAAAAAGCAAGTTATAGTTACCCACATCGAATGTTTATTATTTAAATATTTAATATACAATTTTCAAAATAAAAAGCAATGGTGAAATAATTAACAGGAAGAGGCAATGGTGAGAGAGGATGACCGTGATATAATCATTTAATATTATTTTAAAAAATAATTATAAATATCTCGATTTATAATCAGACTAAAAAATTTAAATTTCTCAAAAACCTTGGTCTAGGGGGTAATATTGTCATTTCAAAAATTTCAGGGGTAAAAATTGAAAAAAAATGTCATTTCTTGCAATCACTTTTCATATAGGAAATCGAAACTCTATATTGAAAATACTGAAGAATAAAATATTATTAATTGAAAAATATCCTTGAAATGGACTAGAATACAGATGATTAAAGGGTAATTGATTTTAATTAGTCTTTTAAATAGAAAAAATAATCAACCACCTAAAATTCTCATCGGTCCAATCAAATAAAGGATGACATATATGCATGGAATGAGAATTTAAAACATAATTGAGAATTTAAATTTATAAATTAATTATTCCTTTTCACAAATAAATAATTAATTTGATAATTTGAAAACCTAGTCTCCTTTAATTGGGATCACCCTACTCATATGTTGGGTTAATTTAATTAGGATAAAAATAATATAATTATCTCTTAAAATATTTAATAAATACTAAAATAAAATAGTTAAAAATGAAATGTTAAACTATCAAAATGTCGATTGGCATTTTGACCACAAGTTATAGTGTTGAATGATTTTTTTATTTATTTAATCCCGATTGGCAGAAAATTAGAAAGCGCCCATTTCAACATTTTGATGACAGGGCATCACATGTTCTTTTTTGCTTGATTTATCATGTAGTCTCGTTACTCTTTCTTTCTTTTTTCTTTTTTCTTTTTTTTCTTTTTTTTTTGACAAAAACACCATTTTGGTCCTTACATTTTGACGTCACAGTCAATTTAGTCCTTACATTTTCGTAACAATCAATTTGGTTCTTGATATTTCTAAATTGCAGTCAATTTGATCCCTACCGTTAACTCACTAATGAAAATTACTTATGTGGCAAATGATGTGCACAGTTGACAAGCTAGATGCTGACATGGATTAAAAAATAATATTAATTTTTTTAGCTAACATTAAAAAAATACCAACTCAACATTTTAATAACTTCAAAATTCCATATAAAAAAAAAAAAAATGCCACAACGCTGAAAATAAAATGAATCTAAAAAACTAAAACTAGGGATTTTCTTTCATTTTGCAATCCAATCACACACAAAGATCCAAATATTTGCAAAACCCTTTCAAGTTCACTCCTTACCAACATTGCCACTCCAGGCTGTGGCTCTCTTTGTTTTTTCCTAACCACTATCCTTTTGTTAGACTTATGGTTAAATGATTAAATTCACAATTTCCTATTAGCTTAAGTTTTTGGGACAATCGGTAATTTAACATGGTATCAGAGCAGGAGATCCTGAGTTCGATCCCTAGCTTTACTCTACCTCCCATTTAAAATGTTAAATTCCCACTTGTTGGGTCCCCACTTATTAAGGGGAAGTTTAGGCCCACAAGTGAGGGGGAGTGTTAGACTTATGGTTAAGTGATTAAATTCACAATTTCCTATTAGCTTAAGTTTTTGGGACAATCGGTAATTTAACACCTTTCTCTGTCTCTCTCTCTTTGTTTTCTCTTTGCCTTGCTCATTCTCCCTCTTCAATCTACCCAGACAACTATGACCACAGACACTAAGCTTCACCTCTCACGAACACCAAGCTCCACCTCTCACAGCCATAAGCCACCACCAAAGTAACCTCCTCACTCTTTCTCTCGACCTCGATCTCTCTCTTCTTTGTTCTCACCACAAGTAACCCAAGGCAAGAACACCCATCTTCACTCCTTCGCCGTTGAACCCCCATCGCCACGATCGGAGGTGAATCTTATTTATTCCACTTCAAGTGCCGTGATTTCTTGGGTTCTCCATTACTGTGATTGGGGTTTTTTATTGGGTTTAATTTATGGGTTTAAGATGGTGCGTGTAAACAACTAAATTTCTTGAGCTTCTATGGAATTTCTTTGTATTTTTAAGTTTTAGCTTTGTGAATTGTAGGTAAGTTTGTATCCTGTAATTATTGAGTTGTTGTGGATGAGTGAATATGAGAATGTATGCACTGTGAGTTTGTGAAGTCTAAGCTTGTGTGTATTGATGGACTGTTGGAGTGTTCGCAGATTTTGGATATGTGTTTGGATTGCAAGAAAATGAAAGAAAATCATCAGTTTTAGATTCATTTTGTTTTTAGAGTTGTGGGATTTTTTTTTCTCTGATGTAGCATTTTGTAATTATTAAAATGATGAGTAGGAATTTTTTTACTGTTAATAAAAAAAATTTAATATTATTTTTTAATCCATTTCAGCGTCAAGCTTGCCAACTGCGCACACTGTTTGCTACATAAGTAATTTTCATTAGTAAGTTAATGGTAGGGACCAAATTGACTGCAAATTAAAAATATTAGGGATCAAATTGATTGTTACAAAAATGTAGGGATCAAATTGACTGTGACACCAAAATGTAGAGACTAAAATAGTCTTTTTGCCTTTTTTTTTTTTTTTTTTTAAAGGCCAAACTTAGGTTTTAGTTATCTTAATTAAAAATAAACACATAATTGCATTGAATAATAAAATACAAACAATATTATCATTTAATTTTAATGTACCTACAAGTTTAAATTCGATTGTAGAACCTAATATTAAGATCCTGTAGAGTTTCATTACAGATTCAGATTCTCTAGAGTTCATAGGATACCCTACCAAATAAATTTAAAGAAATCTCTTAGGAATTTTAGAGAATCTAAATCCATTCGAGATATGATAGAGCCTACCTTTCTAATTCTTATCAATAGGCAATCAAATTTTAACAAGGCAGATGCATGGACATTAGTTTCTTTTAAACAATTTCTTTTTTCCCAAATAGTAAATTATGTAAACCCTTAAATATTAATATACCATTGTAATATATAAATGATCAAATGTGCTTGTGTTTGTGTTTTAAGGTTTGTCAAGTTTGATAAGTTCTTGGAAATCAGTGGGCTGAAAGTCTTCGGGCGTTGATGATCTTGGAGGCTAAGTCCTGTAAAATCAAATAAAATCAGAGAAGACCGGTGGTGGCCGGTCCAGAATCCTCCGATGATGAAGTCAGTAGGTTGAAGTCAAAAAGAAAATGCTTCTCAAGAACTTCACTATTTTGTAAGAGAAATGCCTGAATACCCTACCTTTTACGTAGAAGAGTGCTTATATAGGGTACATTGAGCGGTTATTTGTCGTGATAACCGCTCCTATTGTTGAGGAATCCAGAGAATTCCGAGATAACTTCCATAACTTCCGCGGAAGTTACCTTGTTCGGACCGATGCTTCATCGCGGTTAATGGAGGTTCTGGTTCGTTTGGCATGTTAAGTTCAAAATGACCTCGTCCGTCCGTTATCATAGACGGACGAGGTCACTCCCTTCTATCATCAGGGAAGGATGTGAACCTCATCCGTCCATTGCTAAGGACAGACAAGACTTGCTTCTGGGACCAGCACGCGGTGGACGAGAAGACAGAGGGACGAAGGTGAGGGATCCTCGTCCCCTGTTTTGCTCTGTCACGGACGGCACATATGGACGAGACGAAACTAAGCGTGTTTCCTTTATCCCATCAAAGTTTACAAAATATGTTATCGGTATATAGTCTGATACAAATACCAATAAATAAAATGATTTAGAGAATCTATAGACACATAGCTCTATAATATGCATATATATGCATGCGAGGTGTGCAACGCTCTTGGCTAAGTGGCACGTACACATGCAATCAAGAATAGATAGTGATTTTTTATTTTATTAACATAAAATGGGATGCATTAGATCATAATTTGTAAAAGTTTTTATCTAATACAAAATAATTGATTTTTTAAAAGATAATTGTTTTATGGGCCTATATCATACACAATTTTGGTAAGAAATTATGTTAAAATGAAATTGATACTGGGAAGGAATCTGAGAGTTTTGGGGTGAGATTTAACTATTTAAGCCATCTGCGTATTGAACAAGGCTCAGATGGGATTTGGAAGGTTTTATGAGCCAATATAGCTGAAGATTCTGGTCTTCAGCCCAAGAAAACTTAAAGAAAAAATTGGTTTGGAAGCCCAAACATTCTAATACTCTTAACCCCAAGCCCATATCTTTTTCAAAACCCAACATCACCCAAACCCAAACCCACACACAAAACCCAACTCCTTATCTTACACAATACTCACATCCTTTAAGCCCAACTCCTTATTTTGGTATTTTTTAGGTTTTAGGGGTATTTTGGTCATTTTTTAAGGTTTAGGGAGTATTTTGGTTATTTTTAGTGGTTTTAGGATAGTTTAAAGTTGGGTAATTTATAGAAATGATACTTAGATCATAATTGGGTCTAATTTAATACCCAATTAAAAGCCAATAAACATTAATGTTAATTGGGTTATACTCATTTAACCAAATTAATAATTGGGTGGGTTTGAGTCTCATTTAAGTGAGCGGGTTTGGGTGGGCAAATGTGTTTGGGTTGATTTTGCCACCTCTACTGTCAATACAAGTTGACCACCACAAGTGAAGATGATGTAGGCTCATCAGTATGTGGTGAATTGAGAATCATCGCCGATTAGGCCTATCAATAGATCGGGTTGCTTCGGTTTTTGGTTTCTGAGCATCTAGTTGTGGAAGGATTTTGGCTAGGTTGGTTTGTGCAATGGGTTGGTGTGTAATGGAGTGGATATGGTTGTGGAGGAGGATATAGAGATAGACTTGGGTTTGGAAAGGAAGAAGAGAATGGTAGTGGAAGAGGAAAGAAGAGTCCTGGGATTGCATCCGAATGAACCTATTTTTTAAGAAAAGAAGAGTCTTTGTTAATTTATCAGACTCTTTGTGGTATTCCAAGCCAAGTACAAATGAAATGAAAGAAAGCGTTTGAAAAGCTAGCCAATCATGTGGGTTAGGAAAATTCTAGGAAGTTTCCTCTTTTACAAATACCCTAATGTCTATGTTTATTCACAAAAGAACCAAATTGTTTTAGCTTTTACTAACTAATCTTATTAGTTTATTAGGAATTTTCTTAAATGTTTATATTAAAATAATTAAATTAAATAATATGACCATTATATTTGAATTTACTGCATTGCAATTCGATCACTTAAACCACCATTCTGGTTACCAGAGACACTGTTTTGGCGACTAATGCCAAAGGTCCGATAATCAAAAATATCATTTCAACCACCGATACTAATAGTCCAATCACCGGAGACACCACTCCAGCGGTGGTTATCGGAGCAACTATTCTAGTGGTCTGGTCATTGGACCTCCAGCACCAGCGGCTCCGCTACCTAAGCCATCAGTTTCGGTGGTTGCTTGAAAAATAAGTTTAAATTCAAAAAGTATGATCATTAGAGAAAATAATAAAAAATGAATGAAGAATGAATATTTTATTGAAATCTCTTCTAAAATAGATAAACTGATATTGGTGTTTTGGAAAAAATAATTGTGTAAAATAGAAAAAGTAAGTTTTTATGCTAAAATAGATGTAATATTAAGTTTTTATGCTAAAATAGACGGAATTTTTTACATGGATGGGTGCAATTGCTCTAAAACTTCAAATTGTACATAACATAACCATAATACAACCTGCAAAACATTAAAGAGTGCAACTTACTGTTCCTCATGAAAATATGAAAAACCTGCCACACATATTCCCAACAAATTTTGGGACTTTATTCTAGTTGAAAGGAATGTTTGAAAAGCATCTTATTACCTGCAGGGTCACAAATTTAAGCTCTCTCGCCTCAAATCTCCAAGTAAGATGCTAATTACGACAGTTATATGGACGCAGTTCTCCATGACAAAGGCAAGCAAAATTACCTTGACGATTAGTTGTGCATGTTCCCCCAGAGCTCTCGCATAATTGACATAAACCAGTGGATGGGTCAGATGGCCATGTCAACTTCAACCCATTTTTCATTGTTAAAATTTCAGCTGCCACTTCTGTAATTACTAGGATATTCACAACAGATTTGCCATCAAGCTCTGAGATCTCCCCAACCTCTTTCATGAATGAGAGCTTATCACCGTTCTAAACACATTTTATAGAACCGTTATTTTAAAAAGGCAACAGAACCAGTATTATTAGTATTTTTGTTAAAAAAAAGTTTAATATTAGTGTGCATGAGTTTGGTTGGATTAGATTTAGGATATTATTTAACCTAATTCGATGCCTTAGAATTGAGAAATCCCTAATCAACTCAACCCCTATTAATCCTATTAAAAATAAATAAATAAATAAACTCATAAAGACCAGCTTAAGATGAGTTGAGGTAAGGCCCTTTTGGATATATACCACTGTAAGTTTCTTTAAAAAACATTCTCCCTCTTCTCCGTGTGTGTGTTAAAAATACTTAGTATTCTTAAAAAAAAAAAAAAAAGGATGAGTTGAGGTAATTTTGTTAAGTGTAATAAAAAATACTCAACAAAAAAAAGAGAGTTTTTATTCAACTAATTAAACTTATAATTAGATAAATGAAGAAATTAAAACAATTAAATAGGAGTAATATTCTAACATAATCAAAATAAATCAAAATAATAAATTTACAACAAATCTCTAAATTCAAAATAAATACGTAAATTTTAAATAAATAATTTTTCAACAATTAATTTTGTGGGTTAGAATGGAATCAATGGATTACTTATTGAAAATTTTACTAATTCAAATCCAAACAAATTCAAGCTTTTCGATTTAAAAATCAAATCCAACTGATGAATTCATGAAAAAAACCATTTGTTAAGTCAAAATTAGTTAATGATAGTCAAGAATGACAATATAATCAGTGTAGTTGATGGATTCTTACCCAGTTATCAAAAAGATAGAGGTTTCGGTTTCCATATGGGACTGGCTCTCCAGTCCACTGCTCAAGCTCTTGATTTTGCTGCCTAAATGGGTGGTCATTAATGAAAATGTTGCCGCAGTTGAAAGTAGGATAGTAAGTGGCGTTGCTTCGTATTACAGAAGTGGCATCAATTCAGGTGAAGTGGAGACTCATAGTTATAATTAAAAAAAGAGAAAAAAGGAGGACAGTCAAATCCTTCGGCATGCCTCTGGTCTTGTTGAATGTGATCGATTCAATTGTAAGAGACCAAATAAAATAAGCTTTATATATTCTTGCATGTGATGTGACAAACAAAGCATATATAAATACAGAGAAGTGCACATTATCACTGCAATAAACATGAGCTTTTTCAACATATTTTTATCTGTAGTCACTAAAAAATATTGATAAAGGGTCTATTTAGATACAACTTATTTTTGCTGAAACTAAAAACTGAAAAATGAAAATACTGTAGTAAAATAATTTTTAAATATGTGAAAAATTACTGTTCACTATTTTTTTTTTTTTCTGTTTATATGTTTTGATGCACTGTACATGTCTCATAAACAGTACACCAGACGCTGATCTAAAAAAAAAAAAAGAAAAAGAAGCAAACGTGGGGCTTAAAACACGGATCCAAACCCACGCAAAAGTCTTTAGTTTCTACCTTTGCACTCAACTGTTTAAAAATTCACACATATATTTCTGCGGTTGACGTTACTATTGAAATAAGTGGCGATAAATTCACATATATATTTTCACAGTTGGCATAACTGTTGAAATAAATGATAAATAAGTGGTAAAAAATACATATGCCAAGTGATTAAGCAGTGCTAATTTATTCTCAACAAAAAAAAAAAAAAAATACAGTGCTAATTTATATCAATAGTTGGATGAATGTTGAAAAAAAGAAATTAACTATTTTTTATCGACAGGTTATAAATGTCGAAAATAAAAACACGTAGCTTTTATAGGTTTTAGATATTTACCCTCAATCACTCCCTGTCTCACTCTATATCTCGTTCTCACTCTCTCTCTCATAGGTCAATTTTCTTGTTATTTTCTAGGCAACCAAACAGAATTCAATCGCTCCATCTCTCTTGATCTATATCTCGCTCTCGCTCCTCAGAGGTCTGGGCGGTTGATTTTCCTATTATTTTCTAGGCAATCAAACAGATTCTCGACTCAATTTTTCTATTATTCTCCCTCCGATCAGGTATCTATTCTATTCCTCTCGACTTCGCTATTCTAAAAACTTATTTATGATCAGTTTTTTTTTCTTAGACTCGAATTTTGCCCATTCTTTGTTATTCGCTTGAAAGATTTTGAACTTTTGTGGTTTTTGTTCTTGAATTTGCAGCAGATGTTTGGATTTTTTGCTGGAAAGGTTTAGTTGGATACTTGGATCTTTGGTTTGATGGACTTTGTAATTTGTTTGCGTGGCTTAAATCTTTAATTATGCCTGCTATTGATTTGATCTGTATGTTTTGGACCTGAAATATCTTTTTTAACATTGATTATGAATTCTGGTTTATTGGGGTGTATTCATGTAATTGATTTTGGCCACTTTTTTTTTTTATTTTTAAATTTTTAAATTTTATTTTTAAATTTCTAATTCTTTTAATGGAGTGGGTTTGGTTAATCTTTGGTTTGGATTACTGGGTGCATTTCCATCTGATTCAATGCTGTTTCAGTTAAGCTAATTTTGTAATCATGTTGTTTTTAATTAGATTCATTGAATTCTATGTTTTTTTTTTTCATGTTATGTCAGTTTACAATAGGGTATAGCACCATGAACTTATATTTAGATAGAGAGAATTAATTGGATTATTTCAATGATTCAAAGGACTCCGACTTATGCTTTGATGAGATTTTGCATCTAGTCATGTCTTACACATTGCAATGATATGTTGTTTATGAATGGGTTTTACCGTAAATGCAAGCTTGTTCAGTACAATACTATGGTGCATAAATTTGAGTGTTTTCTTGTCTGTGGGGTTATAAATTTTTTTAATGGTGATGTGGGGATGAAACCAGATGAGCTTGAATACTTCTAGGATTAAATCATGCATAGATGAATGCATAAAAGGATGGACGTCAGTTTTCTGTGCTCAACTCTATCTATCATATGGTAAATGTGACCTTGTACCGCTGCATGAAATATGGTTCTTTGTAGGCTGGGTGTAGGGGAAATTTTATATTTGTTCACCTGACAAAGGGATAATATGTCAGATTCTATTTCTTCAAGCAGTTTCTTATTACATGAGAAGCGGATGTTTTAACATGTAAATTAGAATGGAGATGATTTTCTTGAGTTTTGGAACAATGGGACAATTTCAGAATCAAGAGGCATTGATCTGTAATTTTGTTTGGATGCTAAATTTAGCTTTGTCTTAGACTTGATATAATGGTTCTACTAGGCTTAATTATGCTAATGCTGTGCTTTTTGCTGTCGGTGTTTAATGTTAGTTATGGTTTTTGTTTGTATACTGATCTTTGCTTCATTTTCATCTACGTTTGTTGCTTCTTCAGTGTGTTCTCTCAATTATATTCTTATCTATACTACTTTAAATAAATGCAGATTCTTGAAGGACTTCTTAAATTGCCGGAATATAGAGAATGTGCTGACTGCAAAGCTAAGTATGTACCTTGAAGAATTCAAAAGAGATGATCTGGATATTATTAGAAATTTTATGGCTTGGAGCCCAGAAGAGACAATGTGGATATTGTTCACTGGCAGGGTTACATAGAGAGAAATTTACTATAAAAAAAAAAAATCATTGGTTATTCCAAATATAAGCATGCCATTATTTAAGTACAGTACTAGTACGAGGTGCTTATAGTGACTTTACTACTATGCTGAGGTCCAAGATGGGCTAGTGTGAATTTAGGCATCTTTATATGCATGCAATGTTCTGGGATCCATAGAAGTCTTGGGGTACACATATCAAAGGTGGGTTATCATTATTATTTTATTTATTTTTAAATTTATATGTCAATTAATCTATATACATTGTCAAATTACAACCTTTCTTCGCAATAGGCTGATTTGTGTATCCAAAAATGGCTTTGGTTGCAGGTGCGGTCTACTACGCTTGACACATGGCTTCCAGAACAGGTTGCCTTTATTCAATGTAAGCTTGTTTATTAGCTCATGGGCTTGAATATTTCTTGACTGATTTCACATCGAATTTAAGACTGAGAAACTGCCTACAGATTTTGATTTTATCCTTTCTATGTAGCAATGGGAAATGAGAAGTCAAATAGTTACTGGGAAGCAGAGCTACCACCAAATTATGACAGAGTTGGAATTGAGAATTTTATCTGTGCAAAGTATGTGATAAGAGCTAGCCTTATGAACTTGTATCTTACATTATATTATTTGAGTGTATTGCTTCTTTTTAATGTATATTTGGTTACAATTATAATGTTATATTTTCTTTTTTATTCATAGTAATTTTAGCACATTCTTCTAGGTATGAAGAGAAGAGATGGATTGCAAGGAATGGAAAACCAAAATCACCAACTAGAGGGCAGGAAGAGAAGGCTTCTGTGCATTGGCAGAGGCCTGGGGAAAGAAGTGGGCATGGCCATATTTCTAGTTCCGAAAATACATATGAGGAAAGGAAGATCACTCGACCACCTAGTACTATTGCTACATGAATTAGCCCTCCTGTTCCACCAAAAGGACCTGAGCAGGTATCTTGATTTGTATTTCATAGTTGATTACCATTTACGTATAGTCTTTGCTTTCAAAGCAATTACCTGTATGGATAAGATGAACATGATGACTTCTAAAGTATTACTTTATGAACCATCATAACCTTTTGGTCCCACAATACGTAAAGAATGCCTGTAATTTAGCTTTGTAGTGCTAGTTATTGGTGATGTCTAAAAGGGAGGCCCAAGGGGGGCCATGAGCCCCAATGCCTCTCACGTTTGGTCATTTTACCTGGAAGTGTATCAAAATTCCCACAAACTTACTTTAAATGTTTTAACCAAGTGCTCTACTGCACTGTTTAATAATGTTAAAAATAAGTAAATAATTGTAAATTATATTTATAAGCAAATAATTGTTAACCGTGGAAAACAGAGTAGTTAGCCTTCATTTTGCTGCCGGTGGCTTGCCTGCAATATATGGATGATGTCATGGATCTTCTTGAACTAGTTAAAAGCATAAACATCTTCAACTCTGTGTAGATCTTTTAGAAATAGTTTTACACTTCTCCTGACTATAGAAAACATGGTTCCACTTCTTGTGGTATAGCCCTTTTGATTTCACAGAATCCTTTTTCCAACAGATAAGATTGTTGAAGCTGTAAACTAGATATGGCTACTACATCTTATACTTGCTAGATTCAGTTCTTTCAACACTATTCTGGTTCCTTCTAAAAAGAAATTAATCTTCTTAATTTTGAAATTAAAGGAAAAAGCTACACTTTTCTTCTGAATTGTATTTGGTAACGAGTTAATAGCACGAACAGTTTCTTTCCTTGTTTGACTGCTCTAAGAGCTAGCTGTACTCCATAGTCAGTTCTTTGTTGTGGTTTAAAAGATATACTCTTTAAAAAAAATTTAAATAAAAAAAATTAAGAAAGGTGATTGTAGTATTGAAATCATTGACAGTTTCTACTCTAATATTTCTGTCTCTAGATTTATGTGAAGTGGAAAATGATGATTGACTTATATCAATTATTTGTTTGCTTCCGCAATATTTTTCTTCTTGTTAATGTGATGTGCTGCAGATAGGTACTTTGCTCTATGTTCGGGTCATGAAGGCAAACCCTGGCTGAATCCTAAGTTGTCATGCACTGATGGTTGGTTTCTAATTATTTATTTATTTTGTTTGATGTACCCCCACATATATCTGTCATGGTTCCAACTTTTATTAGTTTCCAAGGTTCCTTGTTGATTTGATTTTTTGGGCCATCTCTTGACCTTTTCATTTCCTTGTTTTGCATTATACAGCCAGTGGGAAAGCAGCAGAATTTGGCCAGCCTAAAGATGGCTACATGTTTGAATCTTTCAACTTGTCTGTCAAGAATGTGAGAATTTTCCCCCCCTTAATTCATATTTGATATTTGGCAGATCTTTTTAAAATGTAGATATGTGCCTGAACTCATGGTAACTATATTGCACTAGTGCCCCCCTCCTTTTGATGGGAAAACATAACTTTTGCACCCCACTATATAGCGTAGTTATAAAGCTTGAGATTTTCTCTATACTATAATGATACATTGATACATCTCTTGTCTTGTCTCTAGGCTCCTGAGTTCACCAACATGTCCAGTTCTCGATGCTTTGGGGAAGAAGCTTTCCTTTGAGACAGCAGTTGGCTTAAATGGCCGTGTTTGGGTATACATCCTGTTCTTGAGGTCCTCCTATTTGTAGTTGGATTAGACAGTCACCAGTTTCCAATTTTTTTAGTCTATGAGATTATGACCTTCTCTTGATATGGGCTTGAGGCCCTCCTATTTGTAAGGACTACACAAACATTGTTTGGAAAACTTATACATTTTAAACCTTATAGATTCGTGGGTGTATCAAATTAAACCCCGTGGTTTGGAATGGTGATAAATTATATACTTTTTAACAAGAAAATACTTATTTCAACAGTTGGGTGCCTGTGGATAAAAGTAATAAGTATACTTTAATCTACATTTATTGTATATATTTTGATGGTTATTAACAGTTGATAAATGTGTAATACTTTTTCAACGGTTGCATTGGCTGGAGAAAAATGTTCTCGACACGTTTTTTAATAACGGTTTTCTACTGTCATTTCAACCATTGAAAATGTTTTTTTTGATGGTTTTTAATACTTTTTTTGATGGTTTCAACCATTGAAAATAGTCAAGTTTCTTGTAGTGTATGTAATTCAAATAATAGCACGAACACAACTTTGCAATGCACATTACACACACACATATATATATATATTCAACAAATATTTAACATTTTTTTGGTTCGATTTGTGCTGCCAAATCATAGCACTAGTACAAACTAATTTTCTTTTCATTATAATATTTTTGGCCGAATCATTGTTTAGAACTAAAATCATCAAATATTATTAATAAATATACAAAATTTTTAATTAGAATTTAGGACAGAATCCAATCATCAGTTCACTTAAAAGCTTTTTGGGCATGTGTGTGAATTAAAGATTGGAAGGCATGGCCCCCTGCGACTATGGTGGCTCCGCTAGGACTAAATTGGGCAGAATATCAATTAAATCAAGATTTAAGCCAACCAAACTCCGACAAGACCAGCTGATTCCGACTGTTCTAATCTCTCGCACGTTGTGTGCTGTGTAAGGCCGTGTATGGCTAACCTGCGACTCGTCTAAATGTCACTGCGCTGTACATGTACAAATATGAACCAAAATGCAAAGCTACTGCTCTATTAATCAAATTCCAACTATATATGCAACCCAAATCCCATTCATTCACTCAAAAAATAAAGAAACAGAGTTGCACCACACTATGAAAGCTTAGATAAGATGGCCTAACTATTCTGATCGATAGTTTAATACTATCAAAAATCACAATCAAACACAAACGCAAAGTAATACATATAGATATTGGAAACTCAAAATCTCATAGGTATTTAAGAGCTACGTCTATATATATACGATTTGAGAAATCGACAAATAAAGTGCGCTGTGAAAGGCTGTACGTGCTTATTTACACAACCATTAGTTGTAAAGACAATTTGATCCTCGTCATGGTGTCACAAAACAAAAATTTAGAAACAGAAATGAAGTGCAAAGAAAGCAAAATAAAAACTCATAGATCGATTAAAAATTTGTGAGAAATCAAGAAACAAAGATGGGTCAACTCTGAGAAACACGAACCTTATTTACCAAATAAAAATAAAGAAAGAAAACAAAGAAGAGAGATGGCTCACTGTTTCTCATTTTCCGACGAAAGAGAATCACTTATAGGTTCAGAGAGAGAGACATGAATGATAAATGTGATCATGACGTGAATTTAAAGAACTCTCTGTCTCTCTCTCTCTCTCTCAATAATGAGAACACTGTGTATCACTCTTCTCTCACTCTCTCACCCTCACTCATTACGGAAAGTAGCAAAGCTAGCCAAGGACAAGAACTGGGGTGGGTGACTTGTTTCAAGTATTGGGGTAAGTGATGTGTGGCGACTTGGATGTGAATTGATGTACATGAAATATATATAATAAAGTACTCACATATCTATATATTTAGCTTTACTTTTATGTTATTTTGTGATTGATTATATAATATTATTGTATTGCAGATAACAAGGGCTTTACATGCAAAGTGAGGCTAGCCAATTAAATGAAACCAACTTACATTCAGCTAGGCATGAATTCAAGAGAAGGAATGGAAAAATCATTGAAGAAGTAATTCACGTGGAAGTCAAATGCTACAAGATGGGCCCAAAGTCAAGCCAAACCTTGAAGAGATCCAGTAAAGTAAAGAACAAGAAGAGAGAAGAATGAAAGAAAGCCCAATCCAAGAGTGATGTGTAGAAAGAATAAAAGAAAAGAAAGATTGAAAGTTAGAGAATGAGAAGTGAGGCCCAATTCAAATGTCCTGGACGTGAGGCCTACAACTAATAATAAATAAAGTCTTTGTCCGATTTGTACTAGGAATGTGTCAGGCGGCTTCTCTCTTTTAAGTGGTATAGCCGTATAGGTCGGTCTTCGTGCTGTATATAAATATGAGCAAAACAGAAAAATAGGGGGGGCCGGCTAGGACTGGAGCGCAGGCACAGAGCGTGGTTTTATTTTATGATTCTTCTCTAGTACTGTGATTATTTTTTTTTCTATTTTATTTATTTAGTTTAATATTTAGTATTTTACTCTTGTATTTTCTTTTAATTATCATGAGTAGTTAAATTTATAATTATAGTTGAAGATGAAACCTTGTTAAAGATTATCAATAGTATTTATGTAATTTGATTTTTTTCACAATAATTGTTTTTTAATGATTTAAATTGTTCTTGCTTCATATCAATTTACTAAGATGAGATTCTAGATATGAGTTTAATCATGTTTTTCTCATGATTTAGGATTTGTCTTAATTAATTGAATGCTTGGTTTATTAATTCTTGATTATAAAATTGGATATCGTTTATAATTTGTCTATCAATGGATACAATTTATGATTTGATTTTTAGAATTGGATATATCTTGTGATTTGTTTGGCTATGGATACAATTGATGATTTGGTTTTATACTTAAGAAGCGAAGAAGAACATGCTTTTGATTTTTAAAATAATGATTTTAATGAGGATATTTTTCATGGTAGCAAGATTGATTTCTAAATTATCATGTAGTGGTTGAGAAAAATTAATGATCATAAATATATGCCGATATAACTTACAAGGCGGATTCCAAAACCTTAATTACTTTCCCTTGATTATTTACATCTTTTTATTGTTTTATATCTTTTGCTTAGTTTAATTATTTGCTTAATTTTATTATTTGCTTAGTTTATTTAATTTCAAAACAACCAATTTTTTATTAAACTAAATTAAGATTAATTTGGTTAAGATTTGATTTAATTTTTTTACGTTTATTGAAGTCTCTGTAAGTTCGACCTCGTTCTTGTCAAACTACACTTGCGAGTACTTTAAAGTTTCACAACATAAATCACGTCTCCTCCTTGCCCTATAGCTATGGTCTTTCTACCTGGTTTTGCATTGGAACCTGTTACGAGGAAGATGGGAGCACCAATATTTTTTAAGTGAAGGCTTGGACACGTGTTTGTATTTTTTTAAGTGAAGGCTTGAACACATGTTTGTATTCTAATGAGTCTAGTGTCCACTGATCATTAGACACAAATTATACCCTAAAGGTTAAAGTTAGTTTGTTATTTTGCTGACGGAGCAGAGTCCTAGGAGGACAGTATCCCTTATTTTGTGGTTAATGTTGCTTAAATTTCATTTGTATTGTTGGTTGGATTTGGATTTGTATAAATCCCCCACTATAGAATTAAATAAAGGCACCAGAATTATGTTCTAAAAGAGTTACTTTAAAGGAGGCCTAGATTACCTCTAATTAATCCATACTTATCTTTTGTTCTCTATTTAATTTCCTCCATTAAGCCACCACAGATAACGATAAAAAAGAGAATACACCAAAAATTAAACTCTTTTAGGGGAAAAAATTACAATTTACATTAACAAGTTTAATGAATTGTCATTTTTTTTTCCCGTTAAGTTAAAATTTTGTTATTTTAGTTTATTGCCTTTGACAACATTGTCCTTTCTGAAAATAAAAATAAAAACTTTAACAATACTGTTACATTGTTTAGAGTTATATCTGATTTTGCTGTTTTTATAATGCAGAGAGTCTTAGGAATGAGTTTCTTGGCTAAAATAATTTTGTCTTTTAATTTGAAGAAAATTCAATTAGGCTTTACGTGAATTGCAAAAGCAGTTGAAATTTATTGTGTGATTTTGTGGTGTTTTGTTACGTACCGGCCCCAAATAAAGCCAAAATGCCACAAAGAAAGTAGAATTATTTTTCGAGAATGAAAAAAATGTAGAATTACATTCTGCAAGTTGTATTTATTATATACTGTAAATGCTAATGAGTGTACTTTAATCATTTTACAATTAAAAAAAAAATTTGACAAAACTTTTATAAAATATAGAAAAAATTATTAAAATATTAATTTCTTTTTCATTTTTTTATTTAAATTTTCCTAAAATGGTTTACTAATAAATACACTTAAGGCATCCTTTAATATATATATATATATATATATTAGTACAAGATAGAAATTTTATCATAATCTAATATAAATTATATATGTGTGTAAAACTCTCTCTTAGAGATTTAAACTTTGACCCATGTTTCTCCATCCCACAACAACTTTGTACTTGTGTAATAATCATCAAAGCCAAGGGTGAAGTTTTTTTGTTAATCATCCAAAAAGAAATTTCCATTTATAGAAGCCTTTTAGAACATTAGCATCCGACTTCTACAAATTATCCTCTTTAACCATTTCAAAAACTATTTTATTTATTATACCATAAAATTTTATAATATACCAAACATTCTAAACTTCACATCACCCAAAAAAAAAAAAAATTCTAAACCTTTTTTTCTTTTTATTATTTAATTTAATTTATTTTTTTTACTATTTCTCTGTCTTTCTCTCTTTACCTTGAAGCATCCAACAACCACAATCACAACAATGCTACTGCCGCTGTCACCACCACGCCACTACCACTGCACTGCAAACCCACATCAACCACCACCACCACCACCACCATCAATCACCCATCCCCACCACCCCCACCATGAACCTAACCCACAACACAACAGTAAACACAGTGAAACCTACCCCCCCAAACAACACGGCAACCCCCCACCACTACCACCACATCAATCACAAAACCCAACCACTCCCACTCCCACACCCATGCTCATCAAACCCAAAACCACCAGAAAAAATAAAAAAAAAGCCACCGCCACAACTCAACCACCACAAGCCACAACCCATCAGTCTATCACAATCTCCACCATCAATAACACAACTCACCTATACCCAAATTAACTCAACCAAAAAATGACCAAAACGACCCACGGCCGGGGGGGGGGGGGGGGGGAGGGCAAAGGGGGCTCGGGCCCCCCCTGGGCCCAAATTTTTTTTTTTAGTATATAAAATTTTCAAAAAAAACAAGAAAGTAAAAGGCTTGCCCCCCTTGGTTTTTAGCTCCGGCCCCCCCTGGCTTGAAATCCTGGGTCAGTCCCTGGGGCCTAAAACCCATCATCAAAAACCGATTAGAAACCCATCACCACCCACGACCACGCCGATCTCGCCGCCACAGCAACCGCTCCTCCACAAAAAACACGCCGCAACAACCACGCCGATCTGATGGGGTTGTCTCCATGCCGATTTGAGAGAGAGAGAGGAAGGAAGTGCCAATGGGTTTCGGGTTTGAAGAGGCCAATAGAGCTCGCCGGAAGTGGTTTTCTGAAGACGATGAGGAAGAAGCTGATGGTGTGGCCATGGCGTGGCAGTGAGTTTGGGATTTTGAGAAAGAAGAAGATGAGTCAATTTGAGACTGGTCTTGAGCAGAACGAAAACTGAGTAGGAGAGTAGGAAGAGAGAGAGAGAAATGAAATAATGACAAACAGAGAAAGGGGAGAGAGTAGAAGCATCAGAAAATAAATATATTTTATTATTTTATTATACAATCCTGCATTTTTTTTTTTTTTTTTTTTTGCTTTAATGCTGGCATATTAATATTATGGCTTTGAGAAGGCCGAATACCGATGCTCTTAGTCACTTACCAAAAAAGGCAAAAGGAGAAATTTTCCATTTATAGTAGCCTCTACGTTACTTACCACAAGAAAAACGTCCTCTTATTTACAATCTAAAAAATTAAAAAAAAAAACTAGTTTTGTTTTTGGGTTATGCTAACAAATACTCTAAGGTATTGATTAAAAATTTATTTTAAAAAATTTTTGATATCACTTTTATGGGAAATGAAAAAAACTGTAAAAATATTAATTGTTTTTTTCTCATAAAATTTTTTTTAAAAATAAATTTTTAACCAGTATTTTAAAGGCATTTGTTCATATATATATATATATATATATATATATATATATTTTTTTTTTTTTAAGTTTTATAAATTATTGGGAAGATAATTCATCGATTCCTAGAAAGATTATTGTCAACGAATCCTAAGATCTGTTATTGATTGCACTAATTTGATTGTAGTTGGAGCAAATTGCCGAATATTATAATAACTTTCCACATTGGCCAATCATGTCAGTTTCCATTTACAACTTCTATGATGCCATGTTAAAGATCATTAAGAGTGTATTTAGATATTGTTTATTTTATTAAAATTAAAAATTTATTATTAAAAGTAGTGTAAATAAAAGTAAAAGTTAATTAAAAAGTATAATAAGACCCATAAATAGTACCAAAAATAAACAGTCAAGAATGAATATCATTGTACACTGCTAACACTAGCTCAAGAATAACGTACATTGGGATCTATTAGTTTTATATAAGAGTTGTGGGCAGGGTGAAGGTTTACTAGCCTTAGGGGTAAGAATAGTTATTATGAATTAAAAAACAAAGTCAAACAAATTAGTACACATATATAATACAAGTTTATTTATTTATTTTTTATTTTTTTATGAATATATATAATACAAGTTACCCCTAGTCATCCACAACCTATTATTTAATTAAAATTTTCTTTTTATACCGAATAAACAACATTCATTCATTAAAAAAAGCAGTCTACAGGTCAAACTAAAAAGTTAAGTCAGGCCTTAACCTACAAAAGTGGACTGGGAGTGTAGTTGTAATATGGGCCATATACAAAACATCTGCAACAATTTCCTTTGGAACAAAAAGGGAAGACACAGAAACGCCCTGAAGGTTCAGTTGATCCAAATCCGAGATAAAGGTCTGCTCATGCCAAGCTGGTCTTCGTCTTTTACTGCAAGCTTGACTCAGCATCTTGGAGTTGCATAGAATCAACATCTTTGAGAATCCTAGCTCCTTAGACTTGAAAATTGCTTCCATTAGAGCTTCCTGAGTTGATTGATATGCAGACTTTCTTCCATTGCTCTCCCCTGCTTTAAGTAAAATAGAACCATCCGTAGCTTTAACTTCATAAGCCCATCCACTTCTTTTAGTTTTCCTATTCCTCCAAGCTGCTCCCTTGATTATGACCTGCCATCCTGGGTTAATAGGCATCTGCAGGGAATGATTTGGCCTGGGGTGCTGAGATTGCTTGTTTTGGAAAGCTTCCTGATACCTGCATACAAGGGACTGAGCTGTTAGAATAACCTCCATAGGATTTGGGAGCTTACCTTGATGGGGAACCTTGTTTCTGTGGTTCCATATCATCCAAAGGACAGTGCAAAGAGATTGAAGGAAAAACATTCTGTCTTGCCCCCTGTTAATGTTGTGCATGATAGAAGCAGAAAGCCAGTAATCCACTGAACTATGGACTAACTCTGAAATTCTAACTTCCAGGTTAGAGCCATGTCAGACAGCCCTTGCAAAAGGGCAGTGCAAGAATAGATGATCTATAGATTCTTCCTCTTCATTACACAAAGTACACAAGTTAGTGTTTCTAATGCCTCTCTTATTAAGAATCACAAACACAGGAAGACTCCTATGAAGGATTTTCCATATAAAAGACAAAATTTTAAAAGGGAGATCGATTTTCCAGAGGAGCTTCCAAACCCTGTGAAATCTCTGTGATGTCCCATTGCAGAGAGGCCATCTTGTTGGATCCAGGGACGAACGCAGGATTTTAAGTTGAGGGGGGTCGGAGATAAGCGAAAAAAAATATTTCAAATACGCATCCATATAATATTAATAAACTATCAACCAAGACAAATACCAAAAAATCATTGTTTCTTAGTATATTAAGATACAATTATCTACTAACAAAAACAAAAGACATGAAACACTATTGTTTCTTTATACAATCATCTATGAAAAGGGAACTCGACACTCTTTCAAATCTTCAAAATCATCTACGATTGAATCCAAACTAAATGTCGAAGCTATATCCTTTTCAATGTATAACATCAAAGAGTCTGTCAAAAAATCATCTTCCATTTTGTTTCGAATGTTAGTTTTGACAATTTTCATAGCTGAAAATGCTCGCTCTGTAGTAGCAGTAGAAACTGGAAGAGTAAGCACAAGTCTCACCATTCTATAAACAAGTTTGTAGTGTTCTGAATTTCTAGTTCTCACTAACTATTGAGACAACTCAGATAAACTTTTCAATTCTTTGAACTCTGGATCCTGGACTAGATTATGCTCAAAATGATAAAGCTCCTTCTTCAACACTTGTTTGTCATAATCTGTGAAATCTTGTGGATAGAAATTCTCTACCAACAAACAAAGATCACTACTTCTGAAAGATTTTAATGCCTCTCGAGGTTCTAAAGCTGAGCTAAGCCTAAGTAACTCCATTGCATCTTCATCAAACCGATAATTTAGTTCATGTAGTTGAGAATTTATTGTAGCATAAAAAATATTTACTCGATAATGATGCTCAATTGTAACGTTATCTTGTTGATCACGAGCTCGACCTTGCCTTGGAACATAACGAGCATTCATATCCAAGACATCAATGCAATGCTTCTCACAAAATGATATCACAGTGGTGAGTAAGCCAGCCCATCCATCATCTCTAAATTTTTGGATAAGTGCTTTAGTAGATGAAACTAAATGCATGGCATTTAAAATGTCTTGAGATTGGCTTTGCAAAGCTTGACAAAGTTTATCAGTGATCTCCATAGTTTCCTTCTCAAGATGCAAGATGAAGACAAATTCAAATGAAGTTAAACCCTCATAAGCTGACTCTGCTTCTGCCCGATGTTCTCCATCAATTGCATCATCAATTATATTTTGTAAAACTTCAACAGTTGAAGTAAACATTCTTAATAAGCTAGAAACTGATCTAAAATGTGAACTCCAACGTGTTTCTACAGGTCGTTGTAAAGTGCCAATTTGATTAAGTCCACTTCCAGTCTCAAGCTCTTCAGGATCAATCATACGTGCTATTTCATTAGCATTGGCAACTTTCAATTGTTCATTGCGCTTGCATGAAGCATTAACAATTTTGATCAGAAAGAGCAATGCAAGAAAAAAAATGACTAATGGCATTAACTTGTTTTGATGCTTTTACTAATGCCAATTGTAAGCGATGTGCAAAACAATGGATGTAATAAGCATATGGGCAATCATTCAAAATCAAAGCTTGTAATCCATTCCACATACCTCGCATGTTGCTTGCTCCATCATATCCTTGCCCTCGAATATTTTGTATATCAAAACAATATTGAGATAACAAAGAATATATCCCCTTCT
Source organism: Quercus aquifolioides (assembly GCA_019022515.1). Taxonomy (NCBI): domain Eukaryota; kingdom Viridiplantae; phylum Streptophyta; class Magnoliopsida; order Fagales; family Fagaceae; genus Quercus; species Quercus aquifolioides. The sequence continues at coordinate 79,120,297 of CM032333.1, forward strand.
TTAGAGTCAAAGCCGCAGTGTCAGCAACATGAATAAGCCCAAAAAAACGTTCTTTGACAAAGCCTTGTGCATCAACATATCTAAAAACCACAGCCATTTGCTCTCTCATGGACTCATCACGAGCTTCATCAACCATTATGCAAAACTTTGTATCACCAATTTCTTCCCGAATGGCCTTCTTCACTTTGGCTGAGAAAACATGTAGAATTTCCTTTTGAATCCTAGGTGATGTGTAGGTTGCATTTTTGGGAGCTTTTTCTATTATTTCAGTAACCTTCTCATTCCAAAAAGTCACAATACCCAATGATTCAAAAAAGTTCCCACGATTTAATGAACTACAACTTTCATCTCGACCTCTAAAAGCTATAGCTTGAAAGGCAAGATATCGAACAGTAAAAATTACGGCCTTCAGATGCAACCGATTATTTGCAATTTGTTCAGTAGTGAAATGATCAACTACCCTTTGTAAATGCTGCCATTGGTTCATCAAATCCTTACACTTTTGCTCGGAAACTCTATGAGCTGAGTTAGGATCTTTTCCTATATGACATTGAAAAGAACAATCTTTGCCCCCAACTTTTTTCCAATTCCTAAATCCACCAACAGTGAATGTATTTTGTCCCATAACCCCATTTGGATTATTAAAGACAAAGCAGGGTAGACAATAAGCTGCATCTGTGGTAGGAGAATATGCAAGCAATGTTGAATTAAATCCAAACCAAGAAGCTTGAAAGCTACGATTGCACTTTCCACTTTTTGGGTATGTCTTTAAAGGAAGTTGGTGCGGACCTTTTTTAATGTAAGCCCGTTGAATTTCATCACGTTGATTAACATGATATTCCCATATTTGTTTGCGTGTTCCAGGATCATAATCCAAAGAATCAAGATCGACTCTTTGAAATTGTGTTTGAGAGATTGGAACATCAACGTTTTCCGGAATTGAGAAATGCACATTTTCTAGAATTGGAGCATCCACATTTTCTGGAATTGGATGATGGGCTGGGGACTGGCCGGAAAATGGGCTAGGGTCTGACCTGAAAATGGGCTGGGGGAGTTCATGATTTTGGGAGAGGGGCTCGAGCAAAAAACGTAGGGGGGCCCAAGCATTTTTTTTTTTTTTTTTTGAAATATTTACTTGCTCAAAAATTTTTTTTTTTGGGCCCAGGGGGGGCCCAGCCCCCTTTGGGCTCAACGTGGGTCCGTCCCTGGTTGGATCAAAGAATAAGCTTTGTTAACTCTGTACTCCCTAGTTGTAGAATGTTTCCACAAAAGTTTATCTTCTAATCCAGAGGATCTAGGGATAGGGATATGCATTATTTCATTGCAGATGTTAGGGTGATACAGCTTCTTAAGAATGGTTTGATTCCAAGTTCTTGCATCCTGATTGATTAGGTCAGCAACAGATTCCCCAAGGGGATTGTTTCGGATGAGGTTGTGATTTGAACACCTAAACCAATTAGGATGAGTCAAGGGAATATTAAGACCATCACCAATCTTCCACCGACCCTCTTTCAAAAGATTATGGCTTGGATTAGCCAGATTCCTCCAAACCCATGAGTGATGGGGTTTAGGCTTATAATCCTGTAGTGTAGTCCTAGGGAAGTATTTGGCCTTATAAGTCTTAGCAAGGAGGGAGTTTGGAGATTTTTGTATTCTCCAATATTGTTTTGCTAGCAAAGCTTGATTGAAAGTATTAAAGTGTTTCAACCCTAGACCCCCCTGCTTCTAGTTTGGTAGATAGTGTCCCAATTGATTTGATGAAGCTTCTTTTCCCCAACCTCATGACCCCACCAAAAAGACCTAGCAATGGAATCAAGTTTTTTACAAGTAGCTTCTGGAACTTTGAAGCAAGAAAAAACATACAGTGGCATTGCTTGAAGCACAGAAGCTATCAAGGTAGTCCTACCAGCTTGCGATAGAAGCTTGGCCTTCCACCCTTGGAGTTTCCCTTGAACTTTATTTACAATATCCTAGAAATCAGCAACTCTCTTACCTCTAAGTTTAAAGTTTATACCAAGATATTTACTGGGACTTAGCACTAGGTTAACTTGAAGGGATTGGGCAAGGTTGTTCTTAATCTCTTGAGGAGTATTAGGAGAGTAATAAAGATCAGATTTACTGAAGTTAATGCATTGACCAGACAACTTACAATACCAAAGAATAGTATTCTTAAGGTTTAATATGCCATTTATCATGAGTAGTGAAACTTTTTATTTACTCTCTCATGAGTGTGAGCCCTTCAACCTTTGGTTGTCTTCTTCTCTTACCCTGATAAGCTGTCTTTTCTCTGGTAACCTTTCACCTTCTCTACTTCCTTTAGTTAACACTCCTTTTACTCCTTATTTGTCTGCGTTGGTAAGCTGTCTTTTCTTTTTATGTCCATTTATTTTTTGCACGTTTTGGCTGCTCTTTCCTTTTTTCAAAATCCTTTGCATGTTTGAGGCGTGGCCTTTTCTGCTTGGGGTCAACTATTTCCTTAAACTTTGTTGTTCCTTTTCAACTTTATTCCTTATACCTTTTGTTCTCCCATCTTTTTATGACCTGTTTCTTCCTTTGTCTTTTCTCCTCTCAGACTCTGTACCCTCTTATTCCTGACTTTTCCACTCTTTTCTTTCTCTTTTCCTTTGTTGGCGGTATACTGCACTGGGTTCACTGTGCATGTCACTGCTATTATCTTCTCTTGTCTATTATGGATGACCACATTATTCCTAGGGAAATTGGTTGGACTGACAGTAGCAGTTCTGAAGTAAGTTCTGATCTTTTTGCCGAGGAAATGGAACCAGACTTTCTACCTAGTGAAGAAGAAGATGTCCCTTTTGCTAGACATGGACCTGTCATTGAGCTCGATCTTGAAGACGTAGGTGCCCAGAGAACATTTTGGAATTGCTATGCGATTGGCTACTTGCTTGACTATAGGAAGTTCTCTGTTTCACGCCTCCAACACTTGATCAACTCTGCATGGAGGATCAGAGGTGCTGTTTCTGTAGTTGGGAGGGAATTGTATTTTTATATTCTACATTTTGAGAGTTTGGACGACCTTGCTCACATTTGCTCATAAGGACCATGGCTGTTGATGGAGCCCTTCTTTGTTCTGGAAAGATGGAGACCTAATTTGTAATTGGGAATTTACAACTTAATTTCATTTCTATATGGGTCCAAATTCACGGTTTGCCATTGGAATATCAATACCCTGAACTAGCTGAAAGAATGGGTCAGTTAATGGGAATTGTGGAAAGGGTTGATTGGGAAGATAGGATCCTAAGGAATGTACGATTCATGAGAGTGAAGGTCTGAATAGATCCTTGGGTGCCCGTGATAGCTAGTTTTATGCTCAGACTTGATGATGGAACAAGAGTTTGGGTTCAGTGTCGTTATGAAAGGGTTCATAAGCTCTATACTAGATGTGGTCTCATTGGTCACACACATGGACAATGTACATATAGCATGGACGAGGTGGAGCTCATGTTGTTCAGACAGAGGCATCGCATTCAAGAACTTCATCAAGTACAATATAGGTTTGATGCTCTGCAACCCCAATTCACTAATGTCCTTAGAGCTTTTCATAATCGGAGAAGGAGATGGACCACACAGGTCCGTTTTGGTTTTATGGATCATAATCATAACCAAGTACCTTTACACTTTTCCCCCTCTAAGCACCTTGACCCTAGTACACCTAGTACCCCACATACACCCCATGCACCCCCTTTCTCAAACCCTATTCCTTCTAATTTAAACTCAGCTTCATTGCATTCAGCTATACACCTTCTGAATCTTAATGTAGACATTTTGCATGCTCTAGAATCTAGGCCCAATTTAAACCATCCCCCTGTTCCCCCCACCCCTGTATATTCTATTAGCTCAGATGACCCTGGTTTGTATCTAAATTTAGAGGGGAATGTTCAACAAACTTTGCATAGTGACCTCAATGTACCACCCCAAGAACCTACAAACTCCAGCAATAATATTACCTCCTTTTCTTCTAGACCGACCTGGGATTTACCTTTAGAGTCAAAACTTTAGTGGACTTGGATTGAAGGCAATGGACCCTATACTACTAATGGACAGAGTACTAGACCTCAGTTTGAAGCTTCTAATACTTCTGATACTGATAGTGATACTATTGCGATCTTATTCAATCTGGACTGCTTGAACAAAGATAGACCTGAAGTTCAATGCCAGGGATGGGAGGTTCATACATAGAGGCACTGGTTCAGAGGGTTAATAGAGGGAGGTTCAGATTTGAATTAGGTGACTCCAGTAATGGGCCGAGTCTAGTAAGGCCTCAAGCAGATCTAAATGGGCCTGCCCTAGCTAACCCAGAGGTAAACCCATTAGACTCTACCCAACTAATCAACAGTGATCCTATTGAAGAAAACCTTGACCCTTTTGAACTCCTGACACTTGGACCTGGTCCATCTCTATCAGACACAGACTTACCCCCCTTTATTTTGACTTCTAGCTTGTGGTGTAATGAAAGTGGGGAAAATCTAGCTGGGGATTCTTCAAGACCAAGTTCTAGAAAAAGACTTCGAAAGGAAATAGGGAAATTTGGGAGGAACATAAAACAGAAACTACTTTGTGGCTTTTTTGTTAAAGAGGGTATTCATTTTCAAGATGAATCTGGGAGTGAACTTAGGACTTCCTCTGATGTGGAGAGAGTTGAAGGGTTTCGGGAGGCTGGCCTTCAACAGCTTCCCTAGTAGCCATGAGAATCTTGAGTTGGAACTGTAGAGGGCTGGGCACCCCCTCTGCAGTTCTACAATGTCAAAAAAAGGCCCAGGAGCACAGGCCAGACATTTTGTTTTTGATGGAGACAAAGTTAGTTAAAGATAGAGGAGCTGCAATTTTGGAAAAATGTGGTTTTTGGCATAGCTGGGAGGTTCCTTATGAAGGCATGAGTGGTGGACGTCTACTAGGTTGGATGAAGGATATGACCTAGAATATCCTGTACAGTTCAAAGCACATTTTCCATGCAGATCTAGTTGACAAGAAAGGTACCCCTCTATCCAACTCTTTTGTTTATGGACATCCTAATCTTGCTAAGAGAGAAGAAGTTTGGACTGAATTAAGAAATCTTAGAAATCTTGCTCATAAACATTAGGTTTGCATTGGGCATTTTAACCAAATCTTGTCTCAAGAAGATAAGTTTAGTTTTAGTCATAGAAAAATAGAGGGTGTAGAAGCTTTTAATCAAACCCTGTTTGAGTTGGGTCTGTGTGAGCTCAAAGCAATAGGTCAAAACTTCACATGGATGAATGGCCATGGTGATGAAACTTTTGTTATGGAAAGGCTTGATAGAGCCTTTGCCACTGTGGATTGGATCAATTCTAACCCACTTTATGTGCTTAGGAATCTTCCCATTATTAAATTTGACCATGGCCCTATCATCTTAGACTCTGAATTTCAACATCCCTTTAGGAAAAGACCCTTTAGGTTTGAAAAATGTGGTTAGCCCATGAAGGATGTAAAGCTTTGATACAAAACTCTTGGAGTCTTAATTCACAGGGATCTAGAGCCTTTCAATTCCAACAAAAACTTAAGCATGTAAAGAAGGAACTTTCTTCTTGGAATAGAAATGTGTTTGGAAAAGTGGACATACAGATTAGAGAAAAACAAAAAATTTTGCAAGAGCTTCAAGGATCAATTAAGACTCTCTCTGATCTCAAAGTGGAGGGAAAGCTTAGGGAGGATATTGAGAACTTAATGGAGAAGGAGGAAATTATGTGGGCACAAAAGGCTAGGAGCTCTTGGATTATACAGGGTGATAGGAATACTTCATATTTTCAGACTTTGGTCAGACATAGGAGAGCTAGAAACAGAATTCTTCAAGTTAGAACTCCTGAAGGACATTTGTTGGAAGAGCTAGGAGATATTGAGAATCATTTTGTGGAATTTTTTAAAAATCATTTTTGTGAAATTGGCACAAGTTCGGTCCAAGATCTATTGCAAGAATTAGGTAATATTCAAGTTCCTAAACTTGATACTAATCAGAGACTCTACCTGGATAGGCCAGTGACAAATGAGGAGATTGAAATGGCTGTTTTTCAACAAGGACCCCAAAAATCTCTTGGTCCAGACGGGATTCTAGCCTTTTTTTATTAGGAGCTATGGACAGTTGTAAGGCAAGACATTTTCAATTTTGTCCATGACTTCTTCCACTCAGGTAATCTCCTTAAAGCTTTTAATCAAACCTTCATTGCCCTTATTCCAAAAATTAGAACTCCAAAAGAGGTAGCCCACTTCAGACCTATCAGTCTCTATAATGTCACTTACAAAATAATTTCCAAAATTCTTGTTTCTAGACTAAAACCCTTTATGGATTCTCTGATTACTCCTTACCAAAATGCTTTCATCCAGGGTAGGAACATTACTGATAATGTCCTCCTTGCTCATGAGATTTTTGATATGTTAGGGAAAAAGAAAAATCATGAATTTGGATTTGGTGCTTTAAAAGTTGACATGTCCAAAGCTTATGATAGGGTTAGCGGGAACTTTCTTAAAGCCGTGCTTATATCTATGAACTTTAGTGAGAAATGGGTTGGCTGGATCATGGAGTGTGTGACTACTGTTCAATATTTCTTGCTCATTAATGGCTGTCCTTCTAAGCCCTTCACTCCTTCTAGAGATCTAAAACAAGGAGACCCTATTTCTCCTTATCTTTTCCTCTTTTGTGCTAATATTCTTTCAGTTGCTCTTTCCAAGGAGGAGAGTCTTAATAAGATCAAGGAATAAGTCAACAAATACGAGAATAAAATTATCAAGGAAAAAGCAAGTTACCCAGTTACCCACAATGAATGTTTATTATTTAAATATTTAATATACAATTTTCAAAATAAAAAGCAATGGTGAAATAATTAAACAGGAAAAGGCAATGGTGAGAGAGGATGACCGTGATATAATCATTTAATATTATTTAAAAATGATAATTATAAATATCTCATTTTATAATCAGGCTAAGTGTGTCTTTGGATATCGCTTATTTTGTTGAAAACTAAAAATTGAAAACAATAAAAAAATAATAAAAAATTACTGTTCATGCTTGAAAGTATTGTGCATATGCCTGATTGCACTGTTCATGTCCCATGAACAGTGCAAGAGGCGCTGGACTTAAAAAAAAAAAAAAAAAAAAGAATCAGCCGCAGACGTGGGAAGCGCAAAACGCGCTTCCCAAACGCACCCTAATATTTAAATTTCTCAAAAACCTTGGTCTGGGGGTAACTAATATTGTCATTTCACAAATTTCAAGGGTAAAAATTGAAAAAAAATGTCATTTCATGCAATCACAAGGCTTGGGAACTTCACCCAATGGACAATTAGAATTTCCAAAGATATAAAAACAATCACTTTTCATATAGGAAATCGAAACTCTATATTGAAAATACTGAAGAATAGAATATTGTTAATTGAAAAATATCCTTGAAATGGACTAGAATGCAGATGATTAAAGGGTAATTGATTTTAATTGGTCTTTTAAATAGAAAAATAATAATCAATCACCTAAAATTCTCATTGGTCCAATCAAATAAAGGATGAACATATAAGCATGGAATGAGAATTTAGAACATAATTGATAATTTATAAATTAATTATTCATTTTCACAAATGAATAATGTGGGGGTGTTAGGCCCAAAGAATCATCATTTGTTTGGGTATTGGACCTGTGGCCCAATCCTGGGATAAAGTTTAGTCCGAGGAGGGAGAATCATTGTTAAAAGAGATTTTGATGGTGAGCAGGAAGATTAGTTTCGTTTATAGTGACTCAGCAGGATGAGCCGAGGATAAATACATCCTCATCAGATCGAGGCCGAAATCTAAAGAGGTCTTTTGCTAAGTTGAGGTAATATTCCATGAAGTTTTGTTGGTGTAGGTTAGTATGGCAAAGACATCATATAGGAAAGCATACAAAAATATCTTAGAAGAAAGTTGCTACCTCCGCATTAAATGCACTGTACCTAACTCCCTGGCCGCATTAATGTGGAGGTGATACCTGAACAGTATATTTCAGCCTTACAACTGCTAAAGGTAAATAAATGGAAGACGTTGATGGGACAAGTATTAAGACCGACCATCTTGCATGCACATGGAAGGTGGAGATGGAAAAGAAAAAGGAGTATATAAGGAAAGAAGAAAGAAAGGAAAGGGGATCTAAAAAATTTCTAAAAAAGAAAGACTGTAACTGATAAGAAAGAAACTTGTAATTTAATTTGGGAAGAAAGATACATAAACACACATCCTCGAACATTGCCGAGGACAGTTTGTCTACAATATAACCTTTTTCTGTCCATTCTCTTGGAACTTTTGGATCTATTGTGTTGTTTGTTTGATTAACTAAAGCCCAGTATTCAACCCATTCTCTTCAAATTCATTGTTTTGGGCTTTTTAGGCCTAAGTCTCACCATATAGTGGGCTAGGAACCAAAATCTGGTCCTTACAATTGGTGTCGTCTGTGGGAATACCGGAAGTTTAAGTTAATTTCACATTCAAAGATGGTAGGATCCGGTTCGCATCAAGCAGAGTCTATGGGGTCTCAACGTCAAGATCATTTTCGTGATCTTGAGTGGCAAAGGGACCGGGAAGGAAGTGTACATACTACCCATACTAGTAAAAGCGAGGCTCGAGGTAAAAGCCATGTCTCATAGGAAGAGAACGTTAGGAACCTGCGGAGGGAGATTGATCATTTGGAGAGAAGCTTGCACTATGAACGGCGAAGGCGAGGTTCGTCCGATCCTGACGAGGAGGATGGTAGCTATAGGCATAGATTTAGAACTCTACCCAGTGAGTCTTTCTCGTATGACGAGGAGCATCATCATGAGTGCAGGGAGAGGAGGCCATCCACGGTTGGCTTGGGAAATGATGCTGTGAGTAGGGCGCTTAGCCAAATATCCAGGTCGCATTTTACGCGCTGGATCGAGAGAGGGAGGCTTCCCTAGTGTTTTTCTCAACCCACCTTTACCTTGTATAACGGAAGAACAGATCCTGTGGAACATGTTAGCCATTTTAATCAGAGGATGGCTGTACATTCCAGGAACGAGCCTTTGATGTGCAAGGTTTTCCCATCTAGTTTGGGGCCTGTGGCTGTACATTCCAAGAACAGATTCTATTGATTCTTAAGTGTTTGGGTCTCGCTTTGTCACGTGCAGGAGGGTTCCTCGGCCTTTAACCTCTTTATTATCATTATCCATGAGAGAGGGTGAAACCTTGAAAACTTATTTGGACCGATATTGGGAGATGTTCAATGAGGTTGATGGTGACTTTGACAACGTGGCTATTAGTACTTTCAAGCTCGGCTTGCCAATCGAGCATGGTTTGAGGAAATCTTTGATCGAGAAACCGTCAACAATATACGTCAGCTCATGGATCGGATTGACAAATATAAGAGGGTAGAAAAGGACCAGCAACAGGATAAAGGGAAGGGCAAGGTTATCCCTTAGGAGAGGAGGGATTTCAGGTCGGATCGTTATAATAACAACAGGCCGCGTAGAGATTTTACTGGGCAGTCTGAGTCTGTAACTCCCCAGGTGGTGAATACTGTATTAAGAGATCCTGTACATCAAGTGTGGGAAAAAATCAAGGGCGAGCCATATTTCAAGTGGCCTAACAAGATGAGTGGAGACCCTCTTAGGCATAATCAGAATCTTTATTGCCAGTATCATCAAGAACGAGGACATACCACAGAGGATTGCCGTACGTTGTGGAATCATTTGGAGCAGTTGGTTAAGGAAGGTAGGTTGCAGCATCTCTTGCGTCACCCAAATGGACGAAGAGACCAGACAAGGTCTGGGACTCAGGGGAATGCTTCTTCGAGACCCTTTCTAGGCACTATCAATGTCATCTTTGCTGTACCAGGGAGGACTAGCTCCCAACCCTCTAGGGTGATGTCTGTAGATCGGCTTTCGACATAGGACTGCAATTCTGGGTCGAAGAAGCCCAAAATAGAGGTTCGATCGGCTTTGAGTTTCTCAGACAAAGATAAGGAAGGTACCATCCAGCCACATGATGATGCTTTGGTGGTAACTGTCAGAATAGGAGGGTATGATGTGAAGAGGGTGCTGGTGGATCAGGGCAGTGGTGCTGAGATCATGTATCCTGATTTGTACAAGGGGTTGAACCTGACAGCCGAGGACTTGACAGCCTATAATTCTCCATTGGTGAGTTTTGATGGGAAGGTTGTTATTCCTAAAGGACAGATACGGTTGCCTATGTAAGCAGGCTCGGAAGTGGTAGAGGTGGACTTTATTGTAGTTGATGCTTTCTCTCCTTACACGGCCATAGTTGCCAGACCCTGGCTTCATACGCTGGGGGCAATTTCTTCAACTTTGCATCAAAAGGTGAAATACCCATCAAGAGACCGGATTGAGGAGCTGGTTGGGGACCAATCCATGGCTCGGCAGTTTCTGGTATCTGCAATTCCGCATCAACCAATGATGGATTCTTCGGCCTCAGTTAATGATGAATTATAGCAATCAAAGTTGACGGAGTTAACTGCCAACGTGCCGTCGGAGGAGGCTACATGTGAAGATCTTGAGAGAGTTATCATAGGTGACGATCCAGAGAAGTTTTTCTAGGTTGGGGCTCATTTACCCTTTCAGGAAAAGGAAAGATTGGTGGGGTTCCTTAAGGGAAACGTTGACGTTTTTGCTTGGAATGCCTATGAAGCCCCAGGGGTGGATCCAAGCTTTATATGCTATCACTTAAACGTGAATTCATCTATCACTCTCAAGAAGCAATAGCCTCGACGTTCGTCCAGGGAACACTTTGATGTTGTCAAGGACGAGGTGACGAAGCTTAAACAAGCTGGGGCTATAAAAGAGGTTTTTTACGCGGAGTGGTTGGCTAACACCGTGGTGGTAAAAAAGAAGACAGGGAAATGGCGCGTGCGTGTGGATTTTATGGACTTGAATAAAGCTTGCCTAAAGGACCCTTTTCCTATGCCTCGGATTGATCAGTTAGTGGGTGCAATGGTGGGCCATCCTCGGATGAGTTTTCTGGATGCCTTCCAAGGGTATCATCAAATACCTTTGGCTGTGGATGACCAAGAGAAGACGGCTTTTGTTACTCCTATTAGGAATTATCATTATAAGGTAATGCCATTTGGTTTGAAAAACGCAGAGGCTACGTATCAGAGGATGATGACCAGGATGTTTGAGCCCCAGCTGGGGGAAAGTATCGAAATTTATATTGACGACATGGTGGTGAAGAGCAAGGAAGAGTCTGAGCATGTTAGTGACCTCAGTAATATTTTTGATATCTTGAGAAGACACAAATTACGACTTAATGCCTCTAAGTGTTCTTTTGGCATGGGATCAGGGAAGTTCCTGGGCTATATGGTCACACACCATGGAATCGAAGTCAATCTTGATAAGATTAAGACAATCAACAACTTACAACCACCTCGGAACCCCAAAGATGTGTAGAGACTCACGGGGATGATGGCAGCACTAAATCGATTCATTTCTCGATCAGCGGACAGGTGCAAGCCTTTCTTTCAGTTGTTGAACAAATGAAAAGGATTTGAATGGACCGAGGAGTGTGTCCAAGCCTTTCAGCAGTTGAAGGAGTACCTATCTCGGCCACCCATCATGTCAAGACCTGAAGTAGATGAAGTTTTGTTTGCCTACATCGCAGTGGCCTCCCATGAAGTAAGCTTAGTGCTAATACGAGACGATGATGGTGTACAAAGGCCAGTTTACTATGTGAGCAAGTCCTTGCATGAGGCCGAGGTTCGTTACTTACCGTTAGAAAGGGCCATTCTGGCCATGGTGAATGCTTTGCGCAAGCTTCCCTACTACTTTCAGTCACATACAATGGTTGTCCTAACTCAACTCCCCCTTAGATCTCTGCTTCAGAGTGCTGATTATACAGGGAGGGTTGTGAAGTGGGCTACAATTCTAGGGGCTTTTGACATCAAGTATATGCCTCGCACCTCGGTAAAGGGTCAAGTCCTAGCTGATCTGGTAGCTGAGTTCACTCAAGTTCCTGCAGAGGAGAATACCGAGAATCAGACCATGGATGGAAAATCGGTTGGGGTAATCTCCTCGCTAGAATCTTTAGCTTGGAAGGTTTATGTAGACGGAGCAGAGAATCATAGAGGATCTGGAGTAGGTTTAATCTTAATATTTCCAGAGAGGATTGTGATTGAAAAATCCTTAAGATTGGGCTTCTCTGCCATAAAAAATGAATCCGAATACGAGGCTCTGCTAGAAAGGATGATCATGATGCAGAAAATGGGAGGAAAAGCAGTGGAGTTGTTATCTGATTCAAGATTGGTTGTTGGACAAGTCCAGGGAGAGTTGGAGGCCAAAGATTCCAGAATGCAAGAATATCTAAGCCAGGTTAGACGTTTGCGGTCTCAATTCGAGTCTTTTTGTTTATCACATGTCCCTAAAAGTCAAAATACACATGCCGACTCTCTTGCCACATTGGCAACATCCTCGGCGCAAAGTTTACCTCGGGTAATCCTTATTGAGGATTTATGTAAACCTACTGAGGTGGGGAAAAGCATAGCTCTTATTCATCAAATAAGGGTGAGTCCTAGCTGGATGGACCCCATTGTCTTGTTTCTCAAAGAAGATGTTTTGCCTGAGGATAAGTCCGAGGCTGACAAAGTGTGAAGAAAAGCTCCTCGGTTTTGGCTATCCAAGGACTAGAAGTTGTATAAAAGATCTTTTTCTGGCCCATACTTGCTGTGTATACACCCAGAAGCGGTTGAGCTAATCCTAGAAGAATTGCATGAGGGAGTTTGTGAAAGTCATACGGGGGGTAGGTCTTTATCACATAGAGCCCTTACTCAAGGCTACTGGTGGCCGAGGATACAGAAAGAGGCATAGGATTACGTAAGGAAGTGTGACCAGTGTCAGAGGTTTGCCCTAAACATTCACCAACCTGGGGGAGTTCTCAACCCTTTGTCCAGTCCTTGGCCTTTTGCACAGTGGGGTTTGGATATCGTAGGCCCTTTCACTAAAGCAGCAGGGAATAAGAGGTATTTGATAGTCAGCATAGACTATTTCACCAAATGGGTTGAAGCTGAACCACTGGCGAATATCAAGGATATGGATGCCAAACGATTCGTTTGGAAAAACATTGTTACTAGATTTGGAGTCCTCCATACTCTTATCTCGGACAACGGACTCCAATTTGACAGCAAAGCCTTTAAGAAGTACTACTGCAATCTGGGAATTAGAAATAGATATTCCACCTCGACATATCCACAAGGGAATGGACATGCGGAAGTTGTGAAAAAAGTCATAGTAAGTGGACTCAAAAAGAGACTGGACGATGTAAAAGGGAAATGGGTAGAAGAATTGTCACACGTCTTATGGACTTATCGGACTACACCTCGTAGATCCACAGGTGAAACTCCCTTTTCCATGACTTATGGGGTTGAGGCCGTTATTCCTTTAGAGACTAGATTTCTCACGCTGAGAACAAGCTCCTTCACCCCAAGTGGTAATGATGAACTGTTAAAAAAGAGCATAGATCTGGTTGAAGAGCGAAGGGAAAATGCTATGGTTCAATTAGTGTATTATTAGAACATGCTCAAGCAAGGGTACGATGCTAATGTAAAGCTAAGGCCACTGACAATGGGAGATTTGGTCCTAAGAAAAGTTGTGGGAACAGCCAAAAATCCAACATGGGGAAAGCTAGGGCCTAACTGGGAAGGGCCATATCGTATCACATTCGTCGTTGGGATAGGTGCGTATTATCTTGAGGATCTGGAGGAAAGATTTGTACCTCGTCTTTAGAATGTAAATAATCTTAGGAGGTATTACTATTAATAAAGAAGTCCTTTATTCAATCTGTGTTCATTATGTTATGTGCTACATGTTCTTCAATTATTTTTCTAAGTGTTAAACAAAACCTTAACTACGTTTGGTTCCTCAGACCATCTACTTTGGGAAAATTAACACAGTATGACAACTTTCTAAGTGTTAAACAGAACCTTAGCTATGTCTGGTTCCTCGGACCATCTGCTTTGGGAAAATTAACACACTATGACAACTTTCTAAGTGTTAAACAGAACCTTAGCGACGTCTGGTTCCTCAGACCATCTGCTTTGGGAAAATTGACACAGTATGACAACTTTCTAAGTGTTAAACAGAACCTTAGCTACGTCTGGTTCCTCGGACCATTTGCTTTGGGAAAATTAAATATGACAACTTTCTAAGTGTTAAACAGAACCTTAGTTGCGTTTGGTTCCTCAGACCATCTGCTTTGGAAAAATTAACACAGTATGACAACTTTCTAAGTGTTAAACAGAACCTTAGCTACGTTTGGTTCCTTGGACCATCTGCTTTGGGAAAATTAACACAGTTTGACAACTTTCTAAGTGTTAAACAGAACCTTAGTTGCGTCTGTTTCCTCAGACCATTTGCTTTGGGGAAAGTTAACACAATATGACAAACTATCTAAGCGTTAATCAAAACCTTAATTATATCTGGATCCTCGGATCATAAACTCAATGGAAATTAATGCATTATGACCTCTATTGAAATGTTGGTCCGATATAAGTTCAAGTATTAAAAAGAAGCAAACTTCTGATTCCCTTCACAGATCACATGGTTTGTTATCACTCAGTGAAGATGTAAACCAAAGTAAGTCCATGAGCATCACTTAAAGCATTTTTAGGGGGCCCTGGACTTAGATGTTGTTAATTCAAAATGCTATAATATTTTTCTCAAAAATTGGCAAGCTTGTTAAAATTGGTAGGACCAAGATATGCAGTGACAGTTCTGTGAATTTTGTAGTTTTGACCTGCTCTGATTCTTAATTCAAGATATGTAAACCTTGTGTTTTCCTTTGTATAGGCAACGTTGCACTTCTATAGCATATGGCTATGGATAGTCAAGGAATAGTCAAAATAAAAATTGCATAAGTCAAGAAAGCAAACCATATAAATTTGCAAAAGTAGAAGTCTACATTTCATTAAACATGTCCTAATATATATATAGGCGAAAATACACTTTTTGTCCCTACATTTTGGGTCAATTTTTATTTTGGTCCCAAAATTGATTTCTTTACAAATTTCATCCCTAAAATTTGAAAATCGTTTTTAAAATGATCCCTGCCGTGAACCAACAGACGGAACTCTCCTATGTGGCAGACGGAGTGCCCTTTTTGCTGACGTGTCGCCGACGTGGCTATTAAAATATTGTTAAAAATAGTTATTTGGCATTTTTAAATACACGTCAGCATTTTAATTTTTTTACTCAATGCCACATCAGAAAATTTATATAAAAAAGAAATTAATTTAAAAAAAAAAAAAACCTTAAATCTAATTTAATTAAAAAAAATATTACTTATCATTATTAATTTTCATAAGAACATTACACCTATTCTTCGTGTTCTTCCCAATCAAACCCAGCAAGGAAGAACTCAACCCAGATTACAAGAACACAAACCCAACATCCAATAACTCAAACCCAGATCACAACACAAACGGGAAAAAAGAAGAAGAAAGAAACAGAGATCAATCACAAACATACTCAGATCACAACAACACAAACGGAAAAAAGAAGAACAAAGAAACAGAGATCAAACACAAACACACCCAGATCACAACAACACAAACGGAAAAAAGAAGAACAAAGAAACAGAGATCAAACACAAACACACCCAGATCACAACAACACAAACGAAAAAAAAGAGAGAGAAAGAAACAGAGATCAAACACAAACACAAACACAGACCCAGATCCAAATTTTTCCCGTTGTTTTCACGGCATTAAGACCCCATGGCCTCCATGATCAAAACCTCGAAGATCAGCCTCTTGATATGCTCGCTGTTGGTCAATATTGGGTGTAAGGTTTTGAGCGGAGATAAGATTTTGAGATTAGAGAGTTTGGGTTCAGATCGGCGCACGGTGCGTGGAGGAGAAGAATCCGTCTCCAAATCGTTCACAACCCCAAACCACCGAAGCGGTGGCGCTCTTCTTCATCGGAAAAGGCAACAACCTCAACTCCCGAGCTAGATCGGCACGGTCACGAACCAACTTGATTCGTCTTGGGTTGCTGGGGTTTGATCGTGGGATGGGTTTTGTGGGTCTTCAATTTAAAGGGTTAGAGATGAGAAAAGAGCATTTGTGATTCGTCTTGGGTTGTTGGGGTTTGATCGTGGGAGTGGTCATGCTGTTTGGCTCTTGAGACCGAGAGAGGTGTTCAGTGTGTGAGAGAGTGAGAGATGAGAACAGAGCATCTGTGATCTTTACGGCTTGAAATTGGGCATGGTGGAGGAAAAATTATCTGTGATCTTTACGGCTTAAAAAAAAGTAATTTTTTTTTTGTTTGTTTTTCATTTTTTTAATTAAAATTAAAATTGAGAAATCTGGCTTTTATTTTTAATAATATTTTTAATAAAATTAAAATTAAAGTTAAAATTAAGAAAACTGACGTGGCGCTGACGTGTATTTAAAAATGCCAAATAACTATTTTTAACAATATTTTAATAGCCACGTCAGCGACACGTCAGCAAGAAGGGCACTCCGTCTGCCACGTAGGAGGGTTCCGTCTGTTGGTTCACGGCAGGGACCATTTTAAAAACGATTTTCAAATTTTAGGGATGAAATTTGTAAAGAAATCAATTTCGGTACCAAAATAAAAATTGACCCAAAATGTAGGGACGAAAAGTGCATTTTCGCCATATATATATATATATAATAATGAAATAAAAATAAGTCCATTACAGCAATTACAACTATGTTATAAGAATGAAAATTCATGGTTTCAATTTTATTTGAAGCCCAGCCTTGGAGGTCTTGTCTGTTTGATTAGCTGCTTCATTAGAAGTCCCTTTCTCTTTCTCCTTGGGAGCTTCTTTTGTAGGCATGGTAACTGAAGCTAAGGCCAGTTCAAAACCTTGAGAAGCTACCCCATCTTTTGGAACCTCTGCAACCTTGTCCAAGGATCCACCCACATCGAAGGAAGTTTCCTTGGGAGCTTCAATCTATTTCACTTGCTTTTGCTGAATAGGGGCAGGAGGATCCTGAGGTTGTGTCTCCTTAATAGGGTCGGCCACTATAGAGGCTGCGTCACTCTGAGGAACAGGAGGATCCGAGGCTTGTATAGCAGGTGGGTAATAGATATCCTCTGGCCTACGCAACTTAGAAGAAGCTTCAACCCCAGCTCGGTTGAGGGCTTCAGCCCATGTTTGAGCGCAGTAGGTTCGACATACAGGTGGGACCTCAGCCCTGAAGTTTTCCTCGGTCTCGGATACTCTGATGTCGTAACCATGCTGCTCGGCCACATCACGAGCCTTCTCGGCCTCTATTTTCGCTTTTTTGGCCTCATCTTTAGACTTCTCGGCTTGATCCTTTAGCTTCTGAACATGTGCTAACTTCTTTTGAAGAGCTGCTATCTGCTCTTTAGAAGAAGCCAGCTCGTCCTTAACATCACGTAAAAGCCGCCTTTGATCCTCGGCTTGCTTTTGGGCGCCTTCTAGAGCCGCATCAATGCTTTTTCTTGCTTGTTCCTCTGCTGTAAATTTTTTCTTTAAGTTTTGGTTGGACTGATCAGCAATGTTGGACGACTCCACAGTTGCCACACGCTTAGCCTTTTCGTCGTCTAATTTTCGTTAGTAAGAATTGGTTATTTCCTCGATCCTAAAGGTGGCTTGGACAGCCTGAAATAAAAAGATTAGAAACTTTACAAATAATAATCAAGAAGTAAAAAAGAAAGAGGATAGGCACATACCATGCCGAGGTATCTTTTGAGGTTAAGAAAAACCTCTGGCCTCCTGATAGACCGCAGTTCGGCCATATCAGTAGGAAGAAGTAGAGCCTCCCCCAAGGCCGAAGCCACGTGGCATCCAATGCCTCCATGAAAACCCCTGATGGATGCATTGTCCATCAAAGGCTCACCATGGAGCATGGGGGCTAGAAGCCAGGCCTGTGGCTCGGGTGGCTGGTCATCCCTTCTCTTTGAACCCCTTTACACTGATGGTCCAGTCTTTTCTTGCTTTGCAGCCCATTGGATCTCGTCTTCAGGCATAGGGCAAGATCTCCCAGTCTCCACAACATCCTTTCCTTTCTGCTCTCTTTTTCGCTTCGGATCTGTAGGCTCAAGCCTTGGTGGCAGAGATGGCTGAGTAGGATGAAGAGGAAGCTTGGGAGGAGGAGGGGGAAGCTTGGGCTTAGTTGGTTCCCCAAGTGTGCTCTTTCCTGGCTGGGACTCTATCAAGTCCATCAAACTTCTCTTTGACTTCCTTTGGATACCCATTTCGTCTAATGAAGCTGATGTACTCTCGGGGGATAGGGGTTGGTTGAACACTTCAAATTCTTCCGGGGAGTCTGTTAAGTTTATAATCCCTTCTGGTTCTTCTTCTTCTTCTTCTTCTTCTTCTTCTTCTTTTTTCTCTTCTTCTTCTTCCTTGACAATGGGTTGGGAGGAAGATGCTTCTATTGAAGGGATGCCCACAAAGAGTGGCTGGGTGAAAGGTATGCCCTCTGGGATCGGAATGCCCTCAGGAACAACGAATCCTTCAAACGCCACACTAATGCGGGGAAGCCGAGGATCTTTAGCCTTAATTACGCACTTCGGAGCTTGAAATCCAGTGGAGATCAGTTTGTATCCAAGGATTATGTGTTCTGCTCGTAGATGACCGTCGGCTTCGTTTACGAATATCTCGGACTGGAGGATTTTGTCTAAACTCTCTCTGTTGACTAGATTGAGCCGAGGTTTGGTAGAATGTTTGTCTGTAGAATCATTAAAATGGAAAGAAACTTTGTCAGAATTAGAAAAAATATGAAGTAAAGGGGAATAAAAGCTAAGGTGCATAAATCTACAATTGGACTCCCACTTGGTTT
Source organism: Quercus aquifolioides (assembly GCA_019022515.1). NCBI lineage: Eukaryota > Viridiplantae > Streptophyta > Magnoliopsida > Fagales > Fagaceae > Quercus > Quercus aquifolioides. The sequence continues at coordinate 79,139,093 of CM032333.1, forward strand.
TCCCTCCTTGGTCGGGCAGGGAAGACCATCATGCCATTCCCCGGAAAAGATTAGAAAATCTTCCTTTAATCCTTTGTTTGATAGAGGGAGGCATTGGATTAGCCTTACTTTAGGGAACCTTGACTCAAGGTAGTATCCCTGACCCTTTAAGTGGTGTAGGTTGTATACCCAATTCACATCATGATGTGTCAATCCCAGGTTCATTCTCTCGTTTAAGGCTTCTATACTCCCCAATACTCTAAACATGTTTGGGGCACATTGTGTGGGGGATAATCTAAAGAACCTAAGGTAGTTCCTAGTGATATTGCCCATGGGAATGGTCATTCCTCCCTCTATGAAGGCGATCATTGGAATGACCACCTCTCCTGTTTTCCTATCGTCTACCCATTCCCCTTGGGCAGCGTATCTCATGCCCACTGTGGGTGGGATCCTGTATTTGGCCCTAAATTCCTCTCTATCCTCCTCGGATTCAACTAAACGCTTGAATCTACCCATTTTTTAAGAGTGATGAAAAGAGGACGTAAGGAAAGAAAACAAAACTAAGAGGGTTTGAGAAAACTTATAGGTTTAAAAAGAGGGTCCTCGGACAAATTTTTGGTATTTGTTGACGCACTAGGAAGTGAGAGAAGATGACAGGTTCAGTGTATGAGCTCTAGAATTGCGTGATTGATGTAAGTAAGGAAAGGAGGTGATTTGAGAAGTTATTTATAGTGGCGCAGAAATTACAAGCAGGAAAATTCTCGCTCAGAACCCCAGGAAATTCTCCACCGTTGGATTTGCATCGTGCCGTTGAACGTGGGGGACAAAAGCGCCGTCAAAATTTAATGAGGACGCGCTCTAGATGCTGAAACGTTAGGAGCATGCCTTGAGCAGTTAAAAAGGCAGTGACGTTGGCAGAAAACACACCATGATGAGCTTAAATAATATCTGAGAATATCAAAACCCTCCTTTTTGCCCGAGGTGCTAGAAAGCAGGATTTTGAGGGGCTATTGTGGGGGTGTTAGGCCCAAAGAATCATCATTTGTTTGGGTATTGGGCCTGTGGCCCAATCCGGGGACAAAGTTTAGTCCGAGGAGGGAGAATCATTGTTAAAAGAGATTTTGATGGTGAGCAGGAAGATTAGTTTTGTTCATAGTGACTCAGCAGGATGAGGCGAGGATAAATACATCCTCATCAAACCGAGGCCGAAATCCAAAGAGGTCTTTTGCTAAGCTGAGGTAATATTCCATGAAGTTTTGTTGGTGCAGGATAGTATGGCAAAGACATCATATAGGAAAGCATCCAAAAATATCTCAAAAGAAAGCTGCTACCTCCGCATTAAATGCACTGTACCTAACTCCCTGGCCGCATTAATGTGGAGGTGATCGCTGAACAATATATTTTAGCCTTACAGTTGCTAAAGGTAAATAAATGGAAGATGCTGATGGGACAAGTATCAAGACCGACCATCTTGCATGCACGTGGAAGGTGGAGATGGAAAAGAAAAAGGAGTATATAAGGAGAGAAGGAAGAAAGGAAAGGGAATCTGAAAAATTTCTGGAAAAAAGACTGTAACTGATAATATAGAAGCTTGTAATTTAATCTGGGGAGAAAGATACACGAACACACATCCTCGGACATTGCCGAGGACAGTTTGTCTACAATATAACCTTTTTCTGCCCATTCTCTTGGAACTTTTGGATCTATTGTGGTGTTTGTTTGATTAACTAAATCCCATAATTCAACCAATTCTCTTCAAGTTCATTGTTTTCGGCTTTTTGGGCCTAAGTCTCACCACATAGTGGGCTAGGAACCAAAATCTGGTCCTTACAAATAATTAATTTGATAATTTGAAAACCTAGACTCTTTTAATTGGGATCCTCACCCTACTTATATGATGGGTTAATTTAATTAGGATAAAAATAATTAAATTATACCTTAAAAATATTTAATAAATACTAAAATAAAATAGTTAAAAATGAAATGTCAAACTATCAAAATGTCGATTGGCATTTTGACCACAAGTTAAAGTGTTGAATGATTTTTTATTTATTTTATCCTGATTGGCAAAAAATTTAGAAAGCCCATTTCAACATTTTGATGACAAGGCATCACATGTTCTTTTTTGCTTGATTTATCATGTATTCTCGTCACACTTTTTTTTTGCTTTATTGAGTTGACATTACTCATTGTTTTTAAGATTAAATACATGGTTGGTTTTTTTTGTTAGAGGCCAAACTTAGGTTTTAATTATCTTAATTAAAAATAAACGCATAATTGCATTGATTAATAAAATATAAACAATACTATCATTTAATTTTAATGTACCTACATATTTAAATTTGATTGTAAAACCTAATATTAAGATCCTTTACAGTTCCATTACAGATTTAGATTTTCTAGAGTTCCTTGGATACCCTACCAAATAGATTTAAAGAAATCTATCAGTATAGTATCCTAAGCATTTTAAAGGACCTGAATCCATTCAAGATATAGTAGAGCCTACCTTTCTAATTCTTATCAATAGGCAATCAAATTTTAACATGGTAGACGCATGGATTAGTTTCTCTAAACAATTTCTTTTTTCCGTAGTAGTAAATAATGTAAACCCTTTAATATTAATATACCAATATTGTAATATATAAATAATCAAGTGTGTTTGTGTTTTACAAAATATGTTATCGGTATATAGTCTGATATAAATACCAAAAAATAAAATAGAATCTACAGACATGTAGCTCTATATATATATGCATGAGAGCTCTTGGATAAGTGGCACATACACGTGCGATCAAGATCAGGTAGTGATTTTTTATTTTATTAACATAAGATGGGATGCATTAGATCATAATCCGTAAAAGTTTTTATCTAATACAAAATAATTGATTTTTAAAAGATAATTGTTTTATGGGCCTATATCATACACAATTTTAGAAAGAAATTCTATTAAAATGAAACTGATATTGGGAAGGAATCTGAGAGTGTTCGGGTGAGAATTATTAAGCCATCTGCGTATTGAACAAGGCTCAGGCGGGATTTGGAAGGTTTTATGGGCCAATATAGGTGAAGATTCTAGTCTTCAGCCCAAGAAAACTTAAATTGGTTTGGAAGCCCAAACATTCTAATATTCTTAACCTCAAGCCCATATCATTTTCAAAGCCCAACATCACCCAAAACCAAACCCACACACAAAACCCAACTCCTTATCTTACACAAAACTCACATCCTTTAAGCCCAACTCCTCTTAAGTCTCAACCCACACCTTCATTCACTAAAACTAACTCATCAGCCTTTTTTACCAAGTCTTCCTAACCACCTTCATTCATGGATCACAATACCATATGATGCAAAACAAGTCAAGTATGAGAAACAACGATCCAACACAATCGCGTCGATCAGACCCGACACTTTCCGATGCTTCAAATGAGATCGTGGTGGCACATGTTGGGTCGGAACCCACCGAAAATAATGAGGCCATTCAATAGGAACTCCAAAGGATCTTATTCGAGCACAGCGATGACACGATCAAAAAAATGGGGAAATTCAGAGAAGTGGGTCCTTGAACTGTGAGATGGGAGAAGGGCTGTAGCCCCGATCCAAATTTCCCTCCCACTTGGTTCTGCCACTGACCTTTCTGATGAGAAGTTGCAGTTGTCCTTGGTGCCGGTAACTGATACAGAGTTGATTGAAGGGTAGGAGATATGGGATAGAGTTATTCTAGAAGACTGGGCTTCAGATTCTTTTTCTGAAGGGTATGATGTGGCTATCGAGACTACCCATTCAGATGGACCTTTAGAACCTATGCCATTTTCTAAGCCATTGGGGGACACAGTAAGTTCTTTTGACAGGCCAGAAGTGTTAGAAGCTGATAGAACCAATGGACATACTTCTGAATGGTTCCAGAGTAGATTTAACAGTTTTGATGTTTTTTTGGGGACTTCTCTCAAAGGATTAGAAGTACAAGCATATAAGTTTTTGTCAGCTATTGAAGGTGTGATACAGGAGAGGGCTTTTGAAGCTAATAAACAGAAAAATGGGATGAAGGTAGGAGGCAAAGGGATAAGGGAGTTGAGGGGTTTATTCAGCTCCAATAATTATGGTGAATCATCAGCAAAACGGTAAGGGTTTTGACTATTTCCCAATGAATTTGAAGATTTTATCATGGGATGTAAGAGATTTGAATGAGAAAGATAAAAGATTTCAAATTAAAAAGTTGTTACGCACATAGAGGGTGGATATTGTTTTCTTGCAGGAGACAAAATTGGAGTGGATTACAAGAGGATTGGTGTTTGGGGCTGTCCTTATGTAGATTGGCTATATTTGGGCTCTGAAGGTGCCTTAAGTGGGATGTTGATTATGTGGGATTGTAGGTGGTAGAAAAAGTGGAAGAAGTAGTCGGTCAGTATTTGGTGTCTTGTAGATTTAGAAATGTAGGTGATTAGCTTGAGTGAGCTTTTACCAGTGTTTATGGTCCAAACTTAGATAGGATGCGGCACCTGATGTGGGAGGAATTGGCAGGCATTTTTAGTTGGTGGAATCTGCCATGGGTGGTGGGTGGAGATTTTAATGTAGTCCAATTTCCTTTAGAGAGATTGGGAGCTGATAATTTCACCTAGGCTATGCATAATTTCTCTGATTTCATTTCATTTCATGGTTGTTAAGCACCCCCTTGGAGGGTGGCCTTTATACTTGGCCTTTATATGTCTTATTTGCCTTTGTGCTTCTACAAAAACATGTGGATAGAAAAAGTTATTTAGAATGCATGAGGCTCTAGAAGCTGAGTTTCATCTATTTTTTGTATACCAACTTAACAATTATAATTATCTAAAATCCAGAATAGATTATTGTGATTAAACAAATGAACCATAATGATGATGCTCAAAATCGTCAGCAAGTCTATCGCCCAAACCTGCAATCTTCAGTGAAAGGTGAAGAGTAGTGAACCTGCAAAAATGGAAATACCTTCAGAAAGCACCGATGTGATGCCGGCCTAAAACCCTCTAAAGATTAAGTCAGAAACTCACAATGATCTCTCTGAACTTTAAAGGAGTTTCTAAATAGTATTTTTTGCGTACCTTGAGATTGGAGTGTCTTGGTGTTAATATAGGGGCTGTGAATGACCACCTTACCCGAATTGTAGGGACATGGGATTATCCCTTAACTAACTTCTAGGAGATAGGAGTTATCCCTTAGCTGATTTGTAGGAGATGAGAGTTATCCATTAACTGATTTGTAGGAGATGAGAGTTATCCCTTTGCTGGAGGTTGTGTGAATATAGGAAAGTCTTAGGTGATGCAAGCATTGTAATGTAGGCTCAGTGTGCACCTCTTTTCTCGTCCTTCCTTGTGGGTGACGGTCGCATATGAAGGTTAGGCTCACGAATGCTTACTCGTTAGCTTTTGTGCTTAACGTGCATCTTGTTGGAGTAGTTGTGATAACTTGCATAAGTTACATCTAGTCTTCCATTTTTGATTGGTAGGTAATTTTAGGAAGAGTAATCCATTCGGGAAGAGTAACCCGTTTGGGAAGAGTAGCTCTTTTGGGAAGACTAGCTCATTTGGGAAGACTAGCTATGGAGTTAGTTAAAAAGTTCCTTATTAGCTGCTCCCCATTTAGTGTTTGTCCCTTTTTTTGGGCGAGCCACGAAATTTTTTTTTCTTTGCTTTATTTATTTATTTATTTATGGTGACACGTGGTGGCCCATGATTGGCCAATAATCACGTCATTTGGTATTCCCAAAATTTTTGCCTATAAATAGGTTAATTTCTGCTTCGGACCTTACTCATTTTCGAGATCTTCATTTGAACCATCTTCAGAGCTCTCTTATTCGTCTGCTTCATACTCGTTAGCTTTTTTACTCATTCGAATTTTCAAGTTCAAGTGCTCGTGGTTGTCAGCTTTTCTACTTGTCCAAATTTTCAAGCTTAAGTGCTTTTGGTTGTCAGCTTTACTACTCATCCGAATTTTCAAGCTCAAGTGCTCTTGGTCGTCATTGCTACTCGTCCAGACTGCATTCGAACTTCATTGGTAAGTCCCTTTAACCTTTCTCTATCATCTTTTTTGGATAGGGTCCGTGAAATTAGACAAGTAGAGTGGACTTAGCTTTATTTCGTCATCGTAGGTGTAAGAATGAGTGAGTTCAGGCCCATCGACAGCCCCTCGTTGTCCAAACGTAGAAAATTGGACGATAAAAGGTTGCCTCCCAGTGTGAGCACGGATTCGCTTGGCGACGTTCTATCTTTGGAGTCGTCTCATATTGGCTCGTCTAAAGATGAGTCGGGGGAGGACTTGTCTGATGTTGAGTCTTTTGAGTCCAGTTCTGAAGTTGGGTCGTTAGGTGTTGCATTAGTTAGTGGAGATGGTGACTCTTCTCCATCTGAGGGCCCTAGCCGTCCCTTTATCTTAGCTGATGAGTGGAAGGTGAACAATCATTGTTCCTCCCTTTCTGAAAAGAGGCTACTCAAGATACGGTCCGAGTTTCAGATCCCTTATAATGTGCCTACTAGGTTAGCTAAGGCTAGAGAAAAATGTTACTCTCATGATGGCATAGGCATTGGGTTTTATGAAGCTTCTTTTGTAAGTGGGTTGAGGCTTCTATGGAATCACCTCACTAGGAGGTTATTAAGGAGATTGGGAATAGCTATTTCTCAACCAGCACCTAACTCTTGGAGTGCCTTTGTGAGGGCTCAAGTGCTATGGAGGATCATGAGTGAGGGTTAAGAGACCCTTTCCTTGAATGAGTTTTTGTATTGTTATAAACCTACACAAATCTCTAAGTGTAGACACCGCATTTTGTATCCCTTACGGCTCGAGCTCCCGTTCCCTAATGATGCCCATATTCCAAGGCCTAAGGTTGGTTTAGGGCCTAATTAGATGTTAAATTGACTTGAGAGGTGTTAAAATGAAAAATATAACTTTTAATGAGCAAAAATCTATTTTTGGAAAATAAAGGCCAAAGAAAACCCACGGTTTGCGTACGCAGGCCACACGCTGCGTACGTAGGGACAAGTCTGCGTACACAGCTAGGGTTTCAGAGACATAAAAGATGCAAGTTTTCTGCATTAAAGACTGAGGTTTGGAATGAATACCACATCGTCTAGGAGCCGTTCCAAACCCCTACTTTTCAACTATATAAAGCCTTACATGGTGTCTTTTCAACACATAGAAAATCCTAAAGGTAAACCTAAGATTCACTAGAAATAGTGAATCAAAGAGGGAGTTTTTCATAAAACATCTTCAAGTCAATTTTATTTTATTGGGGCATTTTCTAGCCTTGATCCTTTGAGTTTAAGATTACTAATCATGTTTCTATTGATTTATGAATAGATTGACTGAGGGGAACGGTCACAATCAAGCTTGAAAAGCTTCTTGTTTGATGTATTGAGCTTAACGCTTTCTTTTTCTTTTCCCTTTCTTTTTTGTCTTCTTGTTATATTTTAATTCGTTTCTTTGCTTAGTTTATATTTATATATGTTTGTTTAGGTTAGTTTTATGCTTTCTTTATTTTTTAAGCATGTTAGGCTATTAGATTTAAGCTTTCAAGTCTTGCTTTGTTTTTCTGCTTGTCTGTTTTCTGGGTTAGGGTTTAGGCATGTCTGCGTTTGCATACTTTTGTATGCACATGCTGGCTCAAAGTATGCGTAAACATACAATTGGCTTGCGTACGTAGGCCTATGTATGCACACACATACTCGTGCCCAGAAACCCTAATTTTGATTTTCCTATTTCTTTTGCTTTGTTTGTTTTACCTAATATTCCTCTATTTTAACCTTCTTATATTGAGTTTCTTTTTCTATGTTCACATGTTTGTTTGTTATATTGTATGCTAGATTAGGGTTTATCTTTTTGTTCCTTAGTTTTAATGTCATGCCATTCATTCACATGTACATTCATTGATGCCATAAATGCAGTGATGCAATGAGGTAAGTAAAGGTAAGTCATGCATTTACATGTACATGCATATTGTTTGATAACATGGTTTGGTGATAAGCATGAATGTGTTTGGTTGAACAACGTGTTCTTAATGATCTTCATGATCCCAATGTGATCCTTTGATGTTTACATGTTGTTGTCTTGGATGAGATATATGATATGATGCTAGATGAATGTTAGGTGGATGATATGTATAATGATAACATGTTAGGGTTTATGATATGATGATATGCATAATTAGATGAATGATAGGGTTTATGCTTTGATATGAGATGCCATGATAGATGTATGCTTCAATATGAGATGCCATGATAGATAGTATGCTAGGGTTTATAATGAGATGATTTCCATGATAGATGTATGTTAAGGTTGTTTAATGAGCATGATTAGATGTATGGTTAGGGTTTGGGATGAATGATGCCATGTTGGATACTTAGATGTATGCTAGTGTGTGTGTGAATTAGAATACAAGTATTGAACATGCTTTTAATAAGGTTAAGATATAAGACACAATGATGGGAGGCCAACTTTAGGGTTGGGCGGTCTTGAGTGCCTAATACTTTCCCAAGAACGTACCTAAACTCCGAACCCATATTCTAGTAGTAAGATTAATGGCCTTTCCTCGAAAGGATGCTATATTCATGGTTCCTAGACCATATAACTAGGTGGTGACTCCGACACATTCTGTTGTGTTCACACTAAGGTTAAGGGTATGTATTAATTCAAGTGTAGGAAGGGAAAGTATAAGTAGATTACTGAGATTCCATCTTCCAATAGGGATTGGAAGGAAAAGTTTTTCTTTGTCAATGGTACTAACTGGGTATGTGGCCTTAAGGAAGTTAGTACTGTAAAACCAATGGACTGTACTTGGGGAGTATTGCCAAAGTCTAGTGAGTCGTCTGACTAGTTTATCTCGTATGCTTTTCTTTTTAGAATGTTATCTAACTTTTTTATTGTTGCTTCTCAGCTCAAATTTTATCGACGTTGTTTGCAGATCAGTTAGGTAGAATGGAAAGGGCTACAAGCTTCTCTGCTGCTGAACACAACTGGAGAGTCTTAGTCATAGTAGATGATATTCACAAGTACTATTCTAGACCTATCCCTTCTGCTGCTGCTCATCATCGTGAAAGAATCTCTCGTAGACATAAGTATTTCTTACTTCATTTGTTCGTTTCTTTTTTAACTGCCTTAGTTGATGAGTACTTTGCAGAGATGGAGGTTGGTGTTGCTAAAAAGAAAAAGAATGTCCATAAGGTAACTGCTCTTGCTGCATCCACGATTAGAGAGGGGAAGCTGCAACTTCCCACGCTTGGTGAGAAAAGGAAATTCGTTGTGGACACTTCTTCTAAACCTTTGGGACTATTACTCGTCCGAAGGAGACTCCCAACTTCCCTTCTTCGGCTCCTGCCTGTTTGGCTTCTGTTGGTCATCCAAGGGTTCACGGCAAGGGAAAGGGTCTTCTTACCCCTCCCAAGCCTCCTCTACTAGTTCAAGATGCTTCTTATGTTGTGGAACAAGCCTTGTCTATCATTAAGAAGGAGGATATAGACGATTGTGATGAGTATGCTCTTGCTTCTATTAAGGAGTCCGAGCTGCATAACCTCATCAAGGTATTATCCTTCTCTTATCCACTCGCCTATTTTTCTACTATTTGTCTTTTTCCAAACCAACTCTCTGCTTGCCTTTAAGGCAATGGTGAGGATGAAAATCCTTGAGTTAAGGTGTGAGGACTATGAGGATCAAGTGGTTGACCTCCAAAAGCGTTTGGAGAACAACATTGAGGTCATCAAGGGGTTGTCGGAATTTGTGTCCCCACTAATAAAGAAGGTAGCTATCTTGGAGACTAAGGTGAAGGAGCTGGAGGTGCAGTGCGCTTCCCATGTAGACCTCTTCAACTCTGCAGAGGAGGAGAAAATACGCCTCTCTTAGGAGCCAAGAAAGCTTCAGGAAGAGCTGAGTAATGCTAAGATGAGAGTTGTTGCCAAGTACTCCACTTCGCAGGAGTACCATAACGACTTGGGCCTCCTGTATGTGCGGGGGTTTGAACATTTCCATACTCAAGCTTCGGCAGCTTTCAAAGACTTAGATTTCTCTAAGTTTAAGATTAATCTTGAGGAGGGCTCTTTTGCAACTATGGTGGGTGACGGTGCCGAACAAGATGGGGACAACGCTGTTGATGAGGAAACCAAGGGAGACGACCAAACTGGGCGTCAAACTTAGTCTATTTTCTCTGTATTTTCATTTACATACATTCATGTTTAATACTTTTATTTCAGACAATGGGTCCTTTGTTTTTGGACATGTATGATCTTTTATTGAATGTATGGATTTTTGTCATTACTTTTGCACTCGTCGGGTTCCACCTCTCATCAGGTCTTTGGAACTTAGGGCTTTACTTGCCCTTTTGTAGTCGTCCAAGTGGAGGTAGAATAGCTTGGCTTGCTCATGTTAAGATCTATGAGTAGTTTAACCTCTATTCGTCTGCTTTAAGGCACCCTCATGCCATTTATCAGGTTTTATTTGTCAAGTTTTGTGGGACTTAAGAGTAGATAACTTACTACTTATCCGCTTTTAGGGTACTCTCATGGTACTCGTTGAGTTTTGTGGGACTTAGGAGTAGTTTGAGTTTTCTACTCTTCCACTTTTAGGGTACCTTTGTGCTACTCGTTGGGTTTCGTGGGACTTAGGAATAGTTTGAGTTTTCTACTCGTCCGCATTTAGGGTACCTTTATGCTACTCGTCGAGTTTTGTGGGACTTAGGAGTAGTTTGGGTTTCTACTCGTCCGCTTTTTGGGTTCCTTCGTGCTATTTGTCGGGTTTTACTCGTCGAGTTTTGTGGGACTTAGGAGTAGTTTAAGTTTTCTACTCATCTGCTTTTAAGGTACCTTCGTGCTACTCGTCAGGTTTTACTCGTCGAGTTTTGTGGGACTTAAGAGTAGTTTGGTTTCTACTTGTCCGCTTTTAGGGTACCTTTGTGCTACTCGTCGAGTTTTACTCGTCGGGTTTCGTGGGACTTAGGAGTAGTTTGAGTTTTCTACTCATCCGCATTTAGGGTACCTTTATACTACTCGTCGAGTTTTATTTGTCAAGTTTTGTGGGACTTAGGAGTAGTTTGAGTTTTCTACTCATCCGCTTTTAGGGTACTTTTGTGCTACTCGTCGGGTTTTACTCATTGAGTTTTGTGGGATTTAGGAGTAGTTTAAGTTTTCTACTCATCTGCTTTTAAGGTACCTTTGTGCTACTTGTCAGGTTTTACTCGTCGAGTTTTGTGGGACTTAAGAGTAGTTTGGTTTCTACTCGTCCGCTTTTAGGGTACCTTCGTGCTACTCGTTGAGTTTTACTCGTCGGGTTTCGTGGGATTTAGGAGTAGTTTGAGTTTTCTACTCATCCGCATTTAGGGCACCTTCATACTAGTCGTCGGGTTTTACTTGTCGAGTTTTTTGGGACTCAAGAGTAGTTTGGTTTCTACTCGTCCGCTTTTAGGGCACTTTCATGCTACTCATCGGGTTTTACTCGTCGAGTTTTGTGGGACTTAGGGGTAGTTGGGTTTCTACTCGTCCGCTTTTAGGGTACTCCTATGCTACTCGCCTGGTTGAGTTAAGGTAGCTTGTCTTACATCTTATCACTTGTCCAAATTGGGTCTTGAAGGTAGCTTCTGAATCTTCTTTGATGCAGCTTGTGCTCTGGATGTCTTTGTGTGTCGAAATGCCTTAGGAAGGCTTCTATTTATAAGAGTTTGGGGGTGGTTGAACGACACGTGGCGGGGTTTGATTGGTGATACATGTCACAGCCTAATTGGAGGAGCTTTAAGACTTTTCTTCCAAGACATAGGGCATCGTTTGGTTGGCAGAAAGGTCTTAATTTTCAAGATGACACATGTTAGCAGTTAGCACCCAATTGGACTGCTTATGTCATTGCTTATTGGTGTGTGATTGGGGATTTTTTTGGCAAAATAACATAATTTTTCAAACAATTTTGTTAGTTAGCAATGTTTTCAAACTATTTAGGAAATTAACATCTCGAGACTTTTTGACTTGAGATTACCGTAGCAACTCAAGCCTAAAAGACTCGAGTTCAATTAAAATTCATGGAACTTGAGCATATAAGACTCGAGTTCTTTTTTTCTTTCTTTCTGTATCTATCGTCCCACTATCCTCTTCCAAGCCCCCAAAACCCAAGATAGTTCTCCATAAGGATTTTTTTTTTCTTTGCAATGTTGGTCGGGATGTACAAGTAAAGCAATGAGTAAATGATATGTCTTATAGAAGAACCTAGAAGTCTAATGTCATTCAAAATGTGGCAAATTCATAAATTAACGGGGACCATTTGCTCATAGTTCCTTTAATCTCACACTCCACAACTAAATCCTAAAGTCCCAGCTCTAATGCAAATTGCATTGCACTGCATAATCCTAGAGCCTGTACTTTAACTCGATCATTTCCTACTTCTATTCTTGCACACATAGCCCAAATACAATGACACCCACTATCATGATTTCGGCAACAGAGCAAAAACCCAAACCCAAAAATCACAATCTCGACAACAGAGTGGCTTGGGTTTGTTGATCTCGGCACCAAAGATCTGTTTTTTGTATTTTCTGGGTTGGTTTGTCTCCGGTGGAATGTTTTCTGGATTGGTTTGTCTGGGTTTTGGGTTTGAGGGAACTCGAGTTTCACATGTAACTCAATTCTTTAAGACTCGAGTTGCTACGTTGAACTCATGTCTAATAGACTCGAGATGTTAGTTTCCTAAATAGTTTGGAAACGTTGCTAACTAACAAAATTGTTAACAAAATGGTGTTATTTTGCAAAAAAAATCCTATGATTGGCATTTTGCATGCTTTTTATGTTTTTATTTCATGACACTTGGCAAATTTTTGTTAGTTTTTGAATGGTGATGGTAGAAATTAGTAGCAGTACATGGCGCTTTGTAATTGACCATACTTTGTGGACTTGGTAGTATGATGTGTCAGCTTGTGATAGATCGGAAATTTTCCCTCTCTACAATATGGTTTACTCAATGGCAGGAAAAATATATTTCCAGGAATAAAAACAAAAAGCTCTCAATTCTTAGAAGGAGAAGACTAGAGTAAGTAAAACTTCCATTAGCAATTCAGCTTTCCCCTCAAACACCCCGACAACCATCATTTTATATCTGAATTAAAATAAAATGAAATAAAATAAAACAACAAAAACAAAACCAAAAAAACTAACAAACTTCACGCGTTACTATTTACCCCAATACACACCCCAAAATGTCAATTGTATAAACTAAAGAGAATAAGTTAGGTTTGGAATTGGCGTAAAAGACACCTTTTACTCCGGCCAATCAGCCAATCATGAGAAGACACATAAGCCAACAAATTTAAACTCAATGCACCTTATTACACACAATTATAACCTAATTAAAACCCCAAATATTCCTCAAACACATTCAAAACTTATTCTCCAAATGGCAAACCAAAGGCAGACTCTGCTCCTCCTCCTCCTCACATCGGAGCTTCATTCTGCCACAGTCATCACCAGAGTTGTTTTTGGAGTTTGAAAAAGATGTCGATTCCGCCGTTAGTCTAGTGTCACAATCTCATTGTTTTCTCATGATTTGGTGGTTTTCCCCTATTTTTAATTTCAAAATATCAATGGGTTTGGGTTTTTTTGGACGTCAATCACTTGATTTTGTATGGGTTTTGTTGATTTGGTATGAGTTTTGCTATTTTTCTTTTTGGATTCTTAAATCTTAAGTGGTAGGTTCAATGTGAGGGAGATGGATTGAATATGAACGTGGTCAATTTTTCTTCATTTTTTTTAGAAAAATTGTAAATCTTAAGTAGGTTTTGATTAGATTTTTAAATCTTAATTGGTAGGTTCAAACCCATCTAATTGTGGTTCTTCAGTGATATGAAGTAGAATAGGATTTTTCAGAGTAAAAGAACAAGAACTAGAATGATGAGAATAAGATTCAGATATAGGATTTCTCTCTACTTTTTGTATTAAATTTAAATAATTACTTCCTTATTTAACTACTAATTGGTTTATCACTGAAGAACCACAATCAAATTGGTTTGAACCTACCACTTAAGATTTAAGAATCCAATCAAAACCCACTTAAAATTTACACTTTTTCTGAAAAAATGAAGAAAAATTGACCATGTTCATATTCAATCCATCTCCCTCCCATTGAACCTACCACTTAAGATTTAAGAATCCAATAAGAAAAACAGCAAAACCCATACCAAATCAACAAAAGTCACACAAAATCAAGTGATTAACATCCAAAAAAACCCAAACCCATTGATATTTCGAAATTAAAAATGGGGGAAAACACCAAATCATGAGAAAACAAACCTTGAGATTGTAACACTAGACTAACGGCTGATTCGGCATCTTTTTCAGGCTCCAAAAACAACTTCGGTGATGGCTGTGGGGGAATGAAGCTTCGATGTGAGGAGGAGGAGGAGGAGAGTTTGCCTTTGGTTTGCCACTTGGAAAAGAAGTTTGAATGTGTTTGAGGAATACTTGGGATTTTAATTAGGTTATAATTGCATGTAATAAGATGTATTGAGTTTAAATTTGTTAGCTGATGTGTTGTTCCAGGATTGGCTAGCATAAAAGGTTTCTTTTACACCAACTCTGGACGTAACTTATTCTCTAAACTAAAGTATATGTATATGAACATAACTTCATAGCTGGTTACTGGGCCATGTCAGCATTTCGGTGGTTAGACATGGAGTACTTGTCCCTCAACCGCTCGTTGATCTTGAGGTGGTCAGGCCTATTCTCCTCGTACCTCACTCCGAGAAGGTGGGCCCCACATGGCATCGGCAGGAACTTGTTGTTGTGGAACATCGTGGACGACGTCGTTTGGAGCCTCATCACGGCCTTCGAGTCCGTCGCTTTGGTCTCCTTGCTCGGCTTCTTCTTTCCCTTTTGTGGATGCACTTTATAGCAAGTTTTTTTCATTTTTTATTTTATTTTATTTCTAAGAACTCTCTCTAGTAAAAGGTCTACTCGAACATCTGATGTGGCGGTGCGTGATTGGATCGCCGGAGTGGAGTTGACGATGTTGGTTGGAGCTAACTATGGCTATGGCTATGTTGTTGAGTTTTGAAGATGGGAAAGTGAGGTAGATGAGCACGTGGTCAATCACGTGGATCATTCTACAATTTTTTGTTTTTGTTTTTAATTATTGTTTTACTTTTCTTCTTTTGTATGTTGTTGTGTAATAAAGCAGTTGTAATCCATTAGGAGGAGGTGAGGCCACGTCAGTCGGCTTTATGTACTCCATGTCCTTTTTTGTTGTTAAAAAACACTAAAACAGATAAGCTCATTAAGAAAGACGGGGGGAATCAATTATGGACTTTGCATTTAGCGCTGAATTTTTAATGAGCGTTGATGATTATTGTCCTTTGTTATAGGAATGGTGCCTAAAAGATGAGAAAGAATGACACAAGATTCCTCGCCTTCCTAGAGTATGAACTGAAAGTGTAGACCCAGTCCTCATCCCCTGTTTTTTTCATTCACACGGCCACAATATTATATTTTTGGTCAGGTATGAACTTGTTCTACATAAGCCAACTAAGTTCAGTTAAATATTAGCATTGATACATCATGTTGAATATGCTAGTATGAATGTGAAATCGAAAAGTATAAAGTATAGAATACAATAACACACGAGTAGGGGTGGCAATTTTTACCCATATCCATCAACCCACCCATTACCCACCTTATTTGGATAAGTCTTAACCCAACCCATTTAATATTTGGGTTAAATGGGTAAAGACCCATTTGGTTATTTAATTAGATGGGTCTAAATGGATAAATCCACTAATACCCACTAAACCCATCTAAAATTTAAATAAACAACATAAAATTTAAATTTCTAAAAAATGACCAAAATACCCCTGAAACCTAATAAAAGACCAAAATACTCCCAAAACCCAAAAAATGACCAAAATACCCAAAAAACCTAAAAATTACCAAAATACCCCCTGAAACCCAAAAAACGACCAAAATACTCCCAAAACCTAAAAAATGAACAAAATACCCCCAAAATCTAGAAATGACCAAAATACCCCAAAAACCCAAAAAATGACCAAAATACCCCCGAAACCTAAATATGACCAAAATACACTCAAAACCCCAAAAAATGACCAAAATACCCTCAAAACCTAAAAAATGAAAAAAATACCCCCAAAATCTAAAAATTACCAAAATACCCCCAAAACCCAAAAAATGACCAAAATATCTCTAAAACCCAAAAAATGACCAAAATACGGCGCAAAACCTAAAAATTATCAAAATACCCCCAAAACCTAAAAATTACCAAAAAATGACCAAAATACCCTCGAAACCTAAAAATTAGGGGTGTGTCGGTTCGGTTTCGGTCGGTTTTTATAGGCATGGCCAGCCGAAACCGAATATTTCGGTTTGTGAAATTCTCAACCGAAACCGACCGAAATGGCTGGAAAACCATCGGTTTCGGTGTATTTCGGTTTCAGTCGGTTTCGGTCGATTTTCGGTTTTCCAAAGAGAGGGTTATTGAGATTTTCAAAACCCTAATTTTAATAAAGCAACAGAGAGAGAGCTATTGTACAAATCAGAACGACAAAGAAAGAAAAACTTCCAAGAATATTTGTTCAACAATTTACACACAAATTCCAACAAAAAATTGAAAATATTTTGAATTAGCAAAAGGTCCAAACAGAATTTTACCGTTGCCACACCATAGCAGGAGCCTACCAATGATTTTTCGTTCTCTGTACAGAGATATGCAGGAGCCAACTAGTGATTTTTCGTTCTCTGTACAGAACGAAAAGAAAAGAAAAGAATGAGGCGGCTGAGGTAGATGGGGAAGGAGCGGCTGAACTGAAGCGAGGACGGCAGAGACGTGAGAAGGGTAGAGGATTAGGGGTGGCTGAAGAAAAGAAAAGAGAAGAAGAAAATAGAGAGACGGAGAAAAAATTAGGGAAGGGGGCGGCTGAAGAAAAGAAGAAATGAGGGATTAGGTGTATTTATATCATGCTACAGTACTAGGGTTTTAAAAAATTAAATTCCAAAAAACACACGCACACGCGAAGGCTCGAACTCTGGATCTGCTAGCCAAAATACAAGGAGCGTACCACTAAGGCATTGATGACTTATGTTTTAAAGTTACATAAATATATATATATATATCGGTTTTTTCGGTTCGGTTTCGGGGTGAAAAATCTAACGCTAAAACCGAACCGAATATTTTCGGTTTTAAAAATTCAAAACCGAAACCGAACCAAACCGGAACCGAACCGAAAATTTGGCAACAATTCGGTCGGTTTCGGCCGGTTTGTTCGGTTCGTCGGTTTTTTGCACACCCCTACTAAAAATGACCAAAATACCTTCAAAATCCAAAATGACCAAAATACCCCCGAAACTCAAAAAATAACCAAAATACACCCAAAACCTAAAAAATGAACAAAATTACCCCCAAAACCTAAAAATGACCAAAATACCCCCAAAACCCAAAAAATGACCAAAATACCCCCAAAACCCAAAACAAATGACCAAAATACCCCCGAAACCGAAAAAATGACCAAAATACCTCTGAAACCTATAAAATGACTAAAATACCCCCCGAAACCTGAAAAAATTACCAAATTACTCCGTAACCTAAATAATGATTGAATACCTCCAAAACCCATAAAATTACCAAAATACCCCATAAACTTAAAAAATGACCGAAATACCCTGAAACCTAAAAAAGGACTAAAATACCCCCCTGAAACCTAAAAAATGACCAAAATACCCCCAAAACCCAAACAAATGACCAAAATACCCTCAAAATCCAAAAAATTACCAAAATACCTTTAAAACCCAAAAAATGACCAAAATACCCCCCGAAACCGAAAAAATGACCAAAATACCTCTGAAACCTATAAAATGACTAAAATACCCCTCGAAACCTGAAAAAATTACCAAATTACTCCGTAACCTAAATAATGATTGAATACCTCCAAAACCCATAAAATTACCAAAATACCCCATAAACTTAAAAAATGACCGAAATACCCTGAAACCTAAAAAAGGACTAAAATACCCCCCTGAAACGTAAAAAAATGACCAAAATACCCCCAAAACCCAAACAAATGACCAAAATACCCTCAAAATCCAAAAAATTACCAAAATACCTCCAAAACCGAAAAAATGACCAAAATACCCCCGAAACCGAAAAAAATGACCAAAATACCTCTGAAACCTATAAAATGACTAAAATACCCCCGAAACTTGAAAAAATTACCAAATTACTCCGTAACCTAAATAATGATTAAATACCTCCAAAACCCATAAAATTACCAAAATACCCCATAAACTTAAAAATGACTGAAATACCCTGAAACCTAAAAAAGGACTAAAATACCCCCCTGAAACCTAAAAAATGACCAAAATACCCCCAAACACATAAAAAATGACCGAAATACACTCGAAACCTAAGAATTACCAAAATACCCCTCGAAACCTGAAAAAATTACCAAATTACTCCGTAACCTAAATAATGATTGAATACCTCCAAAACCCATAAAATTACCAAAATACCCTGAAACCTAAAAAATGACTGAAATACACCAAGACCTAAAAAATGACTAAAATAACCCCAAAACCTTAAACAATGACCAAAATACCCCAAAAACCTAGCAATTACCAAAATACACCCTAAGCTTAAAAAATTACCAAAATACTCCCTAAACCTAAAAAATGACCAAAATACCTCCAAAACCTAAAAAATAACTGAAATACCCCCGAAACCTAAAAAAATTACCAAAATACCTTGAAACCTAAAAAATTATCGAAATACCCCAAAAACCTAAAAGATGACCAAAATAACCCCAAAACCTAAAAAAATGATCAATAAAAACCCTTGAAACCCAAATTATGACCAAAATACCGCAAAACATGTAAGATGACCAAAATACACCAGAAACATCTAAAATTACCAAAATAGAGGTTTGGGGTATTTTGGACGTTTCGAGAATATTTTTGACAAATTAGAGGTTCTAAGAGTCTTTCAGTCATTTATAGGTTTCGAGGGAATTTCAGT
This sequence comes from Quercus aquifolioides, assembly GCA_019022515.1. Classification (NCBI taxonomy): domain Eukaryota; kingdom Viridiplantae; phylum Streptophyta; class Magnoliopsida; order Fagales; family Fagaceae; genus Quercus; species Quercus aquifolioides. The sequence goes on from CM032333.1 coordinate 79,158,071, forward strand.
AATTTTTTAGGTTTCGAGGGAATTTTGGTAATTGTTTAGGTTTCGGGGTTATTTTGATCATCTTTTAGATTCTAAGGGTATTTTAGTCATTTTTAGGTTACAAGAGCATTTATGTCATCTTTTAGTTTTAGAGTTATTTCAATAATTTTTAGATTTTTGGGTTATTTCAGTAAATTTCTAGGGTTCAGAAGTATTTTGGTAATTTTTTAGGTTTCGGGGGTATTTTGGTCATTTTTAGATTTTGAGGGTATTTGGTCATTTCTTGGGTTTCGGGGGTATTTTCGTATTTTTTGAGTTTCAGGGGTATTTTGGTCATTTTTTGGGTTTTGGGGGGTATTTTGGTCAGTTTTAGATTTCGGAGGTATTTTGATCATTTTTACGTTTCGAGGGTATTTTGATCATTTTTTGAGTTTCGGGGGTATTTTGGTCATTTTTTGGGTTTTGGAATTATTTTGGTCATTTTTAGGTTTTTGGGGGTATTTTGGTCTTTTTTTTTATTTCGAGGGTATTTTGGTCATTTTTTGGGTTTTGGGGGATACTTTGGTCATTTTTGGGTTTTGGAAGTATTTTGGTCATTTTTTGAGTTTCAGGGGTATTTTGGTCATTTTTTGGGTTTTGGGGTTATTTTGGTCATTTTTTAGGTTTTGGGGGTATTTCGATAATTTTTTAGGTTTCAAGGTATTTTGGTAATTTTTTTTTAGGTTTTAGGGGTATTTTGGTCGTTTTTTAGGTTTTGGGGGGTATTTTGGTCATTTTTTGGGTTTTGGGGGTATTTTGGTCATTTTTTAGGTTTTGGGGGTATTTTGGTAATTTTTAGGTTTCGGGGGTATTTTGGTCATTTTTTGGGTTTTGGGGTTATTTTGGTCATTTTTTAGGTTTTGGGGGTATTTCGATAATTTTTTAGGTTTTGGGGGGTATTTTGGTCATTTTTAGGTTTTTGGGGTATTTTGGTCATTTTTTGGGTTTTGGGGGTATTTTGGTCATTTTTTAGGTTTTGGGGGTATTTTGGTCATTTTTTGGGTTTTTGGGGGTATTTTGGTCATTTTAGAGATTTTGGAGATATTTTGGTCATTTTAGTGGTTTTTAAGCATATATGGTGATTTTAGAGATATCAGGGGTATTTTGGTCATTTTAGAGGTTTCATGGGTATTTTGTTCATTTTAGAGATTTTGGGGATAATTTTGGATGTCCAAGGGTATATTGGTAATTTTGAAAGTGTAGGGAGTATTTGTATCATTTTAGGTATTTAAGGGTATTTTGGTAATTTTGGAGGTCAATAGGGTATTCAAGTAGTTTTAGAGGTATTTGGGTCATATTGGGTTAAATGGGTGGGTTACTAATTAAATGGGTTGGGTTGGTAATGGATAATTAATTTATAGGGATAATTACAATTTACCCACCTGTGGTTTGGCCCGATTTCTATGTGCCTACCTATGGTTTAATTTTTGACACTTTACCCACCTGAGGTTAGGTCCGTTTAGTCTCCGTAACCCACCTCTGTTAAAAAAAGGGGTAAATAAGTCTTTTTCCACCTATTTTATGTCTCTCTCCTCCCAAAACAAGAAAAACAAAAAAACAAAAAAAAAAACAAGATTAAAATATGTTATTTGTTTCTCATAATTCACAATCACGAAGAACATTCACAAACATAAAGAACAAACCCAGAAAACTAATACTCAGAAAACTAATACAAATCAAATGAAGCAAAACCATGAGAGAGAGAGTTCTTCGTCTTCTTCCTTATACTAATTTTTTGTGCCTGAACTAATAAATTTATTAAAATCAAAGCATAACACAGTTTACAACATGACAACAGGAAGGATTAACAATTTCCAGCACTTAATTTCTAAATTTTTGATTTTCAACATCTAAGATCTCACTCACGCAACAAACCCAAACAACAACCCAGAACAGTATACCAACTATACCAAACAACAAAGTGGCCTCGGCGATTCACAACAATACCCAGCAGATCCGGTGATTCACAACAGTATACCAAACAACAAAGTGAAAATTTCAACTATACCAAACAACCCGGTGATTTGGCGGATACCGATATGCCAGAACCCATTGAATACTAAGGAAGAAGATACTAAACAACAACCCAGAACCCATTGAATCACCGGATCTGCCCCCAGATCGATCAACAATTTCCTACATCGAGCCCATGACTTTCAATGCTGAGCTTCGTTTTGTGAGAATTTGAAGGAGGTGGCCTCGGCGGAAATGGACTCTTCAATTTGGCCACCATAGCTGGCGATGGCTTGGATTCGGAGGGGATGGAGGTCAGATCAAACGGTGGCGCATTCTCCTTGGCCGATTTAGACTTCCAAGAGGGGCGTGACTTGGCGGAGCTAGGGCTCAGCAACGACGCTGGATCGGTGGACTTCGCCTCCCTCAAGATCACGTTTCTAAACCAAATCCATACCCATGATGGATCAGCTGCCTCCAGACACACCCCTTGTCCTCCTCTATCAGTTCACCGCCCTTGCCATGGTAGATCAGCAATGGCCCGTGGGTTTGGTGGTGTGACAGCGGCCCTAGGTTGGTGATTTTATTTTGATCATCGGTGTGGGGTGGAGCTCAGCTATGGGTCTGGATCGTCGAAGATGGAGGAGATCAGAAAAGCGTAGAGAGAAAGAGAGATTGAAGGATTGGAGAGAGAGAGTACTGAAGGATTTTATATATATATATATATATATATATATATATATTTTGCTAACCTTTTAGCAACTTTTATTTTATATAATTTCAAAAACTTTAACAAGGATTATAGAATAAAGGTTATGTATTTAATTATTTATGCCTTGAAATTTAAGGAATTCGTTGGATTTGGATTCGAAATAGTTTCAGTCACATAAGCCTAAAACTATTTAATTCTGGGAGAAAAAGGAGTGTTTGATCTGTTTTGAGTTTTGTTTTTGATAAAAAATGTGTTAGAGTAACGTCTGTACTGAAGGTGGGTTACGGAGATTAAACGGACCTAACCTCAGGTGGGTAAAGTGTCAAAAATTAAACCACAGGTAGGCACATAGAAATCGGGCCAAACCACAGGTGGGTAAATTGTAATTATCCCTAATTTATATATAAACGGGTCATAAATGGATAAATGGGTAATTACACACCCAACCTATTTATGACTCAACCCATTTGTGACCCAATCCGCCCATTTGCCACCTCTACACACGAGGGTTACGTGGTTCAACCTAATGACCTATAGCCACGGAGGAAACCCTAATGGGCTACATCAATAATATATTAGAGTGTACTACAAATCCTGTATTACAATGAACCATAACATGTGTATATATAGTAGAATAAACCCTAGACTAATAGATTTCTATTACAGGTAGGAGACTTGGCTTGCTCACAAAGTAGAATTAGGCTTGGGCCTATGCTAATGGGCTAATATATCTCTAACACTCCCTCTCAAACTCAACATAGAAGCTTGACGAAACCTTGAGATTTGATAAGTTTGAGAAGATCTCTTGAATGAAGTTTGGCTTTGTGACAGTGGTTTAAGGAAGACAATGGTCTTGTAGTGTTGATACAATTTCTAATGGTGACATGACTATATCGAAGAGTTTTGATAGCAGCAGTAGGAAACCAAAGAAGATGAACGCAGTGAAGAAATACCAAGTAAGACAAAGATTGCTCTTAAATATACTGTAAGGACAGAAAACCATGGCTACAAAAAGGTGGCTCTGATACCAAGTTAAATATTAGTATTGATACACCATGTTGAATATGCTAGTATGAATGCGGAAGTGAAAGCATAAAGTATAGAAAACAATAACATATTAGGGTTACGTGGTTCAGCCTAATGGCCTATAACCACGGAGGAAACCCTAAAGGGCTACATCAATAATATATTAGAGTGTAGCACTAATCCTGTATTACAATGAACCATAACATGTGAATATATAGTAGACTAAACCTTAGACTAATAGATTTCTATTACAAGTAGAAGACTTGACTTGCACACAAAATAGAATTAGGCTTGGGCCTATGCTAATGGGCTAATATATCTCTAACAAGTTCAAATTGATTTAGTAATTAGTAGCATTTTTTCTATTGGATAATTAATTTTTAGAGAGGGCAATAAAAATGACTTACTACTCACCCCGATACACACCCCAAAATGTCAACTGAATAAACTAAAATATATGTATATGAACATAACAACACCCCAAAACGTTCCATTTTAGCCTTCGTTGATATAGAATAGACAGTAAAGGCTTTCCTAGAGCCATAAGGGCGCCAGAAGTCACGACGCAAGATCAAAGGAGGTGCCAGTAGAGGCCATTGGGGCGACAGTGTTAGAATTCATGAAATTTGGCAGGTTGAAAGGAAACAACATTTTGATCCAAACTCGAGTATCAAGTGTTGCCTAAATTTAGGCAAATTCCTTCGTTAAAGTCCCTAAAACAATGTTTTTACTATTTATAGTAATATTTATTTTTCCTTTAACTTTTAATTTAAAAGTCAAAATAAGTTTCCATTTGTTTTGGGACGACCCTTAACGTCAGTAATTTATGATTTTGCATTTAACTCAATTTTACTATTTTTGGTAAAATTCAGTATTTTGCCACCTAATCTCGTAATTAGTGCGAATTAGGGTTTCTGGGCGTTTTCCTAGCCGCCCTAGGATTTCTTTTACTATTTAAACATATTGTAGCTTCTAAGACAATTCAATTTTTAGATTTATAAAAATACAGATTTTGTCTATTTTTCTCTCTAGTGGATTCTAGAACTATATCACCTTGTAGTAGTAATGACAAAGCAGTAAGGTTGGTTTATTATGTAATAGGTGTGGTGGGCCTTTTTTGCGTCCTAGGTTGGATTGCTCTTGCCGTACTATGACCTTATGATTCTAGGTAGGAGAGTCAAGATTGACCTAATTGAAACACTCCCTAGGCCAGCTTGTGCACAAGTTAGAGCCCTGGCAGCAATCTTGGGTGCGTCACGTGCCCACGGCAGGAAATACTGTTACAAAACGTTATAGCAGGAAAAACATAATACAGTAGGATAACTAAAATACTTTAACTAAAATATTTTCTACTGACAACGATAATACTTGAACAATTCCACAAATGAGAAGTTTGATAACGTGATTACAGCAAGAATGGATTAATAACAAGAAATTTATGTTAGTCCTTAATCAACCATGATAAAAGAAAGAAAGACTAAAGGAACATACTTGACCCCTTAGCAGATTCAAGTCCAAGAAGGGAACCAATCTCCAATGTGGGTAACCTTAGACGAGAATCCTGTCGTAGAAGTTACTCACTTTGGAAAATGGACTTAAGTGGCTTGATCTCATATTCTTGACTTGCTAAAGAGTAGGCTATTGAGAGGGAGAGAAGTGGGTAGTCTATTGGTGCATGCTTTTCCTCCTATCACTCATATTTTCTTCCTCACTCTTGGTTTCCTTGCTTTTTTTTTTTTTTTTTTTTTTTTTTTTTTTTTTTTTTTTTTTTCTGTGTTCCTTGGTTTTTGTTTACTATGCATGTCTATGGCCTTTTATACCGCCTGCTATGACAAGATTTACCATTTTTACCCCTTAACCACTTTTGGCTTGTTATAGGTGTCCTTTCAGGATTGCTTACTGGTCTGCCGGCTGCCCAGCCACCACCACTACACTGTGTTGGCCGTGCCATGCCTCATTCCCAGACAAAAGTAGTTTTTGTTTTGTTTTTTACTTCCTTTTGCACTCCCATCCGGATACGGGCTGGGTTTCTCTCTTGCCGGCCCCTATAGCATGCACTTAATGATTCCAACTCATGTTTACCTCTTTTGGGTGGTATGTCATCCCAGCAAGACATTTCCCCCAAAAGAGTTAGAGCAGGAACTCCAAAATAGGCTCCCCCCTTCTCCCCACCGCTAGATCACACCCTCTCTTACCTCAGACCTGTGGCCCACCTTCCCTATATTGGCTGGGTACAAGTAAGTGGTGCCTACGCCTTGTGTGCCTGCTCCACTTTCATGTGAGTCCATTGCTTTTCTGGATTTCATGCATTGGCCATTGCCTACAGGTTTGTCTAACTCTATTGTATGCTTTGGTGCTTGTTTAACTCTTGTGGCATGGATGAGTTCTTGGATCTTCATTCTTTGCATCTCATTTCTTCTTTGGGCTGAGCATGGCTTAGGTGTGGGCCTCCTTTTCTTTAATTCAACCCATGTCTCCTTTTATCCCTTGTCCGTGGGCTGGCTGGAGCTCCTACCATGCCACTACATTGTTCCTGCAATGATATCCTTTACCCCTGTTTGCTTTACTGCTTCTGGGCTTGCGGGCTGAAGTGTCTACCATGCCAATTTCACACGTTATTCCTTCCCAGCATTCCTGTTGGGTCAGTTCATATAACATCTCGAGCTTCCCCAGCCCATTTTATTCTTTGGGCATCCTTGGCCCATTTCATTCTTTGGGCATCCTTGGCTCATTTCATTATTTCCTACTTCTTACATTCCCATAGGCTATTGTTAAATCTTTTGGGCTTCCCTGACCCAATTACCACATCCTTTACCTTTGGGTTTATTGGCCTTCGAACCAATCCCATTTACCAATTTCTTTCTTTGGGCTACTCCGGTCCATTTTTGCTTTCTTTCTATTTCTTATGATTCTCATAAGCTTACTACTTCATTCTTTGGGGCTTTCTTGTCCCGTTTGCTTTCTCTGGGGTCACTTTACTATTTTGTAGGCCTGTGGATCATTATTCATGCCATTCTGGCCCAGTGGTCTTTACTTTGCTGTTTTCTTTCTCTACATTTTTCATATTGTTGGGCTTCTTCTGCCATTGGGCCATTTTGCCAAAAAAAATGGGCATCAACAATGGGTAAACTACGTTTTTGGTCCCTATCCTATACACTATATTTCAATTTGATCCATAACCTTTCAATTGTGTCAATTTAATCCCTAACCTTTCAGTACCGTGTCAATTTAATCTCTGCCGTTATCTTTTGGATGAAAATTAATGATGTGTCTAATGGCCAAAATAAAAAATTAGCTTCCATTGATGTGAGAATAAACTAAAATTTTATTTTGGTCATTTGCTATGTTAGCAATTTTCATCCAAGATATAACAGCGGAGATTAAATTGACACGACGCTGAAATGTTAGGGACCCAATTTACACACTTGAAAAGTTAGGGATCAAATTAAAATATAGTGTAAATGATAGGGACCAAATTTATAGTTTACCCTTATTTAATTTATATATTTTGGTACTTATATATAATTATTTGGTTACTCCCACTCTGTGTGTGTGTGGGTGTGTGTTTATTTATTTATTTATTTTTTAAAATTGGGTGGCAAATTACAGTAAACACATTTGTGGTTTGGCTCGTTTTCATTTTGCCTATTTGTGGTTGAAAACTTAACACTTTGCCCACCTATGTTTAGCTTTGTTATTTATGATAGGCCAAAAACGTATTGACCCCTTATGATGAATTAATTAATTAATTAGCCAAGTTTAATTAATTAATCAAATTAACATGCAAATGCGTGGTAGCACAAACAAATCACCAATTAAACTAATTATGTAGCGGAAAATAAATTGACACAGTGATTTGTTTACGAATGGGGAAAACTTACACGGTAAAAACCGCACCAGGTGATTTTAAGGTCACCACTCTCGAAATTCCACTATTATCACAACAAGCGGTTACAAGTAAAGGAGTCCCAGTACCTTATACCAACCTACAATTGAACCTTTACCCCAATACCCAATTGAACTTGTTCTGTAGTGACAACTTCTCCTTTTGATGCACGGCTCCCAGTACGTGACTAACCAATTGCGCGGATCCCAGTACGCGACTTCAATCACCAACTAGAGAAGGTTGTTGGCTGTAAAGTTCTTCAGTTCATCCACACGATGAAGATCAAGAGGATGCTTGGTCACAAAACCCTATGGTGCACATACACAGCAACTTCTTCAGAAGAGATGAACTAGGGCAAAACTTTGTCTCCGCTCACAATTTGCTTGAACAAACTTTGCTCAATACTTGTGCAACTTGTGAACACTTTGACGGCCTTTAAAATAATCATTTCATATGTCTAGGGTTAAGAGAAAAGAAGGCCCAAAGACACATTCACGGAACCCAAGAAAATCAGATCAGAATTCTAAAATTCTTAAACCTCGACAGATAGGAGCTGTTGAGCAGCTGTCGAGCAGGTGTCAAGCACATAGGCTGAGGCAGATTTCTTAAGCTCAATAGATGCAGCTGTCGAGTTTTAATGAATTTGCACTATTCAGCTTGTTTCTTGGACAGACTTGAATGGCTTTAATACTTAATCTTGAAACCTTGTTTCTTGAAGTATTAAAAACACCTAGATCTACCCAAAATACAAGTAAAGTGCGTTTTGTCAAAGGATTAGCCAATTGCATAAAATAGTGACATATGTTCCTAACAATTGAATCACATATGTCCTAACAATCCACCTTTGGCTTTTCCATTAAAAAATAACTTTTACCACCAAAACATAACATAACACGAATCAAAAGGTTAGGGTTTGAATTTTTTCAAAAAACATAAATGAACATTACATATAAAATTCCAAACAATTACAAGTCAATTTTTTTTGAAAAAGCTTAGGTTGGGAAGTTGAATTTATTGTTTGAAAGATCTCCTTGCCATAGTAGAAAATGGCATACTTGGAGATGTTGCCGAAGAAAAATAAGTGGGAAAGAATGCTTAAAAAATTGAAAGAAACAAAGACATGAATATCTTTAAAAACACTTGAAGCTATAATTCATTTGCACACAAAAGTTCAAAACATAATTGGAAATGATTTTGAACCATATAGCTATTGGTATTGAACGAAATCAATCTCCTTTCATTGGTTCATCAATTTTGCCTTTTTCCGGTAGAGTTAATCTTGTTAATCTTTGAGTGCAAATTTGAAACTTTCATCATTTTCTGCCCATTGATCTTTTCCCAGACATCATAAACACGAAATTAAAAATTAAACAAGACAACATAATCTCAACTTCAATTGCTTATTGCATTCAAAACCCCCAAATCTCATCCTTTTGCCATTGTCCCTCCCTTTCTCTCGTCCACCTACAGCCAATGCAACCATCATCAAAACCCACCACCACCACCGAACGCCCCACAATCCACAACCACCACTAGCAATAAGCCACAACACTACCAAAATTAGATCAACCACCACTAGCAAACCAAAATCATATCAAACCTAGGACCCAAAAGCAAAAAAGAAAAAAAAGGAAAATGAAACCACTAAGTGGCGTAGTCTGATTAACCTCCTCAACTATGAGTGTTGTTGGGTTTTAATCTGATTAGGCTCCTCATGGCTGGGTTAGCTGGGTTTTCGCTGTGGTGCTAAATTGGTCTCCTCAATGCCACAGAGAGAGAAGAGATGAGAGAGAGTAAAATCAGAGATCTGAGTTTGAGAGAGAGAGAGAGAGAGAGAGAGAGAGAGAGACAATGGGATGGGAGTTTGAGAGACAATGGGATAAGAGTTTGAGAGAGAGGATGAAGCGTATGAAAATTGATACCGAGCTCTATCTATTTAGTTTCTTTAAAAAATCCCCCATTTGATCTTGTTTCTTTGTATATTTTGGTTATTTTTATGTTTTTGGAGGAGAGAGATATAAAATACAAGCAAAAAGACTTATTTACCAATGTTTTTAACAGAGGTGGATAATAGAGACCAAACGGAAACATAGGTGGGTAAAATGTTAAGTTGTAAACCACAGGTAAGTAAGGTAAAAACTGATCAAATCATAAGTGAGTTTATTGTAATTTGCCCTAAATCGGGTGCTGTAGTGTCGTGGTTATCTAGGTCTAGGAAATAGAAAGAAAAAAGTAGTAATTAATAATTAGACACTCCCCCATTAAATATCACACCTACCCCACCTAACCCCAATAATTTGTGTGGGGGAAAGGGATTAAGATATTTCAAATGGTGGAGGGCAAAGGGGGTGGGAGGGGGAGATGAAGATAAGGAGTAATAAAGGAATTGCTAGGATTGAGTTTAGAGAGAGAAGGGATTTGGGTTGGATGAGTAACAGAGAGAAAAACTAAATCTGTTAACTTTTCTAACGTGGACGTAACTTGGATTTTTTATTGATGTGGTTGGTCTTGGTTAGGCCAAACTTGTCATATTATAGGCCATATAAACTTCTCAGTTCACATTGTTTGCCACATTGGCGTTTCTCGTTAGTGAGTTAACAATAGAGACCAAATTGATTGTTAGTTGAAAATAATATGGACTAAATTGACTGCTATCAAAATATAATGACGACATTAATTGTAACCACAAAATATAAGGTTTTCGCCTAATATTTTTAGTAGGAGTATAAAGTGTTTATGTACAACCTGTAAAGCAAAATGGCATCTGAATATTAAAAAAAAAAAAAAAAAAGACAAAATTTAGCTACAAAATTGGTTGTAGCCTTAGGTTACAACTTTACCCAATTTCCTTTTATTGGATGTGAATTTTGACAAATCCACCATTGAATTATATTTTCTTCTTATATCATTCATGTATGCAAAATTTCTAAAAAATTGAAAATCAATAACTATATCATCAATAAATTATTTAAATTGCAAGTTTTTATAGTTTAAAATTATACATAAAATATAAACTTATATACCATATAATAAATAATATTCTGCTGATACAAAATTTGACATTACTTTCCTTCTATTTGGTGTTAAAAATAAATTTACGGCCATGAAACAGACAAAGGAAACTTGGGTTTGTTTGTTGTGTGCAGATAGGTTTACACTTTTATCCTTGAAATTTTTTTATTTGAACAGCTACAGAGCGTGGGCCTTTTGGTCTTTTGGCTCTATCTTATGTGATCTTATTCTTATATCTTTGTTAACTTTTTGGGTCAGCCATGACATGAGGATGGGACACGCGGCGTGGGATAGAAACTGTAAGAGAAAATAAAAAAATGCAAGAAAGAGAAAGTCAGCCATGGGCCAGCTAAAGAAAAAGGTGCGTGATTTTCATTTGGAGAAGAAGAATTCTAGAGAAATTGTTGCGTGATATTAGAGAGAAACGAGAAGAAAAGTAAGCTATCTCTCTCTCTCTCTCTTTCAATTAGGCTCTCTTTCCTTTGAATGGGTTTGGGTTTTGATGCTCTGATTTCCATTCATTTTACTAAAAACCAATTACTATCTAATAGGAATTGAATTCGGCCTTGTTTCAAGATGAATTTCGACGACGACGATTCGTAAGTTCTCATTTTTCACTCTTTTGTTTCTTTCCTTTCACTTCCTCCCTGAAATAAAAAATCTACACATCAAATCGTTTTCTTCTTCCTAACATTTTTCTCCAGTTCGAATTGAATTTGAATATACTTTTTTTTTTATAACTTTTTTTTTCGACATAAATGTTCTGAAAATTGAGTTTAAAAAAAAAAAAAGTATTTTTTAATAAAATTATTTTTTCCCCTATATTTGGAAGCAAACAAAAACAATTTCCTAAATTTTTATTCAGCTTGTTGTTTGGTTTCCAAAATAAAATTTAATGAAAAATAAGTTATGCTTTTTTCTGTTTTCTGTTGACCAAATAAAGTTTTCTTTTGACTTATTTTTTCCTGACACCTTGGTGGGGAGTGAAGGCTTTCTCAATTTAAACGGGAGGACAAGCGTGGAAGTTTTATAGTAATGACTCAGCGGCAGTAAGTTCTGATTTCTCACTCTTTTATTTCTTTCCTTTCACTTCCTTCTGAAATAAAAAGATCTACATATCAAATCGTTTTCTTCTCCTAATGTTTTTCTCCAGTTTGAATTGAAATTGAATATGCTTTTTTTTTTTAACGATTTTTTTTTTATTTCGACATAAATTTATTTGGTTGTAAAAGTTGAAAAACGATTTCCTAAATTTTCTTATTTAGCCTTTTTTTTTTCCCAAAAAAACTTTTTATGTTCATTATTTAACATTCTTTTTTAATATTTATTTTCCTGATAATAACAAAAATTGTAGCTGTTCCTTCGCGTCCAAGATAGCAACTTGGTCTGACAGTCCAACGAATTCCATGAGCGCTCAAAGATTGTCAACATCATCACAATCTTCTTCTTCAACACCTTGGTGGAAATACGATGTCTTTCTCAGTTTTAGAGGGGAGGACACGCGTAGAAGTTTTACGGACCATCTATATGATGCTTTGAAAAGGAAGGGTGTTTTGACCTTTAGGGACGATGAAAAACTTGAGAGAGGAAAATCAATTTCACAAGAGCTCTTGAATGCCATAGCAGAATCCAGATTTGCTATTATCATTTTCTCAAGAAACAATGCATCTTCGACATGGTGCTTAAATGAGCTTGAAAAGATCGTTAGATCCATGAAAGAGACAGGATTGACAATTCTGCCTATTTTTTATGATGTGGATGCATCTGATGTACGAAATCAGACAGGACCTTTTCAAAATGCTTTTGATGATCTCGAAGATCGATTTAAGGGAAATATGGAGAAAGTTGAAATATGGAGAGCTGCTTTGAGAGGAGTGGCTAATCTCGCTGGTTGGCCTTTACAAAATAGGTAATTTTCATGACAAACTTATTTCTTTTGATATATTAAGTTATAAACGACAATAATTCTTTTACATACAAAGAAGTATATAAATAGCTATTGGAATGTATCATAAAATGCTTGATTGAAATATTACATATAGTAGTTAAAATTCTGTTGTATTTTGGAAGTGTGTGCTTCTGTTATTTTTCATTCTTCCCTTTTGTTGTTGTTGTTTTTATTATTTTAAATCAAAAGGAACAGAATGCAGTGCAAATTAAAGCATGGAAAATTATGAATACATATGCAAAAACTAAAGGTGTATGCGCATACACTGTTTGAATTTTACAATTTCATATGTAAAACCCCCTTTTCTTTCCCCATTAGTTTTCTTCAACCACCAATGTCATCAGAGAAACCATAGTTATTAAACCTAGACTGGATGTTGACCTGGTGTATAAGCTGGGTCATTGGTTCAACCAGTGGGTCACCAGTAGAACTGCAAGTTCAAATAATTTTTTTTTAAAAATTATATATATATATATCTCTCTCTCTCTCTCTTATAAGAGTAAGTTTGAGAAATCATAACGTGAATATGTAAATTTAAAAAATTAGACATTTTCCTAAATTGAACTCACCATTATAATTCAAAATCAATGTTTCACAAGCAATAACATTAGAAATTTTATAAAATTCACAAGCCAAATAAACGAATGTCATAAGATTGCAACAAAGTCTTTGCCATATAAAATCTTGTTATATATCTTAAACTTCTGTATGTTAAAAAAAGGCAAATCTCAAACTCTAATGCATATTGCTCTCAGTCTCTCACTAGTTGGTCCAATGACTCAGTTCACATGGATTACAATCTGGGCTTAAACTTGAAGCTCTATCTTCATTGAAAACTCCAACATCAACCTCGTTATTAGATCCTCTTTTTCATTAGGCTCCTCACTCCTAGCTTCATATTGGTTACTAGGATCTCCATCATCATCTTCAACCAACTCTTCCAAGTTATCTACATACATTTAAACTCTTGTATAAGGCCACAAATGAAATAAAAAAGAAAATACATGCACCAGCATAAGTAAATTTAATGTAACAAACTAACCAATATCATTTTGGTTGTCTTGAATTGTACAAGCAGCTAATTCATTTTGGAATGTCCTCCAATTCCTCCATTGTCCAACTTGTTGGCTCATCCTCTAATACCCAATTGGTATTCTCATTAAAACCTTCAAATATAATAGGATCATAGTTTCAATGCTTGAAGTAATTTCTACACAAATTTATTATACACGTGTTAAAAGTTAGAGTTTGAAGGCAATGGAAATTGGAAGGAAGCAATTTAAAAATTAGAGAGTAGCATGTAAATAATAAAGATTAGTACCTTTGCTGCAACTTAGGTTGAAATGGATATGGAGTAGATCATTAAGGCGTTGATGCTCTAATCTATTCCCTTTTTTTTTTTTTTTTTTGGTGAATGTGTTAAAAAATACTCCAATTGCAACCAAAGGATATAACAATTGTCCAACATTATACAACAACAACAACAAAAAATTTAAACTACAAGTAAAATAAAAATAATAGCTAAGAGAATTTACAAAAAAAAAAAAAAAAAAATTTCAATTTATTTATAGCCATCATAGGGGGTGGCTCACTAATGTAGTAACTAAGTCACTAACTACAACTCTCTAGCCGTATCATAATTGATCTATACATACAACATCAAAATTCACAGTTAGTATCAGTAAAATTCTACCAAACACAAGTTACACAATACATAATAGATTAATTAATTGGTCTAATGTTTATCTCATAAACACTTACTACAAAGGTGCTAAAAGCCTTATAACTAAATTGATATTTCTTTGTGAGTCCAGGTTCAAAGAAAGCAAACATAGCATGTAAACTAAGTTAAAACATAGTATAATTTAGAAATTCAGAGCAAAGTGAGTAAAATAAATCAAATATTGTTAAAGTAAGAAAGCAAACATCAATGAAAAAATGTAAAATAAAGGCCCTCAAAATGAAGTACCCAAACAACCAAACAGCAAAATATGAAGAAGAGAGCCACGATTGAGAGTTTCAATAGGGCTTAGACTTCCATAGCTGATTGAGAGAATTGTGTTGGTGTTCTAGGAGAAACACCTTAGGGTTGGGGGGTTTAGGTTAGCTTAAATTTTCATTTTATCTTAAAATTAAATTTTCATGGTGGACATGTCTCTATTTTTTAATTATTATAATTTTTTTAACGTTATCTTTGTCATTGATTTCTAACATTTTATGGAGAAAAAAATTGGAGAGTGGAATGTTGTATCTGTGAGGGGTATTTTCATTAAGTCAGTCTCATAAAATTACTCACATGTGTCACATATATATGTGAAAAAACTCTAGGACGAAGCCCAAAAGAATTCATTTTAGTGGAAACTTTAATGATTTAGATGTAGTAATAGAAACTTTGTGTACTAAATTGTGAAAGGACCAAACCATAAGGGTAAATTATAATTACTCTATATATTTTGACTTGCTTTGGTAAGATAAGTTTACACACTAACTTCTCTGGTCAAAGTCCAACTCTAATTTCTTTTCCTTTTTTTTGTTTTTATTTTTTTATTTTTTTATAGAAATAGTACGTACTGGTTTTATTCATGAAACTGGAACATTAGCAACAACAAAATGTAAAATATCTGGTGGAATAGACTCCATCCAGACTAGCAAAGGAAAAGAAAATGGTTGTTTGTTTAGACCCCTTAAAACAGATTGTTTAACCTAATTAATTAGCTAAGTGATTACTTAGGTTAATTATGAGATCTAGGTTAAACAATGATAAATCATATCATGCACAGCAGCGAAAAAGTAAATAATACACAGATATGATCACTCAGGAAAACCAATGAAATGAACCGTTTTAAGGTAAAAACCTAGGGAGGATTTGACCTAATTATCCTCAAGGTAAAAAAAATCCACTAAAAGAGAATTGAAGTTTTTATAATAAAATTTAACCCTAAATCTATTACTATCTCCAATAGTAAGTTATTGGCATGACCACGTGCAAGCTCCGAATACACGGACTCTTTCTCTCTTGGATTTGCTTTGCACAAACACCCATGTTTGTGACTTTGAAATCTCACTCAAAGGTTTAGCAACACAAACTTTCCAGTTTGTGACTCCAAGACCACCCTTGAAGGTTTAAATCTCTAGCACCTTTGATAACTAGTGATGGCAGCAACTTCTACAAAACCAGATCTTGAGATTCTTCAAGGAATATTGCTGGTAGAAGACTTGAGAGAGATTTGGGTACAAAAACCCTAGATCTACAATAGGAGCCACAAGATGCACTCTTCTCTCTCTAAAAACCCCAGCTAGGGTTAGCTTATAATGTCCTTTAAATACTGCAGCAAGCAGATTACGATTTGGACTTCAAACGGACAAGTTTGGGCTAATGGGCCAAACAAAAAATTATGCAGATACGATTCTCGATAGGTCGAACTTGACATATTTTGAATTCTTGAACCTGCAGAACCTTGAGCATTGTCTAATAAATCCTACAGACTCTAAGATCCATATCTAGACAAGTTTGTGCTCACAGTTTGCCAATTGTTCTAAACTTTTAGAACCTAACAAAAGCCTAGCTCCAAAATTATATGATTGGGCAATCATGGACAACCATTCAACGATTCCTCTAGACTAGCCCTTCGAGAATTTAAGTTAAACGAACACCACTTTTGAAGATGTTTGTAACTCAATATGATGTTTTAACGATCCAAAATTACCTTTCTTCTCCAAAAAAAAAAAAACAAAAAAAGAAACGATCCAAAATTACCCTAAGCCAAGTTATAGACTGGATTAAGTTCATGGTGAACATGTCAGCTGTTTTCAGAATGATTTAGCTATGGCTCAATTACATTTTTTGTGTTAAATAAAATCCTTAAAAGCATATTTTAACCATTTTATTCACAAACCAATTGTTTACATAAGTATTATTCTAATTTATGGTCAATCAATGCTAACCTAAGTAATGCTATTAACTTGCTTTCCCATACTGATATTTTTGCTGCTAATAATATGTCCTGCTTCTCTCCATCTTTCGCTGCCTTTTCAATTTTCTTTTTGGTTCGATAATTGGGAAGGCCCTTAATTGTTTCTTGGGAAAGAATAACAATTGCCTATAAGTTATCAACACGGATCTGTTTAAACTGAAAATAACATAAACTACAGCTCCCTACCAGCTGTCCATTTAACATGTATATACAATTATTTTACGGGTGGTTCTATCCATGTTGCTTGAGCTAATGAATTCATATTTATTTGACCACGGAGTATTATTGGCCAACATTTTCTTCCTTCCACACGCTTTTATGATTGGTTTGGACCGTCACGTAATTATTGTTCTATCTTTCCTGTAGGCATGAAGCAGAATTTATCCAACACATTGTGGAAGTGATATTACATAAATTGAGTTCATGTTTTTCAAGCATTCCCACCGACTTGGTAGGAATAGATTCTTCAGTGGAGGAATTGTTGACTTCATATTTAGGTTTTATGAACGATGTTTACATGATAGGGATTTCTGGTATGGGGGGACTGGGGAAGACAACTCTTGCTAGAGTTGTTTATGATAAGTTTCGCAATCATTTTGAAGCTTCTAGCTTTATTGCTAATATTAGGGAAGAGTCAGAAAAATGTGGTTTGCTTCCATTACAAAAGCAGCTACTTGCACAAATTTTGGAGGAAAGAAATATAGATATATGGAATGTATATGGGGGAGTTGACATGATCAAGAAAAGGA
This sequence comes from Quercus aquifolioides, assembly GCA_019022515.1. Classification (NCBI taxonomy): domain Eukaryota; kingdom Viridiplantae; phylum Streptophyta; class Magnoliopsida; order Fagales; family Fagaceae; genus Quercus; species Quercus aquifolioides. Next base: position 79,175,349 of record CM032333.1, read on the forward strand.
TACATCATAAGAAAGTTCTACTTGTCCTTGATGATGTTAATCAATTGCACCAATTAAAAATGTTGGCTGGAGAGCATGGCTGGTTTGGATTGGGGAGTTGGATCATCATAACAACTAGAGATCAACATTTGTTGGTCCAACATGGGGTGCATAAAATATATAAGCCTAATGGACTAAACCATGATGATGCCTTAAAACTTTTTTGTTTGAAAGCCTTCAAAAATGAGCAACCCCAAGAAGGTTACATGCAGCTCTCCCAAGATGTTGTATTCTATACTAAAGGCCTTCCGTTAGCTCTTGAAACTTTGGGTTCTTTTTTGGTTGGAAGAACAATAGATGAATGGCTAAGTGCATTGGAAAATTTTAAAAAAATTCCTAAAAGAGAAATATTTGACATACTTAAGGTAAGTTACGATGGACTAGAAAGAATGTGGCAAAATATATTTTTGGATATTGCGTGTTACTTTAAAGGGGAGAGAAAAGATCGCGTTATAGAGATATTAGAGAATTGTGGTTTTGATGCACGAATTGGTATAAGTGTACTCATGGATAAATCTCTCCTAAGCATAGAAAATAAAAAATTGTGGATGCATGATCTTCTACAAGAAATGGGTAGAGAAATTATTTGTCGAGAATCACCTGACGAACCTGGAGAGCGTAGCAGATTGTGGCTTTGTAAGGATTTGTTTCATGTATTGACAAATGCCACGGTAAGAATAATAGCAAAACTAGAATTTTATTTCAGTTACATGATTATAATAACATAAATTCATTCATTAAATTAGTTTTTTTTTTTTTTTAAATGATCCAATAGATAAGCAGTAACCTAAGTACTTAGGTAATGAAATATAAAATACAAATTTTCATTTAAGATGCTAATATTAACAAATTGTCTTTGACGATTTCTTATATTTTACTCTGAAGACATAATGTGATTGTGTCATTGATTAAAGATTCGAATTCAATTTCGTGATTCAATCAACCAATCTTTCAATCTATAATGAAAGGCTTTTTTTTCTTCTTCTTCTACTTTCTTTTTTTTTTTTTTTTTTCAAAACATCGTTTATGGCCTTCATTTCTTTTTGTTTTTTTCCTTATCATTTTAAAAGAAATGTTGTAATTTCCTATATAGATTTTTTTTTTTTTTTTTGGCTCTAAAAGGCACCTTTTAGTTTTAATGTATAACTATAAGAATAATATATAACAATTTTAATATATGAATTTTAAACACCATTCTGATGTAAACTTTTAATAAATCTATCTTAATAACTTTTCTGCTAATAGGGCTCGTAGTACACTTTTCTGTTTTTTATTTTTAGATTAGAAGTTGGTCCCACCATTTGAGGGCTTCTTTTGGTGGAAGCGGAGAGGGGAAAATTCTTAGGTACTCTAAAGAAATGGTGCTCATTCCACTCACATTTGTGCTAGATCCTAATATGAATTTAATGTGTACCATGAATGTGAGAGAAGAGAACACTATTCTTTGAGAGTACCTAAGAATTACTCTTGGAGAGGAGGGGATACATAAAAGAAATTATTTCTCAAAGGCTCAAATAAACCGCAATTTTCCAAGGGTCCACCAATGGTTAAGAGGAGGTTATACATTTGGAAAACACGGTGTATCTATTTTCATCTCTTTTGACACAATATAAACATGAGTAATTCTAGTTTTCTTATCTTTTGTTGTGCAATTAATTCACTGATTGTTTGCTTTTGATTCTCAGGCAACAAAAACAATTCAAGCCATAGTCCTAAACAGTTATGAATGTGAAAGAGACTGGAATTTTGAAGACTTTCCTGAAGTTTTTTCAAAGATGTATAATCTTAGATTGCTTAAAATTCACAATGTGCACATCCCGAATGGCCTCACTACTACTACTTATTATTATTATTATTACTATTATTATTTCTTTTCTTTAGGAGTAGCTTCAATGCACTCCCATCCTATTTGAGACTTTGAGTTTCCTCCTTTCATTAATAAAATTTCCTTATTATGAAAATTTTATTTATCTTATTAAAATAAATTCTATGTTTAATGGAATTTTATTTATTTATTTATTTTTGACAGTATTTGGACAAGCTAAAATGCATCAATCTTCAAGATTCCTATGACCTTATTCAAACACCTGACTTCTCAGGGGTTCCGAGACTTGAGAGACTAAATCTCACATGCTGTAGAAATTTGGTTGAGATCCACCCATCTATTGGACGACTTAGTAAGCTTAATGTTTTAGATCTTCAAAGTTGCAAATCTCTTACCAATCTTCCGAGCATGACTTCTAAAATGGAGTCCCTTACAATTCTTAATCTTTCTGGCTGTTCAAATATCAAGAAGATTCCGGAATTTAAGGGGATTATGAAAAGCCTATCAGAACTTTATTTGGGTTGTACTGCTATCGAGAAACTACCCTCATCAATTGAGTGCTTGACTTCCCTTACTTTACTAAATCTAGAATACTGCAGAAATCTCGAATGTCTTCCAAGAAACATAACTAGTTTGAGGTCACTTGAAATACTCATTCTTTCCGAATGCTCACGCCTTGCCAACTTGCCTGATAACCTTTGGAAAATGAAGTGCTTAAAGGAACTTGATTTGAGTGGAACTGCCGTTAGAGAAATTCCCTCTTCCGTTCTTGTCTTGAAAGATTGTGGATGTGGAGAGCCATTAGAGAGTAATTTTTCTGTGAGGCCTGAGTTTTCCCTAAAACAACTTAAATTGAGTAGGATGTCTCAACTTGAAGGAATAGGGCTTAATGGTATTGGCTGCTTCTCCTCATTAAAGTATTTAACACTAAGTGGAAACAGTTTTGTCAACCTACCTGCAAGCATTAGTCAACTTCCGAAACTGGAAGCTCTTGATTTGAGCAACTGCAGTATGCTTCAATCATTGTCAGACCTTCCATCAACCGTGAGATATATAAATGCTCAACATTGTTATTCCCTAGAACCATCACTAACTAAACCACTAGTACTGTTTGAACCCAGCATTTTTCCAAACTCCAAGTGGCGTCCAGATAATGAGAGTGTAAGCAGTGTGGCATATACAATATTGAACCGTTACTTACAGGTAATGTCTTCTCTCTCATGCATCTGATGCATAGTATATAACACCTCCTCTCTCTCAATGTTAAATGAAGTTAACATTTTTTTTTTTAATGGTACAGGGAATTCGTCCAAAAGCTGGAAATGAAACTCCTACCAAAAGGAAAGCGGATAGATCTGGAACTGAATTTCAGATAATTATTCCCAGAAATGAAATTCCGCATTTGTTAACGCATCAAAACTTAGGCAAATCAGTATTCATAAAGCTGTCTCCAAATTGGTGTAATAGTAGGTGGATGGGATTTGTTCTCTGCCTCCAAATTTCATATTCTCCTAATTCTGTTGATGAGTTTGATGTTTCCGGTGAGACATTTGGTTTTAGAGCTAATGTGATAAGCCTTGGTGATAGGTCTCGCGGTCATTATGCCTCTGAAATTTTCTTTAAGGTTTCATTTAGTTTGGACCACATTTGGCTATTGTATTTGTCTCGTGATGATTGGCTTGCTACAGTTCCGAATGGTTATCAATGCAGTCAGATTGAGGTTAAATTTGAGACCTCTAGCCCACACACTGAGGTGCCGATGTGTGGAGTCCGTTTGGTATACGAAGAAGATGTGGAAGAGATTAACTCAGAAATTGCACAAGAAGCACAAGGTAGTCAAGCTTCTGAAACAAAAAAGAAAAAAAGAAAAGGAAAGATTCTCCAATGAAGGGTAATGACTCTCAAAACATCCTTCCTGTTACAAGTCTTTAATAAATAACCAAAAAAAAAAAAAAAAAAAGACTGTTTTATCTTTTTTCCTTTCGAGATGTAGAGTTGGTTTCGTTGCTGACAAGTACAATCCAATCCTTTTTCTTTTAACAATCCTAGGACACATCCAATTTTACACCCAGAGTGCGAAGACTTTTGCTTACAAATTTTTTGTTTTTTTGTCTCAGGTTTTTTTGCTTCAGTGATTTTGCTGTAAGGTAGATGGTTCAGTCCTATTTTGGCATCCAATTTGTAAGTTTCAGATATTTTTTATATTCACCTTGTGCTCGCAAATGTTGGACATTTTTTCCTGACAAATTTTTGAACTGCCAAAATTAGAGACTTATTTTCTTCTCTACATGTCATTGGTGTGATGCCTAAGCAGGCAAGAAGCAACTCCAATTACTCACTCAACAGTATGAGCGAATTATTAATTGCTTTCTTTTCATTTCTTGTTTTTTTTTTTTTAGAGTATCATAATAACTCAAGCTCTCACATATTTGTAGATGATGATGATGAAGATTGGCATTTCTGCAGAAGATGACGCTCAGGTTCTGTTTATACTTCGACTGGCTGCTAAATAAGGAGGATTTTGATAGCATGAATTTCAAATGAGTCTACTGCTATTGGATGTGCACCTGCATATATTTCAGTCAGCCAGACCATGTTTTGGATTTTTTTTTTCTCTAAATCATAGTATGTTTTAATGAATTTGTATATCATTTCAGTCATAATGGTTTAAATTATTCAAATGACATATCCATGCATCTTGTTTGATAATGTCAGTGGAGTCAGGATATATATTTTTTTTTCAGGGGATCTATTCCCTCATAGATAGTGAATTATATGGTTTTAGTTACAATGATTTTCATAGGCTAAATTTCAAGTGAGGCTAGTTCTATTGGATGACTTACAAGTAAAGTTTCCCACACTTATCTAATGTAAGTGGCTTTGAGTTAATGTCTATGAGACAATGAGTTGTGAACTTGGGACAAAACTTTAGAAGTGATCTGTTTTTATGAATCTAGCTATAGTATCAAATAAGCATTAATTTTATTGTTTAGTCTTGAGCATTTTCCTTGCAATTCAAAGTTGAATGTTTCAACAAAGTTTCTTCTTTAGAATATAACCTGTTAATGGTTATGCTTGCCATTAAACTCTCTGTTATATTCTACTATGCATCAGGGGTTGTTAGAAGATGAGGCTGGCATCATGTAGGACCCCATGTCAATCTTGGGGCATGGTATCTAGGTGGGAGTCTAGACTGTCTAGTATGTGCCTCGTGGCCTTCGTTGTACAATTCAGAGGGAAAGATCAGATTATTGACAGGATCTACAGTACATGCATTTTACTTGTTCTTGGGTCAAGTTACACTAATAGGCAAAAACAGGTTATTAGTTAAAAAAAGTCTTCATTTCTACAAAATTGACCCCAACCTCTCTCTTTTTGTGCAATTTATGATCGTTAGGATACAAATTTGGAACCTTAGAGCATTTACATCAGCCAGTCTAAATTTTTCCTTTTATTTTAGCATAAGAATCTACTTTTTCTATTTTATACAGTCACTTTTACAAAACACCCACGTAAGGAAAAACTGGTTAAGGGAAACATTCTACATTCTAGGCTTGTTAGACCAAACTAGTTTTGAATGCTTAGTTCGATTTATGATATTTCAGCCTTTCAAACATCAAAAACAAGAGAGAATATTTGAGTGAACTGAGTAGGATGGGAAAATAATTTATTTGTAAGTTGTTACCCAGGACTCAATTTTGCATGAAACTAATTTTTGTTCAATACTTCAATTCATTACATTTGTATTTGTATTGAGAGTTAAAAAGGGGCCAAATACTCATTCATCACTCTTTATTTTGATAATAACAAGACATTAAAGTTTTCTTTGTCTACTTGCAAAGAGAGAGTGAGAGAGAGAGAGAAATGAAAACTTATATAAGAAGTTACACGGGAAGGCGTGGCTTTAATTTTATATTTTTGTTTTATTATCTTAAAAAGACACGGGAAAACGCTAGAAAGCATCGAAGGTACTGGTTAACAAGGATTGTCATTGAGAAAATGAAGAAATTATTTGCCTTAATGCCTGTTGTACTTCCTTGAGAATTTGCTTGAAGTTTGATTTGAGATTTGTGTGATTTTAGTTTATTTATTTATAAATTTGATAGTTGGAACCTAGGAGTTTAAACTTTAAATGCCTTCAATAAGAATATTTAGAAGATAAGAACTAGTTAAGTTAAAAAGTCTAAGCAAAATTTGTGTGATATATTGTTAAATGGAAGGAAAATTAATTAATTAATTATTATTATTATTATTATTTTTATTTTACATTTACAAATGATAATATACACTTTACATTGTCGATTAAATAAATATGTACACCATTATACACATTTGTATGAATAATATACAATATTGCATATTGTGTATTGTTAATACAAATGTGTACACTTTACTTGAACCATAAATGTAAACATATAAAGGTTAATAAATCGGAAGTTTTAATATTAAAATTAACTATTTTTTCATTTTTTATAAAAATACTTTTAAAAAGATTTTTTCCATTGTCCTGGATTAAATGGAATTATTAAGATTTTAAAAGATGTGCAATCAGCTAATAACATATGTCAAGATTGGGAGAAAGAGCTTGGCTTCATTGAATGGGACAGAGAGGAAAAGTGAAGTTATTAAAAAGCATAATAAGCCGTAATCATAAATGCCCAAATTTTGAAGTGTGCCTCATTAGTCATTTTTATCAAGACACAACAGAGTATTTTCAATTTCAATCATAGATGAAAAGAGATCTGATTAGTTAGACTAACTAAATTACTTTTGTGGGTAAAAAAATCAAATTAACCTTTTGGAAATATTCAACTTATAAAACAAGCTTGATCATCGTTAGTTCTTAGTACAAAACAAAACAAAGCACTGAGAGAAATAGTACAGATTATCAAGAAAAAGGCACGTTACCCATGGACCACGGTGAATGTTTATTATTTAAAGAGTGAGTCAGTGCCACGACTATTTTCACAACTTTACCTATGCTTGTTCATGTGGTAACTTGTGAGTGATGGAATTATGAACCTACATAAATCTATTATTTTCTCCTACTACTTACAACTCATAACATCAGCGAGTTGCGACCAAATTTGTAAAAATTGTTGTAATAGTAGACTTACTCTTATTTAAGGAGTATTAATAAATACTCTTTTTAAATATTTAATATATAATTTTCGAAATAAAAGGCAATGGTGAAATAATTAACAGGAAAAGGCGATGTGAGAGAGGATGACCGTGATATAATCATCTAATGTTATTTTAAAAAATCATTATAAATACCTCATTTTATAATCAGACTAATATTCAAATTTCTCAAAAACCTTGGTCTAGGGGGTAATATTGTAATTTCACAAATTTCAAGGTTAAAAATTGAAAAAAAATGTCATTTCATGCAATCACAAGGCTTGAGAATTTTACCCAATGGACAATTAGAATTTCCAAAGATATTAAAACAATCACTTTTCATATAGGAAATCAAAACTCTAGATTGAAAATACTGAAGAATAAAATATCATTAATTGAAAAATATCCTTGAAATGGACTAGAATGCAGACGATTGTAATTGATTTTTTTTTTTTTTTGGGAGAAAAAAAGGGTAATTGATTTTAATTGGTCTTTTAAATAGAAACTATAATCAATTAGGGGTGTCAATGTTCGACCCAACCCGCGAACACGACACGAACCCGACACGGATTTTTTCGGGTTAGGGTTAGGCCTTAATGGGTTTGGGTCATAAACAGGTCAACCTGAAAGCGACACGATAAGAAATAGGTCATAAATGGGTCAACCCGTGTAACCCGCAATAGACACGTTTGACACGCCAGTTTATTTGTGTTAACCCGAAATGACCCACTTAACACAACCCGTTTAGCTCATATAACAAATAAATATTTATTTTATTCTAGATTTGTCAAATACCTTGTATATCCAACATATATTTTAAATTTAAAAAGAAAAGTGAGTAATTACAAAAATTTACAAGGGATATAATTGGAAATTGAAACTTTACAAACCTTAGAACTACTAATATATATATATATATTTTGTGACATAGAACTTACACAAATGAAATTGGATGAGCTTGTGGAAGATGTTATGAATTTGGACATCAACAAAGAATCTATGGATGATAATCGTGGTCATAGTCAGGATTAGTCTACTGTTTGCTCAAATTATTTCAATATTGATACTTAGCATTTGGCGAGTTTCAAGAATATTATACTTTTGTTGAACTATGTTATTTTATTTTGTGAAACTTTGTTATTTTGAATTTGGGTTAAAGTGTATGCACTTCTTTTGGAGTGTAAAGAATTTATTTCTAGATGAATGTTATATTTTTGTTGAATTATATTATTTTGAATGTGGGTTGAAGACTTGAAGTGTATGTATTGCTTTTTGGGATGTAAAAATAATTATTTCTAGATAGATGTTATATTTAATATTATGCAAGTTGAAATGGGTTGTGTTTCATTTGTGTCAACTCAACACGACTCGTTTATTAAGCGTGTCAAATGGGTTGGGTTAGGTTAACCCATCTTATTAACAGGTTGGGTTAGGGTTGAAAGATCATGACACGATTATTAAATGGGTCGGGTTAGGGTTGAACCATTTAGTTGAATACCCTTACCTCGACACGACACGAACTCGACACGCTAACCCGAATTGACACCCCTATAATCAATTACCTAAAATTCTCATTAGTCCAATCAAAAACAAGGATGAGCATAAATGCATGGAATGGAAATTTAGAACATAATTGAGAATTTAAATTTATAAATTAATTATTCCTTTTCACAAATGAATAATTAATTTGATAATTTAAAAACCTAGTCTCATTTAATTAGAAAGCCCATTTCAACATTTTGATGACAGGACATCACATCTTAAAAACATTGTCTTATCAAATAAAAAATAAAAATAAAAAATCTTAAAAACATTGAGTAATGTCTTCTCAATAAAGCAAAACAAACAAACAAAAAATTGATCAATTTTTTTGTTTGTTTGTTTTGCTTTGTTGAGAAGACAGTACTCAAAGTATTTAAGATTTTTTTTTATAAGACAATGTTTTTAAGATTAAATGGTTGGTTGTTTTTCTTTTTAAAAGCCCAAACTTAGGTTTTAGTTATTTTAATTAAAAATAAACGCATTGTTGCATTGACTAATAAAATACAAGCAATGTTATCATTTAAATTTAATGTACCTACATGTTTAAATTTGATTGTAGAACCTAATACTACCACAACTGTTAAGGATGAGAATATCTTCGAATGATACAAATAATATCGAGACACAGTAGAGCCTACCTTTCTAATTCTTATCAATAGGCAATCAACTTTTAATAAGGTAGACGCATGGACGTTACTTTCTCTTCTTGAACAATTTCTTTTTTCCCTTTTGCTAGTAATTAGTCTTTTGGTCCTTTAAGATTCTAAATCAAAAGCTAAAGAACCTAAATTCTACCACTTAAGAAGTATACTCCGGTTTCTAGATGACTTTTTCTAGTGAGTATGAAAGCTCAAACCCCCACCAATAATTAATTACATATTTAAATAACACAATTATTTGTTGCCATACTTGCAAGAAATGTTTTTGACAGCTGAAAAACATGAAAAGAAATTATAGCAATACATTTATCAATCAGCCAGAATTTCTTTTTGACTTATTGGATCCTTGTTCATAAAGCTTTTCGACATTTTTTCTTCCAAGGGGTCGGCTGTTAACTTATTATATGTATTAAGGACAGAAAGTTATGGCATAGTCAGCCCCACCAGTGCAAGTAAAGATGCTAGATTTATCATCATAAGCATAGCTATAAGCTTGTGGACATTGGTCCTTGAAAATCCTTGAATAGTTAGATGGCGAGCATGTATTTGGCGAACCAAAATCACCTGTACAACAGTATTGTGGCTGATTGAATGCCAAACATGCACTCTTGCAAGCAATTACACTACCATCTGACGCTTTCACAGCCAACTCGAGAGGACAAACTTTGTTCACATTAGCTCTGCAGCTTGTGGTATTACACCCTTCTTTTCCACCATGGGGGGTTACTGAGATTGGCAAATTAAAGCCATCCACAAGACTAACATCATAGAAATCTCGTCCACCATTTGTTGCAACTGTGAATTCCACTAGGGATGCTGGTGGAATTGCACCAGCACCATTGCATGCTATTTGACCTGATCCACAGTCTCCACTGCTGCAACTAAATTTTCCAGAGTGGTCCTTAGAACATTGATATCGTGCCCAAAACCGACCAGACCATGGGGGATGGACATTAAGAGAGGATGAAGCACCGGAAGCTAACTCCAAACCGGTTAATAGAGATAACTGAGGACCGCCGGAGCCAGTTAAGGTTCCTGGCCAGATTGTGAATGGGCAGTTGTTTGTGATTGCAAATGTAGCTGAGTGAGCCCCTAAATGTACAAAGAGGGGAGGGGGGTTGGTGAGTTCACGTATTGCATGCATTAATTAAAATCATTGTATCTTATAGTCAACAGAATATCATATATAGTTGGTTAATTTATGTGAAAATGTACTTAAATTGATGTAAAGTATGATGAAAAAAAAGAGAGATAAAAATTGAAATAGCGTGCCTGAAAAGTATAGGGAGGCCAAAGTGAGGAGAAAGACCACTCGAATCCCCATTGATGAATGTTTTGATTTATCTAGAGGTTTATAAGAGCAAGTATAGATAGAGGATAGAAAGAGGTGGTGGTATATATAGAGGGATCTGATCACAGATCTAATAGTAAATAATGTAAACCCTTTGATATTAATTTACTATTGTAATATAGATATAATCATGTGTGTTTTACGGCTTATCTCATATTGAAAGTTTACAAAATATGTTGTCGGCATACGGTGTAATACAAATACCAATAAATAAAATGATTTAGAGAATCTATAGATACATAGCTAGCTCTAAAATATATATGCATATTTATGCTTGCAAGGCATGTGACACTTGGATACACGTATGATCAGGATCATATTGTAATTTGTTATTTTATTAACATAAGATGGGATGCATTAGATCATAATCAGTAAAAAAATTTATCTAATACAAAATAATTGATTTTTAAAAGATAATTATTTTATAGGCCTATATCATTCACAATTTTAGTAAGAAATTCTGTTAAAATGAAATTTTATATTTGTTTTTTTGCAGTTAATAGATTTGTTGTATTCTAGAGGTAAATTAGTCTTAACTCGACAACAAGCTCTTTCAAGTGTGGACACTTATCCCCTAAAAAACAGAGTGTGGTCAACACGTCTCAAAGTCATATTATTTTTTGATTCCTTATCAATTTCCTCAATGATATGTCTAATACACAGCCTAATGTTCCAAGAATTTTCCATGATGTTACATCATTATATATGAACTTTTTGGTCTGATTTGTTAGTATATATAACATCCTCCAATGCTTTTATTCAATGAACTAAAGGGACATGTACGTTGTCACGTGTAAGTAGACTCCAAATAATGTTAAGTGAGAAGTTTGGTACAACAACAATTTAATAGACAAACTATGTTTTCGGTCCTTAAACTTCCAATAACATGTTCAAATAGTTCATATTAAAAAAAAAAAAAATGATATGTCCACAACATTTTTACAACAAATCCTAAGTGGCAGGTTGTTACTAGTTGTTATTGTTGGGGCAAAAAAGTAATCTTAATGTTATGTTCAAATCTATATATTACTAAAAACTGAAGCGCAATATTTAATGTTGCTACGCTCACATTGAGACACATTAGCAGCCATGTCATTTCCATAATCTTTTTTGAATTTGTCCTACAATTTTAAAATTATTTTTATTAATTTTAAAATGCTGATTAATATAGAATAAATTTCAGCTATATCTCCACCATAAAGCCCACTTCTTCTAAATTTAATTCCACCATAAAGCCCAAACCCAAACCTTTTCAACTGAAATCCTCTCTAAAACCCTTTGTTTTCACGCTTTAAACTTTTTTGATTTTTCCTTTCCTTTTGTTACACGGTTTCAGTTTCCTGTCTCCTCACATTTTAGTTCTTTCCCCTTCCCTTTCAACGGTTTCACATTCTCCCCATGTTTTAATTCTTTCCCCTTCCTCACCTTTTGTTCTACGGTTTCACATTAAATTCATGTCAACCTCACTCCCTTCTGGCAGCAGCCTTTCTATCTTCCTTCCTTCCTATCTTCTTCTTTTCACATTATATAAATACTAACAAAAGTTGCTAAGGTATCTCTAATCTCAGTTCCTTTTTTCTCTGTTATTTTGCTTTGTGTTTTTTTTCTGAAAGTTCAATATGTGTATAAAACACCCTTAAACATTTAGACCCCAAATTATAAAATATCAATTCAAGCTTATAATCAAACAATTAATATGCGGAACATGAACATAAGCCAATCACAGAATTGATAACTAATCTAAGCCAAATATAAATACATCCACAACAGTAAATATAAGGCAAAAATAAAGGAAAGGAAGATGCAAACACATGGACAACACACGATGTGTTATCGAAGAGGAAACTGAAGTCCTCGGCGTAAAACCTCTCCGCCGCCCTCTAAGTGGTAAATAATCCACTAAAGAATGTAGTTGGGATATATGAATAGCAGAAGACCCTCCAAACCTAATCTACCCAAGCACCTAAGTCCTCCAAGCTTCTTGCTCCAACGAGGTTGCGCCGAACCTATTTCTTCTTTAGCTTCTCGGATTTCGCTACTATACCATAGCATCAACCAATGTATACTGGTTCCTTCCAAACTACTTCCTAACAGCACCAAATAAGCATTCTCATAGACATGGGTGTGGTGAGATAAGGATATGGCTAAAGGCCTCTCAAGAATGTAACAATGGAGAGGAAAAGAGTAGAGGAATTTGTGGAGTCTCTAAGGTAAAGATTGGGGATGAGGCAATCTTGTTTTTCTCTAGGGTTTCTCTCACAAAATTCTTTCTGGAAGCTCTCTCAATTTAGTGGGTATAAGGGTCTATATATAGTGATTTGTGTTTGGAATACGAAGAGACAGTTTTTGCCAAACAGGGCTGGTTGGCAGCTTGACCTCGCGGCTTGTCCAAGTCGCGAGTTCAAGTTGCGAAGTAACGGCCTAGCTAGCCTGGGACTTTTGTCCTGTAGTGCGACAATTGGTGCGATCCTTCAGCTCCCTTGTGTGCATTTCACGTGCCTGCATTTGGCGGCTTGCCAGTCGCAAGTCCTAGCCGCGAAACTCTGCCTTCTTGCACATACTTGAGCTTTTCTTCACATCTTCTCACACACTACCCTTACAATAATCCCACCTAAATACAAGGTTACTAAGTGCTAAATTACAAGCAAATTGGCATGGAATAAAGCCAACAAGATGGTTGATAAATTTCAACCTTACATTTTCCCTTCTTATGGCCTCTTTCGTGCTTTAGGGTATTGAATTTTTTATTGTTGGGTTTGTTCGTTTTGAGTTTTTAGATTGCTGGGTTTTAAATTCTATGTGATTCAAACAACTTAGTCTGACTCTGAGTTCTTAGTGTACTGTTGTGGTGTTTGCTTCCGCTGTTTGTTTAGTGTGACTCTGAATTCCTGGTGTTTGAATTTTATGCAGTAATTTTTCTGCATAATTGTGTTTATTATGGTCTTTGGTTTAGACATGGTTTATTCCGGCAGTAGTGATGAAACTGTTCCGCTATGGGACTACCATACGTTCAATCATCAATGTGCTAATGTGATTAACATTGGTGACACTAAAATGAGTAATGTTTTGCTCTCAATGATCTGTTCTTATTTTGCAATTGTCACTTTTTTTTTCTTTTGTTCATTTTTTGTTTGCTCAGTTCATTTTTCTTTTGCTCAGTTCAGGTGCTGAATACAATCTTAATGGACTTGCTGCCTAGGAAGTTGTTAACGAATTGCTTTTCAACATTGGTGACATTATAATGAGTAATGTTTTGCTCTCAATGTGTTGTGAAGGTGAACATTAACAAAGTAATGATTTGTTCTTATTTTGCTATTGTCACTTTTTTTTTTTCCTTTTGTTCATTTTTGTTTGCTCAATTCAAGATGTGATCTAGAATTGGCATATTGGTATTGTTGTGGGTGTGGATATCGAAACAGGTGTTGAATACAATCTTAATGGACTAGCTGCCTAGGAAGTTGTTAACGAATTGCTTTTAGCTGAGGTAGAGGGTAGACCTAAACTTCTTTGCTAACCGTTTATCATCGGAATTGGACATCTATTAATTGGACTTTTGGATTCATAAACGAGTTAGATTTGAATCAGTTAATGTATCTGGTTTGAGAAATTATATAATATTTTGAGATGCAATTCACTATCACCAGCATTGTCAGCATATATGCACATCGTAGCTACTCTTACAGCACATGATTCCTAGTGTTTAAATTTTTTGCAGTAATTTTCCTGCATAATTCTGTTTATCATGGTCTTTGGTTTAGAAATGATTTAATATTCATGGTTTCAATTTTAAGAATTTGTGAATTCGTGAAACTCAAGTCACTATGCAAGCATTTTTATGTTATTAGCATTAGAACATCCCTCACATGCCATTTCAACGATTGTCTTCTCAACCTAAACATTAGTGCTCTAGAAATCAGTTAGGGTATGTATGTCGTTAGTGATGGATTTATTATATTGAACTTTATGCCAATGTGAACTGAGAATTCTTTAGTGCTGGAAAAAGTACTTTTCTGTTTGTTTTTTTTATTTGATTTCTTTTATCATTCTTCTTTATGACTAAATCCTGTTACAAAAATTCTTTTTCTCATGGGGCCCTTAACTTTTATTCTCTAAAAGCCGGTTCATATGGAATTCTTTTATCTCCAAAGAATATGGTGAAAAGGAAAGCATTAAAAGAACAATTACTCCTCCAATTGATTTCTTTTTCATTTTCCTTTTAATTTAATTGTGCTGAGAGGTTTCAAATCTAATGTCTAAGCTATGGATTGCAAAGAAATCATTCCTTCCAAAACGAGATATGGAGTGGTTCTTCTTTTGTCTTCAATAACTGATTTGGATATTAATTAATTTTTAGCTATTTCAAAATTATTAATAATTTATTTATATACACAACTTATGCAGGGTTTATGTTTGGATGGCTCTCTTTATGTTTCTTCTTGCAATATTCAATGCTTGCACTGTCATCAATAGATATCCAATTTAAGTTAGTGATATATAGTTTTATATACAATTATTAGTGATATAATTTTAGAACTTGTTATAAAATAAAATTAATACTAATTAATTAAGGATAAGAATTGTAATTGAATCGAAAAACAAACTCATGCTGGTTGTGATATGGCGATATCTTAGAAATTCAAATTACAAAAGAGTCCTACAGTTGGGTAGCCATTAGAAATAGAATCATTTGGGGTCATATTAACTTCTCACCTTCTACCACTGCACACCCTTGGTGTAATAGTTACTCCACAAGTATAAGTGCTTGTGGGGTCTTGGGGGCAAGGGTCGAGTTTCAAGTCTCTAGGTGGGAACTTCACACACATATATATTTAGATTAAATTAAAGTAGAATTTCTATCTTGTATCAGAAAAAAATAAAAAAAATAAAAAAAATTCTCCCCTTCTCTATACTACTTTAAAGAACATAATGTGGATGTCTATTCGGTTGCTCCACAATTGTTATTTTACCATTAATGAAAGTAACTGACGCATGTTAATTTATTTGCTACCCTCATCATTTGCTGATCATTTAGATACATGGAATATGTGATTGCTAATGAAAACTCTATAAAATTGTTTAAGACATTGCTAGGCTAGCGGATCAAAATTATGCAGCACAAATCAATTCAAATCAAGACATCTCAATAATGATACACTTTATGGAGAAGAACATTAAACGTAAATTACAATTGAAATATATATTTAATACTATAACATTTAAGCTTTATAGTGGAGGGTATATGAAAGGCTTCTATTAAAAAATAAAATAAAAATAATTGCTAATAACTTAAACAATCACTCATCCATAAAACAAGCAAAGCACTATAAATTACAATCCTAAACAACTTCAATATACAAACAAAAAATATCATTAAAATACTCTCTACACAATCATGAAAATGAGCATACAACATGAATTATCTACAGAATTATTGCTCGAAATATTTTCCAATGTTAGAAGACAATTGCCAAATTTTTTAGGCAACATCAAAATGAGGTACACAATTTTAAATTCACAACTAATGTTTGTTACTTTCACATAAACTACTTTTTCTCTACTAATCACAATCTACCACGTCCAAAATTGTGCCACAAAATATTGTAATCCTATATTTTCTCTTTCTATTAACTTTATCTAATGAAGTTGTGCACTGTTATAGAGTCATTGTTATTTATTTATTTTTTTTTAATTGACTTCATTGATCCAATATTGCAATTAATTCTAAACCAATCAAGTGGAAAACAATTGTTGCAAAACTATTGACAAATCTTTCGGCGTACAACTTTTGGAACAAACACATTTTGCATTCCAAAAAGCCAAGCATGCAAGAAAATGGAGTGGGTCATTGGGATCATGAGACCTTACCCTTATAGAAATGAAGAATTACATGTTACATGCAAAATGTGCTCAATTGACTTGGAAATGTACAAATTAGCCAATCGAGTATGGTAGAAATTTTGTTTCCAAAATAAAAATCTATAATAAAATATCCTCATTCTATTCCGAATACAAATCTCTAATAATACAAAATTAATTCCATCACCAAAACCTCCAATCACCATGAATCCTGTAATAATATATTGGGACAAAATTGCTAAATGCCCTTTTTGGGCAAACTAAGCAGCGTTTTGCCCTATGTTTCAAACTAATTAGAGAAATGCATCTTTTTTAAAACTCGATTTTCTCAAAATTGAGTTATTAAAAAAAAAAATTTGGAGCCCTATAGCGGCGTTTTTAAGGACCTATAGTGATGTTTTTAGGACCTATAATGACATTTTGTAACTCGACTTCCATTAAATCGAGTTATAGGCAATTTTTTTAAAATTTTTTTTACCTATTACTCGATTTTATATAAATCGAGTTACAAAACGCCACTATAAGTTCTAAAAACGTCACTATAGGCTCCTTAAAAACGTCACTATAGTCACTATAGGCTCCTTAAAAACGCCGTTATAGGGCCTAAATCAATTTTAAGAAACTTGATTTTCAAAAGAGGGATATTTTTCTAATTAATTTGAGAAAGAGAGTAAAACGCTTTTTAGTTTGCCCAAAAAGGGCATTTAGCAATTTTGTCCAATATATTGGTCAATCATCTATAATGCAGCTTTAGTAGCAATACATAGAAAAATATTGATAATTAATAATATATAATAATAAAACTATCATAAACAAACTTACCACGCGCAACGCACAGGTCTGCGACTAGTTTGAACTAATAACAACTAATCACCTATGATTTTTAAAATTACAATGATGTGTCTTATCTTCGCAAATTGTTTCTGTTAGAGATATAGATCATTTTTTTTTTTTTTTTTTGGTTAGAGATATAGATCAAATGGTCTTTGAAACCCAAGAATTGTTTCCTAGTCAAGATGTAGAATTGAGACCCCAATCCTTTGTATTATCGTAGTCTAAATTGTGTTAGGATTTTTTCTTGAGAACGAGGTTGTAACTCTTGTTAAGACAAATTCACCAAATCGGCTAAGATTACATCATGAAGATGTATGGAATATCCTCTATTCACACCGATAAACCTCAAAAATATCTTGCATGTCTAGCTAGCTAAGTTGTGAACCACATAATTACCTTGTCTTTTAACATGGAAAAAACTAATGGCAGCAAAGGTTTCTACAAGGAATCCTAATTTTGATTTTACAAATAGTCTGGGATTAACAATGAAGTTAAGTTAGTCTGAATTAACATAGGATTATTGTCCAAAATTGTTCCACCATCAGATGAGCTCCTTCTTGGTCCACCTCTCTTGAGATGCTTAAGTGCTTTGTGGCACTAAATGTAGAAACAGAATCAATAACATAATACATTTCTTCATTGTCAATAATTACGTATCAGTATCTTTTTTCTTTTCCTTTTTACAGTGAAAGAGTAAAATCACCCATATAAGCAAGCTATAGGATCAAGAAGTCACGAGGCAATGAAGATTTTTGAATGACATGTGTTACCAGAAGTCAGACCCAACATGCTCATCCATTTTAGGACATTATATACTACAAATACAAATGGAGGGACAAGTACCAAAATTATCAATATGATGGTAATAGTACATTAAACTGCAATGATATGAAACTGAGATGTGATATAATGGATCTTAATCTAAAAGAAAATGAGTTTGAAAATCACAAAAATCAGTCTCAAAATACCTAACTAGCCCATTTAGGAGAGAATGACCACAAGGATTTAAAAAAAAAAAAAAAAAATGCTTTGCAAAACGAAGCAATATTAGGCCAAGGGTGTTCTACAAAGTGTCATTTGACTCCCAAGCTTCCAGGTGAAGCATCAAATAAAGTTGTATAAGAATAAGAGTACTGTGAAATTAGCTGAGCAAACCTAAGATATTAAATGAGCACTATATTACTGCTGAAAATCAGAGAGCATTAAAGGGTTCAGGAATTTATTTTCAATCAAACCTGAAGAAAGCCAAGATCTTTCATCCCAACTTCATAGGAAGAGGCCCGCTGGGGACCTGAATAGGAGTAAGTTAAATGTGCTTTTCTGGAAAAGAAGTCTTCCCAACAAGAAGACGTGCCAAAACTCATAAGTAGAGTAATGCTATTTTTGGTTCAGTTAGCATCTCAAAGCATTAAAGCGATATGAGTGATTCTGTGATTGTAATACCAATCTGCAGAACGTGCAATCACAAAACAAGAGACAGCAAAATTGATAGAGGTACCAAAAATTGTCCAAGAGAGTAGCATTGGAAAGTAGCCCACCATCATCTGGCATTCTGCCCAAAACTTCAAAGTAAGGTCCACAGAAGTAATGCTAGAGCTCAATAAGCCCAGGACCAACCCTACTAATTTGGTGAAATTTTCAAAATGAATTATGAACCTACCACCACTGTGGACATTTGACCTATTACGCAAACCTACTAATTATAACTAAATTGTAGATATTATCTTATGTTACAAGATACATAGTTTAACTTGTCAAAGGCATATAAAATAAGGTTTGTCCAATGTAGAAACTAGGGATCCAGTGGATAACAAAGCTCATCAAAAGGGTTGAGATAAGCTATATCTTGAACAATGTGAGACCCACCTTGTTAATCTGAGATTGAGTAGCTTTGTAAAAAGGTTAGGGTGCTAGTTATTAACATAGATGAAGTTATAAAGTAGTTTTTTCACCTAATCCTAGATTGATACTACCTATGTTTTCCATAGCCTTTGGAAGGAAAAGAAGATTCTTCTATACCTTTTTTCTTAGCTCAAACAGAAGATCATTCAGTAGTGAATAGAGTGCAGATTATGGGTGACAGCCATCCGTGGCAACAGAAATATGGGTGGTATTGTTGCTATTGATTCAGTAATACCCTGTACCTTCTAGACTCTTTCTTTCATCAAACTCTGCATCCTAAGTGCCTCTACTGCTGTCCAGGATCATGATTTTATATGAAAGCAACACATGGTAGCCAGAATTTGGGAAAACAAAACCTTAAGCTTTTGTCTAATCCCCACATATGAAGGCCCAAAAAAAAAAAAACCTCAGAAACCAAACAATTATTTACTAAATTTTTTGGCTGAAAGTTAATTACTTGCTGTGTACTTTAAGCATTGTTTTTACAAGGTACAACGCCACTTTCAAATTATATAATGAGATGAATCCTCTGCTGATACAAGAAAATTGCTAACAGCAGCATTGACACAGAAGGTATATGAGATGCTCCTCAAAATATAGTTTATATGCTACCAATAATCTAAATTTATAAAACAAACAATAGTGTACAAACTACAAACAGGGAACTATTTTACAAGATTCTGAATTAAGAATGAGAACATTTCCTCCTAACTGTCTAGATCACTGGTTTCTTCCCTTGCTTCTTTTTTTATTTTAACATGCGGGAGCTCCTAATTTACCAATATAGCAACGCACAACAGTGATCTTACCTGAAAATCCTTAAAAAACAGCGCATGCAAAGTGCATTTGTTGGATTGGTGCTTTCCTAAATTAGGTAGAACTAGCTAAGTTAGTAAACCTTTTCAAATATCACGGAGTAAAAATAAAATGAAGTTTTTGGCAGCAAGTAATCGACATTAAATACAAACAACACCCGAGCCCAGTTCAGCATTTAACTCATGTTACTAGAAATAGTTGAAATATGATAGGATTAGGAGTAGAAAACAAAAAATAGATGAAGTAAGACAGCAATCCGTTAAAAAGCAAGTACTCATATGGAAATTTTCTTCATACAAGAAAATTGCCATACGAGTTGCTATAGGAGTACTATAGAAAGCCATACAAGAAAATTTCCGTACGAATCCTCTGCTCATAGGAGTACACTACAAATAATAGATGAAAAATTAATGCAAATAGATATCATACCTGGAATGCAAATCTACCTGATCCAAATTGCCAAATTCCAAAGCAATAGAGAGAGAGAGACCGTTATTCTTACAAATTACAACACAACTTTCAATTGTGAGACAAATTCCGTACCCGCTATAAGGAAATTACAAGTCATGCAATGTGGAGTGGTTGGAATTGTTGCTTTCCAAAAAAAGGTTTTCACTAGCAAAGTACACAAAAATATCTCAAGATTCTCAACTGTTAGGCGTCAAAAAACAACACAAAATGAAAGAGAAACAAGACATAAATTGTAAAAAAAAAAAAAGTGCAGCCTGTTATACTTGAAAATGTATAATATAACTCTAGTTTCATCTTTATCTCTTATCCTTATTTAAATAGACACACTCTATTTTCCTCCTCATCTCTGGCGGGCTCTTCACAAAGTCCAGGGTGGTCAGAGGACCATCCTGACCTGGAAAAAATAATAATCATTATGTATAAATTTTAAAAAATTATGAATTTTTTATCCTTAAAAAAATTGTGATTACCCTAAATATCATGGGCGGCTCTAGGAACAGTTCAGGGGGTTCAAATGAACCCCCTGAGCTGGCCAAAAAAAGATAAAACTTATATATAATTTTTTAATTTATTTTTTAACCCTCTTAAAATAAAATTTTGAACCCCCTAAACCTAAATTTTTTAAAAGCCTGGTTGAAATGAACTTGATTATGATTATCTTGACAATATTTTGGTCAAACAGTAACTCTAACAACAAAAGTATAAATTTATTCTTCTTAAATTAAAAAAAAAAAAATTCATTTAGATCATAAAAATTTGAAACAAACTAATACATAAAAGTTTATTGTATTTAGATCTCGCTTGAAGTTTACTTAACGACAATAATTCATATGTTTATAGTATTTAAAAACAATAAATAATTTTCAAGATTTAATCTTAGCAACAATAATTAGTATCTTTATTATATTAATAAACTATTATAAAAAAAAAATCATATTAATAAACAATATACATTAAACTTATAGTTTATCTTATATAAGAAACTCTATATTCATAATACTTTCACAGCAAATCTTAAGTAACAGATGTTACTGGTTGTTACTGATGAAAAAAAAAAAGTAATTTCAGTAGTGAATTTAAATTAAAACTAATAACAAATTATTACCTAAAATTGTTAGAAATGTGTTTTGAAATTTTTGTAAATATAGCACTTTGAAAATAAAGAAATCACGTAGAATACAAAATTCTTTTTTTACCCAAAATGCATTTTCTTATTGACCCCCCTAAAAATATATCCTGAAGCCGCTACTGCTAAATATTTTTTAGGTCCAACGTAAATAAACAAAATTTGGCAACAAGCTTGGTTGTAAACTAAGACTACAACTCTAATCAATATATATATATATATATATATTTATTGAATGTGAATTTTAACAAATCCACCATTTAATTATTTTTTCTTATTATATATTTTATACTTGCAAAATTTCAAGAAGAGAAAAAATTAATAGCTATGTCGTTAATCAAATGTTTAAATTTCGAGTTTTTATAGTTTAAAATTA
Organism: Quercus aquifolioides; assembly: GCA_019022515.1. Lineage (NCBI taxonomy): Eukaryota > Viridiplantae > Streptophyta > Magnoliopsida > Fagales > Fagaceae > Quercus > Quercus aquifolioides. The sequence goes on from CM032333.1 coordinate 79,197,267, forward strand.
TACATAAAAAATAAGTTTAGGTATCGAATAGTAAATAACCTCCGATTGGTATGAAATTTGACATGTGTTTTATGAACATAGAGAACATGCAATTCAGCTGTTAGATTTTAAAAATATGTAGTAATATTAATTTGTTTAGTGAGAATTGTAGGTTTAAACTACAACTAAGTTTATAGTCAAACTTTGACCTTAAACTTTGGTCTCCTTAACAATATATTAAGTCCTTACAAATAAAAAGAAAAAGTCTAAGAAAACTTTATTTAACTAAACTTTTGAAGAGATATAACTTGCAACATTTATAATGAGACTATCATGTAACGATTTCAAAATAAGAAAATTCGAAAAAGGAAATTGTAAGATTTTATGTGTTTGCGTGTGTGTGTGTTTTCAAAATATGAAGTTTTTATTTTTATTTATTTTTATTAGATTTTTTATAATTTAAATTTTTTAATAAGCACCCTCAAAAAACTTCCTGAAGTTGCTACCGCCTCATCTCTTATATCATTTTTTAAAATTTAAATAGACAGCAATTTATTTTCCCTTCTTTCTTCTCTAATTCCTCTTTTATTTTTCATTCGTTCATCTTTTTTAGTGTCATAGATTTAAAAGGTTTTTTTCCCCTAAGTTTTAGATAAATTTGGAAAAACAGTTAATAAGGAACATACCTTTGGATTGACTATCGTGACTAAAAATCTATGGCGGATTTGAGTTTGCTAAAAGCTACTAATTTTAGAATTATAACTTCTTTTCTATTATTATTATTATTATTATTATTATTATTATGCATGGATTAATTAAAAATTTAATATGTAAAAAAATTATATATTCTACAAATATGATCAAAATTATCATCATAATAATAAGCGATTCACTTGAAACTAAATAAGTTATCATAATATAATGAAGATATTTAGTAGAGATAGTTCCTAGTTTGCAAGTATTATTATATCAAACTATATAATTATGGTATATGATTAAATAATTAAAATAAATATGAAATTATATTCTTTTTTTAATAGAATTTATATAATTTTAGTTTCAGTGAAAATTTGAATTTCTTAAAACTAAAATAATTGAGTTTTACCTAAATTAAACTATACAACTAAAACTATATCTTTTTTATTGGTTAAGAAAGAAACAAAGAGTATTACTTCAAATAAAATGGAGAAAAATAATGTATATGGTTGACTCTAACTAATATGTTTAGGATTTATAGCCAATTCCAAAAATTTGGACTAAGGTTTTGTTGTTGTTTTTGTAAAATAACAGAGAATGAAGAACTGAGAATGAAGAAACTATTTTCTCATTAATCTCAACAATCAGAAATGTACAGAATGAATTAATAATCAATATCTATGCTCTTTATATACAATCCCAAAACAGAGCTTCGTCCCCTGGCGCCAAAACAGACTAACCGTAAATTAACAAACTAACCAATTACATTGTTACAGCTGTCCTTCTTTCTCTAACAGAATTTGTGTTCTGTGTTCTCTCACACGTGCAGCTCGCGTGCCTTCATTTAATCAATACTCTGCGTTTTGCCTTTTGTCGTTTCACTCTTCAAGTCTTCTTTCCTCCTGTCGTTTTTAGGCTTGCTACTTCTGCCGTTTGTAATGCTTCTAACTTCAACACTCCCCCTCAAGTCCAGAGTATTAGGCTCTGTGACTTGAACTAAAGAAGCTACCTGTGAATGCTCAGATTGCTTCTTCAACAACTTAGACTGGAAAATATCTTTTAATCCTAGTTTTTCTGTCAATCTCATAAAGGAGGAAAACCCCAAAGCCTTAGTAAAAATGTCTGCAACCTGTGAGTTTGTATCAACATGGAAGGTCTTGATCATACCCTCTAAAATTTTGTCCCTCACTAAGTGACAATCAACTTCTATATGCTTTGTCCTTTCATGGAAGACTGGGTTTGCTGCTATATATAATGCAGCTTGGTTGTCACAAAATAACATGGCAGGTCTTGAATGCTCAACCTTCAAGTCTTTCAATAATTGCAATACCCAAGTAATTTCACATGCCACACTTGCCATGGCTCTGTACTCGGCTTCAGCTGAAGACCTGGACACAACTCCTTGCTTCTTTGATCTCCAAGAAATCAAGGAATTTCCCAAGTACACTGCATAACCAGTGAGAGACCTCCTTGTATCAGGGCATCCAGCCCAATCCGCATCACAAAAGGACTTAATATGCAACTCTGTGTTGCTGGGAAAAAATATGCCTTTACCTGGTGACCCTTTAATAAATTGGAGTACCCTGTGTGCTGCCTGCAAGTGTGGTTCTCTTGGCTGAGCAACAAACTGACTCAATCTATGTACTGCATAAGTTAAGTCAGGTCTTGTCAAGGTAAGATATAAAAGTCTTCCAATCAACCTTCTATACTTGCCTGGTTCTTCCAACAATTTTCCTTCATACTTAGATAACTTCAAGTTTTGTTCTATGGGAAACTTGACAGGTTTGCTGCCAATGAAACCAGTGTCCTTGAGGATCTCTAAAGCATACTTCCTCTGATTGAGACTGATTCCCTCATCAGTCCTAGCCACTTCTAACCCCAGAAAGTACCTCAATGAGCCTAGGTCCTTCAAGCCAAACTTAGCATCAAGAACTTTCTTCAAATTGTTGACACAATCAATGCTGTTTCCTGTCAAGAGTATATCATCAACATATACCAATAAAATTGTGAATGAAGTCCCTTGTGTATGAGTGAACAAGGAATAATCAGACTTGGATTGGACAAACCCCATTTGTAGAATGGTTGAAGAAAACTTTTCAAACCATTGTCTAGATGCTTGTTTAAGACCATAGAGACTTTTGTTCAGTTTGCAAACCAACTGATGGTTTTGATTTTGCTGTCAAATTGAGTTGAAATCATTGAAGCAAATTTAGGAAACAAAACCTGAGTTTCAGATTTATGCTTTAGTAAGTAAACCCATGTGCATCTAGTAAAATCATCCACGATAGTCAAAAAATATTTGTAACCATCAATGGTACTAACAGAAAAGGGACCCCATAGGTCACAATGAATCAATTCAAAAGGCTTAGTGGTTACATGAGAACTAGAAGGAAAAGAGAGCCTTCTTTGCTTTGAAAAATGACATACATCACAGCAAGCAGTCTTATTTTGAACATCAATATCTACAAAATGTTTCAACATTTGAAGTTTAGACAAAGAAAGGTGTCCTAGTCTAGAATGCCACAAATCTGAAGAAGAAATGTGACTGACATTATTGGCAAGAGCAGCTGATCTTGATGCAGGAACAGAATCTTGAAGCAAATATAAACCATTGCTTTGCTTACCCAGACCAATCATGCTCCATTGAGCAAGGTCCTGGATGACACACCAATCACCAAAGAACATGAGACAACAAAGTTTATGCTTAGTGAGTGTACTGACAGAAATGAGATTAAAATGAAAGGATGGAACACATAAAACATCCGTGAGTGTGAGTGTAGGTGAAAGTTGCACAGTCCCAATGTGTGTTACTATAACAGTTTCCCCATTTGGCAAATAGACACAAGAATGGACATTGGAAGTGATTGTGGTTAATTGTGACACTGAGTGTACCATGTGATCAGTCGCACCAGTGTCAAGAATCCAAGAATTAGACTTAAAACAATGTCTATCAATGACTTGGGCTGAAAAAATAGAATGAGATAAATTGGGAGCAATCCAAAAGGGATTACCTGAGAAATTGGAAAAGGATGATGAAGCTGTTGAAGGAGATGAAGTGACTGGAGTGCAAGGAAGTGCAGGTGCCATCACTGAAGCAGCCTGTGGAGCAGTCTGAGTACAAATGCCATTTGGAGCACCAAATCCTGAACTGGATGCATTATGAGCCTTTAGAAAATTAAGAAGTTGTTCACATTGAACCTGAGAAATTGGACATTGAGGCTGAGTGAGCTGTTGACAATTCTGAAGACCAAAACCACCAGGAAAGCCTCCAAAATTCTGCTGTGAAACACCAAAAGAAGGCTGAAAACCAGTCTTGAACTGATTAGTATCATAAGGCTGAACATGAGGAAGACCATCAAACCCAAAACTTCCTGTGATCTGATTAGCCATAGCCTTATTTCCACCCTTCTGCTTGTACCCTGGAGGATATCCATGAAGTTTGTAGCACTTGTCTGCTATGTGACCAGTGAAGCCACAGTAAGTGCAAACGGGTCTCTCTTTCTTGAAATTTCCTCCTTTGCCTCCATTGTTTCGAGCATTGCCTTGATTACCTTGAAATGACTTGCTGCCATTGACATACATAGCAACAGGATCCAGTTGTTGAACCACATTCTGAACCACATTGACAGTGTTGCCTATGTTTCTCCTTTTCTCTTCTTGTAAAACCAGTGAGCATACTTTACTGAGAGGGGGAAAAGGCTCAATGAGAAGGATTTTCCCAATCAAGGTTCCATAATTGTCGTTCAAGCCCATTAAAAACCTAAAAACGTGCTCTTTATGCTGTGCATCTAGCTGAGATGACCTAGATCCACAAATACAAGCACAATTACACACTGTAAAGGGTTGATTATTCACAAACTCATCCCACAGAGTTTTGAATTTGGTGAAGTAGGAGCTCACTGAGAGCGATCCTTGAACCAAATGTGAAATTTCCTTTTGAAGCTCAAACAGCCTTGGAGTGTTGTCCTGAGAGAACCTATTCTTGAGATCAATCCACAAATCCCTTGTTGAATTAATGTACATCACACTAGCCTTAACATCAGGACTGAGTGAATTATTCAACCATGATAGGATCGTTGTGTTGCACCTATTCCAGGAATTGAACAGAGACGAAGTTGGATCTGGTTGCGAAATCACACCATTGACGAATCCAAACTTATTTCTGGAACTAAGAGCCAGAAACACAGATCTCGCCCAGGTCATGTAGTTCTCAGGACCAATGAGAGGCTGTGATGTAAGAATCAAACCAGGATTTTCATTCGCTGGTAAGAAAAAGGGATTATTAGCAGATTCATCTGCCATGGCTACACTTCCAGTTGGTGTAGACGAAGAAGAAGGTGCACTCGATGAGTCTGTAGTCATAAGGAACCAAGAAAATCAAGAAAAAAAACAAGAGTAATTTCTGTTTGGCAAGAGAGAAAAGAAAAGAAAACAGGCTCTGATACCATGTAAAATTACCGATTGTCCCAAAAGCTTAAGCTATTAGGAAATGGTGAATTTAATCACTTAACCATTAGTCTAACACTCCCCCTCACTTGTGGGCCTAAACTTCCCCTTAATAAGTGGGGGCCCAACAAGTGGGAATTTAACATTTTAAATGAGAGGTAGAGTAAAGCTAGAGATCGAACTTAGGATCTCCTGCTCTGATACCATGTAAAATAACAGAGAATGAAGAACTGAGAATGAAGAAACTATTTTCTCATTAATCTCAACAATCAGAAATGTACAGAATGAATTAATAATCAATATCTATGCTCTTTATATACAATCCCAAAACAGAGCTTCGTCCCCTGGCGCCAAAACAGACTAACCGTAAATTAACAAACTAACCAATTACATTGTTACAGCTGTCCTTCTTTCTCTAACAGAATTTGTGTTCTGTGTTCTCTCACACGTGCAGCTCGCGTGCCTTCATTTAATCAATACTCTGCGTTTTGCCTTTTGTCGTTTCACTCTTCAAGTCTTCTTTCCTCCTGTCGTTTTTAGGCTTGCTACTTCTGCCGTTTGTAATGCTTCTAACTTCAACAGTTTTTACTAGATTTTTAGTTGGGGAATAATTCTTAGTTTTTTAAATATTAGTTAACATCATTTTAGCTAAATTAGGCCATGCGACGTTAGTCGATATGGACTTCATTTTTTCTCTAAGCGAGCTCAAATCTGAACAAAAATCATTAATCTCAATTTTTTTAAAAAAATTTTGTTACTCAATTTGATATCTTATAATTAATAAATGTTAATAATGTGTTTTTTTTATTTTATTTTAAATAACGTTAGTAGAATTGACTTAAGGTGTTAATTCATTCAATTGTAGCACTTATAGTTATGTTTGACATTTAATTGTTATATTTGTGTTTAAACATATGTCTAAATATATAATCAACTCTAAATTAATTTTTCCCAAATTTGATCCTTATAATTTTTTATCTTTCATGAGAAACAAGGAAAATTTAGAATCAAAATTTGTTATGGGAATAGTACTTAACCTTTAAAAAATTTCTCAATGCTTAGAATCCATGGAAAGGTTTTCAAGCTGGGTCAATATACTAACATCTATGCAAACATATGATGTTCTAAAATCCAAACATGTTGAGACACCCTAAATTTTACCTTATATTTCCTCCATCTACATGGAAAATACTTTCATTATGTGAATATGCTAAGTAGATGTTTGGAGAACGATATTGCACATAAAGGATAAGATACAAAAATAAAGGTAAACTAGTATATATATAAAAAAAACAAATGGATGTCATTTTCTTCTCTTTTTTTGATGAATGTCATTTTCTTCTTCAAAGATAGCTCATTTATGAAAAAATATAAATAAGTTATACCACAATGAAATCCCAAAAAAAAAAATTAACTTAATCATATTGTAGGAAAAAAAAAATAGTTTAATGTATTAATACAAACTGCTGTAGTAATTTTTGTTGAGAAAGTTGGCCACAATTGTCATTCCACTCACCAATGCCCTAGACTCTATAGGATAATTTCTTATTTTGAATTTGGGAATGGTTTAGATTGAATAGATCACATAGTATAGATAGAGTAGTGACATATACAGATAGAAATATACTAGAAAAATCTTTAATACCTTCTAAAAGAGATTTCACTATTTCATTTGTGGAGTAAAAATTCCTAGGAATGGAATAGGAAAAATTTCCATGGTGTTTCAAGTATTTTGGCATCAAATCATTACTCAGTCCAGTCACAATTAATACAAAGATTATGTCTTCTGCAGCCAAATTGCTGCTCAAGCTTAACAAACAAGTCACAAGAGATATAGTTTTCAAAATGATAATCATGGTTGATAGTGAACAAACAATGATCTTCTTACAGCGAACTAAGTTTGCCAAAATTAAGGTTACAAGCGATCAAAAGATGCTTAACAAACTCACGTAGGGTGCAAATTCCTTTTTTTTTTTTTTTTTTTGGGAGCCACCCAACTCCATTGTTGTTGGCCTTGAATAACCAACCGTATCAAAACCTGATAAATATTGTATCACACGAACACATATGCCTACCAATAGAGCTTTATACACCAATTTGTTTTTAAGATAATTTCGTAAATTTATTTAAAAATTAGGGCCTATTTGATTTCATTTAAAACTTTATTTTGATATAAAACTTATTCATTTTCAAATTTAATAGTTGATGCTTTCTCCCCATACAATGCCATCATGGAAAGATCATGGTTACACTAAATGAAGGTCATCCCTTCCCGTTGGCCATCATGTGGCACATTTTGGTGCTTATAGTGATGTTTTGTATTGTATTTTCGTGTTTATGTTTAGGCATAAACATATGTTCAACTCCAAATTTTTTATTTTTTATTTTTAACTCCAGTGCTTAAAATTTCTATAATATGAGACATAGTAATTCAAAAATTTTACCATTACAAACCAAAATATCATTATTCTTCAATTAGTTTCCATAATTTCAAATACTAAAAGAAGAAAATCCAAAGTAAAGAGATTTCATTTCACTATACCACAATTTACAACTTATTGAAAAAAAAGACTATGATACATCAATGAGCACCGTTAGGTCAAGTAGCACTTCCCTTTGCACCAAAAATCTAACATAACTGAAAATCCAACTTCATCTCCAACTTATTGCTTCTCGAAATATCTAATTTGATAGATTCATAATCACCCTTGCCAACTCCTTTAGTCGTAGGTTTTTTCGAGCTATTTGCTGATCCATCTCATCCACTTTTCAAACACATAATTGCTGACTAGTATGAAAGTGTGCATTATTCAAGAAATTGTCACAAACTCCTCCTTTAGAGATGAAAAAGGAAGATGCACACACACACACACACTATATATATATATATATATATATATAATCGAAGCATCTGACTTTTTGCTGATCATCTGAGAGTGTGCCACATAAGTTTTTTGCAGCAAAAAAAGTAAAAAATAAAATAATTTTTAAAAACTAAAATAAAGAAGAAAAGAGAGTATATATCTTTGAGGGAACTACAAATACAATCAGGACTACTATGTGAGATCATAGAAGCGAGAAATATAGAGAAGTGAAAAAGAACATTACTAGATGACAAACCCACCCTATCTCTTATGTTTTGTGATAGTAGTATACTAATATGGCTGTTTAGTTAGAATCAAGAGCTTAAAGGAAAGAAAGAGTGATTTCACTCGAGAATTTTTTTTAAGAATTTGATATGAAAAATTTGATGCATATTAATAGAACGATATCGAGGGAGTAAATACTCTCTCAAATCAAGTCCTTTCGAGGATTACTTACTTTTTGGGGATAATTTTAATGGAAATAAGATAAGGTAAAATTCTTTTTGATAAACACATATAACATAGAATCACCTAATAATTTTGGGCTAGGATTTACCTTTACCATACACTTAAACTAATAATAAAACTTTATAAAAAAATCAAACAATAAAAGTTGGGTAGGATAAATTGTGGATGCTAAGTGGTACTAGATTCTCATTAATTAGTAAATTAGTTTATCTTATCGATTGTTAGAATAATTTAATTTTGTTAAAACTTTATTAGCTAAGTTTCAAGAAACTCAAAATTATATTCCAACCAAATCGATTTCAAAGGTTTAATATGAACTCTTTGTAATCCTTTTATTTTTTATTTATAAAAAATATATATTTTTACTTTTTTTATTTTTTAAAATGTAGACGTCTGATTTTTTTTTTTTAATATATAATTTTTTTAATCTAAAAGTAAAGATTTTTTTCTTCCAAAAATGTTATTTGTGTTAACAACATTGCAGTTGTTGTTGAATTTGTTAATCACAATAAATTATAATGTTGGGACCTATATTATACACTGAATATCTCAAAACATGGGATAAATCTTCATTTTGCCTTTTAAAAAATGGTGTTGATGATGAAGAAGAAAATGTTAAACGGTTTAGATCAGTTGAAAGTCGTCCCCCTAACCCAGGAGAAGAAGAAGAAGGGAATTAAGGGAGGATTTAAATTTCGTTAAACAATATGGGTTCAATTAGAAGGTGAACATGTCACCACCACGCACCCTTGGTGCGGTGGTCACTCCATAAGTATAAATGCTTATGGGTTGCGGGGGGCAAGGGCGGGGGGTAAGGGCTAGGATTCAAGTCTCTAGGAGGGAGCTTCAAACACATATACACTTAGATTAGGCTAGAGTAGAAATTCTATCTTGTATAAAAAAAATAAATAAATAAATAAAAAAAAAAAAAAAAAAGGTGAACACGTCATATTTGATGAAGTAATTAATAATAAAAAAAAAAAAAAAAAAAAGTTATTGAAGGTCAAATAAAATGTTATTAGTGAGTGTTAATTTCTAACTCTAGGTCTCATACTTCATGTTTATTACTCTTTATAGATATTTTTATTTTTTTGAATAATTATTTTTTATCATGTAGCATTATGCTTCAGAACAATCTAAACAAATAAAAAACTAAATTTTTAATTAATGTTCACAACATGACAAGAATAATATTTTTCCTTCTTCACAAATGAACAAACATATGTTCTTTCTAAAAAAAAAAAGAATAAACATATGTTTATACATTTATTTCTCTTACATTAAAACATTACTAAAGGCTAATACATTTTATCCACCTGTGATTTAAATCCTTTAGGGTGTGTTTGTTTGGATGTGAAATAGAGTGGATGGAAAACTTTAGAGAAAAAATAGGAAGGAAAACTTTTTTAGTGTGTATTTAGTTGGGTGGAAAATAAGGAAAATAAATAATAAGACCCGAGTGTTTTCTCCGTGGACCTACAAAAAAGTTTTCTCCCTAAAATAGAGAGAAATTTGAAAGGAGAAAATGAGGTTGCTTAATGGACAAAAATACCCACGTGCACTTGCACATGGACAATTGTCCATTTCCTTTCTTTTATTATTTTTTTTCCCTTTATTTTTTGCTTTCCTGGGCTGTGAGCATGTTGCCTCATCCTTTTGTTTTTTTCCCCCCTTTCCTCAACGTTGCTTTTTTTTTTCTTTTTTTGATTTCTTAAGCTGTGGGTGTGGGTTTTTTTTTTTTTTTTTTTTAACTAGACATGATTTTTTTTTTTTGGACATGATTTTTTTTTTTTTAATAAATTGGGTGATTGCTTTTTTTTTGTTGGTCACTTTTTTGTTTTAATTGGTTATCACTTTTTAACAAAGGTGTATGAGTAAATTTATACAAACTTACTTTTTCCATCCCTTCACTTTTCTACTTCCAACCAAACAAAAATGAGATAAATTAAAATTTTTTTCATCCTCCTACTATTTTCTATCCTCTCACTTTTCCACATTTCCAACCAAACAAACCCTAGCATTACCTACCAGTGAGTTATTACCCAAGGTTGGCTCTATCGTGCAATCGTTTCCCACCTCTAAGTTTCACCTTTAAAACAAGGGTATTAAAGTCTTTTTATTTCTTAATTCTCATTATCCTTCTCCTTTCTCTTCCATCTCTTCTTCCTCTTATCCTTCTCATTAATAGCCATGTTGACTAGGATATTGAACTGGGTGAGCTTTTGAATTTGTAGTAACACTAAATTGATGGCTACCTTTGAGTCAATTTTATGCTATTGAAGGTTAGAATGATGATATTGACAAAAAAGAATCAGCAATAACCTTAGTGGCTCTTTCCTAACAACTTTCAAAGGATTTTAGTCTTTTTCTGCAAATGAGAGTATCTCCTCTATTTGTTGAGATGACCTTATGTATGACTTATGTTGAGTTTTAACTTCTTCATAGCTTAATTTTCACGCACATGTGCAGACAAACTCATCAATTGCAAGCTGGAATCGACTTTTTTTTTTTTATATATATATACAAAAAATGAAATTATGAGTAGTTTGGGTCGAAGTGTTGCTCGAAACTTGAACTAGGCCTCTGACTGCCAATCATCACTCAGAACTTCCATGATTTAGTGTTAGAAGAATGGTTGTATGCGAATGGCCAATTTTGAGCCAAAATATATGTGAAACCAACATGTCCTTTGAGATGGGTCCAAATTGGAACGCATTCTCTTAAATGAGGTGATTAATATCATGGGGTCACTTGTTAAAAACCATTAAGGAGTGACTGAGATTTGACTTATAATGTGGCCACTTGAACATAGTTTAAAATAGAGAATAATTGAGTCCCACATAGGAAAGGAAGAATTATTTTATGAATTTATTTTTTATATGCTCATGGGTTAGACATTGGACTCGGCTTAGGTTTGTGGGGGCTGAGTCCTCAAATCCATATAATAATTTATTTTTATTTTTATTTTTTGGTGTCAATTAGTCTTTGTACAAAATTTTATTCATGACCAGTGTGTTAATTTTTATGTTGTCCCTCATTAATAAATGTAAGTTCTTTCGCACAAAATATATTTTTGTGCATAGAGTCAAATGGAGAGAAAGAGACAGTTTTATTCACTATATTATTTAGATCGTTGGGCTTCTTCTAATTGTTGTGTGTCAATGTATCTTGAGTGACAAATGTCCAAGAGTCTCAAAACATCAATTGTGAGGAGTAAAATATGTCTTAATGAAATTGTGTCAAACACAAGCCTTGGTCAGAATCATTGTTTATTTTTATACGCATCTAGTCCGTAAGTTTTTCTATTTAGTTTTACAGATTTCTATTTGTTGTATATGTATACAGATGTATTATTGTCTGTGTTCTTGATTACTATAAAATTAGCTTGTGTTTGTCCTGTCTAAGGAATACCTCTACTTAAACGATATCCCTTCTTTGGAAGAGGATTGCGGATTTTTTTTTGGCAATATGATAAGCACAAAGTTAGAATGAGGCCAAACCACACTATGCTCAAGATCCAATTTTGGAAGAGGATTGCGGATATTTTTTTGCAATATGATAAGCACAAAGTTTAAAAACTGGCCCAAGTCTGCTAACTAAAATCTTTGACATGATCTTTTATGTGCCACATTACCAAAGACTCATAGGCCTATAATCATTAACTGTTTCAAGGGTACTCACTTTGGGAATTAACAATGATAAAATAAGGCTGGTATAATTAAATAAAGATAAAACAGCTTTAGTGACAGAGTTACTCGTTAAGCTGCAAAAGCTCTGATAAAATAAGACTGGTATGCTATCAGATCTAAGGCCTATCCATTCACTTTTTTGACTCATTGCCTCAGCAACTTCCCCCTCTGTCAATGGCCTATCCAAGAACTCCTGTTCACTAGTCAGCATGGATCTTAGCTGCTACAGCCCTACTCAATATGCAACAGTCACTCCAAAACTGTTTACCTTTGGTAGTTTTTTTTTTTTTTTTTTTTTTTTTTCAAGACAATGTGTTAGTAAGTCATACAAAACTACTAATGTGAAAATTAATGCGATAAAACCTATAAAAAAACGTGTTAACGAAATATTAAAAGGAATTGTCAATCTGAAAGTCAAAAGAGCAAAATTGCTCTATTCTAAATACAATCCCACTGTTAGTGCATTGCTCTGCAATTAGGTAATCAGGTGTGCACATTAATTTTTGAACTTGCCTTAATATAATCCACAACATCAGACACAGTCAAAAGTAGCACAAGGAATTACCCCCAGCCCCCTCATTTGGCATAAGAGCAACTAATCCATAACTTATTTGAATCATAGTTTTAGACAAAATACCTGGGAAGCACGGACGCGGCTCCAGAGGTGCCGCACCCACGTCCGACGCGGCGACGCGGGAGGGATGCCGCTGACCGCGTGTCGGGCCGCGTCCTGCCACGTGGTTTCTTTTTTTTTTTTTCCCGACTCGCACCGACGCGGCTGAGACTCGGCCCAATTCGCGCCGACTCGGGACCGTATCGGCAGAAACCGGCGAAACCGCTGAGACGGGGTTTTTCGTACCGTCCTAAATACCGGGGTGTTTTGGCTTGTATCGGCTATTTCGGAAGATTCCGGTGCTTTTCGGCGGTAACTTCATTCCGGACCGGTACAAATTGAAATGGGTTTCTAGAAATTTTTTGCTACTTACAGCACCTCCTCGCCACTGTTAAACCTTTATTCAACGGTAAGATATTGCCGGATGTTGAGGCTTGAGCTCGTCGTCATTGCGTCATAGCTTCTTCATTTTTCTTCTCTCCCTCACTGTCTCTCTTTTTCTTTCAGCATTTCTTCTAGTCTGGGTTTCTCTTCTAAAGAGAATGTTCATAGAAACTCAAAATGGCTTTTCACTATTTCACTCCTACCTACTTTTGATATAACCAAAGTTATTAATGGGCGGAGAAACCGAAGTGGTTTGCCTGCCACTTCTTTTCTTTTTATTTTTTTAATTTCATAGAAATCCGTCTAGAGTTATTTTCATTTAGTTTTAATTTGAACTTGCATAAAAAAAAGAGTAAAAATTTAAAATATAATTAAATATATTAATTTATACAATATAAATTTTTTTTAGTAAAAAAAAAAGAATATATATATATATATATATCTATATCTATATATATAAAATTGTGAAATTACGGTAATTTCGAAACGGTACACTGGTACTTATGAACATCATGTTAATTTAGTTTCAAACTTACGAGTTGTATTTTAATTTTCGAACATCATGGAATGTTTTAGTTTCAATCTTGTGGGTTGTATTTAATTTATGAACATCATGTTTTAGTTATTATCTAATATTGCTCTTAAATTTGGTATATGTTTATATAATGTGAAAAAGTATGCTTAGCAATATATTAAAAATATAAATAATAATTTTTTTAATAATTTTTTAATCGCCAAGTCCCGCCGCACCCGCACCCGCACCCGAGTCCTAAAACGCACCCATGCTTCATAGCAAAATACAACAAACACAAACAATTTGTATCCCTTTCTAAAAAAGGAAACAGAGTAGAGAAAAGAAAGATTTTTCCTTGCCTCTTTTATGCAAAGTGTGACCACGAGGATAAATAAAATGTTTTTCTTAAACAACACTAAAGTTGCAGGGAGAACACTAGCACTGCTTATAAGCAAGATTAGGCCAGGGGTTTTCTACAAAGTAGTGGGGGGAAAGTCACATCAATCAGATTTTGGTCTCTCACTTGTCCAAAACTTCTCCCAGATGGAAAAATATACCATGCATTGGATGCATGAGTCCTTCCTCTCACATGAATGGGGAATCCACACCCTTCCCTCCAGGGCAGAGGTACATATAGTCTTGGTGCCCCCCCCCCCCCCAACAAAAAACTTTTGAAATCCTCTTATAGTGCTGTATAAAAATAAATTGGGCCCCTACAAATTATAATGATTGGCCCCTCCAAAAAATTTCATAGAACCTTCTTGCTGTCAATGGAAGAAAATTGGTCTAGCATAATTGGATAGGCCACCTAATACATGAGTCTAGACTACTCTTTACTCAATTTAAATCATAATAAAAGAGAAAGGAACCAAGTGGCCCACCTACTTGCACAACATGCCAAGAACCTGGAGTTTCCAAACTATTGAATAAAAGATAGTCTTTGGTTTTAGAGTTCCAATTAGCTATGAATATTCATCATCTACATAGTTCATGCTATTTTTTTTACTGTTGTTTTGCTTAGTTTTCTCTTTATTCTGATTTTGGATAATGACTTTCCTTTAAAAAAATTGTCATAGAGATCTGTTCATTGTTAGTTTTTATGTTATTTCCCTTTAAAATATAACAATGATTGCATTTAGCCATTTACAATTCCAATATTTAATTAGTTTCTCAAGTGGACTCCACTCAAACAATACACACACTTTTACCAAAATCTTATAAATCCCTAGACTTTTACCAAAATCTTATAAATCTCTAATCTCTAGGTGTCTTTCTTTTTATTTTTTCTAAGAATAGAAAAAGAACGTTGTTCCTATTGTTTTCAATTTTTAAATGCAATGCGCATTGCTCAAATTGGTGTGTTTTTCTTTTCATTCTTAGCCTTCAAATTCATTTATTATGGTCCCATCATCATCATTTTTTCAGAAAATTTGATCATTTTCTCATATTTCCAATTTTTTTCCTCATATGTTATTCTCTCATTATCATCATCTCATTTTTATATATTTTTTAAGTTGATTATTTTTTTCCTTTTGAATCTAGGTGCCTTATAAGTTGCACCGACATTGATATGTTTCTACAACAAAATTTAGGTTGCTTTAGAGATAAGAAACATTCTCAAGTCTTAACCCGCTCCCAATTTGGAAAAGGGAAAAATTGTTAAGAATTTCACTATGAAAATGATAATGAATGGAATTTATTTTATGAATGGTCATCATCAAGCACAATTCTAATAGGAGATGCTAAGGCTTTTTAAAAAAATTCTTTTATATGTTTATAGCAAATTGAACAATTTTTTATTATCTTATTTGAGTTTTAAAATAGGGTAAAATATCATTTTCGTCCCTAAACTATCACAAAAGTTCGTTTTTCGTCCCTAAACTATCAAAAGTTCGTTTTTCGTCCCCAAACTATCACAAAAGTTCGTTTTTCGTCCCTAAACTTTCAAAAGTTCGTTTTTCGTCCCTAAACTTTTCCAAATGTATTGATTTTCGTCCCTCCGTGACTTGACGAGTGCCGATGTGGGAGGGACGAAAATCAATACATTTGGAAAAGTTTAAGGACGAAAAACGAACTTTTGAAAGTTTAAGGACGAAAAACGAACTTTTGTGATAGTTTAGGGACGAAAAACGAACTTTTGATAGTTTAGGGACGAAAAACGAACTTTTATGATAGTTTAAGGACGAAAAACGAACTTTTGTGATATTTTAGGGACGAAAAACGAACTTTTGATAATTTAGGGACGAAAAACGAACTTTTATGATAGTTTAGGGACGAAAATGATATTTTACCCTTTAAAATATTATAAAATGTTAAATTTGACTATTTTATATAGAATATAATTATTGTATTAATTATGAGTTATAACTAGCATATGAATATATAATTCGGCCCCCCATGGAAAATCCTGGCTACGCCCCTGCTTCCCTCACACTTCTTTGTGGTATCTCATGATCTTGGGCAAAAGGGACTACAGCTCCTGCTTTGATTCTCTCTCGGTACAGAACAGACCAGCCACTTCTCTTTGGCTTCTCCATTTTTCCTTTGTTCCTTTCATCTTTCTCTTGGACACAAAAACTCAAAAAGATTTGCTCCGAATAAAAGGCTGAAGAGCACGGTACTAGGAGATTTTTCAGCTATTACTTTGTCTTTTTGGGATTTCTCTTCTTTTCCCACCAGTTCATTAACTTAAACATCAGAGCCTATGAGGAGGTACTGCATTTTCTCTTTCTTAGCAGGGGGTGTGTCAGGTTTACAAGAATTCATCACTGTTTCCTCATTGAAGTCCTTATTGCATCTGTCTCATCCCTAAAATTTTGCTCACCTACATGTAACATTTTCACTCCCAAGCTTCTAGGTGAAGCAACAAATAAAATTATATAAGAACAACGGTATAGTGTAATTAGCTGAGCATACCTACTAATATATGAGCAATATTTTACTGCTGAAAAATATAGAGCATCAAAGAGCCATGAATAAATGTTCAGTCTAATCTAAAGATGCAAAGAATGTTGAAGAAGGCGAAGATATTTCATCCCAGTTTCATTGAAAGTGGATCCCACTTGAGACCTCAATTAGAGCAGGTTAAACATGCATTTCAAGAACAACAAGCAGGTCATAAGCATCATAAATCAATATGAATGAGTGTACTATGATAAGAAATCTGCAAAATATGAAATTTCAAACCAAAAGATAGCATGATAAACTGCCAAAATTATCCAAGATTTGAAAGTAGCTCACTAGCTTGGAATTCTGGCCAAAATTTTAAGTATATTATTGCAAAAGCTCATTAAGCCCATGGCCAATCAAATTTATTTGGTGAAAATTTCAGAATGAATTATGAACCTAATACCACTATGGACATTAGAGAAATTGCACAAACCATAATTACTACTTATAACTAGATTCTTGGTTTCATCTTATGTCACCGATGCATAGTTTAACTTGTCAAAGGTAGAAACTAGGGATCCAGTGGGCTCATTGACAACAACACACCTTGTTAATCTGAGATTGATACTAGTTCTATCAGATACTTTAAGAATATACAATTTGACTCCAACAGCAGGTATGGTAGTAGAATCAAGAATATAACATTAAGCTCCAACTTGAGGCAATTCGTGCTCATCAGCAATAAGATCGAACAGATCCAGTCTGTCCAACTCTAACCCTATACCAAGGAGATTTCCCAGTCAACGTCTCACAAACAACACAACCCAAACCCCAAATATCAGAGGGAGGCTCTTTCACACTCTCAATCAAACATTCAGGTGCCATATAAAATGCTGTGCCTCTCAAAAAAACCAAATCCGGTCCCAAAAGCTGCCCAATTATCATATTTACAGGCAGCCACTAGTTTTCCCCCGGAGGACCCAGGAAAGTCTCGTTTTTTCTTAATCCGAAAAACTAACAATAATTTACTAAATTTTTTTGCAGAAAGTAGTCAACTTTAATACATTAAACACAAACAAAATCCAAACCCAGTTCAGCATTGAATCCATGGAACTAGAAATGGCTAAAATATGATAGGAGTACACAAAAAAAAAAAGATGAAATTGATTATTTGCTGTGTTCTGTACCCATTAGTTTTACAAGTTATGACACAACTTTCAAATTATATAATGAGATGAATCCTCTGCTGATACAAGAAAATTGCCAACAGCAGCATTGACACAGAAGGCCTATGAGATGCTCCTCAAATATAGTTTATACTTTATATGCAGCCAATAATCTAAATTTATAAAACAAACAATAGTATACAAACTACAAACAGAGAACTATTTTACAATATTTTGAATTAAGAATGAGAAAACAGTTCCTCCTAGTTCTCTCTAGCTCTCTGGTTTCTTTCTTTCCTTCTTTTTTATTTTAATATGGGGGAGCTCCTAATCTACCAATCTAGCAACTCACAACAGAGAACTTACTTGAAAATCCTTAAAAAACACTAAAACAGCGCATTCAAAGTGCGTCTGTTGGATTAGTGCTTTCCTAAATTAGGTATAACTAGCTAAGTTTGTAAACCATCTCAACTATAAGGGAGTCAAAAAATGAAGTTTTTGGCAGCAAGTAATAGACTTTCTACATTAAATACAAACAAAACCCAAACCCAGTTCAGCATTTAACTCATTTTACTAGAAATGGTAGAAATATGATAGGATAGGAGTACACAACAAAAAATAGATGGAAAAAAAGACAGAAATCCATTAAAAAGCAAGTACTCCTATGGAAATTTTCTTTGTAAAAGCCGCACAAGAAAATTGCCATACCAGATTCCATAGAAAATTGCCATAGGAGTACTTGCTGCCATACGAGAAAAAGCCTTAAAAGAAAATTTCCATACAAATCCTCCACTCATAGGAGTACTCAGACAAAAAACAGATGAAAACAAATTCAGATAGATATCATACTTCGAACACAAATCCACCAAATCCAAATTGCCAATACTAAAGCAATAGAGAGAAAAATACCCATTATTTTTACAAATTACAACACATCTTTCAAGTTCCATTGTGAGATAAATTCCCTGCTGATACAAGGATATTACAAGTCAGAACATGCAATGTGCAGTGATTGGAATTGTTGCTTTCCGAAAAAAGAGGTTTAACTAGCAAAGTATGTCAAATGCCACAACTCTTAGCCGTAAAACAACAACACAAAATGAAAGGGAAACAAGAAAATAAATTGTAAGGAAAAAGCACAACCTTGTTATAGCAAAATTGGGTTATATTATATACTCGAAAATGTTTCAAAGAATAAGTACAATTTTGTGCGTGCCTACTGCCTTGTCCACTAATCATATAAGGAATAGTCTATCTAAAATTGTTATAATGAACAATTCAGTGCCTAGTTAAGATAGTATATGAGGAATACTCTATCAGATATTGTAAGAATATACAATTAAGCTCCAACAGCAGATATGGTGGAATATACAGTCAAGCTCCAACAGCAGGTATGGTAGAAGCAGGGCACTTCAAAGTTCGACGTGCTGCTCTCTCACATATATGGTTATCAAAACATGTAACCCTCTTCCTTTTCTGGCCTAAAACAGGCACATTTTCATCTGATCTCCCATCCAAATGTTCTCCCAAATCATCAAATTGCGAAGGAGGAAAACATAACGCCATACCATCATCAGGCAGCAAGCTCAAATCACCAGAAGAACAGCTTAACTCATAATCTTCTGAGAAACAAAAAACCTCATAATCGGCCTCATCAGTCCCAGAAACACAGGTAACAGCCGGTATTTCTTCATCACCAAGTCCGTCAAGAAACGGGTGATCCATCAACATCTCAGCAGTAAACCTATACATATATTTCTTTACAAGGCACGCTTTCAGAAAATCTTTGGCTTGACTTGAAACCCCAGTTGGAATTTCAGGCAATTTGTGCCCGTCAGCAATAAGATTGAACAGATCCCGTTTGTTAAACTCTTTTCCCCTATCCCAAGGAGATTTCCCAGTCAACATCTCACAAACAACACAACCCAAAGCCCAAATATCAGCGGGAGGCTCTTGCACACACTCAATCAAACACTCTGGTGCCATATACAAAGCAGTGCCTCTCAAGTCCATCCTCATCTTCTTCCTCTGCCATGACCTCTTGGCCAACCCAAGATCAGCAATCTTGGCCACAAAATGAGCACCATCAGTAGTACTAGCACTCACATTCACAAGCAGAACATTCTCAGGCTTGATATCACAGTGTACATACCCACATCCATGAATATGATTAAGCCCTTTTAGAATACACTTGGTGTAGCGTTTGACATCACTTTCAGGCAAACCACACCCACCAGAATTGTGAATCAAATCTCTCAAGCTTCCGCCAGAAGCGTACTCGAGCAACAAGTTATAAACCATGTCACCGTTATCTTCAACCGTGGAGTCTTCACCAAAGCAGTGAATGACAAAAGGGTAGCCCTGAACATTGTCAAAAACCTGTTTCTCCTTCTGAAGTGTAGCAGAAACAGAAATCTCCGCTGACTTCACTGCCATCAACGAAGGAAAAGAGCGAAACTTGGAGGTGGGTTTGGCCAGAAACACAGACCCAAATGCTCCTTTGCCCAGCAATGGGCCTCTCTCCCACAATCCTGCATACATTTTTCACAATCTTTCAACGAGGGTTTGTAAAATTGGAACTCAACTAGGTTTCGTTCTGATTTCTAATTCTAACGGTCGGTAAAGAAATTACCTTTATTTATATTTATGTTTTATTTATTTATTTATTACGGGTTTAGAAACCGAAGGCAAGTCGGAATAAAAATAAAAATAAAATGCCAATTTAACTCTTCAAACAAAAATCCGCTTTGTTATAATAAAAAAAAAAAAAAAATCCGCTTTCTTTCTTAAAAAAAAAATCCCTTTTATTAAGAGAAATGTTTTCAGAACATTTTTCATAACAAATTCTATATAGCAAATTGTTATTGGTTACTTTTGGTGAGTAAAAAAACAATTTAAATTGTAAATTCAAATAAGAATTAGTAACAACTTGTCACATAATATTTGTTGTGAAAATGTTATGGACATAGAAGGTCTCTTCATTTTTTTTATCTTTTTTTTTTGGATAGGTTTCCTTTTTTTTTTTTTTCAAGCATAAAAAAAATGGTTAGAGGGCAACCTTGGCTTATGTACTACACCTTCATAACTCATAAATTTAAAATAAATAAATAAAAACTAATTTTAGAATTATAACTTTTTGTTCTTTAAATTAGGATTATGTGTTATAGTATTTTGGTGAATCAATTTTGGTTTTATTACACTTTTTTAGGACTAAAAAAATTACTGTTAACATAACACAAAAAAAGGTAAGTCTAAAGTCTAGAACTCAGGGTTGGCTCGAGATATTTTGGGACTTTAAGCGACAAGTTTAAACAACCATTTTCAATTCTAAAAGTTAAACAAAAAAAATCATATGTAATATTTTATTTAAAATATATTTTTCTAGTTTTTAAGAAGCAAAACTATTAATTAAGTTTTTATATCCAAGATCAATTGATAATTTAACTAATCTACTTCATTTTTCTTATAATAGAGTCAATCTTTTATTATAGATGTAGGGACTCAATTTTGATTGGACCCAGACAATACAATTTTTAGAGCGTGGGTTGAAGAATTAGGCCCTAACAGACTAACAACAGTGCCCCCAGGGGCCCCTCACCATTGTCGTAGGGGAATGAGCCCCGTTTCGTTCCTAAGGGTAGCTCCTCGGCGTTTGTCCGAGGAGGTTCCACCTCCTCCTTACTGCTTTGCTCGCCCTTCTTATATAGTTCCCTCCGTCCTCTGTCCGTCTTCCATCTGTTGATCATCCATTTGCCCTTTCCTCTGTCCGCCCGTCCCATCAGAGGCCTTATCAGCACTTGAGTGGTTCACATTGACCAATGTTACTCTGCCCAGAGGTTACATCCCCATTAATGCGGCCAGGGAGTTAGATGAGTACATTTAATGTGGAGGTGACAGCCTGCTCTGGGCCTATTCCCCTGCCTGGAATCAGCTTCGGTGTGCCGAGGACAAGGATGTCCTCGGCGTGAATCCAAAAAAGCATAGGATTACATAGACCATCCTCGGACGATCATCCTTCCTCAGAATGGGCCTTGGGCCAAATGCAAGATGGGCCGAGGCTACCAGGCCCACGGGCCCCACAATAGCCCCTCAAAATCCTGCTGTCCGTTCCCCCGGACGGGGAGGAGGGTTTTGATACCCACGGGCCCTCCAGATGATCGATCCTACTACGGCCCACATCAGGGCTGGTGACCCTTCGCCTGCCCAATGTACGTTTTGGCGTTTCGAGGCTCAGTGTGCGCTCGCATTAACTTTTGGGCGGCTCCACGTTTCCCATTTCCAACGGTGTGACGGCAATCGTTCGGTGGTGGCTTCCTGCTTTTATGGGCGGGAGGTTACGCTTGGTGAACTTAAATTGGGGATATAAATAATTGCCTGAACCGCTTGGCTTCCTTATTTGCGCGCTCACGAACTTTTGGTGCATATACCCTGAACCTGGTTCAACTCCCACATTGCCCGAGGAGGATCTTCCCATTTCTGTAAGTCTTCTTCTCTCAGTAGCACAAAATTTCCTTTGATTCTATTCTTCCTTTTCGTCTTTCGGATCTTTTAGTCGTTGCTAGGAATGGGTAAGTTTAAGAAGTTGGTTGAGTCTGACGAGATGATGAAGAAATTCATTGCTGACTATGGGATACCCAGTAATGTGAGTTTGAGGTACTGTGAGGAAGGGGAATGGTATATTAAGAGAAACGAAGGTGAAGTTGTGATCCCCATGGTCGCCTTCGTAGAGGGAGGGATGAGAATCCCTATGAGGCCAGTGACGAGCGGATACCTTAGGCATTTTCGGCTGACCCCTACCCAGTGTGCCGTTAATGTATTTAGGATATTAGGGTGCGTAGACGCCTTGAATGAGAAGATGGGGTTGAGATTAACTCACCATGATGTAAACTGGTGCTATAACCTTCAGCACTTGAAGGGTAAAACGTACTATATGAAGACGAGGGACGATAGGGTCTGACCCAGTGCCTTCCCGATTCTAATAAGGGGCTGACTCAAGATTTCCTCATTATGTCGGGGGAATGGCACGACGGTCTCCATTGCCCGACAGTAGAGGGAGAGCCAGGTAGGGTGCTCGAATTAGGAGACGGTCCAGATTCTTGTATTTTTTTTCTCATTGCGTATCTGCCTTGATTGATTGATCACAGGAGCTCTGTTTCTGTTTCTGCAGATCAACACGCCTTCGCACGTCATTTTCACCTGGTCAACAAGGAGGATTTGGAAGCCGTTCTTAGGGCGGAACTCTTTTTGAACGAGGCCGATAACCAAGTTAGGGCCGCCCACCTTATCCTCGGATGCGACCCAGCCCAGAAGTCGTTCGCGGTCCCAAAGCACGTTATTAGGGCCCGTGATCCTCGGCTTAGGCAAATCACTGTGGTGAATGACGGTTTTGCATTTTTCGAGGGATCTTACGTTCCGGAAGGCATTCCGTTGGCAGGCTCTTCCTCATCCCATCAAGCAACAGAGACTGAGGAAAGGGAACCTAAGAAGGCAGGGGAGGTGGTTGAACTGAGCTCGTCCGAGGACGAATTTAGCGTGTTTAACCTAGCCGATCAGTCCGAGGATCCCTCTGGTGATCTAGGGGGCCTCCATTTGTCCGAAGCCGAACTTCAATCCCCTAAGGTTGGTATTCAGGTCGAGATGGGTTTAAAGAGACAGCCCCAAACCAGCCTTCTTGACCTACTTGAGGGCAACTCCAAGAAGGGTGTGCCAAGAGAGCCGCAGCCCAAGCCCCCCTCACCTCTGCCCCAGCCTTCTTCTACGCGCACCAGGTCGTCTTCTATCCCTTCAGTCTCAGACCCACATTCGGAGTCTTCCGACCCAAAAAGGAAGAGGTCTTCTAAGGGCAAGGAACCAATGGACGGGGGCAAGCCCCATTCTTCGCCAGAGGAAGGTGGAATCCACAGGCCATCCAAACAACTGAGGCTTAGTGGTCAACGTAAAGGGAAGGAGGTAGTCCAGCAGTCCGAGGCCCAGGCTTGGCTGCCCACTGCCATGCTCCATGGTCAACCCTTGATGGATGACGCGACGATTCGAGAATCCCGGGGAGGTGAGGGGGCTCTCGTAGCTGACGCTCTGGAGAAGTCCCTTCTCCTTCCTGCCGACATGGCTGAGCTAAGGAGCATGAATGGGCCAGAGGTTGCCCTTAACCTTAAGAGATATCTAGGCATGGTGGGTCCCCTGGTACTTGTTTATTCTACTTGAATTTTGTTGCTTAGCGCCTTCCCTTGTCTTTACGGCGTACTTGTTTTTGTTGGCAGGTTGTCTAGGCCCTTTTCAGGCTAGATGAGGAGGTCGGTGGCTAGAGTAACGCTTTGGCGCAGGAGCGTAACAAGTTTTTGAAAGCTGCAAGTGCCCTTAAGAGATCTGAGGCAGATCTAAAAAAGGCGGTCGAAAATCTGGAGGAGATGACAAAGGTCAAAGATAACACGGCCTCTGATTTAGCAGCAGCTAAAAAGCAGGCCGAGGATCATATGAAGCGATTGCAAGAGGTTGAAGGCCGACTGTGATCGGCTGAAGAGAACATCGCCGACCTGAAGAAAAAGCTGGTCAATGCGATCTGGGAGAAAGGCGTTGCCGAATATGCCAGGGACGAGGCCGTGAGGGCCAAAGATGAGGCTGTGTTTGCGAAAACAGATGCTGAGCGTTCCTTAGAACAAGCGGAAGAGGAGGCTTTTGCCGAAGGGGTGGCTAAGACTGAAGCTACCTTCAAGGACCAAATCCCTGAGGTGTGTAGGCGCTTTTGCTCCCAGACCTGGACCGAAGCGCTCAACCAAGCAGGCGTTGATGCCTCGTCTGACCTTAGGAGGGCAGAAATAGTATATTATCCCTCGGCAATACGCGAGGTTATCCCCATTGTTTCCGAGGAGGAGACTACATTACCGGTGGCAGGTGAAAGTTAGAGCAAAGCAGCCGAGGATACGCTTTCAGCTGACAGACCTATTGAGGGGGCTGGGCCCCATGGAGCGTTGGAGGGGGTTAGGATCGAGGGTCAGGAAGTACCCCAAAATGTGGTGAGGCTTCCTGCTAACCCCCCAGCCACACTCTCGGTTCCTCCGATTTCTTCTACCGTGGAGGAGTCCTCTGAAGTAGCCCCTCCGAGACAAGGTCCCTAGGTGTTGGTTGAAGCCTTTTAACAAGCCCTTCAAGACAATTTGCCTGCTGGGTTGGGGGGAAATGGAAACTGGCATAATACACTGTTATTCGCTTTCTTTTTCATTTCATTTTGCTTCTTGCCTCGGGGGCATTGTAATGAAACTATGCACTTTCTATTTGAAATGAATATTCAATATTTTGCTTCTAGTTGTTGATGTTTCCTTTTACCTGCCGTATTCTAATATTTTGCTCAATACCTTGGTTCTGTTCTGGACTTAGTCTCATGAGACCATCATCTATCCTTAGGGCATGAATCCGAGGATCGTATCACAGTTCGGTTCTAGCTAACGCTTTGGTTCTTGTGCAAATAGTTAGTTTGACCCTTCGGTTCTTCTGTAAGTAGCTAGTTTCCCCATAGGCTTGAGTCCTCGGACCATGCAATACCTCGGTTCTATCTAGTACCCAGGTATAGTTGCGTGGTTAGTTTCCCCATAGGCTTGAGTCCGAGGACCATGCAATGCCTTGGTTCTGTCTAACACTTCTATTTTTCTGTAAGTATCTAGTTTCCCCATAGGTTTGAGTCCTTGGACTATGCAATACCTTGGTTCTGTCTAGTACCCAGGTATAGTTGCGTGGTTAGTTTCCCCATAGGCTTGAGTCCGAGGACCATGCAATGCCTTGGTTCTGTCTAACACTTCTATTTTTCTGTAAGTATCTAGTTTCCCCATAGGTTTGAGTCCTTGGACCATGCAATACCTTGGTTCTGTCTAGTACCCAGGTATAGTTGCGTGGTTAGTTTTCCCATAGGCTTGAGTCCGAGGACCATGCAATGCCTTGGTTCTGTCTAACACTTCTATTTTTCTGTAAGTATCTAGTTTCCCCATAGGTTTGAGTCCTTGGACCATGCAATACCTTGGTTCTGTCTAGTACCCAGGTATAGTTGCGTGGTTAGTTTCCCCATAGGCTTGAGTCCGAGGACCATGCAATGCCTTGGTTCTGTCTAACACTTCTATTTTTCTGTAAGTATTTAGTTTCCCCATAGGTTTGAGTCCTTGGACCATGCAATACCTTGGTTCTGTCTAGTACCTAGGTATAGTTGCGTGGTTAGTTTCCCCATAGGCTTGAGTCCGAGGACCATGCAATGCCTTGGTTCTGTCTAACATTTCTATTTGGGGTAAAAGAGATTGTCTTCAGCGTCGGGCACATTAGTTTTGGCATGATTGGTTTGGGACTCCAATCTTACACGTGGCAGTACTGCAGCCTTTAGTTCAAGTTTCTGCCCTCATCAGTTACGAGGCGTCTCCTGACTGTTCGCGTTCCGCGCTTGACGTTTCGCCACACGAGGCGCGCTCTCATTAATATTCTCTTGGATGGATACAGATCATATGGTTGATAGGCGCCTTGGAATTTGGTTAGGATTAATGTTGCCGGTAGTCCTCTTTTCGAATTCTGCGTAGATCAGTTCCTATCATTCTTCATCTCCTATTTAAGGCTATAAGAGGGAATGTCCTTCTACACTCCACGAACCCCAACATAAGAGGAAACATGTCCCCTCAACACTCTGAGTCCCTTTAGTAACCCTGCCAGAATTGTGATAAGAGTTTAGAGAAATGAGGTGGCCTTGGATGGGAATGAGGGTTCATAGGCCCAAAGTCTCCCCTCCTCGGCCGAGAGTCGCCGTAGCCACAGCCCGCGTCAGATCTCTGGCGCGGCAAAATCCGGGCGTCACCCTCATGGTGCCATGCACAGCGGCCAAGAGGGAGGTCTCTGAAGTACCTAACGCTTCGCTCCGGAGCAATTCTACATCGGTGGAGGTGTGCAAGAATTCGTCATGTTCGGTGCCCGAGTGTTGCCGTCTCCAACGGGCAACTACTGTGGGGCTGGAAGAGAATCAAGGGAACATCACGGGGAAGGGCCGCCTGGCGCCCTTGCATCTGCTCCCCTCTTCGCGCCAGCACCACCGCACCGGCTTGGGCGTTGTTAGTAGCCTTGAAACAGGCGTGCCTCAGCCCCTTCCCCTTTAGTTAGCTTTAAAGCAGGCCCGTTTGGGCCTTTGTTTGTAAAATTGGCTTTAAAACAAGCTTGTCTGAGCCTTTGTTTGTATATTGTAGTTTCTTATCATCTAATAAAATACTGTTGTTTTCTTTTCTTTTCCTTCGAGTCTTGTACTTTCCTGTAATTTAATTTTTTGCAAACGCTGTTTAACCTCTCGTAATCTAGCTACTTAGGAACGACGGTCCGTTGCGTCTGTTGGTGCACGAATTCTCCCCACAGACGGCGCCAATTGTAGGGACTCAATTTTGATTGGACCCAGACAATACAATTTTTAGAGCATGGGTTGAAGAATTAGGCCCTAACAGACTAACAATAGTGCCCCAAGGTCCCTTCCCCCATTGTTGTGGGGGAATGAGCCCCATTTCATTCCTAAGGGTAGCTCCTCGGCGCTCGTTCGAGGAGGTTCCACCCCTCCTTCACTGCTTTGCTCGCCCTTCTTATATAGTTCCCTCCGTCCTCTCTCCGTCTTCCATCTGTTGATCATCCATTTGCCCTTTTTCTCTGTCCACCCGTCCCATCAGAGGCCTTATCAGCACTTGAGTGGTTCACATTGACCAATGTTACTCTGCCCAGGGGTTACATCCCCATTAATGCGGCCAGGGGGTTAGATGAGTACATTTAATGTGGAGGTGACAGCCTGTTCTGGGCCTGTTCCCCCGCCTGGAATCAGCTTCGGTGCGCCGAGGACAAGGATGTTCTCGGCGTGAATCCAAAAAAGCATAGGATTACATAGACCATCCTCGGACGATCATCCTTCCTCGGAATGGGCCTTGGGCCAAATGCAAGATGGGCCGAGGCTACCAGGCCCACGGGCCCCACAATAGAATTTGATAATTAGTAATACCCAACCAAATAGAATGAGCCCTTTATATAAACAATTAACAATTAACAAAAACTAATTTTCTTAACATCTGTCAGCCAATAAGATAAGAGAGTTAGTGTTTTATTACAAATAAATAAGTGCAATGATGTAACAACGTTATTGTGTAAACAGTAAACACTAAAACACGGCTATGTTGGAGAAATTTGCTAAATAGCATCAGACTAAAGTTATTTAATTATGTAGCATCTTTTTGGAACTTGAGTTTAAACTTGAGTTCCAAAAAGATGCTACATAAAAATAACTTTGGCCTGGTGCTTTTTTCCTAAATTATTCTTAAAAATATGTTATTTAGTCAAAATAATATTTAACATAGTTTTAATAGTGTTCAAACACCTCACTACAACACATTGATGGAATGACTTAATTTCAAACAATACGTAACGTTAATGGTATGAATCCAAAATTTGAAATTTTAGGAATCAAAATCAAAATTATCCCAAATTTTAAGGGTGTAGACTCACAATTTAGTCTAAAAATAAAATATTCAAAAGGCATTTTGATCTTTTAAGTCGTGTTAGATTTAAATTTTGTCCTTAAATTATATATTATTTCATTATGTAAGATTTAATGAAGGTTTTGTTTTGTTAAAATTTGTTATCTATTCATTTCCAATGTTTTAGGCTAGGTTTGTTTATTGGATGCACTTGTATTTTTATTACGGATATAATTTCAAATTAGTTAAACTTCAATAACTAAATTTACCTTAATATGATGTCATGAATCTTATATATATAATTCCTTTGAGACATGGCACTGCCTAATTCTTTTTACACACAATGTTTGAATCATTCGTTAACTTGTTATAAGAAAAAAAATTATACTTGTGAGATACATGGGTCACTAAAAAAATTATATGTAAACAAAATCAAATACTATTTCAATAATATAACTAAAATTGAACACTAAAATATATAGTAACACAAAAGGAAAATATTTATTTTAAGTTATATAACCAAATTTATTGTGTAGAGTAAAGTTTTTATTATAACAAAAATCCATAATAAATTATTAAAATAATTTAAAATACATAAATAAATTCCTTAAGCTTCATTTTGAGCAAAGTAAATTGATACTTTTAATGAATTCATTATGATCCATATGATATAAAGAGAAACAAAGGGTAAAAAAATAATTATAAAAGATAAAAATGAGAAGGCGTCCACTTGGCATAATCACTAAAATTATGGTAGATTATTAAAATAAATAATGAAACATCTTTTAAATTTCTAAAACTCTTGGTATAAGAATTTTACTCAGAGCAATGTTTGGAACTTTAACAATAGCAATAAATCATTATATGACATGAGAGAGAGAGAGAGAGAGAGAGAGAGAGAGATGGCACAACCACAACATGTATGACACAATTTTTATTTATTTATGAGAAACTTGGTATATATAACTGAAATTGAAGTACAACAAAGATATGAAAAGGCTACAGCTTTATAGGCAATTCAGGTGGATGAGGTGTCTCACCATTGGAGGAGAAACTCCTTTCCAAACCTTGCAAGTCTCATTACATCTAGCGAAACGAGCAAGTTCATGTGTAACCTTGTTATAATCTCTTTTCAGGTGTTTGATCTTCCAGCTATTGAAGAAATCCAGAAGATTAAGATTTCCTTGGACAAGATGGCCGATTTCCCCACTAACTTCCTTTGATAAAATGTTTTGAACAATTGAGAGTGAATCTGACTTGATGATAACTTGCTGAAGTTCCACTTCCTTCACTAGCAGGATTCTAGTTTCCCCAACCATAAATTCAATCTCCCAAACCATATAGTTGCAGGGAGTGACTTGCATAGCCCAGTTGCAACTTCAATCTTGGAATCTCTTATGATCACTCCTAGACTTGATTTCCTCCCATCTTTCAATGTTGCCCTATCAACATTTATTTCATAAACCCCAGCTAGGGGTCTTTTATAGCTTAACTCACATGTTGTTGGCCCATGAAGGAAATAATTAGAAGCTTCTTTATAATCTAGAAGAAGATTTGAGGCAAAGTTCCAGATCAAATGGCGAGATGATGGTAGGATAAAGAACTAGGCGTCGACATGCCGTTCTGTAGTGGCTCTAGTTCTACTGCCTCTCTCTCTCTCTCTCTCTCTCTCTCTCTCATCTTTTTTCTTTCTATCACGTTCAAATTTTTAGGACTATTCTATTTTTTATCTCAACAAAATAAATAAATAAAAATTGGGACTGCGTTTTTTTTTTTTTTTTTTTTTGAGTTCACATGAGTGTCATGTGCCACTTCCATTAGTGTTTTAATGTTAGACTAACTGATGTATTGATTTGGCAGTTGTGGAATGTTTAAGGAGTAAATTGGCCAATATAAAAGTTGAGGGGGGTGTTTTGGCCACTACTCTAAAGTTCAGGGGTGTGTAAGCATTTTTCCCAAATAAAAAAAATATAATATCCATATCTCTAATTCTCTAAAACAAAATAAAAGTTTTGCATTTACAAAATAAAGAAGGTTTTTACTAAAGATACTTATCTATTTAGAGAAAAACACAAACACACACACACACACACACAAAATATACACACACACATATATATAGGGGTAATTCTATCGTACCCCCCCTCAAAAAATGGGGTACGGTATCCACTCGTAGGTAACTTGCTATACCAAGTTACAAAAACTTCACATTTAATGATTCTATCCTTATATCATGTAGTTCCAACATCACATGTGACAGTTCTTTTGTCACATTTGGTGGTTCCCTTACTTTTTTCTCATATTTGACGTTTCCATCTTCACATATTGCAGTTTTAACATCACATGTGACAGCTCTTTTGTCACATTCGGTGGTTCCCTTATTTTTTTTTCCTCACATTTGATAGTTCTGATGGTGAGCGGAATCACACTCCATTCGTCCATGTAGTTGTCCATGACCAAACCACATCCAAGTCAGTTCATGAGAAAGGGAATCAAGTAAAAAGTACCACAAGAAATGAATAAGTTTTGTCCAAGGGTTCAATGATCGTCCAAAGTAATTTGGTTGTCCATGACACAAGAAGGCATGGACGACCATTCAAGACTTGGCAAATTTCAGAGGATTTTCTACAAATACAAAGTAATCGGACCACGTTCCACTATTTCGAGACGTGGGGGTGAGTTCCTTGAAATCTGCTCTAACTCTCCCACTAAGCCCACAAATCTCCCACGATGGTAGTGGAGCCTAACAAGTAGACCCACTCAAGAACTCTCTATAAAAGAGACCTAACCCCATCAGCCCAAGGTACATTTTCACTCTTCAAACACTTACAATACCTGTTTTTCACTACTCAAACACTTACAATACCTGAGTTCTAGAGAGAAAACTGACTTAACCGTCGGAGAGTCCTTCGCTAGTTAACCTTGATCACCTTCAATAGTTTCTTTCTTCCTTTTCGGTCATCCGACCGCCGTTAAATCTCGAAGCATTTAGCCTACCAATTTTCGAGCATTATCAAGTTCTATTCTCACATTGTACAGTTCCAACATCACATGTGATAGTTGTTTTGTCACATTTGGTGGTTCTCTTATTTTATTTTCTCACATTTGACGGTTTCATCCTCACATTGTGCAGTTCCAATATCACATTTGACAGTACTTTTGTCACATTTGATGGCTCCCTTTTTTTTCATCACATTTGATAGTTCTATCCTCACATTGTGTAGTTTCAACATCACATTTGATAATTCTTTTGTCATATTTGGTGGTTCTCTTTTTTTTTTTCCTCACATTTGATGGTTCCGTTGTCACATTCGGCAATACCAACATCACATTTGACAATACTTTTGTCACATTTAATGGTTCCTTTTTTTTTTCCCCTCACATTTGATGGTTCTATTATCACATTTTGTAGTACCAACATCACATCTGACTCTAATTTTGTCACATTCAATGGTATCCTATTTTTTTCTCAAATTTGACAGTTTCATTATTACATTAGGCAGTACCAACATCACTTATAACTGTACTTTTGTCACATTCGATGATTCTTTTTTTTTTTCTTTTTTTTTTTTCTTTTTCTTTTTTTCTTACATTGAATTTCATAATAAACTTCGAGTCTGTTTGGGATCTGCTTATTTTGCAGAAATTGAAAATTTTTTGTTGAAAATACTGTAAATAAAAGTAAAAGTTAGTTGAAATAATATAGTGGAATTTATGAATAGTATCAAAAGGTGCAATGAAACCCATAAATAGTAGCAAAAATAAGCAGTATAGTAAAATAAGTTGGCAAAATTAATCATGCCAAACGAACACTACATTGCATTTCATAACATCTGTATGACACAAATAGCTTCCTGATCCAATTTCTATGACTTGTGTTGGCATTCAGTGCATGCAAAACCTTTTCATTAAATCAACTCCATAGTTGCACATTTTTAAGTACATGATGTGGTAAACTTGAATAAATTTGTCCATTCTATAGTGACCTGAGCCATCTTTTTTCTCAAAGCATCGGTTCACACTCCTTTTGACCCTTTACATTGCTTTAAGTGCCAAAGAAGCACTACCAAATGACTCTTATAATTGTGGCAATTCTAATTCTTCATTGTCATGCCTAAGCCATCCAAAGAAACTTCCTCTGACTCTATTTTTAAATTATGTTTATTGAATGCTTTGAGGCAAAGAAAGAAACTTTTTTTTTTTTTTTTTTATCTTTCCCTTTTTTTTTTCTTTTTGTGCGTGTGTATGTGAACCATGAGTGTTTCTTTGAATTATATTATTGTACAAAGTTATTCCAGCCAAATATTTGTGGAGATATGGGTTGTGTCTTTCAGACATTATTAGAAATTGGTGAATTGGTGTTCTTGATCAAAAGTGTCTAATTAACTAAAACTATAAATCCATAATTGATGGTGAAATTGGTGTTCTTACAAATCTAATCTCATCTCAACTTAATGGGAAAAGTTAGAAAAGATAAATTATTGAACTTAGAAATGAATTGAGGGGCAAAGAGAGAGTTTTTTTAATGAATAATGCTACAGTCACAGACTATTTTATAACATTTTTAATTACAAACGGCTGATGTGGTCAATTTCATATTAGCTTTTGTGGGGCCAGAAAGAGTCAGGCAACCCCGGCCCACTTCGAACCAGGCCCAAAGGCCCACACCGAGGACGCGTCCAAGGTCCGAGGACGAAAGTGTAGAGCCCAGTTGCCCAAGAAGCATTGCCGAGGATGATTACTTTCTCGGACGCCCGAGATCAAAAAGTGAGCAAGCAGCACACCCTCAAGGGGAATCTCCCTAAGTATCTAAGGAGCAAATAGCAAGTACCAAGTACCGGACATGGAAGCATGGTGGAGGAGCAAGTCCCAGATGAACTGTCACGTCCACATTAAATGCTCTCAACTAACGCCCTGGCCGCATTAATGAGGATAGGACCCCTGAACAGTGCCGTCTTGGGCGCTGCAACCCACAGGAGGGATGGGAATGCGGCTGATGGGACAGGCTCTTGAGTGGTGGCCTGGCTGATCAACAAATGTAGGGCTAGGATCAACTGAGAGAGAGGTATATAATATAAGAAGTCCCTCTTGAAGAGGGGACGGACGGAAAACCAGAGTAAAGAAATACTGTAGCAGCTTGTATTCTCTGAAACCCTGTAACCTTTCTTCAAAGAAATAATAAGAACTTCGAGCTCTGTAAGGCACGTCCGAAAAGCATTATTGTGTATTCCAACCCACGTTTAAGTTATCAGCACTCACGTATAACCATGCATGGCCGTTGCATTCCTCACTAGGGCCTAGCTCTTGAACCCATACTCTATAAATTCATTGCAGGGTTAGCTGGGCTTGGGTCTACTTTCTCAACCAGTAGAAGTGCCCGAAACCGGTCCCTACAATTGGCGCCGTCTGTGGGGAGAACTTGTGCGTTAGTAAGGACAACAGTCAAGCATGGTAGGATCAGGCCCTCACCAAGGAAATCCCCACCGACCTGAACCGGCTAAGTCCCGGCATCAGGGTAACTATGGCGACCCCGGGGGCGGTCAGAACGAGAATGGACGATTTCAAGAAGGAAGCGTGCATACCTTAACAGCGAGCGAAAGCCAAGCCTGCCAGGACGGGCATGTTCCCCAGAAACGCGACGATGGCCAGGCCACACGATCGGAAGAGGCCCATAGCCACGCGTCCCAGAGGAAGGACAATAAGGTGGCCATGCAGCGCGAGATAGATGATCTGAAGAGGAAGCTGCGCCGTGCGCAGCGAAGACAGTCCGAACCCAGCCCTGACCTGCCCTCTGACGACAAAAGTGATGACGAATACAGGCAAAGGTCAAGGACGCCCCCCAGCGAGACTTTCTCCCACGAGGAGGAGCGCAACCAGAACCGTTACTGCCAATACCACCAGGACCACGGACATGCCACGGAGGACTGCAGGAACCTCTGGAACCACCTGGACTAGCTAGTCCGGGAGGGAAAGCTAAAACACCTTCTGCACCATTCCAGCGGCCAGCAAGGCCAGACCTACCAAGAGCCTCGGAGGGACACCACCATGGGGCAGCCCGCTGGGACGATCAACGTAATCTTGGCGGCACCAGGAAGGACAGGCACATGCCCTTCGCGAGTGCTGTCCGTAGCTCAAATGCCTGCCGAGGACTCCCGGACAGGGACGAAGAGAGCCAGGAGGAGTTTTCCCCCAGCCTTGAGTTTCTCGGAGGAGGACAAGATTGGGACAACCCAACCCCACGATGACGCTTTAATCGTCACCCTCAGAATCGGGGGCTACGACGTGAAAAAGGTGATGGTGGATGGTGGCAGCGCAGCCGAGGTCATGTGTCCAGACCTCTACAAGGGGCTGGGGCTAAAACCGGAGGACCTCACACCTTATAGCTCCCCCGTAATGAGCTTCGACGGAAATCTCGTCATCCTAAAGGGCATGATCAGGCTGCCCATACAGACAGGCCCAGAGGTGGTGGAGGTGAACTTCGTAGTGGTGGACACATACTCCCCCTACACGGCCATCGTAGGAAGGCCCTGGCTACACGCCTTGGGGGGCGTAGCCTCCACCTTGCACCAGAAGGTGAAATTCCCATCAGGGGATCAAATTCTAGAGATCCGAGGTTGCCAGCCCACAGCGAGGCAGTGCACGGTGGCTGCCATATCCTATCGGCTTGATGCACAGCCCTTGGCCCCCGCCGAGGAAAGTTTATAGCAATCAAAGACCCTGGTGGCGCCCCCTGATACAGCTGCCGAGGATGCCAAATGTGAGAACCTGGAGAAGGTGGTAATTGACGATGACCCGGAGAAGTTCTTCCAGGTCGGGACCCAGCTGCCTCCCCAGGAGAAGGAATAGTTACTTGAGTTCCTCAAAAGGAACCTTGACGTGTTCGCATGGGACCCCTGCGATGCCCCTGGGATTGATCCATCCTTCATCTATCACCACCTTAACGTCAACCCATCCGTGATCCCCAAGAAGCAGCCACCCCGGCGCCCATCGAAGGAGCACGCTGATGCAATCAGGGAAGAGGTCAATAAGCTTAAGCGCGCGGGGGCTATCGAAGAAGTCTTTTACCCCGAATGGTTGGCCAACACTGTGGTGGTCAAGAAGAAAAGTGGGAAGTGAAGGGTTTGTGTAGACTTCAGAGACCTGAACAAGCATGCCCAAAGGACCCCTTCCCAATGCCACGAATAGACCAGCTAGTAGATGCGACGACATGCCATCCTCGGATGAGCTTCCTAGATGCCTTTCAGGGCTATCATCAAATCCCACTAGCTTTGGAGGACCAAGAGAAGACAACCTTTGTGACGCCCATTGGGAACTACCACTACAAGGTTATGCCATTTGGCCTGAAAAACGCCGGATCCACCTACTAGAGGATGATGACGAGAATGTTTGAGCTGATGTTGGGCAAAAGCATCGAGGTCTATATTGACGATATGGTGGTGAAGAGCAAACTGGAGTCCGAGCACTTGGGGGACCTCGGCCGTACATTTGACGTCCTGAGAAAGCACAAGCTCCGCCTTAATGCCTCAAAATGCTTGTTTGGCGTAAGCTCTAGTAAGTTTCTGGGGTATATGATCACCCACCGTGGGATCGAAGTCGACCCTGACCAAATCAAGGCCATTCACAATTTGAAGCCTCCGCAGAACCCCAAGGAGATCTAAAAGCTTACTGGGATGATCGCGGCGCTGAACCGATTCATTTCCAGGTCGGCTGACAGGTGCAGGCCCTTCTATCTCCTGATCAACAAGTGGAAAGGATTTGAGTGGTCCGAGGATTGTGCCGTAGCTTTCCAGCAACTCAAGGAGTATCTATCCCGGCCGCCAATCATGTCCAATCTTGAGGCCGACGAGGTCCTATACGCCTACCTTGCGGTGGCACCCTACGCAGTGAGCCTAGTACTGGTACGGGAAGACAATGGCGTTCAAAGGCCAGTTTACTACGTCAGCAAGTCACTGCACGAAGCGGAGGTCAAATACCTACCCCTAGAGAAAGCCATACTGGCTGTGGTCCACGCCACGAGAAAGCTCCCCCATTACTTCCAAGCTCACACGGTGGTTGTTCTAACCCAATTGCCCTTGAAGTCCGTACTTCGGACTGCTGATTACACGGGAAGAATCGCGAAGTGGAACACAATTCTGGGGGCTTTCAACGTCAAGTACATGCCTCGGACTTCCATAAAAGGCCAGGTTCTGGCAGATTTGACGGCCGAGTTCGCTGAACCAGTCGTAGAAGTGACAGCCGAGGAGAAGAGCTGTGATGAGAAATCAGTTGGGGCAATCTCCATCACGGAGTCACTATGTTGGAAAGTGTATGTTGATGGCGCGGCAAACCAAAGGGGGTCCGGAGTGAGGCTGGTCCTAGTATCCCCTGAAGATCATGTCATTGAGAAGTCCCTGAGCCTCGGATTCACGGCCACAAACAACGAGGCCGAATATGAGGCATTACTGCAAGGGATGGTCATGGTGCAAAAGATGGGGGGAAAGTCGATAGAGATGTTCTCAGACTCGAGATTAGTGGTAGGACAGGTAAAGGGGGAGATGGAGGCCAAAGATTCGAGAATGCAAGAATATCTGAGCCAAGTCAAGCGCTTGCAATCGGAGTTTGGCGTCTTCAGCTTGTCCCATATTCTTAGGAGTGGGAACAGCCATGCCGATTCACTAGCCACACTCGCAACCTCCTCGACAGAGGCTCTACCTCGGATCATACTTGTGGAGCACCTGGAGAGGGCGAGTGAAGTGCCAAAGGGAGTGATCCCCGTCCATCAGGTTGAGATGGGTCCCAGCTGGATGGACCCCATAGTAAGATTCCTCAAAGATGATGTCCTGCCTGAGGAAGGGTCAAAGGCAGAAAAGATACGAAGGAAAGCTCCTCGGTTCTGGTTGTCCAAGGATCACAAACTATACAGGCGCTCCTACTCTGGGCCATATCTGCTGTGCGTCCACCCCGAAGCGGCAGAATTCTTGCTCGAAGAGCTGCACGAAGGAATCTGTGGGAGCCACACAGGGGGGAGATCCCTGGCTCACCGAGCCGTCACACAAGGATACTGGTGGCCGGGAATGCAGCAAGAGGCCCAAGAGTATGTCAAGAAGTGTGACCAGTGCCAAAGGTTCGCCCCGAACATCCATCAGCCAGGAGGGGTCCTCAATCCTTTGTCCAGTCCATGGCCGTTCGCCCAATGGGGCTTGGACATTGTGGGACCTTTCCCCAAAGCACCAGGGAATAAGAGGTATCTGTTGGTGGCCACGGACTACTTCACCAAGTGGGTCGAGGCCGAGCCACTAGCCAACATCAGGGACGTAGACGTAAAGAAATTCCTTTGGAGGAACATAGTTACACGATTCGGGGTCCCTCATACCCTCATCTCGGATAACGGGCTCCAATTCGATAGCAAGGCCTTCAGGAGGTACTGTTGTGAACTTGGGATCACAAACAGGTACTCAACGCCAGCCTACCCTCAGGGAAACGGACAGGTCGAGGCTGTCAACAAGGTCATCGTCAATGGGCTTAAGAAGAGACTGGATGATGCCAAGGGGAGATGGGTAGAGGAGTTACCCCACGTTCTCTGGACGTACCGGACTACGCCCCGATGCTCAACGGGGGAAACACCTTTTGCCATGACTTATGGTGCGGAGGCGGTGATCCCCCTGGAAACAAACTTCCCGACGCTAAGGACGAGCTCCTTCACTCCAGGCAGCAATGATGAACTGCTGGGGCGGAGCCTGGACCTGGTAGACGAACGAAGAGAGCGAGCAATGATCCAGCTGGCCTACTACCAGCAAAAGCTCAAGCAAGGATATGACGCCAATAGGAAGCTCAGACCACTAGCACCGGGAGACCTGGTGCTGAGAAAAGTCGTAGGAGCTACCAAGAACCCTTCTTGGGGAAAGCTCGGACCCAACTGGGAGGGGCCCTACCGAATTACCTCAGTAGCAGGGGTAGGAGCATACTATTTAGAAGATTTAGATGACAAACCTGTACCTCGTCCATGGAATGTAAATAACCTGAAAATGTATTACTATTAATGAAGAAGTCCCTTTTGATTCAGATGTCCTGCCTATCATGATTACATGTCTCGCGTCCCAATGGCAAACATCCCTGGGTACTAGACAGAACCAAGGTCTTGCATGGTCCAAGGACTCAAACCTATGGGAAAACTAACCACTCATATATATCTGGGTACTAGACAGAACCAAGGTCTTGCATGGTCCAAGGACTCAAACCTATGGGAAAACTAGTTACTTACAGCCAAACTGAAGCGTTAGACAGAACCAAGGTCTTGCATGGTCCTCGGACTCAAACCTATGGGGAAACTAACCACTCATATATATCTGGGTACTAGACAGAACCAAGATTTTGCATGGTCCAAGGACTCAAACCTATGGGAAAACTAGTTACTTACATCCAAACTGAAGCATTAGACAGAACCAAGGTCTTGCATGGTCCTCGGACTCAAACCTATGGGGAAACTAACCACTCATATATATCTGGGTACTAGACAGAACCAAGGTCTTGCATGGTCCAAGGATTCAAACCTATGGGAAAACTAGTTACTTACAGCCAAACTAAAGCGTTAGATAGAACCAAGGTCTTGCATGGTCCTCGGACTCAAACCTATGGGGAAACTAACCACTCATATATACCTGGGTACTAGACAGAACCAAGGTCTTGCATGGTCCAAGGACTCAAACCTATGGGAAAACTAGTTACTTACAGCCGAACTGAAGCGTTAGACAGAACCAAGGTCTTGCATGGTCCTCAGACTCAAACCTATGGGGAAACTAACCACGCAAATATACCTGGGTACTAGACAGAATCAAGGTCTTGCATGGTCCAAGGACTCAAACCTATGGGGAAACTAGTTACTTACAGATAAACTAAAGTGTTAGACGGAACCAAGGCATTGCATGGTCCTCGGACTCAGGCCTATGGGAAAACTAACTACTTCAGAAGACTAAGTGTTAGACAGAACCAAGGCATTACATGGTCCTCGGACTCAGGCCTATGGGGAAACTAACTACTTCGGAGGGATCCTAAGTGTCTACTCGAAGAAATTCTACCTGGTCCTTAGGACGCAAAAGGTCCGCCCGAGCCTACATGCCCTCTCGTTATAATAATTGATGCCGCGATTGGCCGAGATACAATTGAAGTTAAAATCATACAAGTAAAGAAAAAGCGGATAGCGTGCAAGTAAACAAACAACCACAACAAACAGAAAAAGAAATGAGAATCACATTGCATTAAGTCTGTAAAAATTACATCATAGGAGTCACGTTACAAAAAGAAAAAGGGAAGAAAAAGATGCAAAAAATAAAGTGAAGCAGGCAGAGGCGCCAAGGAGCCTAATCCTTCTATTTAGATGCCCGCTCCGGTGGGTGGCTGGCAGCCTCAGGGTCCTCTGAGCTCTGACTGAGTGGGATGGCCTGCAGTGGCACGGCAGGAATAGCTGCCCCCTCAGTAGAAGAAACCTGGGCATCGGGGGAGGGCTTTGCAACCTGCTGAGGCGCTTCCTCGTTAGAGCCGTCACTCAATTCAACTACCACGGGAGGATTACTCCCTTGAACTGGCTCACCAGTGACTCCAGCGTCCGAGGCCCCTTCACCTGGAGTAGCAGCAGTTTCCACAGCAGCCTCCTCGGCCTCAGAGCCATCTAGGGCAGCCTCGCGGATGGCAGGGGGGTAGTACACACTCTCCTCCTTCCACAGGTCAGAAGAGGCCTCCACCCCAGCTTGTTTGAGGGCTTTACCCCAAGTTTCGAAGCAGTAGCGCCTACATACCCCAGGGACTTGGGATTTGTAGGCAGCTTCTGTCTCGGCTACCCCAGCAGCATAGGCTACCTCCTCAGCTTCCTCCTTAGAGGCCCAGGCCTCCTCCCTACCTTGCTCTGCCTCAAACTTGGCCCTCACAACTTCCTCTTTGGCCCATTCAGCCACCCTCTTGGCCTCCTCAGCATCAGCCATCATCTTCGTGAGGCCAGCTATCAGCTCCTCGGCGAGCTTCAGCTGCCCCTCTACCTCGCCCAGACGCTTCGTCTTAGTTTCGGCCTGCCTCTGGGCACCCTCAAGGCCTGACAATGCGCTGTCCCGAGCCTGGGTCATGGCCTTCAGCTCCGCCCTGGCCTTGGCAAGGTCGTCCTCGGAGGTCTTGAGGGTCCGAGTGGCCTCCAAGCGCCTCTCGCGCTCTGCATCCATGGCCTTTCCATGGTCATTGGCCGCCTCCTCTAGCCTGAAAGTGGCCTGGACAGCCTGCCAAACAAAACAGATACATGATAATTAGCCGAGCTCAAAAAAGAAAGGAAGGCGGAAAAAACTGAAGCGAGAAAAAACACAAGTGTTAAGGGTCTTACCATCCCCAAATATCGCTTAAGGCTGAGGAAGACCTCCCTACTCCTCATGGTCCCCAGCTGCTCCATGTCCGCAGGAAGGAGCAGGCATTTCTCCACCGCGTTGGCCCCGTACGCGCCTTCGCCCTCCCTAAATTCCCTGAGGGAGGAGTCATCCCTCAAAGGTGCCCCACGGAGCATTGGGGCGGGGAGCCAGGCCTGAACCTCGGGCGGGGCAGCGACCTGTTTGTCCTGGGCTGTGGAGCCTATCCTCAGTTGCTTCGAGGGCCGCCGAGTGTCATCGCCCTCCCGCGTGGGCCCAGATTTGTCCTCGATGGGCCACTTGCCCTTATCCTTCTTCTGCTTAGGATCAGTAGGCTCGTGCCTGGACGGCGGGTTCGTCTGAGGCGGAGGAGGAGGAGGCCTAGATTGAGTTGAAGCCGACCTGGTCTGGGCAGGACGAGTCTTTGGAGAAGGGGGAGGAAGCTTTGGCTTGGACTTCCTCGGTTGCCCTTCGATTAGGTCGAGCAGACTGGCTTGGGCCTTCTTCTTGTAACCCATCTCAAGCCGAGAAGATGTCTCTGACGCTAGGAGGTCTGCTTCGGTTAGACGAGGATCACCCAAGTCTCCAGAAAGGTCCTCGGACTGGTGGACTTGCTCAAACACGTCAAAATCGTCCTCGGCAGGACCAAAATCTGCAGCTTCCCCTTCCCTCTCTAAGTTCTCTTCCGCGGCCTCTGAGAATGTGTGGGAGGAAGAGGGGACCGCTAACATGACGCCTTCTGAAGATGAGGGATCCTCGGGAAACTCGAACCCGTCCTCGGTCACAGTTATTTTCCGCAGCCGAGGATCCTTTGCTCTGATCACGTGCTTTGGGGCCGCGAATGATTTTTGGAGCGGAGTGTACCCCAAGATTTTGTGAGCGGCTCTAACTTGATGGTCAGCTTCGTTTTCGAAAACCGTCGACCTGAGCACCTTCTGCAAATCCTTCCTATTGATCAGGTTGAAGTGGCGCGCGAAGGAGTGCGGATCTGCAGAAATAAAACACATTCACGTTAGTAACCAAACAGTGCAAAAAAGAAATGATGCATGAAACAAGTTAGAATCTTTGAACCCCCTCCTACTCCCACTGCCCCACCTGGTGTCCCCTCTGTCATCGGGCAGTGAAGGCCATCGTGCCACCCTCCGGACACGATGAGAAAATCCTCGTTCAACCCTTTGTTGGACTCAGGGAGGCACTGGATAAGCCGGACCCTATCGTCCCTCGTCCTCATGTAGTACGATTTGTTCTTCAGGTGTTGAAGGTTGTAACAGTAGTTCACATCGTGATGGGTCAACCTTAGCCCCATCTTCTCGTTCAGAGCGTCCACACTACCCAGAATTCTGAAGATGTTGGAGGTGCACTGGGTGGGGGTTAACCGGAAATATGTAAGGTAACCCCTCGTCACCGGCCCTATGGGGATCATCATGCCACCTTCGAGGAAGGCGATGATGGGAATCACCACCTCGCCCTCCTGCCTCCGGAGGTGCCACTCCGCCTCCTCACAATACCTCAAGCCCACGTTGGCCGGTATCTTATAATCGGCGATGAATTTCTCCATCGCCTCCTCAGTGAAGACGTACTTCTTAAGTCTACTCATCCCAAATGATGCCTAAGAGAGCTAAAGGAAGAGCAAATAAAAGAGAAGGAGGAGTAGAGAGGAAGAAAGCTCAGAAAGGGATAGAGCGACTTACAGAAATGAGGAGAAGCTCCTCGGACAGGCTTTTTATGCTGGAGATGTTGGTGGAAATTTGGCTGGACTCTGAATGAAGGCGCAAGAGCTCTTGATTGTGAATGAAAAAAGGAGAAAGCGGTTCAAATGGGGATTTATACCCTAGATGGAAGAGCCGCGCGAGTTTTCCCGCCCATAAATGCTAGGCGCATCCCCACCGTTAGATTGCCATCTGCCTGTTGAACGTGGGGAGCACAAAGCTGCCCGAATTTAATGCGGGATACGTTACGCGCACTGAAGCGCCAGTAACGCACCTTGGGCAGATGAAAAGGCTC
This sequence comes from Quercus aquifolioides, assembly GCA_019022515.1. NCBI lineage: Eukaryota > Viridiplantae > Streptophyta > Magnoliopsida > Fagales > Fagaceae > Quercus > Quercus aquifolioides. The sequence goes on from CM032333.1 coordinate 79,239,801, forward strand.
CCACGCTGACGAGGGACAAGACTTGATTGGACATGGAGCAGGTCCGAGGATGTCAAAATCCTCCTTTCCGCCCGAGGATGCGGACAGCAAGATTTTGAGGGGCTATTGTGGGGCCAGAAAGAGTCAAGCAACCCCGGCCCACTTCGAACCAGGCCCAAAGGCCCACGCCGAGGACGCGTCCAAGGTCCGAGGACGAAAGTGTAGAGCCCTGTTGCCCAAGAAGCATTGCCGAGGATGATTACATCCTCGGACGACCGAGATCAGAAAGTGAGCAAGCAGCACACCCTCAAGGGGAATCTCCCTGAGCATCCAAGGAGCAAATAGCAAGTACCAAGCACCGGACATGGAAGCATGATGGAGGAGCAAGTCCCAGATGAACTGTCACCTCCACATTAAATGCCCTCAACTAACGCCCTGGCCGCATTAATGAGGATAGGACCCCTGAACAGTGCCGTCTTGGGCGCTGCAACCCACATGAGGGATGGGAATGCGGCTGATGGGACAGGCTCTCGAGTGGTGGCCTGGCTGATCAACAAATGTAGGGCTAGGATCAATTGAGAGAGAGGTATATAATATAAGAAGTCCCTCTTGAAGAGGGGACGGACGGAAAACCAGAGTAAAGAAATACTGTAGCAGCTTGTATTCTCTGAAACCCTGTAACCTTTCTTCAAAGAAATAATAAGAACTTCGAGCTCTGTAAGGCACGTCCGAAAAGCATTATTGTGTATTCCAACCCACGTTTAAGTTATCAGCACTCACGTATAACCATGCATGACCGTTGCATTCCTCACTAGGGCCTAGCTCTTGAACCCATACTCTATAAATTCATTGCAGGGTTAGCTGGGCTTGGGTCTACTTTCTCAACCAGTAGAAGTGCCCGAAACCGGTCCCTACAGTTTTTATATAGGCTCATTATTAACATCACTTTTTCATTTATTAATAACCACTCACAACATCAACAATTTGTAAATTTTTCTGTAAAAAAGTTTGTATCCTAGCATTACTCTTTTTTAATTATGAGTAACACTAAATTACAAATTTACAATATGTACATGAATTACATCATGAAATAAATTTAAATACATGATTGAATAAAACAGTATGACATTACAAATGTTGTCATTAAATTCAACACAATCATAAATTTAATTAAGAAACCTCACATTAAACAATATAATAGAAACATGGTTACTTTTTTAATTATTAAATTCTACACACATATATTTAAATTTAATTAGATAGCCTATTTTTACATAGGACTTTTACTTTAGCAAAAGACACATTCGAGACTAGTTGCCTCAAATAAAAACGTGAGCTTTTTCTTAATTTTAAATAAAGTAATGTTAAGAAAAAGCTTGCCTTATTTATTAAGGAACCAAAAAATAAATAAATAAATAAATAAAAGATTTTCGAATTAATACCAACGGTCGGAAGGGCAACCTTATTTCCATATAAATAGACACCGCCACTCTTACTTTTCAGTACACTTCGTATACTCTCTCTCTCTCTCTCTCTCACTTTTCAAAATTCAAACCCTAATTTCCTCTGTTTCCCATCGGCGATTTGAGATTGTTTCTGATTGAACGAAGATCTCGGCGGCTCGATTTTCAAAGTCTCTCAGGTTTGCTATTGCAATTAGATTTAGATTTAGAATTAGAATTTCTTTAGCTATGATCGCACCGTCTTTTGTAATGATCGAATCTATTCTCAGCCTTAGACAATGTTACCAAAGTAATTTACTTTCTCCTTCGTTAATTTCTCTAGGGTTTGCCGATGGATCGGCGATTAGGTTTTGGAAGTTTGTATTTTGTTATGTATTTGATAAGGGATTTTGGAATAATTGGATTGTTTTTTCTATAAGCTGTTATTGCCAAATCTGAATTTCAAGATTCTTCGGCTTCTCTAGGGTTACTGTTATAGCAAGAATCCTAAAAAAATTCATGTTTCTTTGGAACTGATTTGGCGGAACTGGGAATTTTCTGGATACTTTAGTAGGGTTTCTGATTTGGGAGAACTGAGAATTTAAAATCCTTGATGGGTTAGCAAGGATTTTCTTGATTTTTAGTAGGGTTTCTGATTTGGCAGAACAGAGAATTTTAAAATCCTTGATGGGTTCTTGATTGCAGTAGGGTTTTTGATTTGGAAGATTTTCTTCCATGGAAGAAAGAGATTGGTTTTTGTTTTTGGCTGCTCCGCTTTGTGGAAGGCTTTATTCATTGGTTTCCTATTCCTATTATTTGTGGGTGTTTATAGTATGGAGATTAAAACTGCAAGAAGAGGGCTACAGGGAAAAGAAAGTTCTGTTTTTGATCGATTAGGAGCAGGACGAGGAGGGCATTTAAACAACAGCAGCAACAAGATATGCAAATTTTGGCTCAGTGGTAGATGCCTTAAAAACCCATGTAGGTTTGCCCATTCAGAAACACCTGATGTGGCCACCATTCACCGTCCCAGGCAGACTCCTTACTACCCTCACTCCAGCAACGCTTTAGTTTCAAATACTTGGCGAAGGGCTCCTAGGAATTCACAAAATGTTCGGGAGAAGGTTGTTAACCACAAGTCTTCCGAAAATGTTCCTGGAAAGTCTGAATCGGACTTGGAAGATATTAAAAAGAAGTCGCCAGAGTTGGCAGAAAGCGTTTCTGAGAGTTCTTCAGAATGTTCTGTTGTTGAAAATGATTCTAATCTGGAGAATGTGGTTGAAGAAAAGCCTCTGGAGCATGTTCCTACGAAAACCGCAGAAAGGGTTTGTGAGTTCTGGGTGCAAGGGACGTGTGTCTATGGTGATCAGTGCCCTTACCTACACTCATGGTTTCGTGGGGATAAGTTCAAAAGGTTGGCAGAGCTTCAAGGGCACAACAAGGTACCTATTTGTGTTTGATGAACTTTATTCTTCCATTTCCATTAGGATTTTGGTGTAAATTTTTTTAATTTGGAATCTGATTTAATAATGAGACCTGAACTCAGTTTATGCCAAAGTTAAACTTGGCCTAGGCTAGCCTAATTAGTTGTTTCATCATTTGAATACTAATATAGCCCATTCATGATATCTAGATTATAGAAATTTGATTTGTTCCTGAATAAGAACATGGAGCATTATATGTTTCACTGCTATTTTTACAATGGGATTCATAAATGACAATTGATAGAAGACCAAAAGATATTGTTGGTTTATAGAAATTATATCCTAGATAGAGCAAGTTGTTTCTGAAAAACCATATTTATGACTTTTTTGATAACAGGCAGTCAACGGAATTGCACTTCCTCTAAGATGCAACAAGCTTTGTTCAGGTAGCAGTGACGGAACAATTCGGCTTTGGGACTGCCATACTGGTCAATGTGCTAATGTGATTAACCTCGGTAGCGAAGTTGGATCTGTTTGTAGTGAGGGCCCATGGCTCTTTGTTGGCCTGCCAAATGTTGTGAAGGTGAGCTTAAAACTGAGTGATGTTTTGTTCCAATTTTTTGGTTGCCACATTGAAGTTTTTTTTGGGTTTGGTCAGTTCATGATGTGACCTCGATTTGGCATGTTGATGATGCTGCAGGTGTGGAATACTGAATCAGGTGCTGAATACAGTCTCAATGGACCTGTTGGGCAAGTCAATGCATTGGAATCTGTTAATGATTTGCTTTTTGCTGGGGTAGAGGTAAGCCACTTTTCTAATAGTTTAGAATTCTTGTGTTCTCTTACTAGCTTTTATTCTTTCTAGTGCATTAAATTTGAGCATTTTTGAGTTCAGGGTTTTGTTCCTTTCAGAATTTTTTTACTTTTTTGAGTAAGAACTTATTTGTTGTTATTCAATGTACTATGATATTGTGAGGTGCCATCCAAGGCAGACGCTTGGGGTTGGTGTAGTGCTTATCATGCTAGTCTCACACACTAGAGGTTCCTGGTTTGAACCAGGGCTAAGATGATACTGTTATAGCCATTCGCTTTTACTTATTAAAAGGAAAAAAAAAAAAAAAAATCCCATATTGATGCTCAGGGTCTTGCTAGATTTTGGTGTTGAGTGTTTCATGTGGGTTATATGCTGTCCTTAAATCCATTCACTTTTCAGCATTGTTTTATCCTACTTGCTTTTTACACCATTGTTCCATACTTAATTTATATTCTTATTAAAGTTGGTCCGAAATTAATTTATTATTACTTTCGATTGCAGGACGGTGTTATTTTGGCATGGAAAGGCACTTGCGAAAGTAATCTTACATTTCAACTTGCTGCAACCCTTAAAGGCCACACACATGGTATAACATCTTTAGTTGTTGGAGGAGGCAACAGGCTGTACTCAGGTTCCAAGGACCATACAATAAGGGTTAGTTTTTTCTCCTTAAGATTCCCCCCACCCCCCCCCCTGGTTGTTCTATCTTTTATGTTATGAGTAGTTAGTATTTGAAGAGAGCTTGATTATTAAGATCATTGGTGCTCTCTTCTGCTTTACTTGCTTCTGCTATACTGGAAGGACTGTGATTGGATGGTATCTCATTTAGACATGGTGCTGACCTTTTGTTTTAGCGATTCTGTATTGTTCTTGATCGATTTTTCCCCTTTTCAAATCTTGCATAAAACTAATATGATGTACTTACCTCATGTATTTTGATTAAGTTACTTAAATTGATTAATTGAGTTCCACTCTATAAAACTTAGCAATATATATCTGTTGTGATACTGATATGATTTTAATTGATTAAAGATCCTTTTTTTTTAGATGTAGTTGTCATTTTCTTTGTATGTGCACAAGGATCATATATTATGTTTTGAGATATGTCAGGGGGAAAAAAAAGAATTAATTTCTGTTCTTATTTTTTGTTTCAGGTTTGGGATCATGAAAATTGGCAGTGTATTATGACACTGAATGGGCATGATGATGTTGTGAAGTCTCTCATGTGCTGGGATAAGTATTTATTCTCTGGTTCATTGGATTGCACGATAAAAGTTTGGGCTTCTACTGATGATGGCAGCTGGGAAGTAATCTATACTCACAGTGAAGAACAAGTAAGTTATTGAACCACAATTAGTTTCATTTACTTTCTTATTTGCTTCCCCCCTTAAATAATTGAGGTGTGCTACAGTCGTTGAGAGTGTTATTAATTGGTCTGGTAATGGCAAAATTGTACTGTTATATCAGAAACTCAATAGGTGTAGTATTTTGTTGCTATGCCATGTTGTGGATACTGTAGCCTTAGTTTTTCAAAAGTGTCAACTAATTGGATGGCATGATTTTTCTTGGTACAGGGTATCCTTGCACTTTCTGGGATGACTGATCCGGATGTTAAACCAATCTTGTGTTGCTCTTGTAGTGATAAATCTGTCCACCTCTATGAACTGCCAACGTGAGTACAATTTTCCCTCTGTGAAAATCTTTCTTCTTTTCCCTCTTGGATTTGACTAATATTAGTGATTTTTGTTTTAGATTCACTGACAGGGGCAGATTATTTGCAAAACAAGAAGTCCAGACTCTTCAAATAGGTCCTGAGGGCCTCTTTTTTACTGGGGATCAGACTGGTTTGCTGACAGTGTATACATGGCTAGCAGACTAATGGTTGAGACGTGCCCAAGACTAAGACTAGTAAAGCAGTGTTTTATTAGTTGGGGCAAACAGTGTACAGTATTTTGAGTACATTTTCCACTGTACAGTATTTTGAGTTTAGAAATTCTTGTTATTATGAACACTGAGGTGCAATGTAATGTTGTTACTACATAATGAAAATATATATAGCTACATACCCTAAGGTAAAGACTTTGGTTTACTGTTTTTCTCTACTGCCCCTACGGGTGAATAAAGTTACAAAATAAAGTGGGATTGGATGATATTTATTAGATGTTTTTGAGGTCTACTTGGAGTTTCAGAAGTCTTTTTCCAGCAGTTGCTCGGTTTAGAGAACTTTCACCGATAATATTGAAGAAATGTATTTCAATTTATGATTTGCTATCCATTTGGTCATCCGATTATTGCTCAAGCCTGAGGCAATGAGCACAAAAACAAAATATTTCTTGAAAATTTTGTAATAAAGTTTATAAGTGGCAGGAAAATGAAGTACACAAACAAAGAGAAGACCAATAACTGCTTCTCAAAAAAAAAAAAAAAAAGAGAAGACCAATAACCATTAAAAATTTCAACAATTTTTAAATTATTTGCATGGTTAAGTAAAAAAAAAAAAAAAACTGCATTCATTACAGGAGCAAATACTTTGCTATTGATTTCAGTATTTAGGGATGAAGAATTTGGGAATGGTAAATTAGCCTAATGCATACGAGAACGTGTATAGTTTTAAAAAAAAAAAAAAAAAAAAAAAGGCTTACAATCAAGGTTGATAGAGAACAAATAATGATCTTCCTGCAGCCAACTAAGTCTACCAAAATTAAGGTTTCATGCGTTCAAAAGATTCTTAACAAACTCATGTAGGGTCTAAATTTCATTTTTTTTGTAGCCACCCAACTCCATTGTTGTCACCCTATAATAAGCAATAGTATCAAAACCCGATAAACGTTATATTCACGTGGTTTTCTTATATTCATGTTTTCATATATGAGTTCTATTTGAACTCAAATTAGTTTTTTAAACTCAAATTGATATATTTTAAAAAAAAAATTAGTTGAATGCTGACTTAGAGTTTAGGAAAAAAAAAAAAAAAAAACTTTTAACTTCCACGTAAAATACAACCTACAAAATAGGACCACACTTTGTTATCATTATCCTTTACATATCATTATATTATCTTTTCTTTTCTTTTCTTTTATTTGGTCAGTTTGATGGGTGTTTAACATTTTCTCTAATTAATGAGTATTTTCAAAAGAGTGGGAATGATATATATTGATTTGTCTTCTTTCTTTTTCTTTTTCTTTTTCTTTGCGGTTATCGAGTTTGACTCATTATTTTAGTGTATCTTTTCTAAGTAGTGCGCTCTTTTTCTCCTATTATTTTTGTATGTTGTTTTCCTTACATTTAAGCATTGCTCTTTTTCTTTTTTTTTCTTTTTTTTTTTTTGTATTTTTTTTAGGGTGACATATCAAAAATTTTGTTAGATTGCATAGCATGCACATTGGATGAATTTGGATGAGCGAAGTGGTAGTCAATCTATCAAGTAGTTGTTAAAACCATTTTTTGTAAATATCCTACCTATATATGCCTATATTTATTAATTTGTGTAACACTACTTTTTCAATTATTTGAAACTGTTACACTTTAGCTTATTTTTTCTCAATCACATCTATTTCATATGAAGGTTAATATTGTTCTTTGTTGTGCCTTTCATTGCACATTTATTTAAAAAAAGAGAATACATTTATTTTTCTAAATTAAAGGAATGGTAACGTTGACCGCCCTTCTTAGTTTATTTTTTAAAGCTTTTTTAAGCATGCTAAAATGTAGTCATGGATATGTACTAAGTGCCTATCTTTTAGGATTAAATATAACTACATAACTGCCATTGATAAAATTGAATAAAAAAAAATTCTGTGTTTACAACATGAGAATCTTTAGCGTTTGAAATTTTTGTTATGGTTATGGATGTGTAATAACTAGCTACCTTTTAGGACTAAGTGGCTGCCTTTTAGGATTTTAAAAAAAATTGAAAACTCTCATTTAAAAAAAAATGAAGTAATTTTTTCATCACGCCTCTAGGTATTTTATGATTGGAAAAATGTAGGGGTGTCAATTCGGGTTAGCGTGTCGGGTTCGTGTCGTGTCGAGGTAGGGGTATTCGACTAAATGGCTCAACCCTAACCCGACCTATTTAATAATCGTGTCATGATCCTTCAACCCTAACCCAACCTGTTAATAAGGCGGGTTGACCCGACCCAACCCATTTGACACGCTTAATAAACGAGTCGTGTTGGGTTGATACAAGTGTAACACAACCCATTTCAACCTGCATAATATTAAATATAACATCTATCTAGAAATAATTATTTTTACATCCCAAAAAGCAGTGCATACACTTCAAGTCTTCAATCCACATTCAAAATAATATAATTCAACAAAAATATAATATTCATCTAGAAATAAGTTCTTTACACTCCAAAAGAAGTGCATACACTTCAATCCAAATTCAAAATAACAAAGTTTCACAAAATAAAATAACATAGTTCAACAAAAATATAATATTCTTGGAACTAGCCAAATGCTAAGTCTCAATATTGAAAGAATTTGAGCAAACAGTAGACTAATCCTGACTATGACCACGATTATCATCTATAGATTCTTTGTTAATGTCCAAATTCATAACATCTTCCACAAGCTCATCCTATTTCATTTGTGTAAGTTCTATGCCACAAAAAAAAAAAAAAAAAAAAAAAAAAGTATTAGTAATTCTAAGGTCTGTAAAGTTTCAATTTTCAATTATATCCCTTGTAAATTTTTGTAATTACTCACTTTTCTTTTTAAATTTAAAATATATGTTGAATATAAAAAGTATTTGACAAATCTAAAATAAAATAAATATTTATTTGTTATATGAGTTAAACGGGTTGTGTTAAGTGGGTCATTTTGGGTTGACACAAATAAATTGGCGTGTCAAACGTGTCTATTGCGGGTTACGCGGGTTGACCTGTTTATGACCCGTTTCTTATTGTGTCGCTTTCGGGTCAACCCATTTATGACCCAAACCCATTAAGGCCCAACCCTAACCCGAAAAAACCCGTGTCGGGTTCGTGTCGTGTCCGCGGGTTGGGTCGAACATTGACACCCCTAGAAAAATGTAATAATTCCAAATTATAGTAAATGTAAATCATTAACCTTTGCCCAAAAAAAAATAGAAGAGCTTTTAAGCACGCGTGTGAGTGCGTGTTCAAAGGCTAGTGTGTGTATATATATATATATATATATATTAGTCTCATCACACGCACTCTACATGTGCAATGAGACTCTTTTTTTTTTTTTTCTTTTTTTTTGAGTTTAATGTAAATTTTCAGTTTGAATTTATTTATTGTTAGTGAGGTTACACTAAAAAAAACAAAAAAAATTAAGAAATTAAAATTTAGGATTTGCTAGTTTTTAGGGAGGGAAAAAGTATCAAACATGTGTAAGGTACATTTAAATAGAAAGTGAGCTAATTTTTAGGGAAAAAGTTTCTCTGGCATTTTTCAAAAGGAAAAAAAATTGAATAACAATTTTAACCCTATTTTTTATTTTATAAGAATAAAGATTATCTAATTAGATTAGAAGTATTTTTAACATTTTTTTAAGCCATAACTAACTCTCTGAACTCTCTTAATATATTCTAGCCTTCTACATGCGCTCCACACGAGCAATGAGTCTGTTTTTAATATTAAATTTAATGTAATTTTTTAATTTGAATTTATCTATTGTTAGTGAGGTTACATAGGAAAGGATTTTTAAGAAACTAAAATTTAGGATTTGAAATAGAGTAAACTGTTAGGTTTAGCATGTGCTAGTTTTTAGGAAAAAAAATTGTATCAAACATGTGTGAGATATATTTAAATAAAGAGTGTGCTAATATTTAAGAAAAAAGTTTATCTGGTAGTTTTTTTTTTGTTTTTTTTTTTATTTTGTTAATTTTGTTGAATTGTTATTTTAACCTTTTTTTTATTTTTTAAGAATAAAGATTATCTAATTAGATTTGGAGTATTTTTAACATTTTTTGAAGTCATAACTAACTTTCTAAATCCTCTTAATATATATATATATATATATATATATATATATTCACTATTTGTTTTTATAATTAACTTTGTTAATTTTGGAGGGAATTTTTGGCCCTTCAAACTTTTCCAAAATTTATATTCTTTGATAAAATCTTGCTTGGACATTTTTTTATGTGACCATTTTTTTTAATCACCATTCCCCTCTCTCTCTCTCTCTCTTTCTCTGTGTGTGTGTGTGTGTGTAAAATACATCATTTTATATATTGAAATGATATTTTTATGTTGTTCACCTAATCTTTTTTGCTCTTTACATATTGTTCTATATCTCTCTATTTGTGTATTTATTGTCTTTGCTCTTTATTCTTTAAATATATCTCTATACTTGTAAAAATGTTTTCTATCCATTTTTTCATTGTTGTCTTCTCTCTTTAAAACCCTTAGATTTAAAAAGAGAAAACAACCAAACATTTTTTATAAATCCTCATCTTCCTAACTAGAAGGTTTATGGAGGAATTTCCACGTGCATAGCCAACCTTAGTGGGAAGATGTCATAGATGGGTTTCTCCTAAATGGGTTATAAAGCTTGTTCCTAAGCACAATACGGGTATGCTTCTAGGAAAATGGTAGAGGTCCCTATGACTCCTTTTTCCCAACATGGAAGAGAACCCATAAACTTGGATGTGACAAGATTTAAGGTTTATTTAGGAGAAATTTCTTTTAAAAGAATTTTAAAACCATCCATTTACTTTATGGCTTGCTCTTAAATTCCTTTAAATACAAGCTTTTACATTATTATCTTGCTCTTAAATTCCTTTTGATCCAAGCTTTTACATTATGTCTTGCTCTTAAATTCTTCAAATTTTTGCCCATGCATTCAAGTCTTTAAATGTTGTTCTCCTTTAATTTATGCACTTTACCCTTGAGTTTGCTTTATCTTCCACATTCCCTTTCTCATGTTAAAAGGGTTTAATGGTGCTAGCTCTCTAGCTAGTACCATAAACCATAGATTACCAAATAGCAATAGCTTTGGTAAGCAAACCTATAAAAAATGTGATTTCAAAAGATTAAAAAAAAAAAAAAAAAAAACTCCAATGGCCATCCCTTTTTCTTAAAATGAATCTTTTTCAAAAGAAAGCTTCTTTTTAATTTCTTAAAAAATGCCTTCCAAAGGGGCATTTTTTAAACTCTCCATTTTCAAAACCTTGTTTGGATCTTTTCCTTTACATAAAAAAAATTGAACAAAAGCTGAAACCCTTTTCTCAAAAATCCTTATTTAAATGGTTTTGATTTTTGTTTTGGGTATATTTTCAAAGAACATGGAAGCTTTCTCTAAAAGAACAAAGTGGTTTTAATCTAAAACTTTTCCCCTTTTAAAATTTAAGTGTTCTACCCTAAAAAGTGAACAAAAGCCTTTTTTCCAAACAAGCTTGTTTTTCCCTTTGTTTTAAACTTTTTCCAAATGCAACCCTTTTTCCAAATGTTTTAAAATCAAGTTTTGGGTAAGTTCTCTTTAAAAAGTTTGATGATTCATTTTCTCAAAAAAGAGAAGGTAGGTTTCCAAAAGGTTTTTTAACTTTGAAAGCTTATTTTCTTTAGAGTCTTTTTAATAAAAATGTTTTCATTTTTAGCACTTTCTATATGCTGTTTCATTAAAGGAAACCCCATTTTCATGTAAAACCAAGAGAATCCTTTTTTAGGTCTTTTTTTCCCATAAAAAGTGTAAACCTTAGTTTCAAAATAAAACTTTTCTAAGAGTCATGAGTTTTCCTAAAAAAAAATTGCTCATCTTTACAAAAGTAAGTTTTGAGGTCTTTTTTGTATGCTTTGTTTTAAACCTTTTGGAATTGCATTCTTTTTGAGGTTTGTGTCTATGGTTTATTTCCATTGAACCAATAGACACCAATCAAGCTAACATATCCCCCCTTCCCCTTTGCATTAATGTTTTGGTTCTTTATGTTTGTGCATGAGAATGAGAAATTGGAGGATAAATTTGCTAAAAGGTGACTTTTTTCCTTCCTTATATTTTATTTTTTTTATGTACATATTCACATGTTGAATATATAATAAATAATACTCAAATGTTATATTATATATTATCTTTGCAACGTAGTAACTCTCACATGTGAAGTATATTTACTTCACATGTTTTGCTTGTAAATAATTATTTGTCATGAATATTCACATTATATGTTATATGTAAATAAATACTGACATGTTCGTGTTTGTATGAGTGTGTGTGTGTATATATATATTGTTTGTACATAATCTTTTTCAAAAACCAAATGCCAAGTATCTAATTATTTGTCTAAAACGTTAACATTGAAATTAAAATTAAAATGGGGTATTATCCTTTGGATAGGCTGTGTGGGGTGCCTAACACTTTCCCCACCCGTAACTGAACTTTCAAGTCCAAGATCCTTGGTTCAAGACTTTGGTTTACCTTAATTAATTAATTACTCTTGAATTGGTTTTTAGTTAATTAGGTAACTAAAATGAATTAGAAAAATAGGTGACCAATCACACCTAATACAAAACCAATGGTTGGTGGCAACTCCTAAACATAAAATAAGAAAAAGAGATTCACACAAACACCTCACCCTAGAAACACATGCACACAAAAGAGTCACGTCACCAAGGACCCAATATACGGCAAACCAAAAGCCTTTTTTGGGGCGTCCACAGTTCTGAATACTTAGAAAATGTGCAAAGCTGCTGTGTGTGAGGTTAGAGTATAGAAAATAGGGTTTTATAACACATGGAAGGTAAAATCAACTATCTCTAGCTTGGTTTTTTATTTGAGGCATAAGGTTGGTATTTATACAGGTGAACTAGGGTTTTAGGGGCCTTTTAGAGGCTTTTGGACATTCTTAAGGGTGTAGGGGGCGGCCCAACCCAAAGATTGAAGATTTGGGCACTAAATATAAGAATAAGAAATTTTGGAACTCAAGGTGCGCATGCAGGATTGTGAGTGTGCGTACACAAAACTCCAACTTGATTGGGTTGTTGGCCTAACTTCAAATATCCATAACTTACTCTAAATCCAAAATAGACAAAATTTGTGTTTAACTTGAAGTCCAGGATGTTTACTTTTCAATGAAAATAATCACATTCAATAATGTTGGGTTAAGATAGCTTGACCCCGGTTAATTAATTCAATTACCCAAGTTGATTAATTAGGTTCAATTGTATGCAAATTGTGAAGGCACCAACAAATCACCAAATTAACTAAATGCAGCAGAAAATAATTTGACATGGTGATTTGTTGACAAATGAGGAAAACCTCTCACTAGGCAAAAACCACACCGGATGATTTTAAGATCACCACTCCCAATAATCCACTAATCAACAATCAAGCAGTTACAAGTATAAGGAATCTTACTAATTACCTTGGCCTATCTCAAAATACCAACTTACAGTTGAATGTTTGCTTCAATACCCAATTGAACTTGATCTTGTAATAGCCTTCTTTCCTTTGATGCACAAATCTCCAATCTATAACTAACCCTTTGCACAGATCTTAGTATGTGACTAACAGATCTTAGTACGTGACTAACTCCAGCAACTTTGAACGATATTGTTGGCTGCAAAGTTCTTCACTTCATCAACAATGAAGATTAGGAAGCACTTGATCACAAGACACTATGGCGTACAAACGCAATAGCTTCTCACTGAGAAAATAAATATCTTGGTCTTTGCATCCGTGTGTGACAACTCTTAAAATAAGCCTTATATATGTCTAGGGTTGTGAAAAAAGAAACCTTAAACAAATACATAAGCCTAGGTTGAATTTCAGATCTAGAAAATTGAAAATCGTAAATCTCGATAGATCAAGCTGCTATTGAGCTATCTATTGAGCTTCACATTAAGTCTCGATAGCAGATATGTGTCAAGCTATCTGTCGAGACTTAGTGAACAGCTTTTCTTCGCTTGTTTCTTGGACCAACCTTCATGTCTTTTAATACAAACACTTGATATGCTTGAACAACATATTTCTTGATGTATTAAACCCATCTTAAATCTATCCAATTACAAGTAAAGTGCATTTTGACAAAGGATTAGCCAATTACATAAAATATGACCCTAACAAATAATTATTTGAGGTTCAAAATTTATGGCCAAGATACTAAGCAAAAGTCATTTTTCAACATTGTTTTCAAAGTTTAAGCACTTTTGAGTTATGACTACCTTCAAACTATTGGGAACACTTTAATTACCCTTGGTTGACATATGTCGAGCTCATCATTGAGGCCGGGGACTAATGGTTATTAATGAGTGCAATATGAGGTGTCTACGGTCTCTCATTCATAAATGACAGTTCTTTCGCCCACTGAAAATATATTTTTTTGCATAGAGTTAAACAAAGAGAAAGAGACACGGTTTTGTTCACTATATTATTTAGATTGATATGTTTCTTCTATTTTTTGTGATCATTATATCTTGAGAGACAAGCATCCAAAAGCCTCAAACCATCAATTGTAAGGATGTAAACCTATCTTAAAGAGATTATGTCAAACACCTTCATTTATATACACATCGATATTGTAAACTTTTCTAATTTATTTTACAGATTTCTATTTGTTTTATTTGTATACAGATTTATTATTTTTTGTTCTGTTTGATATGTACTAAAAGATCTACCTTTTAGCACCATAATAAATCAAAAAAATAAAACCCAAAATCTCATAAATTAAAATTTCCTGAAGGCCAAAAAAATTAAATAATTAAACTAGAAATAATTAAAACTAATAAAAAAAAATGCATGACTACAAAACAGAAAAAATATCAGATAAGAGGGGCTACTTTCAAAAGAATAATCTCTGGCCATTGATTGAAAATATGCCAATCAATTTCAAATATTGCAAAGTGACATGATCCATGGGAAAGAAGCCCATGGTTGCGACAGAAGATACATAATAGTAGCACGATCTGATAATGACAATGCACTCATGCCTTCCCCTGCATAAGAGGGTATAGAGCAACATCTATTGTTAGATAGATTTCCAAAATAGGGAACAATGACTATAAAAATGGTTAAAATACAACTTGAACATATTCAATACTAAAGTATGGTACAAACTATATCAATTTGCTATTTAACTAAAACAATGCTTGGGGCTAGGGGTGTTCACCAAACTGCTGAAACGGTAAGACCACACCCAAACCAACCAAACACTCACAAAATAGAGTAACCACACCACACTATAAGTGGTAGTGAACCACACTTCACCGCACTACACTATGCAGTACGGAGTGCGGTGTATAATAAGAAAACCGCACAAAACCACACTGGAATGCATTCTAGTTTCACATTAAAAACAGCTTCGTTTTGGTTAAATACAAAATCAAAAGTTCAAAACTTTATTCACTTCTCTATCTCACACTCACACTCTCAAAAAATCAAAAGTTCAAAAGTTTAATATTATTATTATTATTTTGTATATATTTGTGATACTTTTAGTTTAGTCTCATGATTTTTTTTTTTTTTTTTGACTCGTATATATTTGTGTTACTTTTTTTGTTATACAAGTAATATATTTTTTTAAACTTACTGTCACACAGTCACACACACTGTCATGATTATTAATAGTAAACTAGTCGCAAACTCGCGTGATGCGTGGGAATAGATAATTATATTTTAGTTATGGTATAATATATAATTTGTTCTCTAAATTTTGTGAAAAATAATTTGTTCTCCCAAAAACTTAAACAATTTCTAAAATTATTTTTCATTTATGTATCTCAAAAAATATATCATCATTTTATTATTTGGATTTATTTGATTGATATTATTTATTTTTTAGGCGGTCCATATTTTGATAAATTATGTTATCGTGCGTTATATTTTCCTAATTTGTTTTTCTAGTACAACTAAACTGTTTTGAGTTTCAAATATATTATTCAAAATTTTCATTCTCTTAAAAAGAGATTATTATATTTATAATTTTTCTTATCGTAGGAGTAGTTTCTAACTATTGATTGAGTTTCGTTTACTAATATAGATACATGAAATTGGAACTGTATATGTCTTAGATATTCCTAAGAGACTATACCATATTATAGATTTAATATTAAAAATAATATGTAGGAAAAAAGTAGACTTTATGTCTAAAATATAACACTTCACCTATCGAAATGAAAGAAAATAATATGTATAACATAAAGAAAACATCATCTAATTTTTTTTTTTACTACATACACTTTTATTTATTAAGATTTAATTGTCTTTAACTGGATCTTTATATTGCATTTTTGTTACTATGCTCCTGTTGAGCCTTCTTATCCATCACATCATTGGCCACATCATTATTCTTATTTTTTTCTTTTAATTTTTTGAAAATATTAAATGTGGGGCCTGTGGGCCTGGTAGCCTCGGCCCATCTTGCATTTGGCCCAAGGCCCATGCCGAGGAAGGATGATCGTCCGAGGATGGTGTATGAAGACCTATGCTTTTTTGGATCCACGCCGAAGACATCCCTATCCTCGGCGTACCAAGACTAATTCTAGGTGGGGGAACAGGCCCAGAACAAGTTGTCACCTCCACACTAAATGCACTCATCTAACTCCCTGGCCGCATTAATGGGAATGTAACCCCTGGACAGGGTAACATTGGTCATTGTGAACCACTCGAGTACTGATAAGGCCTCTGATGGGACGGACGGTCAGAGGAAAAGCAAGTGGATGATCAACAGATAGAAGAAAGAGATAGGAGGAAGGGGACTATATAAGAAGGGCGAGCAAAGTAGTTGAGGGGGGGGGGGGGGGAAGAGAAAGGGAGAAGGAACCTCCTCGGACAAGCGCCGAAGAGCTACCCTTAGGAATAAGTTGGGTTCATCCCCCTTCATTGGTGAAAAGTTCCCTGTGTACTGTTGTTAGTCTGTTAGGGCCTAATTCTTCACCCCACTCTCTAGAAATGTATTGTTAGGGCCTTTTTAAATTGAGTCCTTACAATTGGCGCTGTCTGTGGGGAGAATTAGTGCACTAGCAGGCGCAACGGACGATCATTCCTAAGTAGCTAGTTTACGGAAGATTGACAACGATGCGTCACACCAAAAAGAAAAAAAAAAAAAAAAACATTGCAGAAAAGTAGAAGATTTAACAGAAAAGAAAAGGAACATCATATTATTTTATTAAATGAAGAGTACAAGATACAAACAGAGGCTCAGGCAGGCTTGTTTTAAAGCTAATTCTACAAACAGAGGCCCAGGTGGACCTGTTCTAAAACTAGCTAGAGGGAATGGGGCTGAGGCAGGCATGTTTTAATGCTACCAACAACTCCTTGGCCGGTGCAGCGGAGCTGGAACAAAGAGAGGAGCCAACGCAAGGGCACCGGAAGACCCTTCCCCATGATGTTCCCTTGATCCTCTCCCAGCCTCGCGAGGGTTGGCCGTTGGAGACGGCAACACTCGGGCACCAGACATGACGTGATCTTGCGGGTCTCCTCCGGCAGGGGTGCGCCCTGGGGAGGAGCGTTAGGTACTTCAGGGACATCCCTCCTGGCCACCATGCACGACACTATCAGGGTGATGCCCAGGTTGTGCCGCGCCGGAAGTCTGACGGGGGCTACAGCCACAACGGCTCTCGGCCGGGGAGGTAGGGCCTTTGGCCTGTGTGTCCTCACACCCACCCAGGGCCACCCCATATCTCCCAACTCTGGTCACAATCCTGGCAGGGTTATTGAAGGGGCTCGGGGAGCTGAAGGGACGTGTTTCTAGTTGTGTTAGAGAGTTCATGGAGTGTGGAGAGACGTTTCCCCCCAGAAAGCCTTATATAGAGGATGGAGACTGGTGGGAATTGATCCACACAGAGTTCGAAAAGAGGATTATCAGCGGTATTAATCCTGACCAAATCCTAAGGAGACCGTAGACCGCTGGATTTGTATCAATTCACGAGGATATTAATGAGAGCGCGTCTCGCGCATCGAAACGTCAAGCGCGGAGCGCGAACAGTCAAGGGACGCCTCGTAATTGAGGAGGACGGGAACTTGAATTGAAGGCGAGGTCAATGCCACATGTAAGATCAGAGTCCGAACCACCCCTGCCCAGAGCACCGTAGAGTTAATGGTCCGACCCGAGGAGGAACCGTTTCCAGTAAAGCGGTCCGAGGACATCATCATACCAAAAGTAAGACTCCAAGAGCCGAGGACAAACTCCTTCATTCAGAATAGAAGTGTTAGACAGAACCAAGGCATTGCATGGTCCTCGGACTCAAGCCTATGGGAAAACTAACCACTCAGCTATACCTGGGTACTAGACAGAACCAAGGTATTGCATGGTCCAAGGACTCAAACCTATGGGGAAACTAGATACTTACAGAAGAATAGAAGTGTTAGACAGAACCAAGGCATTGCATGGTCCTCGGACTCAAGCCTATGGGAAAACTAACCACTCAGCTATACCTGGGTACTAGACAGAACCAAGGTATTGCATGGTCCAAGGACTCAAACCTATGGGGAAACTAGATACTTACAGAAGAATAGAAGTGTTAGACAGAACCAAGGCATTGCATGATCCTCGGACTTAAGACTATGGGAAAACTAACCACTCAGCTATACGTGGGTACTAGACAGAACCAAGGTATTGCATGGTCCAAGGACTCAAACCTATGGGGAAACTAGATACTTACAGAAGAATAGAAGTGTTAGACAGAACCAAGGCATTGCATGGTCTTCGGACTCAAACCTATGGGAAAACTAACCACACAGCTATACCTGGGTACTAGACAGAACCAAGGTATTGCATGGTCCAAGGACTCAAACCTATGGGAAAACTAGATACTTACAGAAGAATAGAAGTGTTAGACAGAACCAAGGCATTGCATGGTCCTCGGACTCAAGCCTATGAGAAAACTAACCACTCAGCTATACCTGGGTACTAGACAGAACCAAGGTATTGCATGGTCCAATGACTCAAACGTATGGGAAAACTAGATACTTACAGAAGAATAGAAGTGTTAGACAAAACCAAGGCATTGCATGGTCCTCAGACTCAAGCCTATGGGAAAACTAACCACTCAGTTATATTTGGGTACCAGACAGAACCAAGCTATTGCATGGTCCAAGGACTCAAACCTATGGGGAAACTAGATACTTACAGAAGAATAGAAGTGTTAGATAGAACCAAGGCATTGCATGGTCCTCGGACTCAAGCCTATGGGAAAACTAACCACTCAGTTATATCTGGGTACTAGACAGAACCAAGGTATAGCATGGTCCAAGGACTCAAACCTATGGGGAAACTAGATACTTACAGAAGAATAGAAGTGTTAGACAAAACCAAGGCATTGCATGGTCCTCGGACTCAAGCCTATGGGGAAACTAACCACTCAGCTATACCTAGGTACTAGACAGAACCAAGGTATTGCATGGTTTAAGGACTCAAACCTATGGAGAAACTAGATACTTATAGAAGAATAGAAGTGTTAGACAGAGCCAAGGTATTGCATGATCCTCGGACTCAAGCCTATGGGGAAACTAACCACTCAGCTATACCTGGGTACTAGACAGAACCAAGGTATTGCATGGTCCAAGGACTCAAACCTATGGGGAAACTAGATACTTACAGAAGAATCGAAGTGTTAAACTAACTATTTGCAGAAGAACCAAAGCGTTAGCCAGAACCGAATTGTGATACAGACCTCAGATTCATGCCTGAAGGATAGCTGATGGTCTCATGAGACTAAGTCCAGAACAGAACCAAGGTATTGAGCAAAATATTAAAGTACGGCAAGTAAAAGGAAGCATCAATAACTAGAAGCAAAATATTGAATATTCATTTCAAATAGAAAGTGTATAGTTTCATTACAATGCCTCCGAGGCAAGAAGCAAAATGAAATGAAAAAGAAAGCAAATAAAAGTGTCCTATGCCGTATGCCATTTCCCCCCAACTCAGTAGGCAAATTGTCTTGAGGGACTTGTCAAAAGGTTTCAACCAACACCTAGGGACCATGTCTCGGAGGGGCTACTTCAAAGGACCCTTCCACGGTAGGGGAAATCGGAGGGACCGTGGGTATGGCTGGGGAGTCAGCAGGAAGCCTCACCATATCTTGGGGCACTTCTTGATCCTCGGTTCTGGCCCCCTCCAACGCTCTATGGGGCTCAGCCTCCTCAAAAGGTCTGTCAGCTGAAGATGTGTCCTCAGCGGTTCTGTTATGACTTTCACTTGCCGCTAGTAATGCAGACCCCTCCTCGGAAGCAACAGGGACAACCTCGCGAATTGCGGAGGGGTAATATACTCTCTCTGCCCTCCTAAGGTCAGACGAGACATCAACCCCCGCTTGGTTAAGGGCTTCATGCCAGGTCTCACAACAGAAGCGCCTGCACACTGCAAGAACTTAAGCTTTAAGGGTGGCTTCAGTCTTAGCCACCCACTCGGCAAAAGCCTCCTCTTCTGCCTGTTCTACAGAGCGCTCAGCGTCTATTCTCGCAAACACCGCCTCGTCTTTGGCCCTCACAGTTTCGTCCCTGGCATACTCGGCAATACCCCTTGCGCTGACTGCCTCGGCCAACTTTTTCTTCAGGTCGGCGATGTCCTCTTTGGTAGTTTGTAGGTGGCCCTCGACATCCTGCAAGCGCTTTGTCTGATCCTCGGCCTGCTTCGTAGCCATGGCTAGGTCAGAGGCCGCATTATCTCTGGCCTTTGTCATCTCCTCCAGATTTTCGATCGCCTTTTTTAGATCTGCCTCAGATCTCTTAAGAGTACTTGCAGCCTTCAAGAACTTGTCACGCTCCTGCGCTAAAGCGTTACTTTGGCCATCGACCTCCTCATCCGGCTTAAAAATGGCCTGAACAGCCTGCCAACAAAAACAGGAACGCCATAAAGAGAAGGGAATGTGCTAAGCAACAAAATTCAAGTAGAATAAACAAGTACCAGGGGACCCACCATGCCTAGATATCTCTTAAGGTTAAAGGCAACCTCTGTACCACTCATGCTCCCAAGCTCAGCCATGTTGGCGGGAAGGAGAAGAGACTTCTCCAGGGCGTCGGCTACGAGAGCCCCCTCGCCTCCTCGGGATTCCTGAATCATTGCGTCATCCATCAAGGGCTGACCATGGAGCATGGCAACAGGCAGCCAGGCCTGGGCCTCGGACTGCTGGACGACCTCATTTCCTTTACATTAACTATCGAGCCTCAGTTGTTTGGAAGGCTGGTGGATTCCACCTTCCTCTGGCGAAGAATGGGATTTGCCCCCATCCATTGGGCCTTTGCCCTTAGAAGATCTCTTTCTTTTCGAGTCGGAAGACTCGGACTGAGGGTCTGAGACTGGAGGGATAGAGGACGACCTAGTGCGCACAGACAAAGGTTGGGGCAGAAGTGATGGGGGCTTGGGCTGTGACTCTCTTGGCACGCCCTTCTTGGAGTTGCCCTCAAGCAGGTCAAGAAGGCTGGTTTGGGGCTGTCTCTTTAAACCCATCTCGGCCTGAATACCAACCCTTGGGGACTGAAGATCGGTTTTGGACAAATGGGGGTCCCCCAGATCACCAGAGGGATCCTTGGACTGATCCGCTAGGTTAAACACACTAAATTCGTCCTCAGACGAGCTCAGTTCGACCACTTCCCCTGCCTTCTTAGGTTTCCCTTCCTCGATTTCTGTTGCTTGATGGGATGAGGAAGAACCTGCCAACGAAATGCCTTCCGGAATATAAGAGCCCTCGAAAAATGCGAAACCATCCTCCACCACAGTGATTTGCCTAAGCCGAGGATCACGAGCCCTAATAACGTGCTTTGGGACCGGGAACGACTTCTGGGCTGGGTCGCATCCGAGGATCTTGTGGGCGGCTCTAACCTGGTTATCAGCCTCGTTCAAAAAGAGTTCTGCCCTAAGAACGGCTTCCAAATCCTCCTTGTTGACTAGGTGAAAATGACGCATGAAGGAGTGCGGATTTGCAGAGACAGAAACAAAGCTCCTGTGATCAATCAATCAAAGCAGATACGCAACAGAGAAAAAATACAAGAATCTGGACCGCCTCCTATTTCGAGTACCCTACTTGGCTCTCCCTCTACTGTCGGGCAATGGAGACCGTCGTGTCATTCCCCCGACACAATGAGGAAATCTTAAGTCAGCCCCTTATTAGAATCAGGAAGGCACTGGATAAGTTGGACCCTATCGTCCCTCGTCTTCATATAGTACGTCTTACCCCTCAGGTGCTGAAGGTTGTAGCACCAGTTAACATCATGGTGAGTTAATCTCAACCCCATTTTCT
Source organism: Quercus aquifolioides (assembly GCA_019022515.1). Taxonomy (NCBI): domain Eukaryota; kingdom Viridiplantae; phylum Streptophyta; class Magnoliopsida; order Fagales; family Fagaceae; genus Quercus; species Quercus aquifolioides. Next base: position 79,261,603 of record CM032333.1, read on the forward strand.
CATTCAAGGCGTTTACACACCCTAGTATCCTAAATACATTAACGGCACACTGGGTAGGAGCCAGCCAAAAATGCCTAAGGTAACCGCTCGTCACTGGCCTCATAGGGATTCTCATCCCTCCCTCTACGAAGGCGACTATGGGGATCACAACTTCACCCTCGTTTCTCTTAATATACCACTCCCCTTCCTTACAATACCTCAAACTCACATTATTGGGTATCCCATAATCGGCAATGAATTTCTTCATCATCTCGTCGGACTCAACCAACTTCTTAAACTTGCCCATTCCTAGCAACGACTAAAGGATCCGAAAGAAGGAAAGAAAGAGTAGAATCAAAGAAAATTTTGTGCTACTAAGAGAAGAAGACTTACAGAAATGTGGAGATCCTCCTCGGGCAGTGTGGAAGTTGAACCAGATTCAAGGTATATGCACCAAAGTTCGTGAGCGCGCAAATAAGGAAGCCACGCAGCTCAAACAAGTATTTATATCCCCAATTGAAGTTAACCAAGCGTAACTTCCCGCCCATCAAAGCAGGAAATCTCTGCCAGGTGATTACCATCACACCGTTAGAAGTGGGAAACGTGGAGCCGCCAAAATTTAATGCGGGCGCACACCGAGTCTCGAAACGCCAAAACGCACATTGGGCAGACGAAAAGTCACCAGCCCTGACGTGGGCTGAGGTGGGGTGAATCGTCTAGAGGGCCCGTGGATATCAAAACCCTCCTCCCCGTCCGAGGGAACGGGCAGCAGGATTTTGAGGGGCTATTGTGGGGCCCGTGGGCCTGGTAGCCTCGGCCCATCTTGCATTTGGCCTAAGGCCCATGCCGAGGAGGAATGATCGTCCGAGGATGGTGTATGAAGACCTATGCTTTTTTGGATCCACGCCGAGGACATCCCTGTCCTCGGCGTACCGAGGCTAATTCCAGGTGGGGGAACAGGCCCAGAACAGGTTGTCACCTCCACACTAAATGCACTCATCTAACCCCCTGGCCGCATTAATGGGGATGTAACCCCTGGACAGGGTAACATTGGTCATTGTGAACCACTCAAGTACTGATAAGGCCTCTGATGGGACGGACGGTCAGAGGGAAGGCAAGTGGATGATCAACAGATGGAAGAAAGAGATAGGAGGAAGAGGACTATATAAGAAGGGCGAGCAAAGCAGTTAAGGGGGGAAGAAAAAGGGAGAAAGAACCTCCTCGGACAAGGGCCGAGGAGCTACCCTTAGCAATAAGTTGGGTTCATCCCCCTTCAATGGTGAAAAGTTCCCTGTGTACTGTTGTTAGTCTGTTAGGGCCTAATTCTTCATCCCACTCTCTAGAAATGTATTGTTAGGGCATTTCTAAATTGAGTCCCTACATTAAATATATAAATATATTGGCTTTACAAATTCATCTTAATCAGTTTTAATTTTACATATTCATTTTCTTTAATTTTAATGTTATAACTAAATAATAAATCAATGAAAAATAAAAATAAAAATATTGTCTATACATATTTATCTTGGGCAATTTAATTTTAATAGTTTTTTTTAAGGGGTTTTAATTTTAATAGTTGATAGACACATTAAAATACATAGTCAACATTGTATTTTGATATAAATTCAAAATCTCACTTCCAAAATAACTAATTAAGTATTATGTCAAAAAAAAAAAAACAAAAACAAAAACAAAAGCTAAAAGAGGGAGAGAAAAGACTTGTGAGCTGTGACAGAAAACTTAAAAAATCAAACACACTACCAAATTGTATTAACCCAAAATAGTATTATATGAAAAATACAATGATTCATCAACCTAAAGTAAAGTTGCAAAAAGAATATATATATATATATATATATATATATAGAGAGAGAGAGAGAGAGAGAGAGAGAGAGAGAGATCACCTTTTTCGAGAGAAATAGACAATAAAATGAGAAAAAGAAGCATCAAATAAAAAATATAGTCATAAGTCAAACACCAAATTATTCAAGCTATGATGTATAATAGAATAACATTATTTTCTTGTAAACTATATTTATATACAATAAAATAACATTTAACAATTATATAAAAAAAAGAGAAAGATAATAACTCAAAAATACAAACCAAATTGCAACCCAAAGTAAAATTCTAAAGAACACATAAATGCGTCAATCTAAAGTAGAGATACAAAATATAAAAAAATCACACAAAAATAAAACATGAGAGAAAGAGAGTAATAACCCTTTTCATGAGAGAAAATATGTATAGAATGGAATAAAGAATGTCATATTTATAGTAATAGAATGAGTATAAGAAGAGTCAAAATAAAAGGAAGAAGAAGAGATAGATGAAGAGTGATATTAAGGTTGAGAATAGTGAAGAGATGAAAAGTTAAAAGAAAAGTTATGGTTGGAAGTAGTTGAGAGAAGTGAGAAATTGATAGATAATGTGGCTACTGATGTGGCTCAACAGAAACATAACAACAACAAATGCTACGCTTCAGCTTTTATATATACTAGTCGCTAATTCGTGCGATGCACGGAAAATTTATAATCCTAAAAGGTTAGCACATCAAATGCTTTTATGTCAATTTTGCAAGAAAATTAATTTTAGTGCTAATAGTGCTTTCAAAAAAATTTATTATCTCACAAAGAAATATACCTAATTCTTAATTTGGGTAGGCCGACCAAGGTTGAAAGTAAAAAATATATACATAGTGTGATTGTCATATATTCTTTGATATAAAAGAGAATATAATTGATATAAAATATAATTATTACTCCAATGTCACCAACCACAATAATACAAAGAAAAGTATATAGCTTGCAAATTCAAGAATACTATATTTTCCTATAGAAACTGATAATAGAAATAGAAATAGCTATCATTTGAAGCTTAAATAACACATTACCAACGTAAATTCCTACAATATGTTATATATGTAAAGCTTTTTTTTTTTTTTTTTTATCAAACTGTTTCCAATTACATACTAAACTTAGGCAAGAAAAAGAAAAAATAAAGAGAAGTTCATAAACAAAATAAAAATCACCAAGAAATTATTAGCTCGTGAGTCCCCACTCCTCATCACTTTCTCTCTAAACTTCTAAAGTCTAAACTCTAAACCTCTCACACTAAATACCGAATCTATGTTTTGTTATGAAGCAAAGTAGTTCATAAATATATTCTTTATAGAAAGCTTCAAGTATCTTCCCAACCAAATTGAAAGCATAAAAATTAAATAAGGAATAGGAAGGGAACCTGACTCTCACGATTCTTTGCTGCCACAATAGCCGAATAGCTCGCTCAAACAGTGACTTTTATATGAGTGGTGTCTCCCTCTGTTAATCTTTTAGTGTGTCATGTTTTGTGGAGGAAGAACGTTGTATACAGGAAAACTAATTAAATGCCATTAGAGAGTGTCAAGCCGCCGAGATAATTGCTAGGGTTTTGAGACACGAAGAGAAAAGTCCTACGTGTGTCTCCCTTAACTCCGATTATTAGCCTAGAGTTATATTATTAAGTTTGGACTAAACAAAAATAATTTTATATAAATAAAATAATAATTTTATTTAAATATTGTGCTGACGTGGAAAATTATGAGAGCTTTAAAGGCTTCGGTTATATATATATATATAGAGAGAGAGAGATATATATATATATAGATGAGAGAGAAAGTGAAAAAATGAGTCTCCTTCCAAGATCAACTCCAAGCCTCCAACGTAAGTTTTTTTTTTTTTTTTAATGAGGAAGAGACAAAACTAAAATAGTTTTTTAGGTGGTTGTTCAAATAACTTTGCATTCATCCTCACTTTTTTTTTTTTTTTTTTTTACTTTGTATTCATCCTAGATTTTTGAGCATTCAATTAATTTAACTTTCTGTGTGGTTCATATATAATCTTGTGAAAAGGTTTGCAAACTGGAGCTTCATCGACCATAGTCCATACCTACAAATTTCTTCTACTCTTTTTTTCTTTCTAAAAAGATGGTTTCATTTAATTTAGGTCAAAATTCACCAAAATAGGCCAAAATGGCCACAATTACTAAAATATCAAACATTCTAAGAACAAAAAACAAAAACAAAAACAAAATTTCTACTTCTAATTTTCAAAATAGTTTTAGGCATAAAACTAAATCAAGGTTTGAGCAACATTGCAGATCTATGTTAATGATCAATATCAAAGGCATTGCTGATAAGCTCACAAAGAAAGATGATCAAACTCAACAACTGATTGATCTTAGCCTTAAAAAAAAATCCTAATTTTGTTTTTGAAGAAGAAGAAGAGTCTTTGAGATTTAGAAGATGCAGAAAAGGAAGTATAGAGTGCGTTTTCAACAAAGGAGTCAAACCCATATCGGATTTTTCCATATCTTTCTTTGCATCTTTTAGTTGGGCTTGAGAGAATGATGAATCCAGTGTGGGTTTTGGCTTAGTTGAGGGAGGGGAAGTGATTGACTTTGTAGGTTGGAAATAGAGGGAAAGAATGGAAAAGAAAATTTGGGGCAATCGGGAGCTAAAAATAATCATTAAAAATAATAAATAAATAGTTAACTGAGGTATAAATTTGTGAGGCTTGCAAAACTAATTTGGCAAGATCTCATGAAGTCAACATAAAGTCCATAGCTTCGGTTATATTGTATTTGTAGATAAGTTTAGAATTGTAATAGATTCTTGTTTTCTTTATGAATATAAATGTAATACCTATAATATTAAAACTTAAATTTTAAGGTAATATTTTTAAAATAAACGATATTAGACTTTTAAGTTTTGTGTTATTAATTACAATGTATGTGCCAAATGTTAAGGAGCTCATATATGGAATGAAATAAATGCATTTATTAGTATTGTATTTATCCTTATTTGTGAGAATTAAATATTTATCCTTATCAATTCCTTTTGAATGGTTCAACAATCTTCTCTTGCTCAAGGCCACAATTTGTCTTTCCTTGGCTGGCTGTTCATTCACCTTCTTAAAGAGAAGTACCAATTTCATGCAACATTGGAAATTTCAAGTAGAAAAATAGTAAGAATTTCTTTGGAAGTCTATATTCAATATCTAAAAAGGCTAGTGCTCATTGATCTTTAAAGAGTAATTCTACGGTACCCCCCCAAAAAAAGGGGGGGTACGGTACCCACTAGTAGGTAACCTGCTATATCAGGTTACTTTTTTCTCACATTTGACGGTTCCATCCTCACATTGTGCAGTTCCAATATCACATGTGACAGTTCTCTTCTCACATTTGGTGGTTCCCTTACTTTTTTCTCACATTTGACAGTTCCATTCTCACATTGTGCGGTTCCAATATCACATGTGACAGTTCTTTTCTTACATTTGATGATTCTCTTACTTTTTTTTCTCATATCTGACGGTTTCATTCTCACATTGTGCGGTTCCAACATCACATATGACAGTTCTTTTCTCACATTGGGTGGTTCTCTTACTTTTTTTTCTCACACTTGACGGTTCCATCCTCACATTGTGCAGTTCCAACATCACATGTGACAGTTTTTTTTCTCACATTTGATGGATCCCTTACTTCTTTCTCACATTTGACGGTTCCATTCTCATATTGTGGGGTTCCAATATCACATGTGACAGTTCTTTTCTCACATTTGATGGTTCTCTTACTTTTTTTTCTCACATATGACGGCTCCATCCTCACATTGTGCGGTTCCAATATCACATATGACAGTTTTTTTCTCACATTAGGTGGTTCTCTTACTTTTTTTTCTCACACTTGACGGTTTCATCCTCACATGTGACAGTTCTTTTCTCACATTTGACGGATCCCGTACTTTTTTTCTCACATTTGACAGTTTCATCCTCACATTATGCAGTTCCAACATCACATGTGACAGTTCTTTTCTCACATTTGGTGGTTCCCTTACTTTTTTTTTCTCACATTTGACAGTTCCATCCTCACATTGTGTGGTTCCAACATCACATATGACAGTTCTTTTGTCACATTGGGTGGTTCCCTTACCTTTTTCTCACACTTGACAGTTCCATTCTCACATTATGCGGTTCCAACATCACATATGACAGTTCTTTTGTCACATTGGGTGCTTCCCTTACTTTTTTCTCACACTTGACGGTTCCATCCTCACATTGTGCAGTTCCAACATCACATGTGACAATTATTTTCTCACATTTGGTGGTTCTCTTACTTTTTTTCTCACATCTGACGGTTCCATCCTCACATTGTGTGGTTCCAACATCACATATGACAGTTCTTTTCTCACATTGGGTGGTTCTCTTACTTTTTTCCTCACACTTGACGGTTCCATTCTCAAATTGTATAGTTCTAACATCACATGTGACAGTTCTTTTCTCACATTTGACAGATCTCTTACTTTTTTCTCACATTTGATGGTTCCATCCTCACATTGTACAGTTCCAACATCACATGTGACAGTTCTTTTCTCACATTTGGTGGTTCCCTTACTTTTTTTTTCTCACATTTGACGGTTCCATCATCATATTGTGCGGTTCTAACATCACATATGACAGTTCTTTTGTCACATTGGGTGGTTCCCTTACCTTTTTCTCACACTTGACGGTTCCATTCTCACATTGTGCGGTTCCAATATCACATATGACAGTTCTTTTGTCACATTAGGTGGTTCCCTTATTTTTTTTTTCACACTTGACAGTTTCATCCTCACATTGTGCAGTTAGGGGTGTCAAATAGGTGGGTTTGGGGTGGGCATAATTGGGTTGGGTATATAAAATCCATTTACCCATTAAAACTCATTTAGCTAATTACTTCTAACCCAAACCTAACCCAATCCAATTATTATGGGTAAACCCCAACCCACTCAATTACCCAATTATTAAAATTACCAAAATGCCCCTAAAGTGTAAATGACCAAAGTATTCTAAAATCTTCAAAAATGACAAAAATACCCCCAAAACCCAAATAAATGACAAAAATACCCAAAAACCTAAAAATTATCAAAATACCCCCAAAACCCAAAAAATGACCAAAATGCCCCTGAAACCCAGAAAATAACCAAAATACCCTTGAAACCCAAAAATGACCAAAATACCTCCAAAACCCAAAAAATGACCAAAATACTCCCTGAAACCTAAAAATTACCAAAATAATCTCGAAACCTACAAAATGACCAAAATACCCCTAGAACCTAAAAAATGACCAAAATACTCCAAAAACCTAAAAAAATGACCAAAATACCCCTGAAACTCAGAAAATGAGCAAAATACCCTTGAAACCTAAAAATGACCAAAATACCCCTGAAATCCAAATGTGGGGGAGAGCTTGAGTGGTAGTGAGTATAACGGCTAGTCATGGCAGAGCCAGGTCCATAACAAGCTGAATCGAGGGGCTCTGAGCACGATGATCCCTTCCTTAACCTCGAGTGCAGAGGCGACCGTGAAGGAAGTGTCCACGCCGCACACCCTGACCGGGGTCACCCACGAGAAGGGAGATCCTCACCCACTTGCAGAAGAGATAAGAATTCAGAGATGTGCTACTGCTTCTATATTAAATGCACCACACCTACTTTCCTGGCCGCATTTATGTGGAGAGGACCCTTGAACAGTGTTTCCTTGATCACCGCAACTCACAGAGGCCAGAGAATGTAGTTGATGGGACATATACTCAAGTGAGCACCTAGATGGTTGACAAGTGTATGATTAGGATGTGTTGAAGAGAGCTATATAATGTAAAAGATCTCCCATCAGAAAAGGGAGAGGAAAAAAAAGGAAGTAGGAAGGGTTGTAATGTTAAGAACTGTTCAAACTTTGAGAATTATTGTATAAAAGTATAATTCATCTCCTCGGACGTACACTTTTCTCCAAGTCTTACATGCATTTTTCACTTGTCCATTGTCGAAACAGTTACTAGCCGTTGTTGCACTCTCTAAGACCTAGCTCCTTAGCCCATTCTCTACAAATTCATTGTGTTGTGCTCATCAAACCATCGTCCAAATCCCTTTTGGGCCTGGGTTGAAAAATTGTGACCCCACACAAAAAAATGACCAAAATACCCCAAAAACCTAATAAAATGACCAAAATACCCCTAAAACCTCAAAATGACCAAAATACCCCCAAAATAAAAAAAATGACCAAAATACCCCTAAAACCCAAAAAAAGACCAAAATACCCCCGAAACCCAAAAATGAACAAAATACCCCTTAAACCCAAAAAATGTCCAAAATACCTCCAAAACATAAAAAATTACTAAAATACCTCTGAAACCTAAAAAATGGCCAAAATAACCCTGAAAACTAAAAATGACCAAAATACTCTCGAAACCTTAAAAATTGCCAAAATAACCACGAAGCCTAAAAATTGACCAAAATAACCATAAAACCTTTAAAATGGCCAAAATAACCACAAAACCTAAAAATTGACCAAAATAACCTAGAAACCTAAAAATGACCAAAATAGCCCCTAAACCTAAAAATGACCAAAATACCTCCTAAACTTAAAAAATGGTCAATATACCTTCAAAACCTAAAAATTAACTGAAAGACCCCCAGAAACCTAAAAAATGACCAAAATACCCCTGGAACCTAAATACGACCAAAATAACCCCTAAACCTTAAAATGACCAAAATATCCTCGAAACCTAAAAAAATACCAAAATACCCCGAAATCTATAAAATGACAAAAAAGCCCCTTAAACCTGTAAGTCGATAAAAATACACCCTAAACCTAAAAAATTACCAAAATCCCCTGTAAAACTAAAAAATGACCAAAATACCCCCTAAACCTAAAAAATGACTAAGATACCCCAAACCCCTATTTTGGTAATTTTAGAGGCTTCAGGTGTATTTTGTTCATCTTACGGGATTAGTTGTATGTTGGTCATTTTAGATATTTTGAGGGGTATTTTTGTCGTTTTATAGGTTTAGAGGTATTTTGGTCGTTTTAGAGGTTTCAGGGTATTTTTGGTAATTTTAAAGGTTTCACGTTGTTTGTGGCCATTTTAAAGGTTTTGTGTTTATTTGGGTCATTTCAAAGGTTTATGGGTGTTTTCATCACTTTAGAAGTTTGAGGGTATTTTGGTCATTTTTTAGGTTTTAGGGGTATGTTGGTCACTTTTTAAGTTTAGGGGGTATTTTGGTCATTTTTAGGTTTCGGGATTATTTTTGTCAATTTTTAGACTTCGGGGTGATTTTGGTCATTTTTAGGTTCCAGGGTTATTTTGGTCATTTTTAGGTTTCTAGGTTATTTTGATCAATTTTTAGGTTTCGGGGGTATTTTGGTCATTTTTTATGTTTCAGGGTTATTTTGACGTTTCCTTACAATTAACAATTCAATCGTCACAGTAAGCACTACCAATATCACATCTGACCAAATTTTACATTTGGGCTTATCATTTATGTCACTTTTTTACTTACTAATAATCGCTCATCACAATAGTAATTTTTTTTAAAGTTATTAAAAAATTTAAATCTAAAATCGAAAACCAAAAAAAAAAAAAAAAATAGCTAGAATTATCTTGGTTTCTTTCACAAATATTTGAATATACCAATTAACTTCCTGCGTATCTCCCTTGGTAACTTCCATCACATTCAGGAGCATACCTCTCTATAAAATAACGTAGTTGAGATCACTTTCTTGATGTTTATATTTTTATTATTTATATATGATGGTGAACCAAAAATTAGACTATCTCCAATTCGTCTATAGTGTCATTCAAGACCAGAAATGTCATCCAAGTGCAAGAAGGTCGTCCAACATGAAGTCACTTGGACGACCGCCAAACACTTAGAAATTTTCAGAGTAAATCTATATCCAAAAGCTTATGATTCGGACCACGTTATACTATTCTAAAGTAGAAGCAAAATCTTTATTCATCGCTCTAACTTCCCGCTAAATTCTTAACTTCTGATGGCAGTTATAGAAGTTAAGTCTAAACCTTCTAACTTCCATCCACGTTGAGGAAGTTACTAAACAAGTAACCACTCCAAAGCTCACTACAAAAGGACTCAGCCATATGAAATCAAAGTAAGTTTTTCACCACTTATAGAGTTGGAATTCCTGAGTTCAAGAGAGAAAACTAACTCAAGCATCAGCGGGTTCTTGGCCAGTTCACCCCGGTCACCTTTGATCTTGTGCTTCTTTCTTTTCAGGTCTTCCAAGCAATCTCAAGCCCATTGAAGCCCGGATAAATTAACATTTATGTGTGAGATTAATAGGGATAAATTATTTATTTATATCTATTAATATATATTTTAAGATGTTCTTTGCAACATCTTAGTGGCATTAGCTTGCTAGTAATACGAACATGTTTTTGCTTGTGTACAGATTTTTTTTTTTTTTTTTTTAATCTCACACATAAAGGCACAATTATAAATTTGCCAAGTTTCAATAAAAAGATAATCCAAACACAAATGAATCATTCCAAAGCAATAAGCAAAATGAGAAAAAAAATTATCTTGATTAAACAAATAGTTAGATGTTTCACTAGCACAATCGTCCACATATATCCCATTACATATATAAACCGTTTCATTTTTTCCTCCAAGACATAAATTTCATGTTTTTGAAAAGCAACACACTCATATCTCCACCTAAAAAAATACTTACACTCCCCATGCTTGTCAATATTTACTCGAGCTATAAGTTACAGATGTAACAAATACTCTCCAAAGTGCAGCCAATAAATGTTTGTAGCTATGGTTGTTCTCATCTGGAATGAGGCCACAGAGCAAGACGAACCTTCTTCTTGGTCCCTGCATGTCAAACAGCTTTTGTGAGAACAGAATAATTGTTTTCCATTGGACATCTATACATAAAATGAAGATGATACACAAGTCAGCTCAAGGTGATTGGCCAGTAAAGGGGCCTTTCAACTGCGGTCAATAGTCAGTATTTACACTGAGTTGAACTTATTTCCATACAATTTATTGGGCTCACATTAGACTAAAATGTTCAAAGAATAAGACAGGAATCAAAATGTTCAAAGAATTTTCATCACTTTAAAACTCATTATAATTTCAAAGAAAACACTTCCCTAGACCACCTTGACCCTGGTGGTGCTTTTGGAAAAGAAGCTGGGAACTAAATTCACCCCCTGCTATGACCAAGGTTTAAACTTCTATCTCTTCTCTCTAATTTTGCAGCAACTGAATAAAGCATAAAGCTTCTCCTATTTTTCCTCAGCAATCAAGAAATGTATTTAATTATCTCAACAGCCTATATCGTCCTAGCATAATGGTAACCCGAAATCCCTAAAACCATCAATCTAGACCATCATGAAATACTAGCAAATTATACTCAATCAGTTTAAATTCACAAAGCAACTAAACAATACGCACCGCTTGTTCATGGACCAAAAACCATTGGCATTACTCCTAAATCTCTCTTCCCTGGACCATTTGCTTCCATTAGTACTAGGATGTGCATGGGCATAGCCTGATATATTTCCTTTCCCCTTTACTACCTGCAAAAGAATTGAACCACACAAACATTGAATCAACAAAACAACACACACAACGCAAATACAAATGAACTAGACTCAATCTAATCAACAAAACAAGTTACTTCTCTAAAACCCAAATCCAATAATTCACCCACCAATTCACACACTCAATATGAATTGATAAATGGTTGCCAATGCCATCTACCTTTAAAGTAATATCACCACCAAGAGTGATGGGCAATCAAGCATTGGTCTCTGATCTGATTAACAGTGATACGGCGGAGTGGAAATATGAATTGATTCATCAGATTTTTGTACCACATGAGGCTGTGATCATTTTGGGTTTGCCACTTAGCTCAACTCTGCCTTCAGATACCTTGATATGGAGTACAACCTCAAATGGGAAATTCTCAGTGAGGAGTGCCTACAAAAATGCAATGGAGACTAAAGTACAACCCGATTCTGGTTCCTGTTCAGACAATAGTAATATGAAGACACTTTGGAAGGTGCTGTGGGGTTTGAAAATTCCAAATAAGGTTAAACACTTTGGGTGGAGAGCGTGTAAAAACATTCTACCAACATTGTCTAACCTTAAGAAGAGAGGAATTGTTGAGAATGACTTATGTGAAGAGTGTAAAATGGGCTGTGAATCCTCAGGTCATGTGTTTTGGAGCTGCTTATGTGCTTCAGGTACCTGGGCTCTTACGTCTATTTTCTGCAGGCAGCAAGATCTGTTTTTTAATGATTTTATGGAGTTGTTTTGGTTCCTGGTGCATGTTCAGAAAAGTAGTGAGGAAGTACTCTCATTAGCTGTGACCATTGCTCGGGCTTTGTGGACTAGGCGAAATGAGAAAAGAAATGGAAAGCAGTTTATGACAGGTTTTGAACTAGTTAAGTGGTGTGGAAACTATATTGAATCATTCAAGGCAGCAAATTCTTCAAATTCACCAAGTTCTGCCGATTCATCAAATGCAGTACCAAATTCTGCAGAGGCAGTTTCTGCAAATGCAGTTTCTGCAATTGCAGTTTCTGCAAATGCAGTTTCTGCAATTGCAGTTTCTACAATTGCAGTTTCTGCAGATGCAGTTTCTACAATTGCAGTTTCTGCAAATGCAGCATCTTCTGTACATGCTGCAACATCTGCAATTTCTGGAAGTTCTGCATTAGGCTTGGCAAAACAATGCAGACAGGTTTGGCCACCTCCCGATGCTTCTGTTTTTAAAGTAAATGTTGATGGAGCTGTCTTCGCGGAACAACGAAAGTTTGGGGTAGGAGTGGTAATACGCAATTGTGAAGGTTTGTTCATGGGAGCTTTGTCAATGAAGCTAAATCAGCATCTGGGACCCTTGGAAGCCGAAGCAAAAGCTTATGAATTGGGAGTTATGTTTGCTAAAGATATGGGATTTCATGAGATTGTTCTTGAGGGGGATTCTGTTATGGTTTCAAATGCTATTGCTGGCATTTCTCCTCCTCCATCTTCGATTGCTTCAGTTGTGTATGGAATTAGTTCTCTGTTAAGTACTTTTCGTAGATTTTCTATTTCACATGTTGGTAGGAAAGGTAATCAGGTAGCCCACTTGTTAGCAAAACATGCTCAGGGTGTTGAGCAATATGTTGCTTGGATTGAGGAGAGCCCTTGTTTCTTAGAACATGCTCTCTCAATTGATGTACTTGTTTCTAGTTCATGTTAATGGAATTTCAGTTTTCTATCAAAAATAAAATAAAATAAAATAAAACTAAACTCAATTCAACCAACAAAATTAGTTACTTCCCCAAAACCTATATCTGAAAACTCACCAATCAGTTCACATGGTCCGACAAGCTAAGCTCAACTTAACCAACAAAATTAGTTACTTATAAAACAAACCCGAGTCCAAAAATTCACCAATCAATTCATACATTCAATGAGTTAAACTCAATATAACCAAGAAAACCCAGTTCCTTTTCCAAAACTTGAATCCGAAAACTAGTCAATCATTCAAGCAAGCACAAAAAAGGGTATGCAGAATTAGAATCACGCAACAACTCAAACAAATCCATAGGTTCATAGTATCGTGTCCTCCCCACACTCCCCAACCAAATCTAATCTCATCCCAACTTATGGATAAGGGTTCCCACGTCTCACTCAAGTTTCAAGTCTGAACATCCCCAAACTCAAAAAGTGTAGCGATACGATTAAATCACATATATAAGAACCGAAACTCAAACAAAACAAAAATAGCATAAACCCACAAAGTTTAGAGAAATAATATAAACCCATATTTGCGTTAATCCTATGTAGAGAGAGAACCTGAAGATTGTGGGTGGCGCCGCTGAGTTTGATTGGAAGAGAAGAAGCGCCGCCGATTTGAGGTTGTGGGTGTGCCGCCGAGTTGGATTGAAATTTGTAACTCTGTTTCTTCTCTTGTGGGTATGGTTTTGTTTAGCAGCTGTCTGGTTCTTGTGGTTGGATTCGAAGAGAAGAAGCTAGAGAGGCAAACTGGGAAGAAGATGAGACACAGCGTGATGCTGTAGAGAGAAAAGTGTAGATGAATGATTTGTTATTTCTTCTTTGTTTTTTTTATTTTTTTTTGGTTTATATATAAAACCTGCCTAACCGGTAACCAGTACCCTTTAAAATTATATGAACGGTGAAGATTAAAACAATGTTAAATTAATGGCTAAGATATAAGTAGGTACCGTACCCCCCTTTTTTTTGGGGGGGTACGGTAGAATGACCCTTCTTTAAAATAGAACTACAAAACCTTATACGAAAAATGTATTAGCCCAACAACAAATGGCAATGCACACTTCAATGCAATGTGCATTCCTTGTATGGCCAAAATAAAATAAACAAACAGCTACTTAAAAACAAAGCAGGATTGCAAGAGCATATTTGCTACACTTTTTGTGCACAAAGCTATAAATGAGACATGTTTTTTTGTTTGGATAAAATTGTCCACCTATAATTTAAATACATACAATATCATAAGCCCTCTGTTTGTTTTTTGTATATTACTTTAATTATTAAAAAAAATACATAATTTTTCTTTGGGACAAGTTAAAAATTAAATCTGCAAAATTTGGGACCTTATCTCTTACAATTGGTGAATATATGCAATATCTACAATGTAACAACTGTTCCAATACCAAAGAGTGAAATAATTAAAACACACACACACACACACACACACACACAAGCTCCAACTACAACTATCTTCTCAAACCCTAAAAACTTTCATGACTTGTTTATCATCAACAACCAAAACTCCAACTCTCAATAATCAAGACCAACCACAGTGTACCAAATTTGGGGAAAAAAAAACCCATTTTTCCATATACTTTTTTCATGAGAAACAAAGAAAAGAAAAGTTGTGATCTCTCTCCATAATTTGCTTTTCGATTTGTTATACCAATGGTGGTTTTGAAACTCGAATTGTTCAAAGAACTGTAAAAGGGAGAGATTCAAGGTTTTTAAGAGCAGATTGAGGTTGAATTGAAGTCAAATCGTGATAGCATCATAATTAATTTAATAATTATTTTAAAAATAAATAAATATATTAAATTAGTAAAAATATAAAAATAGACTAAAATAATTCAAATAAATATATATGTCTATATTTCAAACAATGAATATATATATATATATATATATATATATATATATGAAATTAATATACTTAAACTTTTGTTAGAGTTTAATATTCAACTATTTTTATTCAAGTCTTTATCTAAATTATCTTTAAAAAAAATCATGTCTAGCCCATTTGATTACCCAATATTCTTTTTATCATGCCCCAACCCCATTTATCATTTATGAAATTAAAAAAAAAAAAATTACAAAAACTGGAAGAGGGGCAGACATTGGTTTGTCCGCTCATTAGAAAATTGATTGAGTACAAACACAAGCCTAAGGCAATTTAAGAAAGAAATAAGTGGTTGACAGCTTGCAAACAGTTGGTACACTATAAAGTGGTTCACAGCTAAGCTTGCCTAAGCATTTAGTGGGTCAAGCACAACCAGTCCGTTTGCAACAGCCAAACCTTCACTGTGACAGTCAAGTAAAGAAGACATGCAGAATTGGCGAAAACGCAGTGAGAGAGAGAGAAACAAAGAAGAAGAATAAGAAGAAATAACAATGCAATCTCATGGTTTGACAACATCTCATGGTGGTTGAAGCATCAACAATCCTGTGAGAACTGTCCACTGTTTTCAAGCTCGGGAGGTTTTTGATTTGGTTTGGTGGTTGAAGGTCTTTGATTATAAAAGCTTTTGTTTTTGATTATCAAATTATCAAATCTGATAATTTCGTGGGGGCTTCTTGGTGGGAAGGATTAGATTTGCATTGGCATAGGGTGGGCTAATAGGCTCTTTATCTATGGAGGAAGAGAAATTGCAGATATATATAGAAAAAATGAAGTAGTGGTTCTTCTATTTCCAATAGGCAACAATGAAACGTTATGATAAACCTCTTGATTGGGAATAGGAAGAATCACCACTAATCAAGAGACAGATTTGAAGAAGGGCTGAATTAATGCTCAATTAGTTGAAAGAATAGCAAAATGTTAATTACAAAAGAAGAGATAATGTGTACCTAATAAGGATTCTTATTTTTTTAGCATAGTGGCAATTGAACAGGTATGAAGAAGTAATTTAGTTAAATGGGGAGAGGAAGAGACCAAGGTGGGAAGAGAGAAAGTTAGGCGTTAGAAAGGTGAAATTCTGAAGTTTTGAAAGCGCGAAAGACAGGAAAAGCAATAGGAGGATGAGGGGAGACACAAAGCGGTTAGCATTAAAGACTATTTGGCTTAGGATTGGGTTTTATGATGGACAACATTAACATCATTAATGTAAGATTGGACTTTATGGCGCGGGTTGGAAATCATTTCTTTTTAATAGTATCTTAAAATTATGGGAAAAATTTAGAAAAAGTATTTTAAAATTACGGAAAAAATTTTGGAAAAAAAAAGATAATGACATGGCTACTGATGTGGCTCAACGGGAGCGTAGCAACATTAAATGCTACGCTTCAACTTTTAGTAATATATAGATATAGACTAGTTGCATACCCGCGCGTTGTGCGTGATAATTTTTTTTAGGATAGTCTTATTAAATATTTTATTAATATTATAATTTTAGTTATTAACCATTGGTTTTTCATTAGTTTTTAAGTTAATAAAAACCTTAAATGTACATTTTTTTTTACCTTTATACACACACTCACACGCACACACACACACACACACGCATATATATAGTGAATCTTTACACATACCTTTAAGAAAACTCTATATATATTTCACTTTTCTGGATGCGTAAAATTATAGATTACTACTCTATAATGATAGTGGCTAATTAATTTTATATTTTTTTTAGTGATCTCATTTGTAACGCTTCTTACCATTATCATATATTTACTAACTAATGATTTGTATAACAAAGACAATAAATGAGAGGTAGCATTGTTCATTAGATTTTCGAAAGTAATAGTGTATGAAATTTATATATATATATATCTATATATATAAGGTTAAATGAAATGTCAAAAAATGGATTTTTAAATTTTCTAACTTTATTTCTTATGTAATTTCTCCTACTATCAGAGAACATCTCTTTTTTAGTTATGATTAATATGGTTTCCATAGTTAGAGTTTGATTAGTTTTAAATTTAAATTTAGTACTATGATTGTATTTAATTGTTGATTGTTGATTTAATTTTTTAAGTGAATTTAACAGTTTATGTTACTACATTGTAAAGTTTTTAATGTTCTCCACACGGTAATCTCTATTTTATTTTTTACTTCTCCTTACAACCTCTTTGTTTTCTAATCAACGATTACTAATTGATGTTTGTTTTTTTTTTCTTTATCTACTCTTTATTACTTTGTATTGGTTTTTTTCTATACTCTCTCTCTCTCTCTCTCTCTCTCTCTCTCTCTCTCTCTCTCTCTCTCTCTCTCCATTGGCAACCTATTGTTTTCCAAAATTTGATGATGATTCAATGACATTAAATATGCATTATTCGTTTTTTTTTTTAATTTTAATTTAGTGTTTCTAACTTGATTTGTTTTGTATTTCATTCTTCCTTTGATGCATTAGGTGTGAGAATGAGCGTTTCCCTAGCATTACTCCACTTAATGTGGACAATTTTATTTATTTAATTTAGGCAAAATATTATATTTTAAATTTTTAAAAATAAAAAAGGAGTGAAAATATAAATAATTTAATGATATATATGGGGGATGTTGCTGAATTTAAATGTTAAATAAAATGATATGAGAAAAAAAAATACATAACAATAAACACTAACTTATCCAAATAATTCTATGTAATATAATAGTAGTACATTCTTATATACTATTTTTAATTATTTATAATGCAATATGATAATATTTAACAATCAAAGTCATAAAAAAAAAAAAAAAAAAAAAAAAAAAAAACTTAAAACACAAAACTAAATCCCATCAACCAAAATAGAGTTCTAAAGAATACAAAACTTTATCAAGCTAAAATAGAGATGCAAGAAAAATAAAAATAAAAATCCACCAAAAAATTGAGGGAGAAAGAGTGGGAAATAACCACTTTTTTGTGAGAGAAAATTATGTAAAGAATGGAAGAGTGAATAACAAATTTATACTAAGAGGATGATAATAAAAAGAAACAAAATAAAGGAAGATAAAAGGAAAGAAGAAGAGTAATATCAAGGTAGAATATTTGGGGAGATAAAAAGGTAAAAAGAATGAAAAAGGTTGGAGAAAGTGTAAATGTTAAAAAAATTGAGTACAATTTGATGAGCACAATTTCATTTTATTTGAATTTAAGTAAAATATTACATTTTTTATTTTTTAAAACAAAAAGAGAGAGAGAAAATATAAATAATTTAATGATAAGGAGGATGTGGCTGAATTTCAATATTAAGGAATTTCAATATTAAGTAAAATAGAAGAGAAGAAAAAAAAAAGAAAAATTAAAAGATATAACAATAAATACTAAATTATCCAAATTATGCTATGTAATGGAATACTATTTTATTTTTATCTACTATTTTTAATTTTTTATAATGTAATCGAATAAAATTTAACAATCAAAGAGAAAAATAATAATAATAATAACTTAAAACACAAAACTAAATTGTATCAACCTAAATTAGAGTTCTTAAAAACACAAAAATTTATCAACCTAAAGCGGAGATGCAATAAAAAATAAAAATCCACCAAAACATTAAGAGAGAGAGAGAGAGAGAGAGAGAGAGAGAGAGAATCTTTTTGTGAGAGAAAACTATGCAAAGAATAGGAAAGAGTGACAAATTTATAGTAAGAGAGAAGGGATAAGAATAGACAAATAAAGGAAGATGAAGAGAGAGATGAATAGTAATATTAAAGTAGAGGGTAGTGGGGAGATGAAAAGGTAAGGGAAGAAGAAAAGTTGAGGAAAGTGTAAATATTTTTTTTTTAAGCGAATAGTAGAAAGAAGAAAGTGTAAATATTTTAAAAAATAAGTGAATGTAAAAAAAATTATAGGAAAATTGGAAATAAAAAGAAATATATATAGATATTAAAACCGACAAAGATGAATATGTAAAGTCAATAATCTATATATATATATATATATATATATTTGTAAAAAAAATATGAATAAATAATAATTATGTGGCAAATGACGTGGCGATGAGGTGGCGCAACAGGAGCTCAACAGCAATAAATGTCATGCTTCAGTTTTTAGTAATATATAGATATAAATATAGATTAGAAATTGGCCGTGACATCTTGAAAAATATATGATCCCAAAACTGACCAAACCACACTTGGTACACCACATCACACTGCACATGTGACCGCAAAACTGAAGTTCAGTGTAGTTATGGTTTTGCCCAAACTGCACTGCAAAGTGCGGTGCTTAAAATGGCCGAAAACCACACTAAATCGCACCATAAACACCCCTGCCTGGGACTCAATTTCTAGTTAAGACATAATTGGTGGATTTAGTGAGGTTAAGATACAAAATAAGTTCTAGTAGGGATGGAAAACTATAAGATTTTTTTACCTTATAATTCCTAAGTGATGGAAAGTTTGGTCTAGGCATTTCCTCAAACACATAAGGGAGCTAACACAAGCCTCCAACGTAAAACAAAATTTTCAAACCAAAAAAATAGACTCTAAGTCTAGAGTTTTATCTACAGATATTAGGCATCATAATTGGCTGCCCAAAACCTTTTTATGGTCAATTACATATTTTCACACAATTTTCAACAAAGTAAACGTGATCCTTTTCAAGCACTTACAACAGAGTAGCACAAAATGCAAAGAACTTGAATTAAAATTTCAAATTAAACTTGGATTTTGAATAATCAAAGGCAGTAGTTTCAATTATGGCTTGCCTGGACCATGTGCAATACTTTTCTAGAGTTCTCACCATATTTGCCGCATCTTTCCTTGAAGCCTTTGAGAACAACACAATGTCGTCGGCGTACATGACACGAGAGATGGTTGGACCACTAATGCTGGACTTGATGCCAGCGATGTTTTTCTGGCTGAGGTCATGCTTGTCAACTTGGAAGTTTTTCTATTTTCATATATTTCCTTTAGAGTTGAGTACAATCATATATAGATACAAACAAAGGAATTTTAGGAACCTATTCTAGGCTATACACATTTTTGGCTAAGATCATGGATGACCCTTGAAGTATGGGATTTACATTAAAATAGATTTCTCTAATTTATCTAATTAGACAGCTCACGCCAACACTCCCTCTCAAGTTGGTGCATAGATATCGCTTATGCCCAACTTGTCAAGTGAGTTGTAGAAGTTCCTTGTAGACACTACTTTTGTGAGTATATCCACCAACTGGTCTTCTGATTTAACAAATGGAAGCCGAATAATCTTTTCTTCAAGATTCTATTTGATGAAGTTCCGATCCACCTCAACGTGCTTTGCGATCATGTTGGACCGGATTGTGGGAGATATCAATGGCTGCCTTGTTATCACAGAACAAGTTCATTTCAGAGCTGGGAGCAAAGCCAATCTCAGCTAGCAGCTTTTTAAGCCAAAGAAGTTCACATATACCCTGGACCATTCCCCAAAATTCAGCTTCAGCACTAGATAATGCAACTACCTTTTGTTTCTTGCTCCTCCATGTAACAAGATTGCCACCCACAAAAGTAAAGTACCCTGATGTAGATTTCTTGTCCATGATGTTCCCTGCACAGTTAGCATCTGTGTAGCCATCAACATTCAAATGATCATTCTTTGAGAACATAAGTCCTTTCCCAGGAGAGGACTTCAAATAACGAAGGATCCGTATTATGGCATCCATATGGTCTTCACTCGGGCAGTGCATGAACTGACTCACTACACTCACAGCATAAGCAATATCTGAGTGAGTATGAGATAAATAGATGAGTTTACCAACTAACCATTGATACCTCTGTTTGTCCACTGGCACCTAGTCTACATACTCTCCAAGTTTATGATTTTGAACAATTGGAATATCAGCAGGCTTACACTCTAGTAATCTTACCTCTGCCAGTAAGTCTAGTATATATTTCCTTTGAGAAAGAAATATGCCTTGTTTCAACCTTGCTACTTCAATCCCTAAAAAATACTTAAGCCCTCCCAAGTTCTTCATCTCAAACTCAGTTGACAATTGCTCTTGAAGTTTGGAGATTTCTTCTATGTCATCCCTCGTAATGATCATGTCGTCTACATAGTCTATGAGAGCTGTTACTTTTCCCACTCAATGTTTTGGAAAGAGTTTATGATCAGAATTACTTTGTTGAAAGCCATATTTCCTCATTGCCGAACTAAACCTACCAAACCATGCTTGAGGTGATTGCTTTAGTCCAAACAATGCTCGTTGTAACCTACATAAGATCTTTGCCTCTGAGGTAGCAGTATAACCTGGTGGAATATCCATGTAAATTTCCTCTTCAAGATCGCCATGGAGGAAGGCATTTTTCACGTCCAGTTGGTGCAATGGCCAATCTAAGTTTGCTGCAAGAGATAACAAAACTCTAACAGTTTTTAGTTTGGCTACAGGTGAGAAAGTTTCCTGATAATCTATACCATATGTCTGTGTATAACCCTTTGCCACTAACCTCACCTTATATCGATCAATAGACCCGTCTGCTTTATATTTAATGG
Source organism: Quercus aquifolioides (assembly GCA_019022515.1). Taxonomy (NCBI): domain Eukaryota; kingdom Viridiplantae; phylum Streptophyta; class Magnoliopsida; order Fagales; family Fagaceae; genus Quercus; species Quercus aquifolioides. The sequence goes on from CM032333.1 coordinate 79,283,077, forward strand.
AGAAAATCCACTTGCACCCCATTGTCTTCTTCCCTTTAGACAGTACACCTAATACCCATGTGTTATTTTTCTGCAACGCCTCCAATTCTTCTTTTATAGCTTGAGCCCATTTTGGATCTGATAAAGCTTCTTCAACATTGCTTGGGATCTGACATGAGGAAAGTGTATGTGCAAAAGCCCTAAAAGGTTTAGATAGTCTTTGAGTAGACACATAATTGGCTATTGGATACATGGATCGCCGTTCTTCTATGTCTGGGGAGTATTGATTTGGTGACTTACCTCGATTATGTCTGAAAGGTAGAACATAACCCGCAGATGTATCTATAGCATTAGTTTGTAAAGGTGTGGTAGGAGAGCTTACCTCAGGAATATTCTCAGGAGGAGGGTCGCCGGGTACTAAGGAGTGAAGGGATTCCTCAGATTCTGCATCTTCCAATGAATCAGGTACAGGTTCAACTTCAGTTGTTGGAGGTTCAACCATGTCGTTCCCATCATTCGAATGTGCTAGATTGTCACCAACATCCAGCACTTCAACATCCAACCAATTCCATTCTTCACCATGGACCTCTCCCTGAAGAGGGGAATTGGATACTGGTGATGGAAAAAAGGTGTCAGATTCTAGGAAAGTAACATCCATGGTAATGTAGGTTCTTTTGACAATGGGATCGTAGCACCGATATCCCTTTTTGTGTACTCCATACCCCAAAAATAGACACCGGATAGCGCATGGATCCAACTTAGTTTGTTGATTCTTATGGAGGTGAATAAAAGCAACACAACCAAAAATTTGGGGAGGAATCATCAAAACAGCAGGTAATGAGACATGATCGGAAAGCACCTTTAGTGGAGTCTGAAATTGTAAGACTTTTGTGGGCATACAGTTTAATAAATGCACGGCTGTGGCAACAGCATAACTCCAGTAACTATTCGGCACATGTGCATTGATCAATAAAGAACAGGCAGTTTCTAAGATATGCCGATTCTTCATTTCAGCAATGCCATTTTGTTGTGTGGTTTGTGAACATGAGGTTTCATGGAGAATACCATGACTGTTGAAGTATGTCTGGAATTGCTGATTAACATATTCTCCTCCATTGTCAGAACAAAGGACCTTAATTTTTGCAGAAAATTGTGTCTGAACCATGGTATGAAACGATTGAAAAACAGCAAATACTTCATCTTTGTGTTTTAGTAGGTAAAGCCATGTCATTCTTGTGCAATCATCAACAAAAATTACAAACCAACGATGACCAGAAGATGTAGTGGGTCCCCATACATCAAAATAGACTAAATAAAAAGGAATCACACTTTTATTCATACTCAGGGGATAAGAAGCCCTATGACTTTTGGCTAATATACAAGTATCACATTTAAAATTTAAGTGTGTTACATTGGAAAATAAATTAGGCAATAAGTGCTTCAAATACCCAAATGATGGATGCCCAAGTCGATGGTGCCATAACCAAATCTGTCTTTCCTTGTTACTAACTGTGTGGTGCATGTGATTTGCTCTACCTAAACTGAAGTCATCCACGTAGTATAATCCTCCCCTCTTAGTACCACGCCCAATTATCTCCTTGGTGAGAATATCCTAAAGGAAGCAAAAGGTAGAATACATCAATACCACACAATTAAGATCTGCAGTAACTTGACTCACAGACATTAGTCTATTTGAAAGAGAAGGTACAAGTAATGTATTAGCTAAATGAAAGGGAAGGAGATAAAGTCACTGTTCCAACCCGTGTAACTGGATAAGTGACCCCATTGGCATTTGCAACACGGCTCCGTCTCGGCTGAGTTGTATGGGAGAAATCATTTGAGTCAAATGTCATATGGTCTGTAGCTCCAGAGTTGAGAATCCAGTCATCATTATCACTATGAGTAGAGATATAAAGTTCCTTACTACATATACCTAGTTCATGTGGAGGTTCTACTTGAGAGATAAGGGATAATGAAGGATCACACGTGACCACAACAGCTCTCCCAATGTGGTCATCAGTAGTAGAGGCTTCACGTTTTTTCCATGCTTGAAAGTCGTTCCACCAATCTGGGTACCCATGTGGTTTGAAGCAAGTGTCATAGGTATGTTTGGAGTTGCCACAATGGGCACACTTCATGCCATCAAATGAAGCTTTGGTTTTGGATGATGAGTTGGACTTTCCGCTGCTCAGAGAAAGAACCCCTAGTTTCGGTGGCATTTGGTAGTGACTTCCCTAGATCCCTTTGGATACCATAACTGCTCCAGGAGTAGTATCTGCACCTGATATCATCACAGTTTGCCTGACATCTTCCCTATGGACAAAAGCGTAGGCTTGTTCCACCGTAAGGAATGGTTTTAATTGGAGCACATCACTCCGAGTTTTATCCAGTCTATCATCTAATCCATCAAGGAAAGTATAAACCCAATCTTCCTGTAGAATCGAGTTGTATTTTTGTATGTCAATAGCACACTCCATTGGGTTAGGACAACGAAAATTGATTTCTCACCACAATCCTTGAAGATCGTTGTAGTATTTTTCGATGGATCCGCTAGCCCGCTTCATGCGAGTAACACAACGCCGGAGATCATAGACTTGAGACGTATCTGTCCCATCAAAATAGGGTGTAGTAGTAGCGTCCCAAACCTGTTTTGTAGTTGGGAAGCGGATAAAATTGGCAATCAAGGAAGGGTCCATCGAATTGATCAACCATCCCTTAACAATGGCATTTTTGGTTCGCCATCTCCTGAACGAGGGATCGGTTTCTGGAGGCTGAGGGGAATCTCCATTGATATATCCCAACTTATCTTTGCCAGAGATATACATCTCAACAACCTGGGACCATAAAGCATAGTTGGATCCTTCCAACTTGATACCAATTGGAGTGGTTAAAGAGTTAGTAAGCAATGGTTGTGGTGAGGTCTGGGCTCTAGTCAAGACCTCCGTCATTTTTGTTGTCAGGTCATTAAGGATGGAGTTGGTCTGGGGAATGAGAGGTTGTGTTAGGTCTTCGGATTCCGCCATGGATTCTAGCCGGTCTGGGTTTTTCTTGGTTTTTTTTTTTTTTCTGGTCACACGATGGTTTGAGCAGAGGTCCTAGGGACTTGCTCTGATACCATGTCAACTTGGAAGTTTTTCTATTTTCATATATTTCCTTTAGAGTTGAGTACAATCATATATAGATACAAACAGAGGAATTTTAGGAACCTATTCTAGGCTATACACATTTTTGGCTAAGATCATGGATGACCCTTGAAGTATGGGATTTACATTAAAACAGATTTCTCTAATTTATCTAATTAGATAGCTCACACCAACAATGCTCAATTAATCTGGATAGCACTTCTTGCCCCAAGATGAAAAGATATGGAAATAACGGGTCACCTTGCCTTAGACCCCTACTTGGCTTGAAGCAATCAGATTTACCCCCATTTACGATCACTTCGAAGGAGACCGAAGATACACAAGCTAAGATCCATCCGGTAAAAATTTCATTAAACCCGAGGTGGAGGAGAACAGCATTGAGAAACCTCCATATGCTTTTTGAAGGTCTAGCTTGATCGCCATAAGACCCGGCTTGGTCCTTCTAGACTTGAAACTATGGAGCATTTCCTGGACTATGATTTGGTTCTCCGCAATCCACCTGTTTGGTATGAAGGCCGATTGAGTGGGAGAGATGATTTTGTCCAGAAGGGCCTAAGCTTATCCACCAGGAGCTTAGAGATGATTTTATAAACCACATTACATAAGCTGATTGGCCTGAAATGGTTAACAAAGGTGGGATTAGAAATCTTTGGGATGAGAACAATTTACCTCTTTTGGCATTAAGCCTAAGATAAAGAAGGAAGTAACAACCTTTACGACATCATTTCCCACCGTCGGCCAAAGTTGTTTGTAGAAAAGTGCCGGAAAACCATCAGGGCCTAGAGCCTTAAGATCTTGCATCTGAAACAGAGTAGCATTGATCTCCTCCGGGGAAGGGATACTTTGAAGGCTTTCATTCTCTTCTTCGGTGATGCAAGGAAGAATCAGTGCTCGAGGTGCTCAGGGAAACAAATTTCTTCTTCTTTGAATTGGTTTATAAAGCTATCTCTGAAATGGGATCTGATTTGGCTTGTTTCTTGGATCCATGAGCTATCCTCCTTTTTTATGGCATCTATGTTGTTGCTTATCCTGTGAATAATGGTGGACAAATGGAAAAACTTGGAGTTCTTATCACCTATCTTGAGCCATAATTCTCTGGATTTTTGTCTCCACAGAGCTTCACTTCTAAAGAGCCATTCCGAGAGGTCTGCTTAAAGGTCCCTTTCTATTTGCCCATTTTCATGGACGGGCAGTCTGCCTAGGACTTCCTTAATTTTCTTGAGTAATGAATTAATTCTATCCTGGCAGCGACCAAACACCTCCTTATTTGATTTGCGGAGGGCATCTCTAGTGTTGGCTTGCTTTTTATATAGCCTGATAAAGTCCAAGCCTACTACCTTGATCTTCCAAGCATTTTCTATTACAACACTGCAACCTTCATCCTTGAGCCAAACTGCCTCAAACTTGAAAAGCCTATGAGCAAAGCTATCAATTGGGTTAGTGTCCAGAAGGATTGGTGCGTGGTCCGAATTGATCGCACCTAAATGCGTAATGGATGCCTTCGGGAAGGCCAACCGCCAAGAAATGTTGGCTATCCCCCTATCTAGTCTTCTCTTGATTGAGGCCTTTCCTCATTTGCCTCTGGTCCAAGTGTATTTGTTGCCCGAGTTTCCGAGATCTACCGCATTGAGCTCAAACATTAATTCTTTGACGTAGTTTGTGTTTGAGGATCCACCTTTGCTACCACCGAATTGTTCCTCTTCGTTTAGGATGAAATTGAAATCCCCAATACATGCCCACGACCCTTGGTGGGATTCAAGAAGTGCAAACAAATTCTCCCAGGCCTTTTTCTTTTTTGAGAAATAAGGTGGACCATAAAACCCAACCAACAGCCAATCAGTGCTCTGGTCCATAACTTTGATCACAATCAAATTTTTACCAAATTCAACCACGTTTATAGATAAACCATTCTTCCACATAATACATAAACCACATGCACTACCCATGGCCGCAATAACACATATATTATCAAACTTAATAGACTTTTTAACAAACTCCATCCTATTTACATCGGCTTTTGTTTCAGAGAGGAAGACCACCTCAAGCCTAGCCCCCTTTATTTGAGCCCAGAGGTCTCGAACTGTTGAGGCGTTGCAGATGCCTCAGTAGTTCCAACCAAGGATCCTCATAGAGAGGTTAGGGGGCATGATAAGGCCCGCCTCCTCGGCTGTGGAATCAGAAGAAAAGAAGGTAGAGACTGAAGTAGAGATGACAGTATCATGCACTAGGGGAAATGATGAGAGATGAGGGATAGATTGGGACTCACCATGGTTTTCTGACTTCTTCCTATTCTCCAACATAAAATACTCCAACTCTGATCTCGGAATGAAAGACACAGTGGTAGGGTCGAAGTACACTGGCTCCGTCCCTTCAATAGCTTGCCTCAGTCTTTTTGTGAAAAGATTTACCTCAGTTCTAGGTACTTTTCTTTTTTGGTTGATGGCATGAGGTTTTGACAATAGAGGGTTAAGTTTCGTGGTTTTCTGGCGTTGTGTGACCCTGGGATTGTTCTTTTTGGAGGTAGTGAGAGAGTTTTGGTTCAGGTGGATTTGTGGGGTTAGGTTAGAATGATTCATATTATAGGATTTACTGAAGTCGTTTTGTGTTTATGGGCTAATTAGGTTTGGGCCTAGAGTCAGTTGGCCCTTATGTGGTGTTTGATTCGGGTTTGGGCTGGGAAAGGGGCAAACTGGTGGGCTATGTTGCTGGGCCAAGTTTGAATTATTGTAAAGGGAAACTTTCTGGAGCCTAATCTTGACTAGAGTCAGGAGGATAAAGTTTCTAGAGACTTCTCTGTCGTGGCAATCCTCATCATGAGCGGATATGGAATGAGTGCTAGGAGCCAGCTGTGCATGATTCGTCCCTAGATTCTCGGGAATAGTCCTTTGCACGTCCTTGCCAGCAGTCCTTTGAGTGTCCATGCTAACGGTAGGTGAGTTGACCCCAGGTGTCCACGTGCCCTCCTTTTGGGTGATCCCACTAAATTGGTTTCGTTGGGTGTCCTGTTGTTGATCGTTGCCAGCGATAAACTGAGAGATTGAAGATGACCGATTGTCCGATTTTGAACCTGGACTTGCATTGGGCAAGTCGTCGAGGATTCCATCGGGTATTTCATCGCTCTCTACTCTAAGCCATGGACTCACAGCGTTGAATCATATGCCCGCTGGGTTGCAGAGGCGGAATAAATCCTTTGGGCAACTCTTTTGATCATGCCCGATAATGCCACATCGATAACAGAGGTCTGATATTTTCTCGTATTTTAACCCAATCCATAAGTCACTTTTGTTTGACCGAGGAAGGAAAATGCCTGGGGTCAAAGGGTTGGATAAATCTACTTCCACTCTTAGAGGAATTTTTTTCCATGCACCATTTAAGTCACCTATCAGGTCTACTTCCAAAACAGAGCCCACTTTGGCTCCAATCTTCCTCAAATTCTCCTCCGTTCTCTAAAGCATCGAAAGCCCATGGATCTAAACCCAGATAGAGGAAGTTGAGAAATCTACTTCCTGCCAAGTTTGATCTGAACTCCACCTCTTTATGACTAAGTGCCCCCCCCTAATGGACCAAGGCCTCTTCATGAAAACTTTGTGGAGGTCTGCTTCATGGTGGAATATGAACATGAAGACTTCTTTGCTGAGTCTTTTGACTTCCATCTGAAAAACTGGCTTCCAGGCCTTTACAGTGATATCTTTGACCATATTAAAATTGATGTTTTTGGGTGATATGATTTTGGCTAGTAAGATGAGGTCGGGTGGAATGTTGGTATCTTGGTTTGGAGGGAGCTCTAACCTGATATCTTGGCATGAACATTTTTCTGTCCTAGCCACGAGGTCAAACACCTCCATGGTGGAGGCTTAAAGCTTTGGATGGTTTGTTTATGGTTGAAAAGAATAGATGTGGGAAGATTATGATGGCGAGCTTTAGGGGTGGGTAACATGAAAAGGCGAGATGAAATGGGGTGGGATGGTTTGTTTTTGGTTGACAAGGATAGCTGTGGGAAGACTAAGATGGTAGGTTTAGGGGTAGGTAGAGTGAAAAGGCGAGCTGAAATGGAGGGTGGGATGGTGGGGGATGGTAGGGTCAGAGGGTAGGGAGACTAGCTCCGGAAAAAGGGAAAAGGGAATTGTTGGTCCTAATAATCTTTGGTTAGGGATATGTTCAGGCCCACTTTTGCCCAAGCTATTTTATCCACCCCCATTCCTTCTAGGCCTAAACCAGACAAACCTCCGTGGATCCCCGACTCAAAAGGTTTGTTCTCGGTAAAATCTGCTTACAAGGAGCTACTGCCTAATCCTCCTCCACAAGCATCATCCAATGTGAACTGGTCCAAGCTTTGGAAAATCAGAGGTCCGGAAAGGATTAAAATGTTCTTTTGGAGAGTTGTGGTAAATGCCCTTCCCACAAGAGAAAACCTTATGGGTCACATGGACATACCAGATTCCACATGTGTTCTCTATAACATGGAGGTGGAGTCAGCCCTTCATCTCTTCCTTAGATGCCCAATAGCCAGAGCTATTTGGTTGGCTACTTGCTGGGGGTTTAAATCAAATCAACTTGGCTCCACCAACGACATCATTAAATGTATCCTTGACCCTCCTTTAGACCTATGCCAAGCTCAGGACCTCTGGCTCGTATCACTCAACATGGCATTCACCCTGGTAGAGATATGGCATACTCGAAATGCTGTGCTCCATCTTAAGGGATCAACTGACTTGCAGGCTTCCATTGATAACATTGGTGCAAGGCTAAGGGAATGTGCCCTGGTTTTCTCCCATACTGAAGCCCGTATATCTGCTCATTCAAATGTTAGATGGTCCCCTCCTCCCATAAGCACTATCAAACTAAATGTCTATGCGGTCGTTTCTCTGGGCAACACTGCTTTGGCAGTTGTTGCTAGGAATTAACATGGAGCTGTGCTCAAGGTTTAGGCCTACATAATGCCAAAGTCCTCCCCCCTTGTTGTTGAAACGTAAGCGATTCTATGGGCATTGCAGCTAGCTAAAGGAGAACTATGGAGTAATATACTTGCTGAAAGTGATTCAAAGAACAGCATTGATGCCATTCTTGATAGCACGGGTTGCTCGTTGTGGACCATTTCTGCCCTTTTTTCTGATATTTGTTTTTTGGAAAAGTCTTTTGTCCTCTGTTTGTTTTGTTGGGTTAAAAGAAGTGGAAATGCTGCTGCACATGAGGCAGCACTGTACGCACTAAGAGTCTTGTGTCCTTTTTATTTGTTCTCAGACATTCTTCCAGATAGTATTGGTCTTGTTTGTAAGGAAGATGTCCGAAATTGTTAGTTTCTTTTTTCCGTTGAATATTATTGCAGTTTATCACATAAAAAAGGCAGTAGTTTCAAAATATTTACTAAGATTTTCATCAAGTGGATAGGATATAGTTGCGATAACCCTCTCACTCACTTTCTCTTTTGAATCAAGATTCAGGGGTTTGAGACTCGAGAGTATATATGAACAATCAAAGAATTACATACATGGCTTCTATACTCTTCTTGTAGAAAAGAAACGGTGCAACAGGGAGAAAAAATAAAGCGAATCTTTTAGAATACACAGAGAGACAGTTATAGATATGGCAATGGTGCCCATTGTGGAGGTTCCAATACATTCACTTTTTTGACTCACTGCCTCAGCAACTTCCCCCTCTGTCAATGGCCTATCCAAGAATTCCTTCTGTTCACTAGTAATCATAGGGATAGGGAGCCCCTGCGACTTAGAAACAAGGTAGTGCACTAACCTTCTGTCAGGTGGAGAAAATTTAGTTTGAAAATGCCTCAAGAATTCCTCTTGGATCTGAGCTGCTACAGCCCTACTCAATAAACAATTTGTTACAGTCACTCCAAAACTGTTTACCTTTGGTAGTTTTTTTTCAAGACAATGTGTTATTAATGTCTAAGGATGTGATTGGTAAGTCATACAAAACAACAGTATAGTGTAATTAGCTGAGCAAACCTAATATTACATGAGCAATATTTTACTGCTGAAAATTAGAGAGCATCAAAGAGCCATGAATAAATGTTCAGTCTAATCTGAAGATACAAAGTATGTTGAAGAAAGCCAAGATATTTCATCCCAGCTTCATTGAAAGTGGACCCCACTTGAGACCTCAATTAGAGCAAGTTAAACATGCTTTTCAAGAACAAGAAGTAGGTCATAAGCATCATAAAGCAATATGAGCGAGTGCACTATGATAAGAAATCTTCAAAATATGAAATTTCAAACCTAGAGATAGTGTGATAAACTGGCAAAATTTTAAGTATATTACTACAAAAGCTCATTAAGCCCATGGCCAGTCCTATTTATTTGGTGAAAATTTCAGAATTAATTATGAACCTAACATCACTATGGACAGTAGAACAATTGCACAAACAATAATTACTACTTATAACTAGATTCTTGGTTTCATCTTTGTCACCAAATGCATAGTTTAGCTAGTCAAAGGTAGGAACTCGGGATCCAGTGAGCTCATTGACAACAACTACTGCGGACACCACATGATAGCACATCTGTGGAGATTATCTTCATCATTTATGTTATCTTTATTTGAGTTTATCTTTAGTATTGGATTAGTATTTGAGATTGTTAGGATTATCGTATTAGTATTTAAGATTGTTTAGGAGAGTTTATCTTTATCTTTGTGATCCCTGGAAGCTGTATATAAAGCTCTAGATGGTTTCTTTTGTACTTTATAGATTACTCTTATTATTGAGATTATTTTCATTGATTTGTTTGGTGGTGATTCCAAACACCTTAGGTGGGAAGCCTAAGGTTCTACGGTAGGACTAATCTAGGTGGGCAGCCTAGGTTGTCCTGCATCAACTTGGTATCAGAGCCCAAACCGATCACCCCTTTCAGCAACCCAAAATCACGACTAATAACCCACAGCCATACTCACCATCAGAAACAACTCAGCCACCAGACATGCCATTACTTAAATACTTACCCCACGAGATTTGCAAACCAACGCAACCCAATTTCTTACCTCACGAGATCTTCAAACCAGAACCTAAACCAATCCGTACCATATACCCTCTTTACCCACACGAATTCTTCATCCCAAAACCAACAGAAAAGCCCACTACTCCCCCAAAACCTGTGACCCCAATCCGTGCCCAAATATGAGGACTACCACCAAATCAGAAACAGAGAAAATAAATTCCACAAAAAAAAAAAAAAAAAAAATTAGATCCACAACTTCAAACCGCCAGATCGAGAACAAGAGAGTCGAAATCCACCACCAAGCCGCCGATCCTACCAACGGAATGACGTCTTCACACAACCCGCCGCCGAAATCATCTCCAATAACCGCCGCCGACACGCCATCACCATCACTCCCACCATGCCACTTCACGGGTTCTGAGATCTGACTCACCAGCTCCGATCTCCACCTTCGAAGTGTTGTTGACAGTCATCGCCGATGAGCCCAGCCGCCTCTTCGCCATCGACTCCAAAGATTTTCATGCCGCCGCTTCTTCTCTTTTAGTTTTCCTTTGTTTTTAGTTTCTCTGGTTTCGTTGTTTAGTTTTTGAACTTGGCAGATAAGACTTTAGCTTTATATTCTAGTTCTTTCTTTATTGTATTTTAAAAAAATAATAATAATAAAATAAAATAAAATAAAATAAAAAACTCAAGTCAGGTCAAGCAGAAACCTCAAGAAGGTTCCAGTGCACTACATGTGAGGACCAACAAGCCAGATTTTCCCCTTCCACTACACTACATGTGAGGCCCAATTTCCCCATTGTTAGTAGTGTGACCCACTGTCAAGTGAGGCCCAGGTTGTTAAGTCAGCCCAACCAAGGTGTGGACTTTCCTAACTTAATGAATTGGAATGCACTTTCAGATTTAATATCAATATATCTACTATGTGTCTCAACTTTACCTTTGGTTACATGCTACTGCCTTTGTCTTTTGTTCTGCTTAAACTTTCACATGAATTTATTATTTTAGCTGCTGGTTTATTTTCTTTCAGCATTTTATTTTAGCCAAAAAAAATTCCTTTAAACTAATTAGTTCTCAGTATTAGTAGTTGAACTAGCCTAATCACATTGCAACAATTAGGTCCTTTTAATTTAATTCTTGTTGAAGCTAGTATTGCTTGAATGCAACAACCTGTGGAATTCATGACTTTTCTTCACATATAATTTAACTTGAGTTTTGTCATTACTATTCACTTTCTAGAATTAGTTTGTTGATCTCTTTGCATGCCTTTGCGTTGTAGTCGTCTAGTAACTAGTTTTGAAGAACAGTCTAATTTCAAATCAGAGTCTAGTTCTGAATCTCAGTCTAGTCCCCAATCCCACCTAAACATGGATCCTCCTCCTCAAGATGAATTAAGACAAGCCATTGCAAAGCTTACTGCCTGTCTAGGCCACTTAGAGGCTAGGTATGACGAGGATAATACACATAATGGAAGAAATAATAATAGACATGTCCCTCACTCTAGGCAAGACCATAGAGACAATGAAGGCAACTCAGCTAAGCATATCAAAGTAGAGGCCCCTACCTTTGATGGTGTTAGGAACCCCCAGGTCTACAATGATTGGGTGCGAGAGATGGAGCATTTCTTTGAGTGGTATGACCTGTCTGAGGATAGAAAGGTTAGGTTTGCCAAAATGAAACTTGTAGGAAGAGCAAAACTCCATTGGAATAGTGTTGTCAACCACCTCCGTAAGACCTGCCAACCACCCATAACTCTTTGGGAAGAAATGAAGGCCAAGCTCAATGAAAAGTACTTCCCAGTCTCTCATCTAGGCTGGATCAATGGCATGATTTGAGACAAGACAATAGGTCTACTACTGAGTATGTAGAACAATTTGAAGAGTACAGGACACGTAGCAATGCAACTGAAGATGAGCCAATTACCTTGAGTAGATTTAGGAAAGGTCTCAATTATGATCTTCAAAGAGAATTGGTGGCCCGACAGATCTCAACTCTTGATGATGCTTATACCTTAGTGCAAGATTTAAAGCTGATTCTTAGGCCCCAAGGTGGAAGGAGATTTGACAATCGCATGTTGCCTCACAACAATTTTGATGGTCCCCAAGGTAGATACCTCCAAGGTACCCAAAATAGGCCTTATCCCAACAATAGACCTTTACACATAGAAGAAAATACTCATGGTAGATACCAACAAGGTCCTCAAACTAGACCCAATTCTAACAATAGGCCCTTGCGCCCAGAAGACAAAGGGAAGAGTGTAGTTAGAGAGACATTTAGGCCCAATTCTAGAATCCAGTACTTTAAGTGTCAAGGCTTTGGTCATATGGCTGCCCAATGTCCTAATAAGACTTTGTTGATTGAAGAATTGGATGGAGAGGAAGAGGTAGAAGAAGTAGTCTATGAGCCTAACATTGAAGACATTGTAGAAATAGGAGAGGATGATTCCACCCACTTAGCTTGCATTAGAGCTCTACCATCTTTTGATAATCTCAGTGAGGGTAGTCTTGATACTCCTGTAATGAGTGTTGCTAGGTGTACTATAGCACAGTCCAAAGAAAGTGATAATTGGAAAAGAAATACTATCTTCCAAACCTTTGTCAAGTGTGGAACCACAAATTACAAGGTTATCATTGATAGTGGAAGTTGCATTAATGCAGTTTCTTCTAAACTTGTCTCCCTCCTAGGTTTGAAGTTAGTTGCCCATCCTAAGCCTTATAAGGTTTCTTGGGTAGATGATTCATCTATCACCATCAAGGATATAGGTGTCTTGTTCCTATTCATATCCTCTCGTACAAGGCTCAGATTTCATGTGATGTGATTCCAATGGATGTAGGACACATAATTTTGGGACGACCATGGCTCTATAATTTAGATGTCACTCTTTATGGTCGCTCGAACTCTTGTTCTTTCATGCACAATGGACAAAGGATTGAGCTTAACCCTGCCAAAACTAAGTTTTTTAGTGCAAGTAAGGCTAGAGAAGAGCCCAAAAAGCAAAGTATGAACCTCATTAGTCCAAAAGAACTTGAAAGAGCTGTCAATCAAGACTCCATCATCTTTGCTTTTGTTGTTAAGGAAGCTGCACTAGATAACTTTGAAGAACCGAGAAAAGAAGTACGGTCAATGCTTCAAGAGTTCCAAGAAGTTTTCCCTAAGGAGCTTCCAAATCAATTGCCTCCTATGCGTGATATTCAACACACCATAGATCTTGTCCCGGGAGCAGCACTCCCAAATTTGCCCCACTATAGAACGAGCCCTCCTCAACATGATGAGATGGTTAGGCAAGTGGATGAGCTCTTGCACAAAGGATTTGTCCGTGAGAGTTTAAGCCCATGTGTAGTCCTTGCACTCCTGGCCCCAAAGTAAGATGGATCCTGGAGAATGTGCGTGGATAGTCGCGCAATCAATAAGATTACTGTGAAGTATCATTTTCCTATCCCTAGGTTAGATGATATGTTTGATATGATGCCAGGAGCCACAATTTTTTCAATGATTGATTTGAAAAGTGGATACCACTAGATTAGGATCCGCCCAGGTGATGAATGGAAGACTGCTTTTAAGACAAAGGATGGTCTATATGAGTGGCTTGTGATGCCCTTTGGTTTATCAAATGCTCCTAGTACTTTTATGAGAATGATGACACAAGTACTAAGGCCTTTCATGGGCAAATTTGTGGTAGTGTACTTTGATGACATCCTCATTTATAGTAAATCAAAGGAGCAACATTTGGACCATCTTAAACAAGTTTGTTCCACTTTGAGGAGAGAAAACTTGTATGCCAACCTAAAGAAATGCTCTTTCTTCACTGATAGTGTCATTTTCTTAGGTTTTGTGGTTTCATTTAAAGGAGTTTCTGCTGACCCACAAAAGGTCAAGGCCATAGTGGATTGGCCCAAACCCAAGAACATTCATGAGGTTCACAGTTTTCATAGGCTTGCAACTTTCTATCGCCGCTTCATACGTGGATTTAGTACAATCATGGCACCAATCACTGATTGTATGAAGCAAGACGAATTCCAATGGTCAAATGCTGCTAGTAAAGCATTTCAAGAAATTAAGAAGAAAATGATCGAAGCACCGGTGATGCACCTACCAGACTTTGATAAGGTCTTTGAAGTGAAATGTGATGCGTCTGGTGTAGGGATAGGAGGAGTTCTTAGCCAAGATTGTCACCCTATAGCTTACTTTAGTGAGAAATCAAATGTGGCTAAGAAGAAGTATTCAACATATGACAAAGAACTCTATGCTGTGGTACAAGCTTTAAGATATTGGAGCCATTATTTGACACCCTATGATTTTGTCATTTATTCTGATCATGATGCTCTCCGCCATATCAATTCCCAAAAGAAATTAAATGCTCAACATGTCCCTTGGGTTGAGTATTTGCAAAGATTCTCTTTTGTTTTGAGACATAAAGCTGGTGTTGAGAATAAGGTAGCTGATGCTTTGAGTCGCTGAGTCACCTTACTTTCTGTGATGAGCACAAAAGTCATAGGGTTTGAGAAGTTGCAAGAGGAGTATGAATCTTGCCTAGATTTTGGAGAAGTGTACACTACACTTAGGACTAAGCATCTTTAGGTTGTTGATGATTTTATCCTCCGAGATGGCTACTTGTTTAAAGCCAATAAGTTTTGTATTCCCCGCACATCAGTTTGAGACTTTTTGGTTTGGGAAGTGCACGTGGGAGGACTTTCAAGACATTTTGGACATGATAAGACAATTGAAGAGGTAGAAAGGCAGTTCTATTGGCCAAGTCTTAAGAGGGATGTTGCTAAGATAATTGGTCAATGTCAATTGGCTAAGCATTGCAAGCAAAATACTGGCCTTTACACTCCTCTACCAATTCCACACCGTCCTTGGGAGGATATTAGCATGGACTTTATACTAGATCTTCCCTGTACCCTTAGGAAGTTTGATTCCATCCTCTAAGACTTCTGATGCATCCAAGGTAGCCAAGATTTTCTTTGATGAGATTGTTAAGTTGTATGGGTTACCTAAAACAATTGTGTCAGATAGGGATGTTAAATTCATAAGCTATTTTTGGAAGACCCTTTGGCACATGATGGGAACAAAATTGAAATTCTCCACAGCATACCATCCTCAAACTGATGGTCAAACTGAGGTTGTCAATAGGAGTCTAGGAAATCTTTTGAGGTGTCTCATGGGTGAGAATGGTAAGACGTGGGAATCTATACTCCTTGTATCCCAATTTGCATACAATAACTCAGTCAATAGGTCCATAGGTATAAGCCCATTTGAAGTTGTTCATGGTTATACACCTAGGAGACCTTTAGACCTTCTCCCAATGTCCTCACATGATAGGGTTTTTGTGTCTGTAGTAGAGTTTGCTAGTCACATGCATGAGCTGCATAAAGAGATCAACAAACGAATTCATGCTAGTAATCTTAAGTATAAGACTCAGGTTGATTTACATCGACGTCATTTAGACTTTGATGTAGGAGATTATGTTATGATTTGTATCAGGCCTGAACGGTACCCTTCAGGAACCGTTAAGAAACTGCAGGCCCGCAGTGCTGGCCCATTCAAGGTATTAAAGAAACTTGGACCTAATGCTTATGTAATTGATATACCTTCAGATTATGGTATTAGTTCTACTTTTAATATTGCTGATTTAATTGCTTTTAAAGGTCCAGCAGTTATTCCCTATGACCTTTTTGATGATCCTCCCTATTCTTCTTTGGCTAACCTTGTCCCTAGCCCTACACCATCTTGTTTCCAAAAGGCACATAAAGATATTGTTGATGTTATTTTGGATGAGCAGTCTCTTTTCACTAGGGATGGAACAGTTCAACGCTTCTTGGTTCACTGGCGAGGACGGCCTGATTCTGATTGTACATGGATCACCAGAGAGGAGTTGCAGCAGCTTGATCCTGCTCTTTTGGAGGCTTACTTGGATTCACTTGCTACCACTTCATCTCTACCTCCTATCACCCACACATATGAGCGTCGACGGAGGTGCCATGCTGACCAAGTGAGCCTGTGGCTTGATGGAGTTTATTCTGATGTCACTTGATCCTCATGAGCTTTACTCGACGGGGTCGAGTTTCTCCCACCCCAGGGGAGTTGGTGTGGACACCACATGATAGCACATCTGTGGAGATTATCTTTATCATTTATGTTATCTTTATTTGAGTTTATCTTTAGTATTGGATTAGTATTTGAGATTGTTAGGATTATTGTATTAGTATTTAAGATTGTTTAGGATTTGTTTAGGAGAGTTTATCTTTATCTTTGTGATTCTTGGAAGCTGTATATAAAGCTCCAGATGATTTCTTTTGTACTTTACAGATTATTATTATTATTGAGATTATTTTCATTGATTTGTTTGGTGGTGATTCCAAACACCTTAGGTGGGAAGCCTAAGGTTCTACGGTAGGACTAATCTAGGCGGGAAGCCTAGGTTGTCCTGCATCAACAACCCACCTTGTTAATCTAAGATTGATACTAACTCTGTCAGATGCTCTTAAGAATATACAATTAGGCTCCAACAGCAGGTATGGTAGTAGAATCAAGAATATACAATCAAACTCCAACTTGAGGCAATTCGTGCTCGTTAGCGATAAGATCGAACAGATCCAGTCTATCCAACTCTAACCCTATCCCAAGGAGATTTCCCAGTCAACATCTCACAAACAACACAACCCAAACCCCAAATATCAGAAGGAGGCTCTTGCACACTAAATCAAACATTCAGGTGCCATATACAATGCGGTGCCTCTCAATCCCAACCTCATCTTTTTCCTTTTGGCCAACCCACGGTCCATAATCTTTGCCACAAAATGATCAATATCAGTAGTATTAGTATTAGTACTCACATTCACAAACAAAACATTCTCAGGCTTGATAAGCCTCAATGAGGTTAAGTCTCAATAACATTAAACTTTTTTTATTGCCATAAATACAAGTCAAAAGAGGTCTATTTAGGGTCCGTTTGGATACAACTTATTGTTGCTGAAAGTTGTTGAAAACTGATTGTTGCTGAAAACACTGTAGCAAAATAATTTTTAAATGGATGAATAGTATCGTGGGTCCCATTTTTAATATTTTTTAATATATGAACAGTACATGAACAGTGTGTGAACAGTGCACACACTGTTCATGCACAGTAATTTTTGTCTCTAAAAAGTCAAGAAATCCGGCCAAAAAAAAAAAGGGAGAAACCGCAACGCAGAAAATGCACCGCAACTTAAAGCACTATCCAAACCCTCACTTAGTTTTTAAAAATTGAAATTTTGATAAGATGTAAATGAAGTTAAAGTATGTTACACGAAGGATGGGGCAATGGAAGTTCATAAATATATAATTAAGAAGTCAGGAGGCAATGAAGATTTTTTGGATGACATGTGTAGCAGGAAGGCAGCGTCTACATGCTCATCCATTTTAGGACATTACATACTGCACATACAAATGGAGGGACAAGTGCGAAAATTTTTAATATGATGGCAAATAGTACATTAAACTGCAATGATATGAAATGGAGATTTGATATAATGTGTCTTAATCTAAAAGAAAATGAGTACAAAAACCACAAAAATCAGTTTCAAAACGCCTCACTAGCCTATTTAGGAGTGAATGACCAGAAGGATAAAATAAAACTATAAAAATAAAAAGAAGCTTTTCAAAACAACATTGAAGTTGCAGTAACAACAGTAGTGCTGTTATAAGCAATATTAGGCCAAGGGTTTTCTACAAAGTAGCAGTTGACTCCCAGGCGTCCAGGTGAAGCACCAAATAAAGTTCTATAAGAGTAAGAGTATTGTGAAATTATCTGAGCAAACCTATGATATTAAATGAGCAACATATTACTGTTGAAAATCAGAGAGCATTAAAGGGTTCATGAATGTTCAATCAAACTTGAAGAAAGCCAAGATCTTTCATGCCAACTTCATGGGAAGAGGCCTGCTGGAAAACTCAATAACAGCAGTTAAATGTGCTTCTCCAGATATATAGTCTTCCCAACAACTAGACATGCCAAAAGTAGAGTGTTGCTATTTTTGGTTCAATTAGCATCATAAAGCGGTATGAGTGAGTGTACTCCCAATTTGCAGAACATGCAATCACAAAACAAGAGATAGCAAAATTGATAAACTACCAAAAATTGTCCAAGAGAGTAGCATCGGAAAGTAGTTCACCATTATCTGGCATTCTGGCTAAAACTTCAAAGTAACATCCACAAAAGTAACGCTAGAGCTCTACATATAAAAGAAAAAAGGAAATGCTGGAGCTCATTAGACCCATGACTAACCCTACTAATTGGTTGAAGTTTTCAAAATGAATTATGATCTTATTACCACTGTGGACATTAGGCCTATTTCGCAAACCATAATTACTAATTTTAACTAGATTCTCGATATTATCTTATGCCACAAAACACATAATTTTACTTGACAAAGGTATATTCAGGAAAAAAAAAAAGGTTTGACAGAGGTAGAAACTAGGGATCCAGTGGATACCAAAGCTCATCAACAATAGTTGAAATAAGCTAATTCTTTTCAAATATGGCTGACACCCATCCGTGGCAACACAAATATGGGTGTTATTGTTGATATCATTCCGGTTGCACCCTATACCTTCTAGACTCTTTTTCTTTCATCAAACTTTGTATCCTAAGCACACTATACTGCTGTCCAGCATCATTCTTTTATTTGAAAGCAACACATGGTAGCCACAATTTGGGAAAACAAAACCCTAAGCATTTGTCTAATCTTAACAGAATGCATCACATATATGAAGGCCCAAAAAAAAAAACCCAGAAACTAAACAATAATTTACAAAATTTTTTCGTAGAAAGTAGTCAACTTTAATACATTAAACACAAACAAAATCCAAACCCAGTTCAGCATTGAATCCGTGGAACTAGAAATGGCTGAAATATGATAGGAGTACTGAGTACACGACAAAAAATAGATGAAATTGATTACTTGCTGTGTACTGTACCCATTATTTTTGCAAGTTATGACACAACTTTCAAATTATATAATGAGATGAATCCTCTGCTGATACAAGAAAATTGCCAACTGCAGCATTGACATAGAGGGCCTATGAGATGCTCCTCAAATATAGTTTATATGCAACCAATAATCTAAATTTATAAAACAAACAAATAGTGTACAAACTACAAACAGAGAACTATTTTACAGGATTCTGAATTAAGAATGAGAAAACAGTTCCTCCTAACTCTCTCTATCTCTCTGGTTTCTTTCTTTCCTTCTTTTTTATTTTAATATGTGGGAGCTCCTAATCTACCAATATAGCAACTCACAACAGACATCTTACTTGAAAATCCATAAAAAACAGCGCATGCAAAGTGCATTGGTTGAATTAGTGCTTTCCTGAATTAGGTATAACTAGCTAAGTTTGTAAACCATCTCAACTATCAGGGAGTCAAAAAATGAAGTTTTTGGCAGCAAGTAATCAACTTTTTTACATTAAATACAAACAAAACCCAAACCCAGTTCAGCATTACTTATTTGACTAGAAATGGTAGAAATATGATAGGATAGTACACAACAAAAAATAGATGAAAAGAAGATAGAAATCCATTAAAAGGCAAGTACTCCTTCGAAAATTTTCTTTGTAAAAGCCATACCAGAAAATTGCCATAGGAGTACTTGCTGCCATACAAGAAAAAGCCATTCAAGAAAATTTCCATACAAATCCTCTGCTCATAGGAGTACTCGACAAAAAATAGATGAAAACAAATTCAGATAGATATCATACCTGGAACACAAATCCACCAGATCCAAATTGCCAATACTAAAGTATTAGAGAGAAAAATACCCATTATTTTTACAAATTACAACACATCTTTCAAATTCCATTGTGAGATAAATTCCCTGCTGATACAAGGAAATTACAAGTCAGAACATGCAATGTGCAGTGGTTGGAATTGTTGCTTTCCAAAATAAGAGGTTTACCTAGCAAAGTATGTCAAATACCACGACTCTTAGCCGTCAAACAACAACACAAAATGAAAGGGAAACAAGAAAATAAATTGTAAGGAAAAAGCACAACCTTGTTATAGCAAAATTGGGTTATATTATATACTTGAAAATGTTTCAAGAATAAGTACAATTTTGTGCGTGCCTACTGCCTTGTACACTAATCATATAAGGAATAGTCTATCTAAAATTGTAATAATGAACAATTCAGTGCCTAGTTAAGATAGTATATGACGAATACTCTATCAGATATTGTAAGAATATACAATTAAGCTCCAACAGCAGGTATGGTGGAATATACAGTCAAGCTCCAACAGCAGGTATGGTAGAAGCAGGGCACTTCAAAGTTCGACATGCTGCTCTCTCACATATATGGTTATCATAACATGTAACCCTCTTCCTTTTCTGGCCTAAAACAGGCACATTTTCATCTGATCTCCCATCCAAATGTTCTCCCAAATCATCAAATTGCGAAGGAGGAAAACATAACGCCATACCATCATCAGGCAGCAAGCTCAAATCACCAGAAGAACAACTTAACTCATAATCTTCTGAGAAACAAAAAACCTCATAATCGGCCTCATCAGTCCCAGAAACACAGGTAACAGCCGGTATTTCTTCATCACGAAGTCCGTCAAGAAACGGGTGATCCATCAACATCTCAGCAGTAAACCTATACATATATTTCTTTACAAGGCACGCTCTCAGAAAATCTTTGGCTTGACTTGAAACCCCAGTTGGAATTTCAGGCAATTCGCTCTCGTCAGCAATAAGATTGAACAGATCCCGTTTGTTAAACTCTTTTCCCCTATCCCAAGGAGATTTCCCAGTCAACATCTCACAAACAACACAACCCAAAGCCCAAATATCAGAGGGAGGCTCTTGCACACACTCAATCAAACACTCAGGTGCCATATACAAAGCAGTGCCTCTCAAGTCCATCCTCATCTTCTTCCTCTGCCATGACCTCTTGGCCAACCCAAGATCAGCAATCTTGGCCACAAAATGAGCAGCATCAGTAGTACTAGCACTCACATTCACAAGCAAAACATTCTCAGGCTTGATATCACAGTGTACATACCCACATCCATGAATATGATTAAGCCCTTTTAGAATACACTTGGTGTAGCGTTTGACATCACTTTCAGGCAAACCACACCCACCAGAATTGTGAATCAAATCTCTCAAGCTTCCACCAGAAGCGTACTCAAGCAACAGGTTATAAACCATGTCACCGTTATCTTCAACCGTGGAGTCTTCACTAAAGCAGTGAATGACAAAAGGGTAGCCCTGAACATTGTCAAAAACCTGTTTCTCCTTCTGAAGTGTAGCAGAAACAGAAATCTCCGCTGACTTCACTGCCATCAACGAAGGAAAAGAGCGAAACTTGGAGGTGGGTTTGGCCAGAAACACAGACCCAAATGCTCCTTTGCCCAGCAATGGGCCTCTCTCCCACAATCCTGCATTCATTTTTCACAATCTTTCAACGAGGGTTTTTTTTTTTTTTTTTTTTTTTGATAATATTCAACGAGGGTTTGTAACATTGGAACTCAACTAGGTTTCGTTTTGATTTCTAATTCTAACGGTCGGTATAGAAATTACCTTTATTTATATTTATGTTTTATTTATTTTTTTATTACGGGTTTAGAAACGGAAGGCAAGTCGGAATAAAAATAAAAATAAAATGCCAATTTAACTCTTCAAACAAAAATCCGCTTTGTTATAATATAATAAAAAAAATCCACTTTTTTTCTTAAAAAAATCCCTTTTATTAAGAGAAATGTTTTCATAACATTTTTCATGACAAATACTATGTAGCAAGTTATTATTGGTTATTTTTGGTGAGTAAAAACACAATTTCAATTGTAAATTCAAATAAGAATTAGTAACAACTTGCCACCTAATATTTGTTGTGAAAATTTTATGGACATATAAGGTCTCTTCATTTTTTTTTATCTTTTTTTTTTGGATAGGTTTCCTTTTTATTATTATTTTTTTCAAGCATAAAAAAAATGGTTAGAGGGCAACCTTGGCTTATGTACTACACATTCAAACTCATAAATTTAAAATAAATAAATAAAAACTAATTTTAGAATTATAACTTTTTGTTCTTTAAATTAGGATTATGTGTTACAGTATTTTGGTGAATTAATTTTGGTTTTATTACACTTTTTTAGGACTAAAAAAATTACTGTGAACATAACACAAAAAGAGGTAAGTCTAAAGTCTAGAACTCAGGGTTGGCTCGAGATATTTTGGGACTTAAGGCGACAAGTTTAAACAGCCATTTTCAATTCTAAAAGTTAAACAAAAAAAATCATATGTAATATTTTATTTAAAATATATTGTTCTTGTTTTTAAGAAGCAAAACTATTAATTAAGTTTTTATATCCAAGATCAATTGATAATTTAACTAACCTACTTCATTTTTCTTATAATAGAGTCAATCTTTTATTATAGAATTTGATAATTAGTAATACCCAACCAAATAGAATGAGCCCTTTATATAAACAATTAACAATCAACAAAAACTAATTTTCTTAACACCCGTCAGCCAATAAGATAAGAGAGTTAGTGTTTTATTACAAATAAATAAGTGCAATGATGTAACAACATGATTGTGTAAACAGTAAACACTAAAACACGGCTATGTTGGAGAAATTTGCTAAATAGCATCTGACTAGAGTTATTTAATTATGTAGCATTTTTTGGAACTCGAGTTTAAACTTGAGTTCAAAAAGATGCTACATAAAAATAACTTTGGCTTGGTGCTTTTTTCCTAAATTATTCTTAAAATTATGTTATTTAGTCAAAATAATATTTAACATAGTTTTAATAGTGTTCAAACACCTCACTACAACACATTGATGGAATGACTTAATTTCAAACAATACATAACATTAATGGTATGAATCGAAATTTTGAAATTTTAGGAATCAAAATCAAAATTATCCCAAATTTTAAGGGTGTAGACTCGCAATTTAGTCTAAAAATAAAATATTCAAAAGGCATTTTGATCTTTTAAGTCGTGTTAGATTTAAATTTTGTCCTTAAATTATATATTATTTCATTATGTAAGATTTAATGAAGGTTTTGTTTTGTTAAAATTTGTTATCTATTCATTTCCAATGTTTTAGGCTAGGTTTGTTTATTGGATGCATTTGTATTTTTATTACGGATATAATTTCAATTTAGTTAAACTTCAGTAACTAAATTTACCTTAATATGATGTCATGGCACTGCCTAATTCTTTTTAGACACAATGTTTGAATCATTCGTTAACTTGTTATAAGAAAAAAAATTATACTTGTGAGATACATGGGTCACTAAAAAAATTATATATAAACAAAATCAAATATTTCAATAATATAACTAAAATTGAACACTAAAATATATAGTAACAGGAAAGAAAAATATTTATTTTAAGTTATATAACAAAGTATATTGTGTAGAGTAAAGTTTTTATTATAACAAAAATCCATAGTAAATTATTAAAATAATTTAAAATACATAAATAAATTCCTTAAGCTTCATTTTGAGCAAACTAAGTTGATACTTTTAATGAATTCATTATGATCCATATGATATAAAGAGAAACAAAGGGTAAAAAAATAATTATAAAAGATAAAAATGAGAAGGCGTCCACTTGGCATAATCACTAAAATTATGGTAGATTATTAAAATAAATAATGAAACATCTTTTAAATTTCTAAAACTCTTGGTATAAGAATTTTACTCAGAGCAAAGTTTAGAACTTTAACAATCGCTTATAAATCATTATATGACGAGAGAGAGAGAGAGAGGCACAACCACAACATGTATGACACAATTTTTTTTATTTATGAGAAACTTGGTATATATAACTGAAATTGAAGCACAACAAAGATATGAAAAGGCTACAACTTTATAGGCAATTCAGGAGGATGAGGTGTCTCACCATTGGAGGAGAAACTCCTTTCCAAACCTTGCAAGTCTCATTACATCTAGTGAAATGAGCAAGTTCATGTGTAACCTTGTTATAGTCTCTTTTCAAGTGTTTGATCTTCTAGCTATTGAAGAAATCCAGAAGACTAAGATTTCCTTGGACAAGATGGCTGATTTCCCCACTAACTTCCTTTGATAAAATGTTTTGAACAATTGAGAGTGAATCTGACTTGATGATAACTTGCTGAAGTTCCATTTCCTTCACTAGCAGGATTCTAGTTTCCCTAACCATAACTTCAATCTCCAAAATCATATAGTTGCAGGGGGTGACTTGCATAGCCCAGTTGCAACTTCACTCTTGGAATCTCTTATGATCACTCCTAGACTTGATTTCCTCCCATCTTTCAATGTTGCCCTATCAACATTTATTTCATAAACCCTAGCTTGGGGTCTTTTATAGCTTAACTCACATGTTGTTGGCCCATGAAGGAAATAATTAGAAGCTTCTTTATAATCTAGAAGAAGATTTGAGGCAAAGTTCCAGATCAAATGGCGAGATGATGGCGGGATAAAGAACTAGGCGCCGACACGCCGTTCCGTAGTGGCTCTAGTTCTACTCCCTCTCTCTCTCTCTCATCTTTTTTCTTTCTATCACGTTCAAATTTTTGGGACTATTCTATTTTTTATCTCAAAATAAATAAATAAATAAATAAATATTGGGACCGTGTTTTTTTTTTTTTAGTTCACATGAGTGTCATGTGCCACTTCCATTAGTGTTTTAATGTTAGACTAACTGATGTATTGATTTGGCAATTGTGGAATGTTTAAGGAGTAAATTGGCCAATATAAAAGTTGAGGGGGGTGTTTTGGCCACTACTCTAAAGTTCAGGGGTGTGTAAGTATTTTTCCCAAATAAAAAAATATTATATCCATATCTCTAATTCTCTAAAACAAAATAAAATAAAAGTTTTGCATTTACAAAATAAAGAAGGTTTTTACTAAAGATACTTATCTATTTAGAGAAAAAAAAAAAAAAAAAAAACACACACACACACACATATATATAGGGGTAATTCTATCGTACCCCCTTCCCCCCCAAAAAAGAGGGTACGGTATCCACTAGTAGGTAACTTGCTATACCAAGTTATAAAAACTTCACATTTAATGATTCTATCCTTATATCATGTAGTTCCAATATCACATGTGACAGTTTTTTTGTCACATTTGATGGTTCCCTTACTTTTTTCTCATATTTGACGTTTCCATATTCACATATTGCAGTTTTAACATCACATGTGACAGCTCTTTTGTCACATTCGATGGTTCCCTTTTTTTTTCCCCTCACATTTGATAGTTCTAATGGTGAGCGGAATCACACTCCATTTGTCCATGTAGTTGTCCATGACCAAACCACATCCAATTCAGTTCATGAGAAAGGGAATCAAGTAAAAAGTACCACAAGAAATGAATAAGTTTTGTCCAAGGGTTCAATGATCGTCCAAAGTAATTTGGTTGTCCATGACACAAGAAGGCATGGACAACCATTCAAGACTTGGCAAATTTCAGAGGATTTTCTACAAATACAAAGTAATCGGACCACGTTCCACTATTCCAGACTTGGCAAATTTCAGAGGATTTTCTACAAATACAAAGTAATCGGACCACGTTCCACTATTCCGAGACGTGGGGGTGAGTTCCTTGAAATCTGCTCTAACTCTCCCACTAAGCCCACAAATCTCCCACGATGGTAGTGGAGCCTAACAAGTAGACCCACTCAAGAACTCTCTATAAAAGAGACCTAACCCCATCAGCCCAAGGTACATTTTTACTCTTCAAACACTTACAATACCTGAGTTCTAGAGAGAAAACTGACTTAACCGTCGGAGAGTCCTTGGCTAGTTAACCTTAATCACCTTCAATAGTTTCTTTCTTCCTTTTCAGTCATCCGACCGCCGTTAAATCTCGAAGCATTCAGCCTACCAATTTTTGAGCATTATCAAGTTCCATTCTCACATTGTACAGTTTCAACATCACATGTGATAGTTGTTTTGTCACATTTGGTGGTTCCCTTATTTTATTTTCTCACATTTGACGGTTTCATCCTCACATTGTGCAGTTCCAATATCACATTTGACAGTACTTTTGTCACATTTGGTGGCTCCCTTTTTTTTCATCACATTTGATAGTTCTATCCTCACATTGTGTAGTTCCAACATCACATTTGACAATTCTTTTGTCATATTTGGTGGTTCTCTTATTTTTTTTCTCACATTTGATGGTTCCATTGTCACATTCGGCAATACCAACATCACATTTGACAATACTTTTGTCACATTTAATGGTTCTTTTATTTTTTTTTTCTCACATTTGATGGTTCTATTATCACATTTTGTAGTACCAACATCACATCTGACTCTAATTTTGTCACATTCAATGGTATCCTATTTTTTTTTCTCAAATTTGACAGTTTCATTATTACATTAGGCAGTACCAACATCACTTATAATCGTACTTTTGTCACATTCGATAATTCCTTTTTTTTTTTTTTTTTTCTTACATTGGATTTCATAATAAACTACGAGTCTGTTTGGGATCTGCTTATTTTGCAGAAATTGAAATTTTTTTGTTGAAAGTACTGTAAATAAAAGTAAAAGTTAGTTGAAATAGTATAGTGGAACTTATGAATAGTACCAAAAGGTGCAGTGAGACCCATAAATAGTAGCAAAAATAAGCAAAATAGTAAAATAAGTTGGCAAAATTAATCATGCCAAACGAACACTACATTGCATTTCATAACATCTGTATGACACAAATAGCTTCCTGATCCAACTTCTATGACTTGTGTTGGCATTCAATGCATGCAAAACCTTTTCATTAAATCAACTCCACAGTTGCACATTTTTAAGTACATGGTGTGGTAAACTTGAATAAATTTGTCCATTCTATAGTGACTTGAGCCATCTTTTTTCTCAAATCATCGGTTCACACTCCTTTTGACCGTATACATTGCTTTAAGTGCCAAAGAAGCACTACCAAATGACTCTTATAATTGTGGCAATTCTAATTCTTCATTGCTATGCCTAAGCCATCCAAAGAAACTTCCTCTGACTCTATTTTTAAATTCTGTTTATTGAATGCTTTGGGGCACAGAAAGAAATTTTTTTTTTTATCTTTTTTTTCTTTTTTTGTGTGTGTGTGTGAACCATGAGTGTTTCTTTGAATTATATTACTGTACAAAGTTATTCCGGCCAAATATTTGTGGAGATATGGGTTGTGCCTTTCAGACATTATTAGAAATTGGTGAATTGGTGTTCTTGATCAAAAGTGTCTAATTAACTAAAACTATAAATCCATAATTGATGGTGAAATTGGTGTTCTTACAAATCTAATCTCATCTCAACTTAATGGGAAAAGTTAGAAAAGATAAATTATTGAACTTAGAAATGAATTGAGGGGGAGAGCGAGAGAGTTTTTTAATGAATAATGCTATAGTCACTGACTACTTTATAACATTTTTAATTACAAACGGTTGATGTGGTCAATTTCATATTAGCTTTTACATAGGTTCATTATCAACATCATTTTTTCATTTACTAATAACCACTCATAACATCAACAACATAGGTTCATTATTATGCATTACTCTTTTTTAATTATGAGTAACACTAAATTACAAATTTACAATATGTACATGTATTACATCATGAAATAAATTTAAATACATGACTGAATAAAACCGTATGACATAACAAATGTTGTCATTAAATTCAACATAATCATAAATTTAATTAAGAAACCTCACATTAAACAATATAATAGAAACATTGTTACTTTTTTAATTATTAAATTCTACACACATATATTTAAATTTAATTAGATAGCCTACTTTTACATGGGACTTTTACTTTAGCAAAAGACACATTCGAGACTAGTTGCCTCAAATAAAAACGTGAGTTTTTTCTTAATTTTAAATAAAGTAATGTTAAGAAAAAGCTTGCCTTATTTATTAAGGAACCAAAAAAAGAAAAGTAGATAGTCTATAGCTTTTTTTAGGATTTTCGAATTAATACCAACGGTCGGAAGGGCAACCTTATTTCCATTATAAATAGACACCACCACTCTTACTTCTCAGTACTCTTCGTATGCACACTTTCTCTCTCTCTCACTTTTCAAAATTCAAACCCTAATTTCCTCTGTTTCCCATCGGCGATTTGAGATCGTTTCTGATTGAACGAAGATCTCGGCGGCTCGATTTTCAAAGTCTCTCAGGTTTGCTATTGCAATTAGATTTAGATTTAGAATTTCTTTAGCTATGATCGCACCGACTTTTGTAATGATCGAATCTATTCTCAGCCTTAGACAATGCTACCAAAGTAATTTACTTTCTCTAGGGTTTGCCGATGGATCGGCGATTAGGTTTTGGAAGATATGCAAATTTTGGCTCAGTGGTAGATGCCTTAAAAACCCATGTAGGTTTGCCCATTCAGAAACACCTGATGTGGCCACCATTCACCGTCCCAGGCAGACTCCTTACTACCCTCACTCCAGCAACGCTTTAGTTTCGAATACTTGGCGAAGGGCTCCTAGGAATTCACAAAATGTTCAGGAGAAGGTTGTTAACCACAAGTCTTCCGAAAATGTTCCTGGGAAGTCTGAATCAGACTTGGAAGATATTAAAAAGAAGTCGCCAGAGTTGGCAGAAAGCGTTTCTGAGAGTTCTTCAGAATGTTCTGTTGTTGAAAATGATTCTAATCTGGAGAATGTGGTTGAAGAAAAGCCTCTGGAGCATGTTCCTAAGAAAACCGCAGAAAGGGTTTGTGAGTTCTGGGTGCAAGGGACGTGTGTCTATGGTGATCAGTGCCCTTACCTACACTCATGCACAACAAGGTTGGCAGAGCTTCAAGGGCACAACAAGGTACCTATTTGTGTTTGATGAACTTTATTCTTCCATTCCATTAAGATTTTGGTGTATATTTTTTTAATTTGGAATCTGATTTAATAATGAGACCTGAACTCAGTTTATGCTAAAGTTAAACTTGGCCTAGGCTAGCCTAATTAGTTGTTTCATCATTTGAATACTAATATAGCCCATTCATGATATCTAGATTATAGAAATTTGATTTGTTCCTGAATAAGAACATGGAGTTTTTACAATGGGATTCATTTATGACAATTGATAGAAGACCAAAAGATATTGTTGGTTTATAGAAATTATATCCTAGATAGAGCAAGTTGTTTCTGAAAAACCATATTTATGAGTTTTTTTTTTTTTTATAACAGGCAGTCAACGGAATTGCACTTCCTCTAAGATGCAACAAGCTTTGTTCAGGTAGCAGTGACGGAACAATTCGGCTTTGGGACTGCCATACTGGTCAATGTGCTAATGTGATTAACCTCGGTAGCGAAGTTGGATCTGTTTGTAGTGAGGGCCCATGGCTCTTTGTTGGCCTGCCAAATGTTGTGAAGGTGAGCTTAAAACTGAGTGATGTTTTGTTCCAATTTTTTTGTTGCCACATTGAAGTTTTTTTTTTGGGTTTGGTCAGTTCAAGATGTGACCTCGATTTGGCATGTTGATGATGCTGCAGGTGTGGAATACTGAATCAGGTGCTGAATACAGTCTCAATGGACCTGTTGGGCAAGTCAATGCATTGGAATCTGTTAATGATTTGCTTTTTGCTGGGGTAGAGGTAAGCCACTTTTCTAATAGTTTAGAATTCTTGTGTTCTCTTACTAGCTTTTATTCTTTCTAGTGGATTAAATCTGAGCAATGTTGAGTTCAGGGTTTTGTTCCTTTCGAATTTTTTTACTTTTTTGAGTAAGAACTTATTTGTTGTTGTTCAATGTACTATGATATTGTGAGGTGCCTTCCAAGGCAGACACTTGGGGTTGGTGTAGTGGTTATCATGCTAGTCTCGCACACTAGAGGTTCCTGGTTTGAACCAGGGCTATGACGATACTGTTAAAGCCATTCACGCTTTTACTTATTAAAAGAAAAAAAAAAATCCATATTGATGCTCAGGGTCTCGCTAGATTTTGGTGTTAGAGTGTTTCATGTGGGTTATATGCTGTCGTTAAATCCATTCACTTTTCAGCATTGTTTTATCCTACTTGCTTTTTACACCATTGTTCCATACATAATTTATATTCTTATTAAAGTTGGGCCGAAATTAATTTATTATTACTTTCGATTGCAGGACGGTGTTATTTTGGCATGGAAAGGCACTTGCGAAAGTAATCTTACATTTCAACTTGCTGCAACCCTTAAAGGCCACACACATGGTATAACATCTTTAGTAGTTGGAGGAGGCAACAGGCTGTATTCAGGCTCCAATGACCATACAATAAGGGTTAGTTTTTTCTCTTTAAGATTTTTTTTTACCTGTTGTTCTATCTTTTATGTTATGAGTAGTTAGTATTTGAAGAGAGCTTGATTATTAAGACCATTGGTGCTCTCTTCTGCTTTACTTGCTTCTGCTATACTGGAAGGACTGTGATTGGATTGTATCTCATTTAGACATGTTGCTGACCTTTTGTTTTAGCGATTCTATATTGTTCTTGATCAATTTTTCCCCTTTTCAAATCTTGCATAAAACTAATATGATGTACTTACCTCATGTATTTTGATTAAGTTACTTAAATTGATTAATTGAGTTCCACTCTATAAAATTTAGCAATATATATCTGATGTGATACTGATATGATTTTAATTGATTAAATATCCCTTTTTTTTTTAGTTGTAGTTGTCATTTTCTTTATATGTGCACAAAGATCATATATTTTGTTTTGAGATATGTAAGGGAAAAAAAAAAGAATTAATTTCTGTTCTTATTTTTTGTTTCAGGCTTGGGATCATGAAAATTGGCAATGTATTATGACACTGAATGGGCATGATGATGTTGTGAAGTCTCTCATGTGCTGGGATAAGTATTTGCTCTCTAGTTCATTGGATTGCACGATAAAAGTTTGGGCTTCTACTGAGGATGGCAGCTTGGAAGTAATCTATACTCACAGTGAAGAACAAGTAAGTTACTGAACCACAATTAGTTTCATTTACTTTCTTATTTGCTTCCCCCCTTAAATAATTGAGGTGTGCTACATTCGTTGAGCAGTGTTATTAATTGGTCTGGTAATGGCAAAATTGTACTGTTATGTCAGAAACTCAATAGGTGTAGTATTTTGTTGCAATGCCATGTTGTGGAGACTGTAGCCTTAGTTTTTCAGAAGTGTCAACTAATTGGATGGCATGATTTTTCTTGGTACAGGGTATCCTTGCACTTTCTGGGATGACCGATCCGGATGTTAAACCAATCCTGTATTGCTCTTGTAGTGATAAATCTGTCCACCTCTATGAACTGCCAACGTGAGTACAATTTTCCCTTTGTGAAAAATCTTTCTTCTTTTCCCTCTTGGATTTGACTAATATTAGTGATTATTGTTTTAGATTCACTGACAGGGGCAGATTATTTGCAAAACAAGAAGTCCAGACTCTTCAAATAGGTCCTGGGGGCCTCTTTTTTACTGGGGATCAAACTGGTTTGCTGACAGTATATACATGGCTAGCAAACTAATGGTTGAGACGTGCCCAAGACTAAGACTAGTAAAGCAGTGTTTTATTAGTTGTGGCAAACAGTGTACAGTATTTTGAGTACATTTTCCACTGTACAGTATTTTGATTTAGAAATTCTTGTTATTATGAACACTGAGGTGCAATGTAATGTTGTTACTACATAATGAAAATATATATAGCTACATACCCTAAGGTAAAGACTTTGGTTTACTGTTTTTCTCTACTGCCCCTACGGGTGAACAAAGTTACAAAATAAAGTGGGATTGGATGATATTTATTAGATGTTTTTGAGGTCTACTTTCAGAAGTCCTTTTTCCAGCAATTGCTCGGTTTAGAGAACTTTCACCAATAATATTGAAGAAATGTATTTCAATTTATGATTTGGTATCCATTTGGTCATCCGATTATTTCTCAAGCCTGGGGCAATGAGCACAAAAACAAAATATTTCTTGAAAATTTTGCAATAAAGTTTATAAGTGGCTTCTCTCAAAAAAAAAAAAAAAAAAAAGTTTATAAGTGGCAGGAAAATGTAGTACACAAACAAAGAGAAGACCAATAACTGCTTCTCAAAAAAAAAAAAAAAAGAAGACCAATAACCATTAAAATTTTCAACAATTTTTAAATTATTTGTATGGTTAAGTAAAAAAAAAAAAAAAAAAACTGCATTCATTACAGGAGCAAATACGTTGCTATTGATTTCAGTATTTAGGGATGAAGAATTTGGGAATGGTAAATTAGCCTAACGCATATGAGAAAGTGTACAGTTAAGGAAAAATGATTAAAAAAAAAAAGGCTTACAATCGAGGTTGATAGAGAACAAATAATGATCTTCCTACAGCCAACTAAGCCTACCAAAATTAAGGTTTCATGCGTTGAAGAGATTCTTAACAAACTCATGTAGGGTCTAAATTTTTTTTTTTTTTGTAGCCACCCAACTCCATTGTTGTCACCCTATAATAAGCAACAGTATCAAAACCCGATAAACGTTATATTCGTGTGGTTTTCTTATATTCATGTTTTCATATATGAGTTCTATTTGAACTGAAATTAGTTTTTTAAAACTCAAATTGATATTTGTAGCATTGTTTGTGGATCTGGAACTTATTTTGATTGCTATGAATCATTAATGCTTTAAATTTGAGTTCTATTTTGTGAATCATTAATGCACATGGTTTTCTTATATTCACATTTTCATATATGAGTTCTATTTGAACTCAAATTAGTTTTTTAAAACCCAAATTGATATTTTTTTTTTTTAAAAAAAGTAGTTGAATGCTGACTTAGAGTTTAGGAAAAAAAAAAAACCATATTATTTTATCTTGATTTAGTCTAAAGGAAAAAAAAAAAATCTTTTAACTTCCACGTAAAATACAACCTACAAAATAGGACCAAACTTTGTTATCATTATCCTTTACATATCATTATCTTATCTTATCTTATCTTATCTTATCTTTTCTTTTATTTGGTCAGTTTGATGGGTGTTTAATATTTTCTCTAATTAATGAGTATTTGACTCATTATTTTAGTGTATCTGTTCGAAGTGGTGCTCTCTTTTTCTCTTATTATTTTTGTATGTTGTTTTCCTTACATTTAAGCCTTACTCTCTATTTTTTTTTTTTTTTGTATTTTTTTTAGGATGACATATCAAAAATTTTGTTAGATTGCATAGCATGCACATTGGATGAATTCGAATAAGCGAAGTGGTAGTCAATCTATCAAGTAGTTGTTAAAACCATTTTTTTTGTAAATATCCTACCCATATATGCCTATATTTATTAATTTGTGTAACACTACTTTTTCAATTATTTGAAACTGTTACACTTTAGCTTTTTTTTTCTCAATCACATCTCTTTCATATGAAGGTTAATATTGTTCTTTGTTGTGCCTTTCATTGCACATTTATTTAAAAAAAGAGAATACATTTATTTTTCTAAATTAAAGGAATGGAAACGTTGACAGCCCTTCTTAGTTTATTTTTTAAAGTTTTTTTAAGCATGCTAAAATGTAGTTATGGATATGTACTAAGTGCCTATATTTTAGGATTAAATATAACTACATAACTGCCATTGATAAAATTGAATAAAAAAAATTATGCGTTTACAACATGAGAATCTTTAGCATTTGAAATTTTTGTTATGGTTATGGATGTGTAATAACTAGCTACCTTTTAGGACTAAGTGGCTGCCTTTCAGGATTTTTTTAAAAAAAATTGAAAACTCTCATTTAAAAAAAAAAAAAAATGAAGTAATTTTTCATCACACCTCTAGGTATTTTATAATTGGAAAAATGTAATAATTCCAAATTATAGTAAATGAAAATCATTAACCTTTACCCAAAAAAAATAGAAGAGTTTTTAAGCACGCGTGTGAGCGCGTGTTCAAAGGCTAGTGTGTGTGTATATATATATATATATATATACTAGTCTCATCACATGCACTCTACATGTGCGATGAGACTCCTTTTTTATTTTGAGTTTAATGTAAATTTTCAATTTGAATTTATTTATTGTTAGTGAGGTTACACTAAACAAAAAAAATTAAGAAATTAAAATTTAGGATGTGCTAGTTTTTAGGGGAAAAAAAAGTATCAAGCACGTGTAAGATACATTTAAATAGAAAGTGAGCTAATTTTTAGGGAAAATTTTTTGAATAACAATTTTAACCCTATTTTTTATTTTTTAAGAATAAAGATTATCTAATTAGATTAGAAGTATTTTTAACATTTTTTTAAGCCATAACTAACTTTTTGAACCCTCTTAATATATACTAGCCATATACATGCGCTCCACACGTGCAATGAGTCTATTTTTAATTTTAAATTTAATGTCATTTTTCAATTTGAATTTATCTATTGTTAGTGAGGTTACACAGAAAGGGATTTTTAAGAAACTAAAATTTAGGATTTGAAATAAAGTAAATTGTTAGGTTTAGTATGTGCTAGTTTTTAAGAAAAAATTGTATCAAATGTGTGTGAGATATATTTAAATAAAGAGTGTGCTAATTTTTAAGAAAAAAGTTTCTCTGGTAGTTTTTTTTTTTTTTTTTTTTTTTTTTTTTAATTTTGTTGAATTATAATTTTAACCATATTTTTTATTTTTTAAGAATAAAGATTATCTAATTAGATTTGGGTATTTTTAACATTTTTTGAAGTTATGACTAACTTTCTGAATCCTCTTAATATATATATATATATATATATATCAAACTTTTCCAAAATTTATATTCTTTGATAAAATCTTGCTTGGAAATTTTTTTATGTGACCTTTTTTTTAATCACCATTCCTCTATGTGTGTGTGTGTGTGTGTGTGTAAAATACATCATTTTTTATATTGAAATAATATTTTTATGTTGTTCACCTAATCTTTTTTGCTCTTTACATATTGTTCTATATCTCTCTATTTGTGTATTTATTGTCTTTGCTCTTTATTCTTTAAAGATATCTCTATACTTGTAAAAATGTTTTCTATCCATTTTTTCATTGTTGTCTTTGAGAAAACAACCAAACATTTTTTATAAATCCTCATCTTCCTAACTAGAAGGTTTATGGAGGAATTTCCTCATGCACAGCCAACCTTAGTGGGAAGATGTCATAGATGGGTTTCTCCTAAATGGGTTATAAAGCTTGTTCCTAAGCACAATACGGGTATGCTTCTAGGAAAATGGTAGAGGTCCCTATGACTCCTTTTTCCCAACATGGAAGAGAACCCATAAACTTGGATGTGACAAGATTTAAGGTTTATTTAGGAGAAATTTCTTTTAAAAGAATTCTAAAACCATCCATTTACTTTATGGCTTGCTCTTAAATTCCTTTAAATACAAGCTTTTACATAATTGTCTTGCTCTTAAATTCCTTTAGATACAAGCTTTTACATTATGTCTTGCTCTTAAATTCTTCAAATTTTTGCCCATACATTCAAGTCTTTAAATGTTGTTCTCCTTTAATTTATGCACTTTACCCTTGAGTTTGCTTTATCTTCCACGTTCCCTTTCTCATGTTAAAAGGGTTTAGGGGTGCTAGCTCTCTAGCTAGTACCATAAACCCTAGATTACCAAATAGCAATAGCTTAGTTAAGCAAACCTATAAAAAATGTGATTTCAAAAGATTAAAAGAGAGAGAGAGAGAGAGAGAGAGAGAGAGAGAGAGAGAGAGACTCCAATGGCCATCCCTTTTTCTTAAAATGAATCTTTTTCAAAAGAAAGCTTCTTTTTAATTTCTTAAAAAATGCATCTCCATTTTCAAAACCTTGTTTGGATCTTTTCCTTTACATAAAAAAATTGAACAAAAGCCTTTTTTCAAAAGCTGAAACCCTTATTTAAAAGGTTTTAATTTATGTTTTGGGTATCTTTTCAAAGAACATGGAAACTTTCTCTAAAAGAACAAATTAGTTTTAATCTAAAACTTTTGCCCTTTTAAAATTTAAGTGTTCTACCCTAAAAAGTGAACAAAAGCCTTTTTTCCAAACAAGCTTGTTTTTCCCTCTGTTTTAAACTTTTTCCAAATGCAACCCTTTTTCCAAATGTTTTAAAATCAAGTTTTGGGTAAGTTCTCTTTAAAAAGTTTGATGATTCATTTTCTCAAAAAAGAGAAGGTAGGTTTCCAAAAGGTTTTTTAACTTTAAAAGCTTAGTTTCTTTAGAGTCTTGTTAATAAAAATGTTTTCATTTTTAGCAATTTCTATATGCTATTTCATTAAAGGAAACCCCATTTTCATGTAAAACCAAGAAAATCCTTTTTTAGGTCTTTTTTTCCCATAAAAAACGTAAACCTTAGTTTCAAAATAAAACTTTTCTAAGAGTCATGAGTTTTCCTAAAAAAAAATTGCTCATCTTTACAAAAGTAAGTTTTGAGGTCTTTTTGGTATGCTTTGTTTTAAACCTTTTGGAAATGCATTCTTTTTGAGGTTTGTGTCCATGGTTTATTTCCATTGAACCAATAGACACCAATCAAGCTAACATATCCCCCCTTCCCCTTTGCATTAATGTTTTGGTTCTTTATGTTTGTGCATGAGAACGAGAAATTGGAGGATAAATTTGCTAAAATGTGACTTTTTTCCTTCCTTATATATATATATATATATATATATATATATATATATATATATATTTATGTACATATTCACATGTTGAATATATAATAAATAATACTCAAATGTTTTATTATATATTATCTTTGCAACGTAGTAACTCTCACATGTGAAGTATATTTACTTCACATGTTTTGCTTGTAAATAATTATTTGTCATGAATATTCACATTATATGTTATATGTAAATAAATACTCACATGTTTGTGTATGTATGTGTGTGCGTGTGTGTGTGTGTGTGTGTGTGTATTGTTTGTACAAAATCTTTTTCAAAAACCAAATGCCAAGTATCTAATTATTTATCTAAAACGTTAACATTGAAATTAAAATTAAAATGGGGTATTATCCTTTGATAGGCTGTGTGGGGTGCCTAACACTTTCCTCACCCGTAACCAAACTTTCAAGTCCAAGATCCTTGGTTCGAGACTTTTGTTTACCTTAATTAATTAATTACCCTTGAATTGGTTTTTAGTTAATTAGATAACTAAAATGAATTAGAAAAATAGGTGACCAATCACACCTAATACAAAACCAATGGTTGGTGGCAACTCCTAAACATAAAATAAGAAAAAGAGATTCACACACACACACCTCAACCTAGAAACACATGCACACAAAAGAGTCACGTCGCCAAGGACCCAATATACGGCAAACCAAAAGCCTTTTTTGGAATGTCCACGGTTCTGAATACTTAGAAAACAAGCAAAGCTGCTATGTGTGAGGTTAGAGCATAGAAAATAGGGTTTTATAACACATGGAAGGTAAAATCAACTATCTCTAGCTTGGTTTTTTATTTGAGGCATAAGGTTGGTATTTATACAAGTGAACTAGGGTTTTAGGGGCCTTTTAGAGGCTTTTGGACATTGCTGAGGGTGTAAGGGGCGGCCCAACCCAAAGATTGAAGATTTGGGCACTAAATATAAGAATGAGAAATTTTGGAACTCAAGGTGCGCATGCAGGATTGTGAGTGTGCATACATAGAACTCCAACTTGATTAGGTTGTTGGCCCAACTTCAAATATCCATAACTTACTCTAAATCCAAAATAGACAAAATTTGTGTTCAAATTGAAGCCCAGGATGTTTACTTTTCAATGAAAATAATCACATTCAATAATGTTGGGTTAAGATAGCTTGACCACAGTTAATTAATTCAATTACCCAAGTTGATTAATTAGGTTCAATTGTATGCAAATTGTGAAGGCACCAACAAATCACTAAATTAACTAAATGCAGTGGAAAATAATTTGACATGGTGATTTGTTGACAAATGAGGAAAAACTCTCACTAGGCAAAAACCACACCAGATGATTTTAGGATCACCACTCCCAAGAATCCACTAATCAACAATCAAGCAGTTACAAGTATAAGGAATCTTACTAACTACCTTGGCCTATTTCAAAATACCAACTTACAGTTGAACGTTCGCTTCAATACCCAATTGAACTTGATCTTGTAATAGCCTTCTTTCCTTTGATGCATAAATCTCCAATCTG
The DNA here is from genome assembly GCA_019022515.1 of Quercus aquifolioides. Lineage (NCBI taxonomy): Eukaryota > Viridiplantae > Streptophyta > Magnoliopsida > Fagales > Fagaceae > Quercus > Quercus aquifolioides. Next base: position 79,321,178 of record CM032333.1, read on the forward strand.
TAACAAACCCTTTGCACAGACTCAGTACGTGACTAACTCCAGCAACTTTGAATGATATTGTTAGCTGCAAAGTTCTTCACTTCATCAACAATGAAGATCAGGAAGCACTTGGTTACAAGTCCCTATGGCGTACAAACACAATAGCTTTTCATAGAGAAAATAAATCTCTTGGTCTTTGCATCCGTGTGTGACGACTCTTAAAATAAGCCTTATATATGTCTAAGGTTGTGAAAAAAGAAACCCTAAACAAATACATAAGCCTAGGTCGAATTTCAGATCTAGAAAATTGAAAATCGTAAATCTCGATAGATCGGGCTGTTATTGAGCTATCTATCGAGCTTCACATTAAGTCTTGATAGCAGATATCTGTCAAGCTATCTGTCGAGACTTAGTGAACAACTTTTCTTTACTTGTTTCTTGGACCAACCTTCATGTCTTTTAATACAAACACTTGATATGCTTGAACAACATATTTCTTAATGTACTAAACCCATCTTAAATTTACCCAATTACAAGTAAAGTGCATTTTGTCAAAGGATTAGCCAATTACATAAAATATGACCCTAACAAATAATTACTTGAGGTTCAAAATTTATGGCCAAGATACTAAGCAAAAGTCATTTTTCAACATTATTTTCAAAGTTTAAGCACTTTTGAGTTATGACTACCTTCAAACTATTGGGAACACTTTAATTACCCTTGGTTAACATATGTCGAGCTTATCATTGAGGCTGGGGACTAATGGTTATTAATGAGTGCAATATGAGGTGTCTACAGTCTCTCATTCATAAATGAAAGTTCTTTCGCCCGCTGAAAATATTTTTTTTTGCATAGAGTTAAACAGAGAGAAAGAGACACAGTTTTGTTCACTATATTATTTAGATTGATATGTTTCTTCTATTTTTTGTGATCATTATATCTTGAGAGACAAGCAACCAAAAGCCTCAAACCATCAATTGTAAGGATGTAAACCTATCTTAAAGAGATTATGTCAAACACAAGCCTTGACCATAATCATTTTTCATTTATATACACATCGATATTGTAAACTTTTCTAATTTATTTTACAGATTTCTATTTGTTTTATTTGTATACAGATTTATTATTGTTTGTTCTGTTTGATATGTACTAAAAGATCTAACTTTTAGCACCATAATAAATCAAAAAAATAACACCCAAAAATCTCATAAATTAAAATTTCCTGAAGGCCAAAAAAATTAAATAATTAAACTAAGAAATAATTAAAACTAATAAAAAAAAAATGCATGACTACAAAACAGAAAAAAATATCAGATAAGAGGGGCTACTTTCAAAAGAATAATCCCTGGCCATTGATTGAAAATCTGCCAATCAATTTCAAATATTGCAAAGTGACATGATCCATGGGAAAGAAGCCCATGGTTGCAACAGAAGATACATAATAGTAGCACGATTTGATAATGACAATGCACTCACGCCTTCCCCTGCATGCATAAGAGAGTATAGAGCAACATCTATTGTTAGATAGATTTCCAAAATAGGGAACAATGACTATAAAAATTGTTAAAATACAACTTGAACATATTCAATGCTAAAGTATGGTACAAACTATATCAGTTTGCTATTTAACTAAAACAATGCTTGGGACTAAGGGTGTTCACCAAACTGCTAAAACGGCAAGACCACAACCAAACCAACCAAACACCCACAAATAGAGTAACCACACCACACCGTAAGTGATAGTGAATCACACTTCACCACACTACACTATGCAGTACGGAGTGCGGTATATAATAAGAAAACCGCACAAAACCACACTGGAATGCATTCTAGTTTCACATTAAAAACAGCTTCGTTTTGGTTAAATACAAAATCAAAAGTTCAAAACTTTATTCACTTCTCTATCTCACACTCACACTCTCAAAAAATCAAAAGTTCAAAAGTTTGATATTATTATTATTATTATTATTTTGTATATATTTGTGATACTTTTAGTTTAGTCTCATGATTTTTTTTTTTTTTTGACTCGTATATATTTGTGTTACTTTTTTTTTTTTAATACAAGTTATATATTTTTTTAAACTTACTGTCACACAGTCACACACACTATCATGATTATTAATAGTAAACTAGTCGCAAACCCACATTTTGCGTGAGAATAGATAATTATATTTTAGTAATGGTATAATATATAATTCGTTCTCTAAATTTTGTGGAAAATAATTTGTTCTCCTAAAAATTTAAACAATTTCTAAAATTATTTTTCATTTATTTATCTCAAAATATATATCATCATTTTATTATTTGTATTTATTTGATTGATATTATTCATTTTTTAGGCGGTCCATATTTTGATAAATTATGTTATCGTGTGTTATATTTGAGTTTCAAATATATTATTCAATATTTCATTCTCTTAAAAAGATATTATTATATTTATAATTTTTCTTATCGTAGGAGTAGCTTCGAACTATCGATTGAGTTTCGTTTACTAATATAAATATATGAAATTGGAACTACATATTTCTTAGATATTCCTAAGAGATTATACCATATTATAAATTTAATATTTAAAATAATATGTAGAAAAAAAGTAAACTTTATGTCTAAAATTGAACACTTCACCTATCGAAATGAAAGAAAATAATCTGTATAACATAAAAAGAACATGATCTAATTTTTTTTTTTACTACATGCACTTTTATTTATTAAGATTTAATTGTCTTTAACAGGATCTTCATATTGCATTTTTGTTACTATACTTCTGTTGAGCCTTCTTATCCGTCACATCATTGGCCACATTATTATTCTTAACTTTTACTTTTAATTTTTTGAAAATATTAAATATATAAATATATTGGCTTTACAAATTCATCTTAAGCAGTTTTAATTTTACATATTCATTTACTTTAATTTTAATGTTATAACTAAATAATAAATCAATAAAAAATAAAATAAAAATATTGTCTATACATATTTATCTTGGGCAATTTAATTTTAATAGTTTTTTTAAGGGGTTTTAATTTTAATAGTTGATAGGCACATTAAAATACATAGTCAACATTGTATTTTGATATAAATTCAAAATCTCACTTCCAAAATAACTAATTAAGTATTATGTCAAAAAAAATAAATAATAAACAAAAGCTAAAAGAGGGAGAGAGAAGACTTGTGAGTTGTGACAGAAAACTTAAAAAATCAAACACACTACCAAATTGTATTAACCCAAAATAGTATTATATAAAAAATACAATGATTCATCCACCTAAAGTAAAGTTGCAAAAAGAATATATATATATATATATAGAGAGAGAGAGAGAGAGAGAGAGAGAGAGAGAGAGATCACCTTTTTCGAGAGAAAAAGACAATAAAATGAGAAAAAGAAGCATCAAATAAAAAATATAGTTATAAGTTAAACACCAAATTATTCAAGCTATGATATATAATAGAATAACATTATTTTCTTGTAAACTATATTTATATACAATAAAATAACATTTAACAATTATATATAATAAAAAAAAAGATAATAAATTAAAAATACAAACCAAATTGCAACCCAAAGTAAAATTCTAAAGAACACATAAATGCATCAATCTAAAGTAGAGATACAAAATATAAAAAAATCACACAAAAATAAAACATGAGAGAAAGAGAGTAATAACCCTTTTCATGTGAGAAAATATGTATAGAATGGAATAAAGAATGTCATATTTATAGTAATAGAATGAGGATAAGAAGAGTCAAAATAAAAGGAAGAAGAAGAGATAAATGAAAAGTGATATTAAGGTTGAGAATAGTGGAGAGATGAAAAGATAAAAGAAAAGTTATGGTTGGAAGAAGTGGAGAGAAGTGAGAAATAGATAGATAATGTGGCTATTGATGTGGCTCAATAGAAACATAGCAAAAATAAATGCTACGCTTCAGCTTTTATATATATATATATATATATATGGATATAGATTAGAAATTGGCCATGACATCTTGAAAAATATATGATCCCAAAACTAACCAAACCGCACTTGGTACACTGCACTGCACATGAGACCGCAAAACTGAAGTTCAGTGTACTTATAGTTTTGCCCAAATCGTACTGCAAAGTGCGGTGCTTAAAATGGCCGAAAACCACACCAAATCGCACCACAAACACCCCTGCCTGGGACTCAATTGCTAGTTAAGACATAATTGGTGGATTTAATGAGGTTAAGATACAAAATAAGTTTTATTAGGGATGGAAAACTATAAGACTTTTTTACCTTATAATTCCTAAGTGATGGAAAGTTTGGTCTAGGCATTTCCTCAAACACTCAATAAGGGAGCTAACACAAGCCTCCAATGTAAAACAAAATTTTCAAACCAAAAAAATAGACTCTAAGTCTAGAGTTTTATCTACAGATATTAGGCACCATAATTGGCTGCCCAAAACCTTTTTATGGTCGATTACATATTTTCACACAATTTTCAACAAAGTAAATGTGATCCTTTTCAAGCACTTACAACAGAGTAGCACAAAATGCAAAGAACTTGAATTAAATTTTCAAATTAAACTCAGATTTTGAATAATCAAAGGCAGTAGTTTCAATTATGGCTTGCCCAGACCATGTGCAATACTTTTCTAGAGTTCTCACCATATTTGCTACATCTTTCCTTGAAGCCTTTGAGAACAACACAATGTCGTCGACGTACATGACATGAGAGATGGTTGGACCACTAATGCTGGACTTGATGCCAGTGATGTTTTTTTGGCTGAAGTCATGCTCAATTAATCTGGATAGCACTTCTTGCCCCAAGATGAAAAGATATGGCGATAACGGGTCTTGCCTTAGACCCCTACTTGACTTGAAGCAATCAGATTTACTCCCATTTACAATCACTTCGAAGGAGACCGAAGATACACAAGCTAAGATCCATCCGGTAAAAATTTCATTAAACCCGAGGTGGAGGAGAACAGCATTGAGAAACCTCCAATTTACCATATCGTATGCTTTTTGAAGGTCTTGCTTGATCGCCATAAGACCTGGCTTGGTCCTTCTAGACTTGAAACAATGGAGCATTTCCTGGACTATGATTTGGTTCTCCGCAATCCACCTGTTTGGTATGAAGGCCGATTGAGTGGGAGAGATGATTTTGTCCAGCAAGGGCCTAAGCTTATCCACCAAGAGCTTAGAGATGATTTTATAAACCACATTACATAGGCTGATTGGCCTGAATTGGTTAATAGAGGTGGGATTAGAAATCTTTGGGATGAAAACAATCAAAGAACAATTTACCTCTTTTGGCATTGAGCCTAAGATAAGGAAGGAAGTAACAGCCTTTACGACATCATTTCCCACCATAGGCCAAAGTTGTTTGTAGAAAAGCGTCGGAAAACCATCAAGGCCTGGAGCCTTAAGATCTTGCATCTGAAACAGAGCAGCATTGATCTCCTCCGGGGAAGGGATACTTTGAAGGCTCTCATTCTCTTCTTCAGTGATGCAAGGAAGAATCAGTGCTCGAGGTGCTCAGGGAAACAAATTTCTTCTTCTTTGAATTGGTTTATAAAGCTATCTCTGAAATGGGATCTGATTTGGCTTGTTTCTTGGATCCATGAGCTATCCTCCTTTTTTATGGCATCTATGTTGTTGCTTCTCCTGCGAATAATGGTGGACAAATGGAAAAACTTGGAGTTCTTATCACCCATCTTGAGCCACAATTCTCTGGATTTTTGTCTCCACAGAGCTTCACTTCTGAAGAGCCATTCCGAGAGGTCTACTTGAAGGTCCCTTTCTATTTGCCCATTTTCATGGGAGGGCAGTCTGCCTTGGACTTCCTTAATTTTCTTGAGTAATGAATTAATTCTATCCTAGCAGCGACCAAACACCTCCTTATTCGATTTGCGGAGGGCATCTCTAGTGTTGGCTTGCTTTTTATATAGCCTGATAAAGTTGGAGCTTGCTACCTTGATCTTCCAAGCGTTTTCTATTAAAGCACTGCAACCTTCATCCTTGAGCCAAACAGCCTCAAACCTGAAAAGCCTATGAGCAAAGCTATCAATTGGGTTAGTGTCCAGAAGGATTGGTGTGTGGTTCGAATTGATTGCACCTAAATGCGTAATGGATGCCTTCAAGAAGGCCAACCGCTAGGAAATGTTGGCTATCCCCCTATCCAGTCTTCTCTTGATTAAGGCCTTTCCCCATTTGCCTCTGGCCCAAGTGTATTTGTTGCCTGAATTTTCGAGATCTACCGCATTGAGCTCAAACATTAATTCTTTGAGGTAGTTTGTGTTTGAGGATCCACCTTTGCTACCACCGAATTGTTCCTCTTCGTTTAGGATGAAATTGAAATCCCCAATACATGCCCATGGCCCTTGGTGGGATTCAAGGAGTGAAAACAAATTCTCCCAGACCTTTTTCTTTTTTGAGAAATAAGGTGGACCATAAAACCCAAACAACAGCCAATCAGTGCACTGGTCCACAACTTTGATCGCAATCAAATTTTTACCAAATTCAACCACGTTTATAGATAAACCATTCTTCCACATAATACATAAACCACATGCACTACCCTTGGCCGCAACAACACATATATTATCAAACTTAATAGACTTTTTAACAAACTCCATCCTATTTACATCGGCTTTTGTTTCAGAGAGGAAGACCACCTCAGGCCTAGCCCCCTTTATTTAAGCCCAGAGGGCTCTAACTGTCGAGGCGTTGCAAATGCCTCGGCAGTTCCAACCAAGGATCCTCATGGCGAGGTTGAAGGCATGATAAGGCCCACCTCTTCGGCCATGGAATCAGAAGAAAAGAAGGTAGAGACTAAAGTAGAGATGACAGTATCATGCACCAGGGGAAAGGATGAGAGATGAGGGATAGATTGGGACTCACGATGGTTTTCTGACTTCTTCCTATTCTCCAACATAAAATACTCCAACTCTGATCTCGGAATGAAAGACACCGTGGTAGGGTCGAAGTTCGTTGGCTCCGTCCCTTCAACAGCTTGCCTCAGTCTTTTTGTGAAAAGATTTACCTCAGTTTTGGGTACTTTTCTTTTTTGGTTGATGGCATGAGGTTTTGACAATGGAGGGTTGAGTTTTGTGGTTTTCTGGCGTTGCGTGACCCTGGGATTGTTCTTTTTGGAGGTAGTGAGAGAGTTTTAGTTCAGGTGGATTTGTGGGGTTAGGTTAGAATGATTCATATTATAGGATTTACTGAAGTTGTTTTGTGTTTTTGGGCTAATCAGGTTTGGGCTGGAGTCAGTTGGCCCTCATGTGGTGTTTGATTCGGGTTTGGGCTGGGAAAGGGGCAAACTGGTGGGCAATGTTGCTAGGCCGAGTTTGAAATATTGTAAAGGGAAACTTTCTAGAGCCCAATCTTAACTAGAGTCAAGAGGATAAAGTTTCTAGAGACTTTGCTGTCGTGGCAATCCTTATCATGAGCGGATATGGAATGAGTGTTAAGAGCCAACTGTGTATGATCTGTCCCTAGATTCTCAGGAATAGTCCTTTGCACGTCCTTGCCAGCAGTCCTTTGAGTGTCCGTGCTAACGGTAGGCGAGCTGACCCCAGGTGTCCATGTGCCCTCCTTTTGGGTGGTCCCACTAAATTGGTTTCATTGGGTGTCTTGCCATTGATCGTTGCCGACGGTAAACTGAGAACTTGAAGATGACCAATTGTCCGATTTTGAACCTGGACTTGCATTGGGAAAATCGTTGAGGATTCCATCGGGTATTTCATCGCTCTCTACTCTAAGCCATGGACTCGCATTGTTGAACCATATGCCCGCTGGGTTGTAGAGGCAGAATAGATCATTTGGGCAGCTCTTTTGATCATGCCCGATAATGCCACATCGATAACAAAGGTTTGATATTTTCTCGTATTTTAACCCAATCCATAAGTCACTTTTGTTTGGGTGAGGAAGGAAAATGCCTAGGATCAAAGGGTTGGATAAATCTACTTCCACTCTTACTCTGAGGAATTTTTTCCATGCACCATTTAAGTAACCTATTAGGTCTACTTCCAAAACAGAGCCCACTTTGGCTCCAATCTTCCTCAAATTCTCCTCCGTTCTCCAAAGCATCGGAAGCCCATGGATCTAAACCCAGATAAAGGAAGTTGAGAAATCTACTTCCTGCCAAGTTTGATCTGAACTCCACCTCTTTATGACTAAGTGGCCACCCCTGATGGACCAAGGCCTCTTCATGAAAACTTTGTGGAGGTTTGCTTCAATGTGGAATATGAACATGAAAACTTCTTTGCTGAGTCTTTTGACTTCCATTGGAAAAATTGGCTTCCAGGCCTTTACAGTGATATCTTTGACCAGGGCCGGCTGAAGCTATAGGCGATTTAGGCCATGGCCTAAGGCCCCTACTTGTAAGAGGCCCCAAATAATAATAATATATTATATAATATTACTTTCTCAGCTTAAAAAAAAAAAAAAAAAGCCCCGTGAACTAACATGAAGGCTAATCCTAATTCCCATCATCTGAAAAAGAAAAAAAAAAAAAACGGCCCGTGAACTGACATGAAGGCTAATCCCATTCCCATCATCTGAAAAAATAAAAATAAAAAAAAAGCCCCGTGAACTGACATGAAGGCTAATCCCAATTCCCATCATCTGAAAAAAAAAAAAAAAAAAAAAAAAAAAAAAAAAAAAAAAAAAAAAGAAAGCAGAGAGCCGTTTCTCACACTGAAGTGACACTATTCCCATCCCTAAATCTTTTGCTTGCAGAAGAAAAGATTGCAAAAGGCAGAAATCTTTAGCTTAAAGGCAGAACCGCAGAAAGAAGAAACAAATAATAGAAGGCAGAAAAAAAACACTCTCATTCTTTGACTCCCTCTATCTTGATTCTAAAAAACAAAAACACTCTTTTAGTTGACTTACTCATCAATTGGTGTTGGCAATAGAGTGTTCACAGATCTTCATTTCAGGTTTTTTTTTGTTTTCTCTTCCTTTGCCTCTTTCGTCTTCTTCAGCTGCTGGGTGTCTGAGTTTTTTTTTTTTTTTTTTTTTTTTTTGAAGAGGAGCTGCTGGGTTTTTAGTTTAGTTGTACTCTTTACTCTTTTTTGTTTGTTCTTTTAAATTTAGAATTCTCTAGAAGGCTATCTGGCTATGGAATGGTCCGAATGGACCCCTTGAAGATTTAAAGTATGGATTCTAGACTTCTCTAGTCTTACACGTTATTTTTTTTGTTTTTTTTTTATTTTTTATTTTTAAAGAAATCAGATTTAGTGGGATGGAGCCATGGAGGGATAGTGGGCTCTAGGCTGGTCTTAGACTTAGTTTTAGTGTGGATCAAGTTGAGTCCTACACATTTTGCTAGTGGATTGGTCTTAGGGGATCTAATTAAGTTGAGTCCTACACATTTTACTAAAAAAAAAAAGGTATAATACTACACAAAAAAAAGAGTATTGATAACAAAATTATAAGTTTAGAATAATTTACTTTGTATTAATATTAATTTTAATTTTTTTGTGCAAGTTTAAAGTGTAAAGTGATTATATTAAGTAAAACTGCAATTGTGCATTTGATAAACCAGGTTTTATTGTTTTATACATTAAATTTATATTATTCTAGTTAAATTGTAATTTTTTCTATTATAGATTATGTTTCATTTATTCATAAATATTTTTTAATTACAAATGTCTACTTAAATGCAAAAATTTAATTAGTAATCTTGTCTCTCAAAAAACAAGAAAAATAAATTTTAATTAAAAAATATATATATAAATTTATAATTAAATATAATAGAGGGCCCCATTTGGAGCTTTCGCCTAGGGCCTCAAATTCGTTGAGCTGGCCCTGTCTTTGACCATATTAAAACTGATGTTTTTGGGTGATATGATTTTGGCTAGTAGGATGAGGTCGGGTGGAATGTTGGTATCTTGGTTTGAAGGGAGCTCTAACCTGATATCTTGACATGAACATTTTTCTGTCCTAGCCACGAGGTCAGACTCCTCCATGGTGGAGGCTTGAAGCTTTGGATGGTTTGTTTATGGTTGAAAAGAATAGATGTGGGAAGACTATGATGGCGAAGTTTAGGGGTGGGTAACATGAAAAGGCGAGATGAAATGGGGTGGGATGGTTTGTTTTTGGTTGACAAGGATAGCTGTGGGAAGACTAAGATGGCAGGTTTAGGGGTAGGTAGAGTGAAAAGGCGAGCTGAAATGGAGGGTGGGATGGTGGGGTCAGAGGGTAGGGAGACTAGCTCCGGAAAAAGGGAAAAGGGAATTGTTGGTCCTAATAATCTTTGGTTAGGGATATGTTCAGCCCCACTTCTACCCAAGCCATTTTATCCACCCCCATTCCTTCCAGGCCTAAACCAAACAAACTTCTGTGGATCCCCGACTCAAAAGGTTTGTTCTCGGTAAAATCTGCTTACAAAGAGCTACTGCCTAATCCTCCTCCACGAGCATCATCCAATGTGAACTGGTCCAAGCTTTGGAAAATCAGAGGTCTGGAAAGGATTAAAATGTTCCTTTGGAGAGTTGCGGTAAATGCCCTTCCCACAAGAGAAAACCTTATAGGTCACATGGACATACCAGATTCCACATGTGTTCTCTGTAACATGGAGGTGGAGTCAGCCCCTCATCTCTTCCTTAGATGCCCAATAGCCAGAGCTATTTGGTTTGCTGCTTTCTGGGGGTCTAAATCAAATCAACTTGGCTCCACCAACAACATCATTAAATGTATCCTTGACCCTCCTTTAGACCTATGCCAAGCTCAGGACCTCTGGCTTGTATCACTTAACATGGCATTCACCCTGGAAGTGATATGGCATACTCGAAATGTTGTGCTCCATCTTAAGGGATCAACTGACCTGCAGGCTTCCATTGATAACATCGGTGCAAGGCTAAGGGAATGTGCCCTGGTCTTCTCCCATACTGAAGCCCGTATATCTACTCGTTCAAATGTTAGATGGTCCCCTCCTCCCATAGGCACTATCAAACTAATTGTCGATGCGGCCGTTTCTCTGTCCAACACGGCTTTGTCAGTTGTTGCTAGGAATGAACATGGAGCTGTGCTCAAGGTTTGGGCCTAGATAATGCCAAAGTCCTCCCCCCTTGTTACTGAAACAGAAGCGATTCTATGGGCATTGCAGCTAGCTAAAGGAGAACTATGGAGTAATATACTTGTTGAAAGTGATTCAAAGAACAACATTGATGCCATTCTTGACAACACGGGTTGCTCGTTGTGGACCATTTCCACCCTTGTTTCTGATATATATATATATATATATTTTTTTTTGGCAAAGTCTTTTGTCCTCTGTTTGTTTTGTTGGGTTAAAAGAAGTGGAAATGCTGCTGCACATGAGGCAGCACAGTACGCACTAAGAGTCTTGTGTCCTTTTTGTTTGTCCTCGGACATTCTTCTAGATAGTATTGGTCTTGTTTGTAAGGAAGATGTCCGAAATTGTTAGTTTCTTTTTTCCATTGAATATTATTGCAATTTATCACAAAAAAAAAGGCAGTAGTTTCAAAATATTTACTAAGATTTTCATCAAGTGGAGAGGATATAGTTGCGATAACCCTCTCACTCACTTTCTCTTTTGAATCAGGATTCAGGGGTTTGAGACACGAGAGTATATATGAACAATCAAAGAATTACATACATGGCTTCTATACTCTTCTTGTAGAAAAGAAATGGTGCAACAGGGAGAAAAAATAAAGCGAAACTTTTAGAATACACAGAGAGACAGTTAAAGATATGGCAATGGTGCCCATTGTGGAGGTTCCAATAAATTCACTTTTTTGACTCATTGCCTCAGCAACTTCCCCCTCTGTCAATGGCCTATCCAAGAACTCCTTCTGTTCACTAGTAATCATAGGGATAGGGAGCCCCTGTGACTTAGAAACAAGGTTGGGCACTAACCTTCTATCAGGTGGAAAAAATTTAGTTTGAAAATGCCTCAAGAATTCCTCTTGGATCTTAGCTGCTACAGCCCTACTCAATAAACAATTTGTTACAGTCACTCCAAAACTGTTTACCTTTGGTAGTTTTTTTTCAAGACAATGTGTTATTAATGTCTAAGGATGTGATTGGTAAGTCATACAAAACAACATTATAGTGTAATTAGCTGAGCAAACCTAATATTACATGAGCAATATTTTACTGCTGAAAATTAGAGAGCATCAAAGAGCCATGAATAAATGTTCAGTCTAATTTGAAGATAAAAAGTATGTTGAAGAAAGCCAAGATATTTCATCCCAGCTTCATTTAAAGTGGACCCCACTTGAGACCTCAATTAGAGCAGTTAAACATGCTTTTCAAGAACAAGAAGCAGGTCATAAGCATCATAAAGCAATATGAGCGAGTGTACTATGATAAGAAATCTTCAAAATATGAAATTTCAAACCTAGAGATAGTGTGATAAACTGGCAAAATTTTAAGTAGATTACTGCAAAAGCTCATTAAGCCCATGGCCAATCCTATTTTTTTGGGTGAAAATTTCGGAATTAATTATGAACCTAACATCACTATGGACATTAGAACAATTGCACAAACAATAATTACTACTTATAACTAGATTCTTGGTTTCATCTTTGTCACAAAATGCATAGTTTAGCTAGTCAAAGGTAGGAACTCGGGATCCAGTGAGCTCATTGACAACAACCCACCTTGTTAATCTGAAATTGATACTAACTCTGTCAGATGCTCTTAAGAATATGCAATTAGGCTCCAGCAGCAGGTATGGTAGTAGAATCAAGAATATACAATTAAACTCCAACTTGAGGCAATTCATGCTCGTCAGTGATAAGATCGAACAGATCCAGTCTGTCCAACTCTAACCCTATCCTAAGGAGATTTCCCAGTCAACATCTCACAAACAACACAACCCAAACCCCAAATATCAGAAGGAGGCTCTTGCACACTAAATCAAACATTCAGGTGCCATATACAATGCGGTGCCTCTCAATCCCAACCTCATCTTTTTACTTTTGGCCAACCCACGATCCATAATCTTTGCCACAAAATGATCACTATCAGTAGTATTAGTATTAGTACTCACATTCACAAACAAAACATTCTCAGGCTTGATAAGCCTCAATGAGGTTAAGTCTCAATAACATTAAACTTTTTTTATTGCCATAAATACAAGTCAAAGGAGGTCTATTTAGTTTTAAAAAATAAAAGTTATTCTTGAAATTTTGATAAGATGTAAATGAAATTAAAGTATGTTACACGAAGGATGAGGCAATGGAAGTTCATAAATATATAATTAAGAAGTCAGGAGGCAATGAAGATTTTTTGGATGACATGTGTAGCAGGAAGGCAGCGTCTACATGCTCATCCATTTTAGGACATTATATACTGCACATACAAATGGAGGGACAAGTGCGAAAATTTTTAATATGATGGCAAATAGTACATTAAACTGCAATGATATGAAATGGAGATTCGATATAATGCATCTTAATCTAAAAGAAAATGAGTACAAAAACCACAAAAATCAGTTTCAAAACGCCTCACTAGCCTATTTAGGAGTGAATAACCAGAAGGATAAAATAAAAATAAAAAAATAAAAAGAAGCTTTTCAAAACAACATTGAAGTTGCAGTAACAACAGTAGTGCTGTTATAAGCAATATTAGGCCAAGGGTTTTCTACAAAGCAGCAGTTGACTCCCAAGCGTCCAGGTGAAGCACCAAATAAAGTTGTATAAGAGTAAGAGTATTGTGAAATTATCTGAGCAAACCTATGATATTAAATGAGCAACATATTACTGCTGAAAATCAGAGAGCATTAAAGGGTTCATGAATGTTCAATAAAACCTGAAGAAAGCCAAGATCTTTCATGCCAACTTCATGGGAAGAGGCCTGCTGGAAAACTCAATAACAGCAGTTAAATGTGCTTCTCCAGATATATAGTCTTCCCAACAACTAGACATGCCAAAAGTTGAGTGTTGATATTTTTGGTTCAATTAGCATCATAAAGCGGTATGAGTGAGTGTACTCCCAATTTGCAGAACATGCAATCACAAAACAAGAGATAGCAAAATTGATAAACTACCAAAAATTGTCCAAGAGAGTAGTAGCATCGGAAAGTAGTTCACCATTATCTGGCATTCTGGCTAAAACTTCAAAGTAACATCCACAAAAGTAACGCTAGAGCTCTACATATAAAAGAAAAAAGGAAATGCTGGAGCTCATTAGACCCATGACTAACCCTACTAATTGGTTGAAGTTTTCAAAATGAATTATGATCTTATTACCACTGTGGACATTAGGCCCATTTCGCAAACCATAATTACTAATTTTAACTAGATTCTTGACATTATATTATTATCTTATGTCACAAAACACATAATTTTACTTGACAAAGGTATATTCAGGAAAAAAAAAAAAAAGGTTTGACAGAGGTAGAAACTAGGGATCCAGTGGATACCAAAGCTCATCAACAATAGTTGAAATAAGCTAATTCTTTTCAAATATGGCTGACACCCATCCGTGGCAACACAAATATGGGTGTTATTGTTGATATCATTCTGGTTGCACCCTATACCTTCTAGACTCTTTTTCTTTCATCAAACTTTGTATCCTAAGCACACCTTACTGCTGTCCAGCATCATTCTTTTATTTGAAAGCAACACATGGTAGCCACAATTTGGGAAAACAAAACCCTAAGCATTTGTCTAATCTTAACAGAATGCATCACATATATGAAGGCCCAAAAAAAAAACCCCAGAAACTAAACAATAATTTACTAAATTTTTTCGTAGAAAGTAGTCAACTTTAATACATTAAACACAAACAAAATCCAAACCCAGTTCAGCATTGAATCCGTGGAACTAGAAATGGCTGAAATATGATAGAAGTACTGAGTACACGACAAAAATAGATGAAATTGATTACTTGCTGTGTACTGTACCCATTATTTTTGCAAGTTATGACACAACTTTCAAATTATATAATGAGATGAATCCTCTGCTGATACAAGAAAATTGCCAACTGCAGCATTGACATAGAGGGCCTATGAGATGCTCCTCAAATATAGTTTATATGCAACCAATAATCTAAATTTATAAAACAAACAAATAGTGTACAAACTACAAACAGAGAACCATTTTACAGGATTCTGAATTAAGAATGAGAAAACAGTTCCTCCTAACTCTCTCTATCTCTCTGGTTTCTTTCTTTCCTTCTTTTTTATTTTTATATGTGGGAGCTCCTAATCTACCAATATAGCAACTCACAACAGAGATCTTACCTGAAAATCCATAAAAAACAGCACATGCAAAGCGCATTGGTTGAATTAGTGCTTTCCTGAATTAGGTATAACTAGCTAAGTTTGTAAGCCATCTCAACTATCAGGGAGTCAAAAAATGAAGTTTTTGGCAGCAAGTAATCAACTTTTTTACATTAAATACAAACAAAACCCAAACCCAGTTCAGCATTACTTATTTGAATAGAAATGGTAGAAATATGATAGGATAGTACACAACAAAAAATAGATGAAAAGAAGACAGAAATCCATTAAAAGGCAAGTACTCCTTTGAAAATTTTCTTTGTAAAAGCCATACCAGAAAATTGCCACAGGAGTACTTGCTGCCATACGGGAAAAAGCCATTCAAGAAAATTTCCATACAAATCCTCTGCTAATAGGAGTACTTGACAAAAAATAGATGAAAACAAATTCATATTGATATCATACCTGGAACACAAATCCATCAGATGCAAATTGCCAATACTAAAGTAATAGAGAGGAAAATACCCATTATTTTTACAAATTACAACACATCTTTCAAATTCCATTGTGAGATAAATTCCCTGCTGATACAAGGAAATTACAAGTCAGAACATGCAATGTGCGGCGGTTGGAATTGTTGCTTTCCGAAAAAAGAGGTTTACCTAGCAAAGTATGTCAAATACCACGGCTCTTAGCCGTCAAACAACAACACAAAATGAAAGGGAAACAAGAAAATAAATTGTAAGGAAAAAGCACAACCTTGTTATAGCAAAATTGGGTTATATTATATACTTGAAAATGTTTCAAGAATAAGTACAATTTTGTGCGTGCCTACTGCCTTGTACACTAATCATATAAGGAATAGTCTATCTAAAATTGTAATAATGAACAATTCAGTTCCTAGTTAAGATAGTATACTTGGAATACTCTATCAGATATTGTAAGAATATACAATTAAGCTCCAACAGCAGGTATGGTGGAATATTCAGTCAAGCTCCAACAGCAGGTATGGTAGAAGCAGGGCACTTCAAAGTTCGACGTGCTGCTCTCTCACATATATGGTTATCATAACATGTAACCCTCTTCCTTTTCTGGCCTAAAACAGGCACATTTTCATCTGATCTCCCATCCAAATGTTCTCCCAAATCATCAAATTGCGAAGGAGGAAAACATAACGCCATACCATCATCAGGCAGCAAGCTCAAATCACCAGAAGAACACCTTAACTCATAATCTTCTGAGAAACAAAAAACCTCATAATCGGCCTCATCAGTCCCAGAAACACAGCAGGTAACAGCTGGTATTTCTTCATCGCCAAGTCCGTCAAGAAATGGGTGATCCATCAACATCTCAGCAGTAAACCTATACATATATTTCTTTACAAGGCACGCTTTCAGAAAATCTTTGGCTTGACTTGAAACCCCAGTTGGAATTTCAGGCAATTCGCGCTCGTCAGCAATAAGATTGAACAGATCCCGTTTGTTAAACTCTTTTCCCCTATCCCAAGGAGATTTCCCAGTCAACATCTCACAAACAACACGACCCAAAGCCCAAATATCAGAGGGAGGCTCTTGCACACACTCAATCAAACACTCAGGTGCCATATACAAAGCAGTACCTCTTAAGCCCATCCTCATCTTCTTCCTCTGCCATGACCTCTTGGCCAACCCAAGATCAGCAATCTTGGCCACAAAATGAGCAGCATCAGTAGTACTAGCACTCACATTCACAAGCAGAACATTCTCAGGCTTGATATCACAGTGTACATACCCACATCCATGAATATGATTAAGCCCTTTTAGAATACACTTGGTGTAGCGTTTGACATCACTTTCAGGCAAACCACACCCACCAGAATTGTGAATCAAATCTCTCAAGCTTCCACCAGAAGCGTACTCAAGCAACAAGTTATAAACCATGTCGCCGTTATCTTCAACCGTGGAGTCTTCACCAAAGCAGTGAATGACAAAAGGGTAGCCCTGAACATTGTCAAAAACCTGTTTCTCCTTCTGAAGTGTAGCAGAAACAGAAATCTCCGCTGACTTCACTGCCATCAACGAAGGAAAAGAGCAAAACTTGGATGTGGGTTTGGCCAGAAACACACACCCAAATGCTCCTTTGCCCAGCAACGGGCCTCCCACAATCCCGCATACATTTTTCACAATCTTTCAACGAGGGTTTGTAAAATTGTGGAAGGGAATTGGAACTCAACTAGGTTTCGTTTTGATTTCTAATTCTAACGGTCGGAAAAGGATTTACCTTTATTTATATTTATGTTTTTTTTTTTTTTTTTTTTTACGGGTTGAGAAACCGAAGGCAAGTCGGAATAAAAATAAAAATAAAAAGCCAATTTAACTCTTCAAAAAAAATCCGCTTTCTTTCTTAAAAAAAAAATCCCTCTTATTTAGAGAAATGTTTTTACAACATTTTTCATGACAAATACTGTGCAGCAAGTTGTTATTAGTTACTTTTGGTGTGTAAAAAAACAATTTCAATTGTAAATTCAAATAAGAATTAGTAATAACTTGTCACTTAATATTTGTTGTGAAAATATTATGGACATAGGAGCTCTCTTCATTTTTTTAATCTTTTTTTTTTGGATAGGTTTCATTTTTCTTTTTTTTTTCTTTTTTCAAGCATAAAAAAAAATGGTTAGAGGGCAACCTTGACTTATGTACTGCATCTTCATCACTCATAAATTTAAAATAAACTAGGCTCAGAGGCTCTTCTATTTTTTAGGTAAAGATTAATAATTTGTATTTATTATAATTTGGGATTTCTACTTTTTCCAATCGCCAAAAAAAAAAAAAAAAACCTAAGGATGTAGTGAAATTTTTAAAAAAAAAAAATTGAAAAAAAAAGGAGGACAGAAGAAACAAATACATCGTGATGAAGTAAAAAAAAAAAAAAATGAATATGTAAGGTGAGTTTTGTAGATTGGACGAGTTTTAAAACTAATAAAAGAGTAATCCTATTTTGTAGGGAGTTAGTAAGTAGAAGTAGGAATTTAAATCAACATAAAAGTAAGAGTTTATTAAAAACAGGAAGGTATTTCAACGTAAAAGTAGGAATTTATTATTTTTGTCAATTTACTATTTTAACCACATTTTTAAGTTTTAGGTAGGGGTATTTTTGACAATAAAAAAGCAATAACTAACTTTATTTTTCCAATTTACTATTTTAACCCCATTTTTAAATTGTTGGTTAATCAATTTAAGAGTATTTTTGACAGGGAAAAAGCAATAACTAACTCTCTGAATCCTCTTAATATATATAGATAAATAAAAACTAATTTTAGAATTATAACTTTTTGTTCTTTAAATTAGGATTATGTGTTACAATATTTTGGTGAATCAATTTTGATTTTATTACACTTTTTTAGGACTAAAAAAATTACTGTTAACATAACACAAAAAAGGTAAGTCTAAAGTCTAGAAGTTGTACTCAAGGTTGGCTTGAGATATTCAAGGTTGGTTCGAGATATTTTAGGGCTTAAGCCAACAAGTTTAAATAGCCATTTTCAATTCTAAAAGATAAACAAAAAAAAAAAAAAAATCATATGTAATTTTTATTTAAAATATATTGTTCTTGTTTTTAAGAAGCAAAACTGTTTATTAAGTTTTTATATCCAAGATCAATTGATAATTTAACTAATCTACTTCATTTTTTTTTTTTTTTTATAATAGAGTCAATCTTTTATTATAGAATTTGATAATTAGTAATACCCAACAAAATAGAATGAGCCATTTATATAAACAATTAACAATTAACAAAAACTAATTTTCTTGACAACCATAAGATAAGAGAGTTAGTGTTTTATCACAAATAAATAAGTGCAATGATGTGACAACACAATTGTGTAAACAGTAAACACTAGCATCCACATCAGTAGATGCATAATTTCTGTCCATTTTGAAAAGAAAAAACATGTTTTTTCTATTTTACATACTCACTTTTACAAAACACCCATATCAATTTGTCTATTCTACATATTTATTCAATAAAATATTCATTCTTGACTCAATACCCAGCCACCATCAACAATCAGAGCAGCGGCGATCATCATCCAGCCTCTATCATCAACCCACACAACCACCATCATCAATCTAGCCTCCATCATTAACCCACTCATTGAAATCCCAAAACCACTAATCAAAATCATCAAAACCCATTAATCAAAATCCACTAATCAAAACCATCAAAATCCGAAAACCATTATACAAAGAAAAAAGATAGCAACGGCGACCAGCGAGGCAGCGGCGATTGGTGCGAGTAGCGGCAAGTGAGGTCATCGGTGGTGGCACAACTGTGGCGAGACTCAAGAGAGCAGCAGAGCAACGGACCATCAAAACCCACTGATCAAAATCCCAAAACCATCAAACTGAGAAAAAAGATAGCAACAACGATTGGCAAAAGCAGCGGCGATTGGCATGAGCAGCGGTGAGTGAGGTGATCGGTGGTGGAACAGCTGTGGCGAGACTTGAGAGAGCAACGGAGATCAGTGGAGGAAAAGAGAGCGTGACGTGAGAGTCAGACCAGAGAGAAAAAGAGAGAGTGAGGTGGGGAATAAAAAAAAAAAAATCAAATGCAAGAGCTACAGTAACTGTACATATATGCACGGTTACTGTAGCACTTGTGCATTTATGCACAATTTTACACCCGCTGATGTGGGTGTTTTTTTTATCAAAATGTGTAAAATGACTTACTTTTTATATTTTGCAAGATTATGCAACCACTTATGTGGTTGCTCTAAACACGGCTATATTGGAAAATTTTGCTAAATAGCATCTGACCAAAGTTATTTAATTATGTATCATCTTTTTGGAACTCGAGTTTGTCAAACTAGAGTTCCAAAAAGATGCTACATAAAAATAACTTTGGCCTGGTGCTTTTTTCCTAAATTATTTTTAAAATTATGCTATTTAGTCAAAATAATATTTGACATAGTTTTAATAGTGTTCAAACACTTCACTACAACACATTGATGGAATGACTTAATTTCAAACAATACGTAACATTAATGGTATGAATCCAAATTTTGAAATTTTAGGAATCAAAATCAAAATTATCCCAAATTTTAAGGGTGTACACTCGCAATTTAGTCTAAAAATGAAATATTCAAAAGGCATTTTGATCTTTTAAGTCGTGTTAGATTTAAATTTTGTCCTTAAATTATATATTATTTCATTATGTAAGATTTAATGAGGGTTTTGTTTTGTTAAAATTTGTTATCTATTCATTTCCAATGTTTTTGGCTAGGTTTGTTTATTGGATGCATTTGTATTTTTATTACGGATATAATTTCAATTTAGTTAGACTTCAATAACTAAATTTACCTTAATATGATGTCATGGGTCTTATGTCTTATATATATATATATATATATATTTATATAAAAGTCTTATGAGACATGGCACTGCCTAAATCTTTTTACACACAATGTTTGAATCATTCGTTAACTTGTTATAAGAAAAAAACTTATACTTGTGAGATACATGGGTCAATAAAAAAATTTTATATAAACAAAATCAAATATTTCAATAATATAACTAAAATTGAACACTAAAATATATAGTAACACGAAAGAAAAATATTTATTTTAAGTTATATAACGAAGTATACTGTGTAGAGTAAAGTTTTTATTATAACAAAAATCCATAATAAAATTTTAAAATAATTTAAAATACATAAATAAATTCCTTAAGCTTCATTTTGAGCAAACTAAGTTGATACTTTTAATGAATTCATTATGATCCATATGATATAAAGAGAAACAAAGGGTAAATAAATATTATAAAAGATAAAAATGAGAAGGCAACCACTTGGCATAATCACTAAAATTATGGTAGATTATTAAAATAAATAATGAAACATCTTTTAAATTTCTAAAACTCTTGGTATAAGAATTTTACTTGGAGCAAAGTTTGGAACTTTAACAATAGCTTATAAATCATTATATGACATGAGAGAGAGAGAGAGAGAGAGAGAGAGAGAGAGAGAGAGAGAGGCACAACCACATGTATGACACAATTTTTTTTATTTATTTATGAGAAACTTGGTATATATAACTGAAATTGAAGTACAACAAAGATATGAAAATGCTACAGCTTTATAGGCAATTCAAGTGGATGAGGTGTCTCACCAATGGAGGAGAAACTCCTTTCCAAACCTTGCAAGTCTCATTACATCTAGCGAAACGAGCAAGTTCATGTGTAACCTTGTTATAGTCTCTTTTTAGGTGTTTGATCTTCCACTATTGAAGAAATCCAAAAGACTAAGATTTCCTTGGACAAGATGGCCGATTTCCCCACTAAATTTCTGTGATAAAATGTTTTGAACAATTGAGAGTGAATCTGACTTGATGATAACTTGCTGAAGTTCCATTTCCTTCACTAGCAAGATTCTAGTTTCCCCAACTATAACTTCAATCTCCAAAACCATATAGTTGCAGGGAGTGACTTGCATAGCCCAGTTACAACTTCACTCCTGGAGTCTCTTATGATCACTCCCAGACTTGATTTCCTCTCATCTTTCAATGTTGCCCTATCAACATTTATTTCATAAACCCCAGCTAAGGGTCTTTTATAGCTTAACTCACATGTTGTTGGCCCATGAAGGAAATAATTAGAAGCTTCTTTATAATCTAGAAGAAGATTTGAGGCAAAGTTCCAGATCAAACGGCGAGGCGATGGCGGGATAAAGAACTAGGTGCCGACCCGTAGTTCCGTAGTGGCACTAGTTCTACCGCCTCTCTCTCTCTCTCTACCAGTTTGTTCATCTTTTTTCTTTCGATCACGTTCAAATTTTTGGGACTGTTCTATTTTTTATCTCAAAAAAATAAACAACTAAAAATTGGGACTGTGTTTTTTTTTTTCTAAGTTCACATGAGTGTCATGTGCCACTTCCGTTAGTGTTTTAACGTTAGACTAATTGATGTATTGATTTGGCAGTTGTGGAATGTTTAAGAAGTAAATTGGCCAATATAAAAGTTGAGGGGGGTGTTTTGGCCACTACTCTAAAATTCAAGGGGTGTGTGAGCATTTTTCCAAAAAAAAAAAAATATAATATCCATATCTCTAATTCTCTAAAACAAAATAAAAGTTTTGCATTTACAAAATAAAGAAGGTTTTTACTAAAGATACTTATCTATTTAGAGAAACACACACACACACACACACACACACACAAAAATATATATATAGGGGTAATTCTATCGTACCCCCCAAAAAAAGGGAGTACGGTATCCACCAATAGGTAACTTGTTATACTAGGTTACCAAAACTTCACATTTAATGATTCTATTCTTATATCGTGTAGTTTCAACATCACATGTGACAGTTCTTTTGTCACATTTGGTAGTTCCCTTACTTTTTTCTCATATTTGACGGTTCTATTCTCACATTGTACAATTTCAACATCACATGTGACAGCTTTTTTGTCACATTTAGTAGTTTTTTTCCCCCCCCCTCACATTTGACAGTTCTTATGGTGAACGGAATCACACTCCATTCGTCCATGTAGTTGTCCATGACCAAACCACATCCAAGTCGGTTCATGAGAAAGGGAATCAAGTAAAAAGTACCACAAGAAATGAATAAGCTTTGTCAAAGGGTTCAATGATCATCCAAAGTAATTTGGTTGTCTATGACACAAGAAGGCATGGACGACCATTCAAGACTTGGCAAATTTCAGAGGATTTTCTACAAATACAAAGTAATCGGACCACGTTCCATTATTCCGAGACGTGGGGGTGAGTTCCCTGAAATCTGCTCTAACTCTCCCACTAAGCCCATAAATCTCCCACGATGGTAGTGAAACCTAACAAGTAGACCCACTCAAGAACTCTCTATAAAAGGGACCTAACCCCATCAACCCAAGGTACATTTTTCACTATTCAAACACTTACAATACCTATTTTTCATTATTCAAACATTTACAATACCTAAGTTCTAAAGAGAAAACTCACTTAACCGTCGGAGAGTCCTTGGCTAGTTAACCCTGATCACCTTCAATAGTTTTTTTCTTCCTTTTCAGGTCATCCAACCGCCGTTAAATCCCGAAGCATTCAGCCTACCAATTTTTGAGCATTATCAAGTTCCATTCTCACATTGTACAGTTTTAATATCACATGTGATAGTTATTTTGTCACATTCAGTGGTTTTCTTATTTTATTTTCTCACATTTGATGGTTTCATCCTCACATTGTGTAGTTCCAATATTACATTTGACAGTACTTTTATCACATTTGGTGGCTCCCTTTTTTTTTCATTACATTTGATAGTTCTATTCTCACATTGTGTAGTTTTAACATCACATTTGACAGTTCTTTTGTCACATTTGGTGGTTCTTTTTTTTTTTCTCACATTTGATGGTTCGATTGTCACATTCAGTAGTACCAATATCACATTTAACAGTACTTTTGTCACATTTAATGGTTCCTTTAATTTTTTTTTTCTCACATTTGATGGTTCTATTATCACATTTGGTAATACCAACATCACATCTGACTCTACTTTTGTCACATTCAATGGTATCCTATTTTTTTTTTCTCAAATTTGACAGTTTCATTATTACATTGGGCAGTACCAACATCACTTATTACCTTACTTTTGTCACATTCGATGATTCCTTTTTTTTTTTCTTCTTCTTTTTTTCTTACATTGGATTTCATAATAAACTACGAGTCTGTTTGGGATCTGCTTATTTTGCAGAAACTGAAATTTTTTTTGTGAAAATGCTGTAGATAAAAGTAAAAGTTAATTGAAATAGTATAGTGGAACTTATAAATAGTACCAAAAGGTGCATTGAGACTCATAAATAGTAGCAAAAATAAGCTGAATAGTAAAATAAGTTGGCAATACTACATTGCATCTCATAACATCTGTACGACACAAATAGCTTCTTGATCCAACTTCTATGACTTGTGTTGGCATTCAATGCATGCAAAACCTTTTCATTAAATCAACTCCACAGTTGCACATTTTTAAGTACATGGTGTGGTAAACTTGAATAAATTTGTCCATTCTATAGTGACTTGAGCCATCTTTTTTCTCTAATCATCGGTTCACACTCCTTTTGACCCTTTACATTGCTTTAAGTGCCAAAGAAGCACTACCAAATGACTCTTATAATTGTGGCAATTCTAATTCTTCATTGCCATGCCTAAGCCATCCAAAGAAACTTCCTCTGACTCTATTTTTAAATTCTATTTATTGAATGCTTTGGGGCACAAAAAGAACCTTTTTTTTTTATCTTTCCCTTTTTTTTTTTCATCTCCTTTTTTTTGTGTGTGTGTTTGAAGCATGAGTGTTTCTTTGAATTATATTACTGTACAAAGTTATTCCGGCCAAATATTTGTGGAGATATGGGTTGTGCCTTTCAGACATTATTAGAAATTGGTGAATTGTTCTTGATCAAGTGTCTAATTAACTAAAACTATAAATCTATAATTGATGGTGAAATTGGTGTTCTTACAAATCTAATCTCATCCTAACTTAATGGGAAAAGTTAGAAAAGATAAATTATTGAACTTAGAAATGAATTGAGAGGGGGAGAGAGGGAGAGTTTTTTTAATGAATAATGCTACAATCACAAACTATTTTATAACATTTTTAATTACAAATGGTTGGTGTGGTCAATTTCATATTAGCTTTCACCTAAGTTCACTATTAACATCGTTTTTTCATTTACTAATAACTACTCACAACATCAATAATTCATAAAGTTTTTTGTAAAAAAGTTTGTATCCAAGCTTTACTCTTTTTTAATTATGAGTAACACTAAATTACAAATTTACAATATGTACGTGTATTATATCATGAAATAAATTTAAATACACGATTGAATCAAACAGTATGACATAACAAATGTTGTCATTAAATTCAACATAATCATAAATTTAATTAAGAAACCTCACAGTAAACAATATAACAGAAACATTGTTACTTTTTTAATTATTAAATTCTACACACATATATTTAAATTTAATTAGATAGCCTACTTTTACATTGGACTTTTACTTCAGCAAAAGACACATTCGAGACTAGTTGCCTCAAATAAAAACGTGAGCTTTTTCTTAATTTTAAATAATGTTAAGAAAAAGCTTGCCTTGTTTATTAAGGAACCAAAAAAAAAAAAAAATTGGCTTATTGCTTTTTATATTGCCCAATTAGGATTTTCGACCTTCTCAAAAAAAAAAAAAAAAAGGATTTTCGAATTAATACCAATGGTCGGAAGGGCAACCTTATTTCCATATAAATAGACACCACCACTCTTACTTTTCAGTACTCTTCGTTTAGTCTCTCTCTCTCACACTTTTCAAACTTGAAACCCTAATTTCCTCTGTTTCCCATCGGCGATCTGAGATTGTTTCTGATTGAAGGCAGATCTCGGCGGCTCGATTTTCAAAGTCTCTCAGGTTTGCTATTGCAATTAGATTTAGATTTAGAATTAGAATTTCTTTAGCATCCGACCCACTAAGATTAAAAAGTAATGTTTTTATGTACTGTTTTGGCGAAAAAAACAGGAAAATTTTGTTTGTGTTTTTGTCTATGAAAGAAGAGAAAAAATCTCTTCTTTGCCTTGCCTATGATATTTATTATTTATTATTCCCATTTGGAATGATGTGAATTATTTTCCTCTGAAAATCTTATCCACCTTTTACTTTTCTGTCTTATTTTTGGGTCCATATCAATTCGGCTTCAGAATCGTTGAGCTGATGTGGTTGTGGTTGTTCACAACAGCCCACCTGTAGATAAGAAACTCAAAAAAAGTACTAAATTTCAGGATGCGTTTCTTAGAAGTTAATTAAACCCACAATGATAGGTGTTTTTTAATAAATTTGGCCACCTATCTTGTAAATATAAAAATATTTTTAAGACAAACCACCATGTGTAGAATTTTTTTAAGAAATGTACTAACTTTACAACATTTTTATAATAAATTATAAGTGGTAAGTTATTATTAGTTTTAAATTTATCACAAAAGCTATTTTTTTTCATTAATAACGACCTATAATGACCTGCTACTTAAAATTTATCGTGAAATAAAATGCTTAGATTTTCCTTTGTTCCTGATACATGCGCCAAGTCAAAGGAAATAATATAACTATATAAATATATCAACCTCAATCACAAGGTGCTGATAATGATGATGACCCTTCCAAAGCTCGTATCAATGTACTAGGAGTTCAGTTTGATTTTCTTCCCAAAGACACTGTCCCCGACGTGAGGCACACTTCAGTGAGAAGCTCTTCGAGGCCGCCCGTGATATCTACAGCTCAAGCTACTGATAGTTTACCTCATTATCCATTTTGTCCATGCTTAGCTTCTACTTATTAATGTCCAGGGACAGGGTACATGCTTTGATGCTCAGAATTTTTGGGATTTTTGTTGAGATTGGATTTATGATATATGAGTCGTACCTGTATGTAATTGCTATGTTTGCTTGATTCTTGTTTTTACCTTTTGTAGTTATTTTTGCTCCTCTCTCATTTCTGTGTTTACTGGAAGGGGGAAAGGTAGAAAATTTATTGAAAATGGGAAATGACATTTCTTTAAGATTCGGTGTGGTGGTAACTTTTGTTGTGACTTGTCGGCTGACTCTGTATTTAGTTTCTGGAGTCAGTAAAAGCTCTTATGATTTGTCTGTTTGGATGGCATGGATTTGGATTTGTGGGGCTCAAATTATTTGTTTGGGTAACTTTAAAGGAGAAAAATAAAATCCGTTGATTTGAAATCACCTCACAAACTCACCTGATTATAACTCCTCTCAGCATAAATGAATTCATAGGCCATGCCTCTCCTGTGATTGAGGTTGATGGGTTTTAGTTGTTTTCTTCTTCTTCTTCAGAGTTTTGGCAGGCTGTTTGGTAGCATTAGCATTGGCTACAGCAACAGGAATATGGTTCTTGCTCTCATTCTTCTTAAGTCCCCAAATGGCAAGTGCAACAAATGACAACTACCCATTTTGTTTTTTTCCTCTCCTATTTTGTGTTCTTAATTAGTTGCTTCCAAATGCTAGCTTTGTATTTGTAACACCACGTACAACATTATTTTAGTTTTGGCTGTTTGGGGAGGAGAGAGATCAATATATAGGCATATAGTTAGGCCCTTCCACCACTCTTTAGTTTTGTCAAATTAAGAATTTATTGTTTTATTTTCTTTTCTTTTACTCAAGTGTGGATGTTATTGGACCAAATCACCAAATTGTCATCTAGTTGGTCCCTGATTTGAAACCACAAGAATAATATTTATATAGTTATATTATTTCCTTTGACTTGGCGCATGTATCATGAACAAAGGAAAATCTAGGCATTTTATTTCACAATAAATTTTAAGTAGCAGGTCATTATAGGTCGTTATTATTGAAAAAAATAGCTTTTGTGGTAAATTTAAAACTAATAATAACTTACCACTTATAATTTATTATAAAAATATTGTCATAGCTTTTGAAGTGCTAACCAAGCATTACTCGTATATAACTATAGCTTAGGCCATGCATGCATAGAAAGTTCTGATTTGTAAAAAGAAGTGTACTTTTAGCTTCGTGTAATTTTTTTTTTTTTTTTTTTTGGAGAAGAGAGCTAGCTGTGTTTAATCATTAGAATTGTTACTCTTATCACTAGCTAAGGGCTAAGGCAGCAGATTTCTTTAAATTTATTTATTCTATTTATTAATGACCTCTCAGCTCTTCTCAAATAGTTTCAGCAGTTCTTTCTAAGAATCTTCTCAAACACTTGTTTCTTTCTCTTCATCAAACTCTATGGCCAGCGAAAAATTTTCAACTCCCCCATTGAAGAAAAAACGTGTTTTTGATTATGCACTAGATTCAGAGGAAGAAGTTGAACTTAAGAAGAACGAGAGCAAGAACTGTATTTCTGTTGCTATAGTTGATGCTAATGCTACCAAACAGCCTGCCAAAACTCTGAAGAAGAAGAAGAAAACAACTAAGACCCATCAACCTCAATCACAGGAGAGGCATGGCCTATGAATTCATTTATGCTAAGAGGAGTTATAATCAGGTGGGTTTGTGAGGTGATTTCAAATCAACGATTTTATTTTTCTCCTTTAAAGTTACCCAAACAAATAATTTGGGCCCCACAAATCCAAATCGATGCCATCCAAACAGACAGATTATAAGAGCTTTTACTGACTCCAGAAACTAAATACAGAGTTAGCCGACAAGCCACAACAAAAGTTACCACCACACCGAATCTTAAAGAAATGTCATTTCCCATTTTCAATAAATTTTTTATCTTTCCCCCTTCCATTAAACACAGAAAAGAGAGAAGCAAAAATAACTACAAAAGGCAAAAACAAGAATCAAGCAAACATAGCAACTACATACAGGTACGACTCATATATCATAAACCCAGTCTCAACAAAAATCCCAAAAATTCTGAGCATCAAAGCATGTACCCTGTCCCTGGACATTTATAAGTAGAAGCTAAGCATGGACAAAATGGATAATGAGGTAAACTATCAGTAGCTTGAGCTATAAATATCATGGGTGGCCTCGAAGAGCTTCTCACTGAAGTGTGCCTCACGTCGGGAGCATTCAAATTCTGCTTGCTTAAAAGATTTCCACAGCTCCACTAAGTCTGCAACAGTGTCTTCGGGAAGGAAATCAGACTGGACTCCTTGTTCGCTTCAAATCCTTTAAATATGATTTTTGACTTGTGAGTGGAAGGGTCATCACCATTATCAGCACCTTGTGATTGAGGTTGATGGGTCTTAGTTGTTTTCTTCTTCAGAGTTTTGGCAGGCTGTTTGGTAGCATTAGCATCGGCTACAGCAACAGGAATACGGTTCTTACTCTCGTTCTTCTTAAGTTCAACTTCTTCCTTTGAATCTGGTGCATAATCAGAAACACGTTTTTTCTTCGATGAGGGAGTTGAAAATTTTTCGCTGGCCATAGAGTTTGATGGAGAGAAAGAAACAAGTGTTTGAGAAGATTCTTAGAGAGAACTGCTGAAGATGTTTGAGAAGAGCTGAGAGGTCATTAATAAATAAATTTGAAGAAATCTACTACCTTAGCCCTTAGCCCTTAGCCCATGATAAGAGTAACAATTCTAATGATTAAACACAGCTAGCTCTCTTCTCCAAAAAAAAAATTACACGAAGCTCAACGTACACTTCCTTTTTACAAATCAGAACTTTCTATACATGCATGGCCTAAGCTATATTTTAATTATAACCTCTCTCTTTTGTATATATAAACGAGTACCTATAGACATGAATTATAGTTATAGAATGTCCATGTTAAGAGAAAAAATTATGACCCAAACAGTAGTTTCCTTGTCTGGTATCTCAGTAAGGATGGTTGAATTTCAATGTCATATATCATTCAATGGCCAAGAACAAATAGAGGGAGGGGGGGAAACCCTCTCATATATACTGCATAGTTCAGGGGAGGCATGACCTATGAATTCATTTATGCTGAGAGGAGTTATAATCAGGTGGGTTTGTGAGGTGATTTCAAATCAACGGATTTTATTTTTCTCCTTTAAAGTTACCCAAACAAATAATTTGGGCCCCACAAATCCAAATCCATGTCATCCAAACAGACAGATCATAAGAGCTTTTATTGACTCCAGAAACTAAATACAGAGTTAGCCAACAAGCCACAACAAAAGTTATCACCACACCGAATCTTAAAGAAATGTCATTTCCCATTTTCAATAAATTTTCTACCTTTCCCCCTTCCATTAAACACAGAAAAGAGAGAGAAGCAAAAATAGCTACAAAAGGCAAAAACAAGAATCAAGCAAACATAGCAACTACATATAGGTACAACTCATATATCATAAACCTAGTCTTAACAAAAATCCCAAAAATTCTGAGCATCAAAGCATGTACCCTGTCCCTGGACATTAATAAGTAGAAGCTAAGCATGGACAAAATGGATAATAAGGTAAACTATCAGTAGCTTGAGTTGTAGATATCATGGGCGGCCTCGAAGAGCTTCTCACTGAAGTGTGCCTCACGTCGGGAGCATTCAAATTCTGCTTGCTTAAAAGATTTCCACAGCTCCACTAAGTCTGCAACAGTGTCTTCGAGAAGGAAATCAGACTAGACTCCTTGTTCATTAATACGAGCTTCAAATCCTTGTGACTAAGTTAGCACTTCAAAAGCTATGACATGTAGAAATATCTTGTCTATCATTTAGATTAGATGTCATCGATTTCCCTAGTAGCTTAAATATATCTTAACTTGGCGTATGAGATAAATAAATTAACAGTGAAACCACCAGAGAGTTAGTAGTTTCTGTCTAACCTCTAAGACTGAAAAGACAATGTGTTTATGCTGATGATGGCGTGGTGACTTTTCTAAGCAAGGAGGTTTTGCTTCAGCTTTTGGTTTAAAGGAGGATTCAGAGGAAGGTGACTCTTCATCTTCGTGATAGCTTCTATCATTTGAACTGTCATGGTCAGGATCTTGATGATAATGATGATGATGGGTATCATCGCTGGACAAGAAAAATAAAATAAACAGAACTATATACACACACACACACACACACATATATATATACATATATATATATATGTTTACCAAACAGAATTTACTTTCTCTAGGGTTTGCTGATGGATCTGCGATTAGGTTTTGGAAATTTGTATTTTGTTATGTATTTGATAAGGGATTTTGGAATAATTGGATTTTTTTTTCTATAAGCTGTTATTTTTCGGAAGCCTCATTCGCACAATTTCAAGATTCTTTCTTTAGGGTTCCTAGAAAAATTCATGTTTCTTTGGAATTGATTCGGCGGAACAGGGAATTTTCTTGATTTTTTAGTAGGGTTTCTGATTTGGCAGAACAGAGAATTTGAAATCCTTGATGGGTTAGCAAGGATTTTCTTGATTTCAGTAGGGTTTTTTGATTTGGAATTGGAGAGAGAGTGGTTTTTGTTTTTGGCTGCTTCGCTTTGTGGAACGCTTTATTCATTGGTTTCCTATTCCTATTATTTGTGGGTGTTTATAGTATGGAGATTAAAACTGCAAGAAGAGGGCCACAGGGAAAAGAAAGTTCTGTTTTTGATCGATTAGGAGCAGGACGAGGAGGGCATTTAAACAACAGCAGCAACAAGATATGCAAATTTTGGCTCAGTGGTAGATGCCTTAAAAACCCATGTAGGTTTGCCCATTCAGGAACACCTGATGTGGCCACCATTCACCGTCACAGGCAGACTCCTTACAACCCTCACTCCAGTAACGCTTTAGTTTCAAATACTTGGCGAAGGGATCCTAGGAATTCACAAAATGTTCAGGAGAAGGTTGTTAACCACAAGTCTTCTGAAAATGTTCTGGGAAGTTGCCAGAGTTGGCAGAAAGCGTTTCTGAGAGTTCTTCAGAATGTTCTGTTGTTGAAAATGATTCTAATCTGGAGAATGTGGTTGAAGAAAAGCCTCTGGAGCATGTTCCTACGAAAACTGCAGAAAGGGTTTGTGAGTTCTGGGTGCAAGGGACGTGTGTCTATGGTGATCAGTGCCCTTACTTACACTCATGGTTTCGTGGGGATAAGTTCAAAAGGTTGGCAGAGCTTCAAGGGCACAACAAGGTACCTATTTGTGTTTGATGAACTTTATTCTTCCATTTCCATTAGGATTTTGGTGTAAATTTTTTTAATTTGGAATCTGATTTAATAATGAGACCTGATCTCAGTTTATGTCAAAGTTAAACTTGGCCTAGGCTAGCCTAATTAGTTGTTTCATCATTTGAATACTAATATAGCCCATTCATGATATCTAGATTATAGAAATTTGATTTGTTCCTGAATAAGAACATGGAGTTTTTACAATGGGATTCGTAAATGACAATTGATAGAAGACCAAAAGATATTGTTGGTTTATAGAAATTATATCCTAGATAGAGCAAGTTGGTTTTGAAAAACCATATTTATGAGTTTTTTGATAACAGGCAGTCAACGGAATTGCACTTCCTCTAAGATGCAACAAGCTTTGTTCAGGTAGCAGTGACGGAACAATTCGGCTTTGGGACTGCCGTACTAGACAATGTGCTAATGTGATTAACCTTGGTGGCGAAGTTGGATCTGTTTGTAGTGAAGGCCCATGGCTCTTTGTTGGCATGCCAAATGTTGTGAAGGTGAGCTTAAAACTGAGTAATGTTGTGAATTTTTTTTTTAGGATTTGGTCAGTGCAAGATGTGACCTTGATTTGGCATGTTGGTGATGCTGCAGGTGTGGAATACCGAATCAGGTGCTGAATACAGTCTCAATGGACCTGTTGGGCAAGTCAATGCATTGGAATCTGTTTACAATTTGCTTTTTGCTGGGGTAGAGGTAAGCTACTTTGCTGACAGTTTAGAATTCTTGCATTCTCTATCTAGCTTTTATTCTTTCTATTTGATTAAATTTGAGTTCAGGGTGTTTCTCTTTTCAGAATTTCTTTTAGTTGTTTGATCAAGATCTTATCTGATTCAATGTACTTTGATATTGTGAGTCATATCCATAGCAGATGCTTGGGGTTGGTGCAGTTGGTTATCATGCTTGACTCACACACTAGAGTTTCCCAGTTTGAACTGGGGGCTAAGACACTACTGTCAAAGCCTTTTACTTATTAAAGAAAGGGGGGGGAATGACCAATGTTAATGCTCGAGGTCTCACTAGATTTTGGTGTTGAGTATTTCATGTGTGTACATCTAAGAAGCACGGGTGCGTTTTGGGACTCGGGTGCGGGTGCGGGTGCGGGACTCGGCAATTTTTAAAAAATGTGGGTGTGGGTGCGGCGGGACTCGGCGATTAAAAAATTATTAAAAATATTTTTATATAGTTAATTTAATATTTTTATATAAAAAAAATCAAATAAATGGTAGAATTTATTATTAAAAAATAATTATTTATGATTTGTTTTTAATAAAATCAATATTTTTGGTAATTGGAAACAAAAAATCACATTTCAAAAAAGTTCATTTACTCATTTTTCAATTCCCAAACCCACCCACATTAAATATTTGACTTTTCCACCCCCTTAATTAATATTCTTTTGTTATGTACGTTTATTCCTCTTTCATCTTTTTTTTTTTTGGTGTCTTCTCATCTTCTTCTTCCTTCTCTTTTTTTTTTCCCCTCTCACAAGGCCACATGAAGCAGAAGAATGGCAGCCACTGCCTATTCCGTCCAGTTTCGGCGGCTGTTTCGGCCGGAATCGGCCGTATCGGCTTGTTTCGGCCGTCTCGGCATGTTTCGGTGGCCGTATCGGATTCCGTTTCTGCCGGAATCAGCCCATTTTGGCCCGAATCGGCGCGAATCTGGCCGAGTCGGCGCGAATCCAAAAAAAAAAAGAAAAAAAAAGGGGAGAGTCGGCGAGTCGGACACCGGACACCGCGTCGGACTCCGGTGCGGCGACCTTGGAGCCGCGTCGGTGCTTTCTAGGTGTACATCACTTCTTTCTAATTAAAGTTGGTCGGAAATTAATTTAGTATTACTTTTGATTGCAGGATGGTGTTATTTTGGCATGGAAAGGCACTTATGAAACTAACCATACATTTCAACTTGCTGCAACCCTTAAAGGCCACACACATGGTATAACATCTTTAGTTGTTGGAGGAGGCAACAGGCTGTACTCAGGTTCCAAGGACCACACAATAAGGGTTAGTTTTTTCTCTTTAAGAATTTTTTTTTCCCCGTTGTTCTATCTTTTTTGTTGTTAGTAGTTAGTATTTGAAGAGAGCTTGATTATTTAAGATCACTGGTGCTTTCTTCTGCTTTACTTGCTTCTTCTATACTGGAAGGACTGTGGTTGGATAGTATCTCATTTAGACCTGGTGCTGACCTTTTGCTTTAGTGATTCTGTATTGTTTTTGTTCGAAATTTCCCCTTTTCAAATCTTGCATTGAACCAATATGATGTACTCTCCCTCATGTATTTTGCAGGAAACAATAACATATCCTTGTTTTAGTGACTAAATTATTTACGATAAATTGATTAAGTTCTACTCTGTAAAACTTAGCAGTATATATCTTATATTTTTGAAATTTTTGTCGTATTTGTCATTTTTTCTGTGTACAAGGATCATATATTTTGTTTTGATTTGTCAGGGGGAAAAAAAGAATTAATTTCTGTTCTTATATTTTGTTTCAGGTTTGGGATCATGAAAATTGGCAGTGTATTATGACACTGAATGGGCATGATGATGTTGTGAAGTCTCTCATGTGCTGGGATAAGTATTTGTTCTCTGGTTCATTGGATTGCACGATAAAAGTTTGGGCTTCTACTGATGATGGCAGCTTGGAAGTAATCTATACTCACAGTGAAGAACAAGTAAGTTATTGAACCACAATTAGTTTCATTTACTTTCTTATTTGCTTCTCCCCTTAAGTAATTGAGGTGTGCTACAGTTGTTGAGCAGTATCAATTGGTCTGGTAATTTCAAAATTGTATTTGTTATGTTAGAAACTCAATAGGTGTATTATTTTGTTGCAATGCCTTGTTGTTGATACTGTAGCCTTAGTTTTTAAAAAGTGTAAACTAATTGGATGGCATGATTGTTCATGGTACAGGGCATCATTGCACTTACTGGGATGACTAATCCGGATGTTAAACCAATCTTGTATTGCTCTTGTAGCGATAAATCTGTCCACCTCTATGAACTGCCAATGTGAGTACAATTTTCCCTTCGTGAAAAATCTTTCTCTTCCCTCTTGGATTCGACTAATATTAGTGATTTTTGTTTCAGATTCACTGACAGGGGCAGATTATTTGCAAAACAAGAAGTCCAGACTCTTCAAATAGGTCCTGGGGGCCTCTTTTTTACTGGGGATCAGACTGGTTTGCTGACAGTGTATACATGGCTAGCAGACTAATGGTTGAGACGTGCCCAAGACAAGTACATCATGGTTTTTACTAGTTATGGCAAACAATGTACAGTATTTTGAGTACATTTTCCAATGTACAGTATTTTGAGTACATTTTCCAGTGTACAATATTTTGAGTTTAGAAATTCATGTTATTATGAATATTGTGGATAAAACAATGTAATACTTCGTAATGAAAATAAATAGCTACATAACCTAAGGTGAAGACTTTGGTTTGCTGTTTTTGTCTACCGCCCCCTTACGGGTGAACAAAGTTGCAAAATAAAGTGTGATTGGATGATATTCAGATCGCCTCTTCACTTTATTAGATTCTTTTGAGGTCTACTTGGAGGTTCAGAAGTCCATTTTCCAGAAATTGCTTGATTTTAGAGAACTTTCACGAATAATATTGAATGTATTTCAACAACAAATCATGTGCCCTGAACCAGATCCTTATTTCTTATTAGATTACACCTTCTTTTACAAAATGTCTCTTTTCTATTAAAGAGATAGACCATAGAAAATCATTCCACACTTCCTACACATTAAGTGCTCTACTTGAGATTTTTAGGTGCTCTACCTGAGATTCTTGAATTAAATTCAAATCATGTGAGAATCTAAGTTACAGCATCTAAAAGACACTATCTAAGTTTTAGCAGTTTACTGAAACAACTGTGTTTGGGCTCTTGTTGTGTTTCCCCCTCATTATTGAATGGTGACTTATTAACTCAGCATGTCCAATTTTCTTCCTCAGCAAAGATGTCAAGTGGACTGAATCAATGTCAATCCCAACAACGACAATCTGACTGCTATCCTCACCTAACATGCTGATTCAACACCTTAAGAACCAAAAAGAAAAAAAATATGATCATTAATTTTAAATTCCTAAATGAAACTTGTTGAGCATAATTGAAGTAATTTGGAGAGTAAACAAGTATGTAAGGAACAGGTAAATTTGGTTCAATTTTAATAATTCAAAGAAAAATATGATTACCTTGTACACCGAATACAATTTGCATGGCCCTGGACCAAGCATTCTTTTTGCCATTATTTATTCTGACCCGGATCACCACCTTTTGCTGAAACAAAGTTCAAGTGTCAATTATTATGAAATAAAAGCATGCATAACTGTAATTTCAATACTTTTCGGTCATTATGCTTACTAGTGCTCGGAGTGTGCGTCTAGAGCATTTTGATATGAAAGGATCAATCGGAAATATTTCTTCATAATTTCCGGAACTATCTGATTGACTTGGAGACCTGGCTGGTGGGAAGAATGTCTCTATGGAAAAAGAAAATCGTGGAGGTGATTGACTTGGAGACCTGGCTGGTGGGAAGAGTGTGTCTATGGAACAAGAGAATCGTGGAGATGATTCGTTAGATGCTGAACTAGTCTCACTTTCAGTGTCAGAGCTGTAGGGTGGGAAGATTGATGCCATGGAAACTGACTCCACTAGTGATTGACTTCTTTTTTGTCTAACTCTAACTAAACGATAAATTACAACTATAATTCAGATACTAAAAATTTTATTGTCTAATTCGGGAATTCTCTGAAACTTGTATCAACTAGGCACTTCGACATGATACCGAAAAGGGAGATTGACAGAACTAAATTAGAGAGAGAGAGAGAGAATCGCATATCAAAATGGTGTGCTGCTATTCGTAATTTATAAGAAGTAGGAAGTTTCAACGAAGATACGTTCTCATGTGAGTCCGTATTCCTTTCTGCGTGACTGACTAGGCTGATGGCCAAGTTCACTTTCCAGAAGAAATAAAAAAGTAAGAGGTGGAAGTTTTCCCTGTGCTCAACAGTTTTCTTAGCAGTGACAAAGTGCATTTGGTAGCTCTATCTGTGAGTCAAAAATGTGAATTTGGAGAGCATTCACATCTTGCTGCGGCTCAATTGCCATATCAATTTAATCCAAAGCTTAACTTGGCTTTGGTATATTTATAAGGGAAATGTTAACAAATGCCTTAAACATGTTTGGATAGAGGATTTGGCTTACTTCCCGTATTTTTTTTTAACTAGAATCTCATTTAAAAAAGGTTTTTAAAAAGTACTGAGAATAAGTTAAACATTTGGATAAAATGAGTTATGTACAGTAAAAGATAATTTTTGGACATTTTTAATGGGAAAAGTTAGAAAAGATAAATGATCATATCAGAGGCATAAAAAATGTTAAATTCTTATAAAATAATTAAATTCAACATAATCATAGATTTAATTAAGAAACCTTACATTAAACAATACAATAGAAACATTTTTACTTTTTTAATTATTAAATTCTCTAATTCAGCAAAAAAATAAATTTATTAAATTCTCTACACACATATATATTTGAATTTAA
Organism: Quercus aquifolioides; assembly: GCA_019022515.1. Classification (NCBI taxonomy): domain Eukaryota; kingdom Viridiplantae; phylum Streptophyta; class Magnoliopsida; order Fagales; family Fagaceae; genus Quercus; species Quercus aquifolioides. The sequence continues at coordinate 79,358,477 of CM032333.1, forward strand.
TTAGATAGCCTAGTTTTACCATTTGAACTTTTACTTAACAACTAGTGTGGGAGGCACAGGCAAGACACGTGCTACCTCTTGAGTGAAAAAATTAAGATAAAATTTTGGCAAAACTACATTATTGATTCTTGAAGTTTATCTACTAAGCGCTTTTAGTTCATAAAGTTTCAACTGAGCACTATTGGTTCTTAAAGTTTCTAAACTAAAAACGTCTCTCCTCTCCATTTACCCCCCTGTCTCTTTGTTACCTCTCGTTCTCTCTATCTCTATGTAACTTCTAGTGAAATCCACGTCAGATCTTCAATGACCACAAGACAATTAATATTTGGAAGTTTAGAGGGGGAGGAGAGTAGGAGGGGGAGTAGTGGGGATGGGAGTAGAGGGGAATGGTTATCCTCCACCTTGTTTGGATGTTTTAAAGTCCCCCCCCCCCCCCCCCCCCCCCCCAATCTCTTTGTTACCTCTCATTCTCTCTATCTCTATGTAACTTCTAGTGAAATCCACGTCAGATCTTCAATGACCACAAGACAATTAATATTTGGAAGTTTAGAGGGGGAGGAGAGTAGAGGGGGGGGGGGGGGGGGGGGGGGGGGGGTGGGGAGTAGTGGGGATGGGAGTAGAGGGGAATGGTTATCCTCCACCTTGTTTGGATGTTTTTAAAGTAAATAAGAGGGAAATGAGTAATTAGTCATTCCTCTTGTTTGGATATTTTAAAAATTAGGATGGAAATAAGAGGAAATGATTTCAATAGACAAATTTACCCCTATTTGAAAATGGACTTGCAATATTGGTCTATGATTAATTTGTTAGATTAAATAATTATGACTATAGCATGCAATATTTTTTTGATAATTTTTTTTATCAAAAAAATAAGAAATGGTCCCACCCAAATGGTCCAAAACACAGAAAATAAGAAATAAAAGCAAAAGAAAAAGAAGTGTTACTTGTGTTTTTGAGACAAATGAAAGCAAGTAATTTAGTCCAACTCGAACGATTTCATCCGATTTGACTTGTCACTAACAGAACTGACCGAGTTTTGGCCTAGTTTTGCAAGTTTTCTCTTTTATTTTCTTCTTTTTCATGGAATCCTTTTCTGGGTATTTGGAAAATGTCTTCTAAAAATATGTGCAAATGTAAACAAATAATGGAAATGTAGGTACAAAGACTATTTAAATAGTGTTAGTATTGACATTTGAGAGAGGAAGGAAGAGATCTTACTGTGGTGTACACTTTCCTCTAGTTCTTGTGAAGACAAACCCTGGCATTCTGTTTTGAGTGGTTCTCATTGTTGTTGTTGTTGTTGTTGTGGCTTTGAAGATGGAAAGCTAGAAAGGAAGAGTATAAGAAGAAGAAAATGAAGAATGAGTCAACTCAGGAGTGGAGGAAGCTCCATTTTTCTCTGTTTTCCCTACTGAACTTAGTAATAAGGTCCTCTCATTATTTGAGTTCGTGGTATTTGAGATTTAGGCATTTGACTATTTGAGTACCAAACGTTTATGGCAGCACAACTACACAGTTGAGCCACGGGTGTGGCTGCTTGGAGCTTATGGTGGTTTTGGGAACTCAATGTTTTAAGCTTGTATTAGACTTTCTTTCTTCCATTGTTTTTAGACTGCTTAAACAGGGCATATACAATGTAATTGTTTTGTTACATTAATGATATTCTATCTTCTTACCTCAAAAAAAAAAAAAAAAAAAAAAAAAAAAAAAAAAAGAAGAAGAAGAAGAAAAAAAAAAAAAATGGAATAGTTAGATTCAGTGTTCTATATGGATTGTCTTATATTTTCCTTTCACACAGTTTTCTCAGTAGCCAAATGGTTTCTACCAATTCAGTTTTGTTTCTACAACTAACTTTCTTTGTTGTTTGTTTAGCTTGATTGATTGTTTATTTGTGTGAAGAAAATGGAGAGGGAGAAGTTGGAGAAGATGAAGCAAAAGGCTGAGAAGTTGAGAGAAATTTGAGACTGATGAGAGAAATTACGTAAATTTATTTTACATAATCGGTTTGTAATTTTGTTTATTTAGAAAGGGTAGATTGAGAAATTCATTTAGCCAATAATTTATCTACTCTACTCTCCCTCCAAATCTCTCCAATTTGGGAGAATTAAAAATGAGGGGTTGGAGGTAGTTGAAACCCCTCCAAACTCCTCCCCCTCTTTCCTTAAAAAACTTCCAAATAAGGTAATTGAACTACTCTCCCTCCCTTTACTCTACTCCCCCTCCTTTTTTAAACATCCAAACAGGCCATAAGGAGGTTTGCAAACTAGATCTCCGTACATTGGAGCACAACCAATTCTAACAACCTACATAGTCCTACATACATGCAATATCTGGAACAGATCTCTTCCCATGAACATTTCAAATTAAATTTCTCGAGCAAACTTGTTCTCATGTTGCTGAATGGGCATTGAGTTATAGGGGAACTGGATTTGATCCAATTTATACCTTGTACATATTATTGGGGACCTTTAATATGGACATTAGATGAGGTGAGGTCCCGATTATTCCCTTAATTGGTGTTCATCATTGCCTTTTGTTATCACCAGAAACTTTGTCTCCACCTCGTGCATTTATAGATCTAGTCCCTATATGTCTTGTACTTCGTGGTTAATTTATTCACTTTGCAAACAAAATGAAAGTTTCTTTGCTTTGTCTTTTCTGGGTCTTTGAGTTTGAAGATTTAGGCCAAGTTCATGGAGAGTGCCATAACCGGATAGTGTGAAGTTGAAGTATGGATGTTGGCAACAGCGACTGGATCTGAGCAGTGCAGGAGAATTACAGAATAACATGAAATATGTTTTGGTTCAATAGTAATTGCTAAGCTGGCTTTGTACTTGTTTTTAAGGCAATTTTTGACATGTCTTATTTTTATTGTGCCATCTCATACATATTGCAGGAATTGCATGTTAAACAAATGCATATAGTTTGCTCTCCTAAATAATGTTGCCACATCATTAAAAATATGCCAACTCATTTTTTCGTTAGACACATAAGCAAAAAAAACTAAAGGAAGTTAGTGGAGTGACTAATTGTGCTTAGTTTTGAGATTTTAGGGACCAATTGCGCTTAGTTGAAATTTCAAGGACTAAGAGTGCTCAATAGGTAAACTTCAGGAACCAATAATATAATTTCACCTAAAATTTTTATTTGAAGAAGTACATAAAAAATGTATGTTATACAAAATCAATATCATTCGTATAAGAATTTTGATACCTATTTGATAAAAGCAATATCCACTCATTAAAAACTTCTAAGAATGATAACAAATATCATCATCTTCCAACAATAAGCAATTGAGTTTTGCTAAAACACTTTTGCCATATTTAAATTTTCATAATGAATGATGTCATATGCTATAATTGAAACTCTTTATCAAATACCTTCAACCATACAAAATGAAAATTTTCTCATTTATACTTTCTTCTTTATCATTCTAAAATAGTCTAGGTGCAATCTTTAGCTTAATTAGTTTTTAATGAACCCCAATTTTAGGCCAAAAAAAGGGGGAAAAAAAAGATAACAAAAGACAAGGAAATAAAATACCTTATATTACTATTCCAACTATCTAAGCATTACCACCATCTAAAACTCAAAATACGTGAAAAAAAATTTTGGGATGTTAAAATTTAGTGATAGTATTTTAGACATTACACAATAGAATATTTTAAGAAGGATAAGCTTTCATTAGAGTTTAATTGAGATATAACAATATGATATATTTGTTTTTTTCCAAAAAATTAAGGGGGAAATTGCTTGATTTTAAAGTTTAAGGAGGAGTTATGAATTGTCCCAAACATAAAGGATGAAAAGTATTTTAATCCTAAGTTTTTGTTTGTGTGTGTGTGTGTGTGTGTGTGTGTAAAACTATGTGTTTTTACTTGGTGCAAAAAGAAAAAAAAATACAAAAAATCAACCTAAGAAAACTGTATGCGAAATAGTGAATTTTGGCTCAACAAAAATTGACTAATAAATTTTTTTTTCTAGAAACATAAAGAATGACACAACATTTTCACAAGACCTTTATAACTTTGTTATATTTTACTTTAACTTATAAAGAATTGACACCTTAACAGTTGTGAAAATATTGTGGTGACAACAAAATATCTTAACATTTATTACAAGAGAAATGTTATATCCACACTATTTTCATTACAAATCATAAATGTTAGATTGTTACAGGTTGTTATTGGTGGATAACAAAGTAATTTCATTGGTAAGTTTAAATTAGAATAACAATTTACCACCTAAAATTTGTTATTAAAATGTTGTAAAAAAATGTTGTTGTCGGGTCAAAGAATTTGGTAACCCCAGCCCGCTTTATACTAAACCCAAGGCCCACGCCGAGGAGGAAGAAACATCCAAGGACGAACGAAGAAAGTCCAAATTGCCAAGAAACATCGCCTAGGACAATCCTGTTCTCGGCCAACCGAGACCATAAAAGGGAAGAGCGGCACGCCATCAAAGGCAGCTTTCCAGAGCATCTCAAGAAAAATGACAAATACAATGGGTCAACCATGGGAGCATGGTGGAGGAGCAATTCAAAGAAAAACTGTCACCTCTGTATTAAATGCGCACAACTAACGTTCTGGCCGCATTAATGAGGAAATGACCCCTGAACAGTGCTGCCTTGGTTGCTGCAATTCACAGAAGGTTTGGGAAGGCAGCTGATGGGATAAGCACTCGAGTAGTGACCTGCATGATCAACAAATGGAGGGCCAAGATCAACTGAAAGGGGATATATATAATGTAAAAAATCCTCCAGGAAATGGGGGATCGGGAATTAAAAAACAAAGAATACTGTAGCAATTTGTATCATTTTTGAAACCTTTGTAACCAAGCACTGAAGAAATAATAGAAATAACAAGCTCACTGGATAAGGGCTGAGGATAGAATTTCACAATTTAGTCCACGTCCTTGTTGTTCAATCTACTCATAACCATGTCTAGTTGTTGTAACCCTCACTAAGGTCTAGTTCTTAAACTTATTCTCTGTAAATTTATTGTATTGGGCTAGTTGGGCCTGAGTCCACTCATCTAATAGAAGAAGTGCTCAAACCTAGTCCCTATAATTGGCACCGTCTGTGGGAAGAACTTGTGTGTTAGTAAGGGCAACAATCAAGTATGGTAGGATCAGGCCCTCATCAAGCAGGCTCTCATCAGCCTGAACTGGTTAGATGCCAACAACAGGGTAACTTTCCCAACCCTGAGCGTGATCGAAATGAAGAGAATGGAAGATTTTGAGAGGAAAGTGTGCACACCACTTAAACTAGCAGAAACCACTCTCATGTGGGCAGTCACGTGCTCCAGAGACAAAATAACAACCGGGCTATGCAACCAGAAGAAGTTAGGAGTCACGTATCCCAGAGATAGAATGATAAGTAGGCCATGCAGCGAGAGATAGATGACTTAAAGAGAAAGTTGCGCCACGCACAACGAAGGCGGTCTCGTTCTAGCCCTGACATGCCCTCCGATGATGAAAGCAATGATGACTATAGGCAAAGATCGAGAACTCCTCAAAGTGAGACCTTCTCTCACAAAGAAGAGCACTATCGGAGGCGTAAACATAAAAGCCCATCTCCTAGGGGCTTGGAAAACGATGCCATGAGCAGGGTACTGGATCAACTCTCCAAATCACCTTTCACACGCCATATAAAAGGGGCTACACTTCCTTAATGATTCCAGCAGCCAACCTTTACCATTTATAACGGCAAAACAGATCCCGTGGAGCATGTGAGCCAGTTTAACCAAAGAATGGTTGTCCATTCTAAAAACAAGGCGTTGATGTGCAAGGTTTTCCCATCTAGCATGGGACCAGTGGCGATGAGGTGGTTCAATGGCTTAAAGACGAATTCCATATATTCGTATAGGCAGCTAACCCAAGCCTTTGGCTCCCGTTTCGTTACAAACAGCAAAGTTCCTCGGCCCTTGAGTGCCTTATTGTCTTTATCCATGCATGATGGAAAAACTCTAAAGGCCTACTCGGACAGATATTGGGAGATGTATAATGAAATGGACGGCAATTTTGATGATGTCGCCATCAGCACTTTCAAAAATAGTCTCCCAGCCGAGCATGGCTTAAGGAAGTCTCTAACTGGTAAGCCTGCCACCAGTGTGCGCCAACTGATGGATCGGATCGATAAGTATAAACAAGTAAAGGAAGACCAGCTGCAAGGTAAGGGAAAAGAGAAGGTTATCCCTCAGGAGATGAGGGATTTCAGGTCGGACCGATATAACAGCAACTACCCGAGGAGAGATTTCGTAGGGCAATCCGGAGCAACCAACACACACACTGTCAACGCTGTATTCCGAAAACCAGTACATTGGGTGTTGGAGAAAATCAAGAATGAACCATATTTTAAGTGGCCGAATAAGATGGCAGGAGAGTCCACGAGGCGCAATCAAAACTTTTTTATTGCCAATACCACCAGGACCACAGACATACCACGGAGAACTGCAGGAACCCCTGGAACTATCTGGACCAGCTAGTCCGAGAAGGAAAGCTGAAACACCTTCTGCATCATTCCAGTGGTCATCAAGGCCAGACCCATCAGGAACCCTAGAGAGATACTGCCCTAAGGCCACCCGTAGGGACAATCAATGTAATCTTGGCTGTGCTAGGAAGAATAGGCACGCGCCCTTCACGAGTGTTATCTGTGGCTCAACTGCCTGCCGAGGAGTCCCAGCCAGAGCAAAAGAGGGCCAAAATGAATTTCACCTAATCTTGAGTTTTTCAGAAGAAGACAAGATTAGAACCACCCAGCCCCATGACAATGTGTTGTTGATCACTCTCAAAATCGGGGACTACGATGTGAAAAAAGCGATGGTGGATAATGGTAGTGGGGCCGAGGTTATGTACCTCGACCTCTACAAGGGGCTAAGGTTAAAACCGGAAGATTTGATACCTTATAGCTCTTATAGCTCTTATAGCTCTCCTTTGATGAGTTTCGACGGGAAATTTGTTATTCTAAAGGGCATGATTAGGCTACCCATCCAGACTGGCCCGGGGATAATGGAGGTGAACTTTATCGTGGTGGACACCTACTCTCCATACATAGCCATTGTTGGTAGGCCCTGGCTCCATACCATGGGGGCTGTTGCCTCCTTCTTACATCAGAATGTGAAATTCCCGTTAGGGGACCAGGTTCTTGAAATTTGTAGTTGCCAATCCACGGCAAGGCAGTGTATGATGGCTACCATTACACACTGATTCAACGCAGAGTCCTCGGCCTCTGCTGAAAAGAAATTATAGTAATCAAAGGCCTCGGTGTCGCCTCCTGATACAGCTGCCGAGGGGGCAAAATGCAAAGATCTAGAGAAAGTGGTCATTGGTGGTGACCCAGAGAAGTTTTTTCAAGTTGGGGCTCAGCTGCCTCTTTAGGAGAAGGAGGGGTTGATTGAGTTTCTTAAAAGAAATATTGACGTATTTGCATGGGATGCCTGCGATGTTCTATGGATTGATCCAGCCTTTATCTGTCACTATCTCAATGTCAACCCGTCCATCACTCCCAAGAAGCAGCCACCCCGGTGCCCGTCAAGCGAGCACGCCGATACGATTAGGGACGAAGTGATAAAGCTTAAGCGTGCAGGGGCTATCAAAGAAGTTTTTACCCCGAATGGTTGGCCAACACTGTGGTGGTTAAGAAGAAAAGTGAAAAATGGAGGGTTTGTGTAGACTTCACAGACCTAAATAAGGCATGCCTAAAAGACCCATTCCCCATGCCTCGGATAGACCAAATGGTGGATGCAACTGCGGGCCATCCTCGGATGAGCTTCTTAGATGCCTTTCAAGGCTATCATCAAATACCACTATCCCTAGAGGATCAAGAGAAGACAGCCTTCGTGACACCTATTGGGAACTACCATTACAAGGTAATGTCGTTCGGTCTGAAGAACGCAAGGTCTACTTATCAAAGGATGATGACGAGAATGTTCGAGCAGCAGTTGGGCAAGAGCATCAAAATCTATGTTGATGATATGGTGGGGAAGAGTAAAGTGGTGTCCGAGCATTTAGGAGACCTCGGCTGCACCTTTGATGTCTTAAGAAAGCACAAGTTACGCCTAAATGCTTCCAAATGTTCATTTGGCATGGGATCAAGCAAGTTTTTAGGCTATATGATTACTTATTGGAGAATAAAGGTTAACCCTGACCAGATCAAGGCACCGCAAAATGCCAAGGAGGTCCAAAAGCTTATTGGAATGATCGCGGCCTTGAATCGATTCATTTTCAGGTCGGCGGATTGATGCAGACCATTCTATCTCTTGATTAACAAGTGGAAAGGATTTGAGTGGTTCGAGGACTATATTGTGGCCTTCCAACAACTTAAGGAGTACCTATCCCGGCCACCTATCTTGTCCAGTCTTGAGGCCGATGAAGTCTTATACGCATATATTGCTGTGGCCCTTTATGCTGTGAGCTTGGTGCTAATACGGGATGACAATGGCCTTCAAAAGCCAGTCTATTATGTGAGCAAGTCACTACATGATGCTGAGGTCAGATACTTACCCTTGAAAAAAGCCATACTAGCTATGGCCCATGCTACACGAAAGCTTCCCTATTATTTCCAAGCCCACACAGTGGTTGTTCTAACCCAACTACCCTTGAAGTCTGTACTTCGGACTGCTGATTACACTAGAAGGATCGCCATGTGGAGCACAATTCTAGGAGTTTTTGACATCAAGTACATGCCTCGGACCTCTATAAAGGCTAGGTCCTGACTAACTTGGTGGCCGAATTTGCTAAACCACCAGTAGAAATAGTAGTAGAGAAGCAAAACATGGATGGAAAATCATTTGGGTTAATCTCTACGCCAGGACCCCCATGTTGGAAGGTGTACGTTGATGGCGCAGCAAATCAAAGGGGGTCCGGAGTGGGGCTAGTCCTAGTATCTCCTGATAAGACTATCATAGAGAAATCCCTAAGACTTAGGTTCTCGGCCACAAATAACAAAGCCGAGTATGAGGCCTTGTTACAAGGAATGGCTATGGTGCAAAAAATGGGAGGAAAAGAAGTAGAGATGTTCTTGGACTCGAGATTGGTAGTGGGCCAGGTAAAGGGAAAGTTGGAAGTCAAAGATGCGAGGATGCAAGAGTACTTAAGCCAGGTCAAACGCTTGCAGTCAGGCTTTGATCTTTTCAGCTTGTCACACGTCTCCAAAAGTGGAAACACCCATGCAGATTCATTGGCCACGCTTGCTACCTCCTCGGCAGGGGGTCTGCCTCGAATTATTCTTGTCAAGCATCTGGATAGAGCAAATGAGGTTGCAAAAGGCATAGTTCATATCCATCAAGTTAGAGTGGGTCCTAGCTGGATGGACCCTATAGTGAGATTCCTCAAAAATGATATTCTGCCCAAGGAGAAGTTAGATATTAAGAAAATACGAAGAAACGCTCCTTGGTTCTGGTTATCCGAGAACCACAAATTGTATAAGCACTCCTATTCTGGGCCATATTTACTGTATATTCACCCTGAATCATCAGAATTATTGCTTAAAGAGCTGTACGAAGGGATCTGTGGGAGTTACATAGGAGAAAGATCTCTATCGCACCGAGCCATTACCCAGGGATATTGGTGGCCGGGGATGTAGAAGAAAGCCCTAGAATATGTTAAGAAATGTGACCAGTACCAAAGGTTTGCTCCAAATATTCATCAGCCAATAGGGGTCCTCAACCCTTTGTCCAGTCCATGGCCGTTTGCCCAGTGGGGCCTGGATATTGTAAGCCCTTTCCCCAAGGCAGCAGGAAATAAGAGATATCTATTTGTTGGCACAGATTATTTCACCAAATGGGTCGAAGCTGAGCCATTGGCCAACATCAGAGATATGGATACTAAGAAGTTCATCTAGAGAAACATTGTTACACGATTCGGGGTCTCTCATATCCTTATTTCAGATAATGGACTCCAATTTAATAGCAAAGCCTTCAGAAGATACTGTTGCAAACTAGGGATCACAAACAAGTACTTAACTCCAGCTTATCCTCAGGGAAATAGACAGGCCGAGGCTGTCAACAAGGTCATATTCAATGGGCTTAAGAAGAGACTGGATGACGCCAAGGGAAGATGGGTAGAAGAGCTGCCACACGTCTTATGGACTTACCGGACTACACCATGGCGGTCAATAGGGGGGACACCTTTTGCCATGACCTATGGGGCCGAGGCTGTTATCCCTCTAGAGGCAAGCTTCCCAACACTGAGGACGAGCTCCTTCACTCCAAACAGTAATGATGAACTACTAGGGAAGAGCCTAGATCTGATCGATGAACGAAGAGAAAAGACAGTGATCCAATTGGCCTATTACCACCAGAAGCTCAAGCAGGGATATGATGCCAATGTGAAGCTGAGACCACTAGCACCAGGGGACTTAGTGTTGAGGAAAGTTGTGGGTGCTGCCAAGAGCCCATCCTGGGGAAAGCTGGGACCCAATTGGGAAGGACTATACCGAATTACTTCAGTAGCAGGGATAGGTGCATACTACTTAGAAGACTTAGATGAAAAAGCTGTACCTAGCCCATGGAATGTAAATAACTTGAGAATGTATTATTATTAATAAAAGCATTTCTCTGATTCAAATTTTAAGTCTATTATGATTATATGTCTTGTATTTTGGCAACCATCTAAGTCTTAGACAGAACCAAGGTCTTGCATGGTCCTCGGACTAAAATTTATGGGGAAACTAGTTACTTCAAGAAGAATCTAAGTACTAGACAGAATCAAGGTCTTGCATGGTCCTCAGACTCAAACCTATAGGAAAACTAGTTGCTTCAAGAAAAATCTAAGTATTAGATAGAACCAAGGTCTTGCATGGTCCTCGGACTCAAACCTTTAGGGAAACTAACTACTTCAAGAAGAATCCAAGTGTTAGACAGAACCAAGGTCTTGCATGGTCCTCGGACTCAAACCTATGGGTAAACCAACTACTTCCAACAAGGGCTTAGGTGACAAGTAGAATCCAAATGTTGGGCGGATCCTCGGACCACAACCTTTGAAGAAATTAGCAAGATCAAGCACTCATGCAAGTTGCAAATACAACCTAAGTCTACGCTCAGTACCTTGGATCATCTACTTGGCCCCTGCCCCCTAAAGATGTCAGTAAATGCAAACTAAGTGTCCCCTTAATGCCGATAAGTTAGAATTTAAAGGTCTAATTTTAGATATGGTATGTACATAACCATTTTTACCCATTAGGATAACCAACTCATGAAACACAAGATTCACACTATGAACTTGGCATTTTTTATATAGACCATTTGATAAGGGTAAGTTGCAGTGACAAGGTCGTTTAGCCACCATTTGTAGCTTAAGTGGAAATTAATATTCTAGAATTAGTACTTTTCACTGTTGATTCAGAATGGAATGCAGCTCAAGCTATTGATACTGTTTTGTTAACAATCAAGGCATGATGTAAAAAAGGAATTTCATACATTCAATCTAAAGGTCTCATTACAATAATTCCAATGTTAAAAAAAAAAAAAGAGGAGGGGGTAAAACTAAAACAGAAGCTAGCCAAGACGGCCTATTTCTTCAGCTTTATCTTGATTCCTTCCTTAGAGAGCTGAGTAGAAACGATCTCAGGATCCTTGGAGCCCTCACTTGGGGAGTAATCTAAAGGGGCTCGACGGGGAGAGTTGACTCCTCGGCATGAAGGGCCTGAGCATCAGCTGTAGACTCTGCAGTCTTCCAGGATGCTTCAGGGTTCAGGCCCTCATTTGTTTTTGTCGCCCCAGAAAGCTCACTCTCCTTAGCTGGCTCGTCAGGGGCGGTTATAACCAGAGCAGCTTCATGTTGAGCAGTCTCAGCCTCATCAAGAGCAACCTTAGCCTCAGAGCTAGAGGGAGCAGTTTCCCGGATGGCAAGAGGGTAGTATACATTCTCCACCTTCCACAGATCTAATGACGCCTTAACCCTAGCTTGTTTAAGGGCTTCATTCCAAACCTGGGAACAATAGAGCCTATATACCCCAGGTACTTGAGCCTTAAGAGTGGCCTGGTTCTCAGCCACTCCCAAGGCAAAAGCCTCCTCCTCGACTTTCTCCTTAGAGCTCTCAGCATCTGTCCTGGCGAACTCCGCTCTTCCTTAGCCCTCAAGGCTTCATTCCTGGCCCACTCCATGACATTCTTGGCCCCCTCTGCCTCGGCCAACTTCTTCTTCAGATCAGTGATTTGCTCCTTGGCAATCTTCAGCTGATCCTCAGTTTCGAGTAGGCGCCTCGTCTGGTCTTCGGCCTGTTTTTTAGTGCTAGCTAGGCCTGATTCAGCACTATCCTTGGCCCTTGTCATCTCTTTCAGATCCTCCCTTACTTTCAAGAGATCGGCCTCGGAGTTTTTAAGGGTCCGCGCAGCATCCAGGTGCCTATCACGCTCAAGCTCCAGGGCCCTGCTTTGGTTGTTGGCTGCCTCTTCCAACCTATAAGTGGCCTAGATAGCCTGCCAATTGAAACAAGCGCATGATAAGTTGGAAACCAAAGAACAAAAATCAACGGAGTCACAAGTGTTAGAAGTCTTACCATGCCCAAGTACCTTTTGAGGTTGAGGAAGACCTCCTGCCTCCTCAAATTCCCCAACTCGGCCATATTGGCGAGGAGTAGCAGGGACCTCTCTAGCGCATCGGCCACATAAGTGCCTTCACCTCCTCGAAAGTCCTTGAGGGAGGCGTTGTCCATCAAAAGCTCCCCATGGATCATTGAGGCAGGAAGCCAGGCCTGGGGCTTGGACTGTGTGGCAGCTTCTTTTTCTTGGCCCTAGTGCCCGACTTTTAGTTGCTTTGAAGCTCGTCGAGCTTCATCTTTCTCCTGAAAGGAGTGAGATTTCCCCCTATCCATTGGCTCTTTGCCTCTGGAAGCCCTCTTCCTTTTTAGATTGGCGGGCTCGGACCGAGGAGGCAGAGTCGGCCGAGGAGAAGGAAGTTTGGACTGTGGAGATGATGGCTTTGATTGGGTGGAAGATGACCTGGTCTGAATAGGCTGAAGCTTGGGTGGAGGAGGAAGCTCGGATTATGGCTTCCCTGGTGCGTTTTTCCCCGGTTGGTCCTCAATTAGGTCGAATAAGTTGGTTTAAGTTTTCTCTTAAAACTCATTTCAGCCTGAAAAGAAGTCCCTACTGATGGGAAATCCGCTTCAGTCAAACTGGGGTCGCCCAAGTCACCAGAGGGATCCTCGGATAGATTAACTTGGTCGAATACACCAAATTCGTCCTCAGATGGACCCAAATCAGTGACCTCTTCTTCTCTTTCTACTCTTCCTCCCTCGGCCTCTGCAGCTTGATGGGATGAAGAAAAGCCTGCCAACTGAATGCCTTCTGGGATAGGAGATCCTTCGGGAAGCAAGAACCTATGTTCTGCTAGGTGATTCTGTGAAGCCGAGGATCTTTGGCTCTGATCACATACTTCGGAGCTGAGAATGATTTTTGGATGGGATCGTACCTGAGGATCTTGTGAGCGGCTCTGATTTAGTTGTCAGCTTCATTCACAAAGACCTCCGCCTTAAGGATGGTTTCCAAATCTTCCCGGTTAACCAAGTGAAAGTGTCGTTCAAAGGCGTGTGGATCTGCAAAAAAGAAAGCATATTCGTATTAGCAACCTAACAATGCAAACTGTGATATCACAAAAGATCAAGCCTCTTCTACTTTGAATACCCCACTTGGTGCCCCTTCCTCTGTCGGACAATGAAGGTCGTCGTGCCACTCCTCGGACACAAAGAGAAAGTCCTTATTTTACCCCTTCCTGGACTCGGGGAGGCACTGAATAAGCCGAACCTTATCATCCCTCGTCTTAATATAATAGGATTTACCCTTTAGGTGTTGCAGGTTGTAGCACTAATTTACATTGTGATGATTAACCTCAACCCTATTTTTTCGTTTAAGGCGTCCACGCAACCCAAGATCCTAAACACGTTGGTGGCGCACTGAGTGGGAGCTAATCGGAAATGCCTAAGGTAGTCCCTCATCATCAGCCCTATAGGGATTCTCATACCACCTTCTATGAAGGCGATTATAGGAATCACTACTTCACCCTCTTGCCTCCTAAAATGCCACTCCCCTTCTTCACAGTATCTCAAACCTACATTACTGGGTATCCTATAATCGGCGATGAATTTCTCCATTGCCTCTTCAGACTTAACCAACTTTTTAAATCTACCCATCCCTAGAAACGGCTAAAAGACTCAGGGAAGGACGAAAGAAAGAGGGGAATAAGAGGAAAAGAAACTTAGAAGAGAGAAAACATGAGTTAGAGAGAGAGAAGAAAACTTACAGAAATGAGGAAAAGCTCATCGGACAGGCTTTTTATGCTGAAAAGAGATGTGAGTTTGGTTAGAGATTTGACCGAACTCAAGATATGTGCACAAGAACTCTTTAGTGTAAAAGTAAAGAGGCAAATCAGTTCAAATGGGTATTTATACCTCCAATTAAAAATAACTGTGCGGGTTTTCCCACCCATAAAGTTAAAGAAATCCCCACCGTTAGATTACCATCACACCGTTGAATGTGGGAAACACAGAGCTACCAGAATTTAATAAGGGTGCACTCCGTATACCGAAGCACCAGGAACGTGCCTTGGACAGGTGAAAAGACTCTGGCACTGACGGAGGACAAGACTTGACAAGCCTTAACAAAGGCCCGAGGACATCAAAATCTTCATCTCCGTCCAAGGAGCAAGACAACAGGATTTTGAGGGGTTATTGTGGGGTCAAAGAATTTGGCAACCCTGACCCACTTTATACTAAGCCCAAGGCCCACATCGAGGAGGAAAAAACGTCTGAGGATGAACGAAGAAAGTCCAAATTGCCAAAAAACATCGCCGAGGACAATCCTGTTCTCAGCCAACCGAGACCATAGAAGGGAAGAGCGGCACGCCATTAAAGGCAGCCTCCCAGAGCATCCTAAGAAAAAGGACAAGTACAATGAGTCAGCCATGGGAGCATGATGGAGGAGCAATTCAAGAAGAAACTGTCACCTCCGCATTAAATGCCTACAACTAATGTTCTGGCCGCATTAATGAGGAAATGACCCCTAAACAGTGCTGCCTTGGTTGCTACAATTCACAGAAGGTTTGGGAAGGCGGCTGATGGGACAAACACTCGAGTAGTGACCTGCATAATCAACAAATGGATGGTCAAGATCAACTGAAAAGGGATATGTATAATGTAAGAAATCCTCCAGGAAGGGGGGGATCGGAAATTAAAAAACAAAGAATACTGTAGCAATTTGTATCATCTTTGAAACCTTTGTAACCAAGCACTGAGGAAATAATAGGAACAACAAGCTCACCGGATAAGGGCCGAGGACAGAATTTCACACTTTAGTCCACGTCCTTGTTGCTCAATCCACTCATAACCATGTCTAGTTGTTGTAACCCTCACTAAGGCCTAGTTCTTAAACTCTTTCTCTATAAATTTATTGTATTGGATATAGTACTTTTTTTTTTTTTTTTTTCCGCAATACCTTTATTTATAGTTGTGGTAATAGTATTAAATACTAAGTATTACGTCCACAATATTTTTACAATAATTTTACAACAAATCTTCAATTGTATGTTATTAATGATTTTAATTTGAACGCACCACCAAAATTATTTTTCCTACCAATAATAGTAAATAATAACTTGTTACTTAAAATTTATTGTGAAAATGTTGTGGGTATAATATTTTTTTAATGTAAAAATTTTTTCTTTCTCACTAAACTCACCTTTTTGTCCGGTCACAAAAGTAAAGGTTGAATAAACCAAATGTACTGTACTACTGTAGTTAGAGCCAAGGACGAACTTAGGATTTCAAGTTAGGAGAGGCCAAAGTATAAGAAAAAAAATATTTGAAATAGGCATCTATATTGTATTAACAAATTATAAATACAAAAAATTTTTGTTTCTTAATACATTAAAATACAATCATCTACCAATAAAGACTAAAAAAAACAAACAAAATAATGTCTTTTTAATACTCGCTTGGCTAGGTTTTTTTTTTTTTGTTAAAGTTAGAGCATTCACATTAATGGTACTAAAAAATTTTAACTTTTAGCATCTCAAAAGCCTACTTTATCTATTTTATTATCTCACTTTACAATATACCCAACATCAAATATTCTATTTTTTTACCACTTTATTTAAAATAAAATAAACTCATTAAAAAGAAAAGAGAAAGGATTTTCGAATTAATACCAACGGTCGGAAGGGCAACCTTATTTCCAATATAAATAGACACCACCATTCTTACTTTTCGGTACTCTTCGTATACTCTCTCTCTTATTTTTCAAAATTCAAACCCTAATTTCTTCTGTTTCCCATCGGCGATTTGAGATTGTTTCTGATTGAACGAAGATCTCGGCGGCTCGATTTTCAAAGTCTCTCAGGTTTGCTATTGCAATTAGATTTAGATTTAGATTTAGAATTTCTTTAGCTATGATCGCACCGACTTTGGTAATGATCGAATCTATTCTCAGCCTTAGACAATGTTACCAAAGTAATTTACTTTCTCTAGGGTTTGCCGATGCATCGGCGATTAGGTTTTGGAAGTTTTTATTTTGTTATGTATTTGAGAAGGGATTTTGTAATAATTGGAATGTTTTTCCTATAAGCTGTTATTGCTTGAAAGCCTCATTCGCACAATTTCAAGATTCTTCTCTCTTTAGGGTTCCTAGAAAAATTCATGTTTCTTTGGAATTGATTTGGCAGAACAGAGAATTTGAAATCCTTGATGGGTTAGCAAGGATTTTCATGTTTTTTTAGTAGGGTTTCTGATTTGGCAGAACAGAGACTTTAAAATCCTTCATGGATTAGCAAGGATTTTCTTGATTTCAGTAGGGTTTTTTGATTTGGAATTGGATCTTCTTCAATGGAAGAAAGAGAGTGGTTTTTGTTTTTTGCTGCTTCGCTTTGTGGAACGCTTTATTCATTGGTTTCCTATTCCTATTATTTGTGGGTGTTTATAGTATGGAGATTAAAACTGCAAGAAGAGGGCCACAGGGAAAAGAAAGTTCTATTTTTGATCGATTAGGAGCAGGACGAGGAGGACATTTAAACAACAGCAGCAACAAGATATGCAAATTTTGGCTCAGTGGTAGATGCCTTTAAAACCCATGTAGGTTTGCCCATTCAGAAACACCTGATGTGGCCACCATTCACCGTCACAGGCAGACTCCTTACTACCCTCACTCCAGCAATGCTTTAGTTTCGAATACTTGGCGAAGGGCTCCTAGGAATTCACAAAATGTTCAGGAGAAGGTTGTCAACCACAAGTCTTCTGAAAATTTTCCTGGGAAGTCTGAATCAGACTTGGAAGATATTAATAAGAAGTCGCCAGAGTTGGCAGAAAGCATTTCTGAGAGTTCTTCAGAATGTTCTGTTGTTGAAAATGATTCTAATCTGGAGAATGTGGTTGAAGAAAAGCCTCAGGAGTGTGTTCCTAAGAAAACTGCAGAAATGGTTTGTGAGTTCTGGGTGCAGGGGACGTGTGTCTATGGTGATCAGTGCCCTTACCTACACTCATGGTTTCGTGGGGACAAGTTCAAAAGGTTGGCAGAGCTTCAAGGGCACAACAAAGTACTTATTTTTGTTTGATGAACTTTATTCTTCCATTTCCATTAAGATTTTGGTGTATATTTTTTTAATTTGGAATCTGATTTAATAATGAGACCTGAACTCAGTTTATGCTAAAGTGAAACTTGGCCTAGGCTAGCCTAATTAGTTGTTTCATCATTTAAATACTAATATAGCCCATTCATGATATCTAGATTATAGAAATTTGATTTGTTCCTGAATAAGAACATGGAGCATTATATGTTTCACTGCTATTTTTACAATGGGATTCATAAATGACAATTGATAGAAGACCAAAAGATATTGTTGGTTTATAGAAATTATATCCTAGATAGAGCAAGTTGTTTCTGAAAAACCATATTTATTAGTTTTTTTTTTTATAAGAGGCAGTCAACGGAATTGCACTTCCTCTAAGATGCAACAAGCTTTGTTCAGGTAGCAGTGACGGAACAATTCGGCTTTGGGACTGCCATACTGGTCAATGTGCTAATGTGATTAACCTCGGTAGCGAAGTTGGATCTGTTTGTAGTGAGGGCCCATGGCTCTTTGTTGGCCTGCCAAATGTTGTGAAGGTGAGCTTAAAACTGAGTGATGTTTTGTTCCAATTTTTTTGTTGCCACATTGAAGTTTTTTTTTTGGGTTTGGTCAGTTCAAGATGTGACCTCGATTTGGCATGTTGATGATGCTGCAGGTGTGGAATACTGAATCAGGTGCTGAATACAGTCTCAATGGACCTGTTGGGCAAGTCAATGCATTGGAATCTGTTAATGATTTGCTTTTTGCTGGGGTAGAGGTAAGCCACTTTTCTAATAGTTTAGAATTCTTGTGTTCTCTTACTAGCTTTTATTCTTTCTAGTGGATTAAATTTGAGCAATGTTGAGTTCAGGGTTTTGTTCCTTTCAGAATTTTTTTACTTGTTTGAGTAAGAACTTATTTGTTGTTATTCAATGTACTATGATATTGTGAGGTGCCATCTAAGGCAGACGCTTGGGGTTGGTGTAGTGGTTATCATGCTAGTCTCACACACTAGAGGTTCCCGGTTTGAACCAGGGCTAAGATGATACTGTTAAAGCCATTCGCTTTTACTTATTAAAAAAAAAAAAAAAAAAAAATCCCATATTGATGCTTAGGGTCTTGCTAGATTTTGGTGTTGAGTGTTTCATGTCGGTTATACGCTGTCCTTAAATCCATTCACTTTTCAGCATTGTTTTATCCTACTTGCTTTTTACACCATTGTTCTGTACATAATTTATATTCTTATTAAAGTTGGTCCAAAATTAATTTATTATTACTTTTGATTGCAGGACGGTGTTATTTTGGCATGGAAAGGCACTTGCGAAAGTAATCTTACATTTCAACTTGCTGCAACCCTTAAAGGCCACACACATGGTATAACATCTTTAGTTGTTGGAGGAGGCAACAGGCTGTACTCAGGTTCCAAGGACCATACAATAAGGGTTAGTTTTTTCTCCGTAAGAATTTTTTTTTTCCTGTTGTTCTATCTTTTATGTTATGAGTAGTTAGTATTTGAAGAGAGCTTGATTATTAAGATCATTGGTGCTCTCTTCTGCTTTACTTGCTTCTGCTATACTGGAAGGACTGTGATTGGATGGTATCTCATTTAGACATGTTGCTGACCTTTTGTTTTAGCGATTCTGTATTGTTCTTGATCGATTTTTCCCCTTTTCAAATCTTGCATAAAACTAATATGATGTACTTACCTCATGTATTTTGATTAAGTTACTTAAATTGATTAATTGAGTTCCACTCTATAAAACTTAGCAATATATATCTGTTGTGATGCTGATATGATTTTAATTGATTAAATATCATTTTTTTTTAGTTGTAGTTGTCATTTTCTTTATATGTGCACATGGATCATATATTATGTTTTGAGACATGTCAGGGGAAAAAAAAAGAATTAATTTCTGTTCTTATTTTTTGTTTCAGGTTTGGGATCATGAAAATTGGCAGTGTATTATGACACTGAATGGGCATGATGATGTTGTGAAGTCTCTCATGTGCTGGGATAAGTATTTATTCTCTGGTTCATTGGATTGCACGATAAAAGTTTGGGCTTCTACTGATGATGGCAGCTTGGAAGCAATCTATACTCACAGTGAAGAACAAGTAAGTTATTGAACCACAATTAGTTTCATTTACTTTCTTATTTGCTTCCCCCCTTAAATAATTGAGGTGTGCTACAGTCGTTGAGCAGTGTTATTAATTGGTCTGGTAATGGCAAAATTGTACTGTTATGTCAGAAACTCAATAGGTGTAGTATTTTGTTGCAATGCCATGTTGTGGATACTGTAGCCTTAGTTTTTCATAAGTGTCAACTAATTGGATGGCATGATTTTTCTTGGTACAGGGTATCCTTGCACTTTCTGGGATGACTGATTCGGATGTTAAGCCAATCTTGTATTGCTCTTGTAGTGATAAATCTGTCCACCTCTATGAACTGCCAACGTGAGTACAATTTTCCCTCTGTGAAAATCTTTCTTCTTTTCCCTCTTGGATTTGACTAATATTAGTGATTTTTGTTTTAGATTCACTGACAGGGGCAGATTATTTGCAAAACAAGAAGTCCAGACTCTTCAAATAGGTCCGGGGGGCCTCTTTTTTACTGGGGATCAGACTGGTTTGCTGACAGTGTATACATGGCTAGCAGACTAATGGTTGAGACGTGCCCAAGACTAGGACTAGTAAAGCAGTGTTTTATTAGTTGTGGCAAACAGTGTACAGTATTTTGAGTACATTTTCCACTGTACAGTATTTTGAGTTTAGAAATTCTTTGTTATTATGAACACTGAGGATAAAGCAATGTAATGTTGTTACTACATAATGAAAATAAATATAGCTACATACCCTAAGGTAAAGACTTTGGTTTACTGTTTTTCTCTACTGCCCCTACGGGTGAACAAAGTTACAAAATAAAGTGGGATTGGATGATATTCATATCTCCTTCTCCTTGATTTATTAGATGTTTTTGAGGTCTACTTGGACTTTCAGAAGTCCTTTTTCCAGCAATTGCTCGGTTTAGAGAACTTTCACCGATAAAATTGAAGAAATGTATTTCAATTTATGATTTGCTATCCATTCGGTCATCCAGTTATTGCTCAAGCCTGAGGCAATGAGCACTAAAACAAAATATTTCTTGAAAATTTTGTAATAAAGTTTATAAGCGGCAGGAAAATGAAGTACACAAACAAAGTGAAGACCAATAACCATTAAAAATTTCTACAATTTTTAAATTATTTGTATAGTTATGTAAATAAAAAAAATAAATAAATAAAAAAACTGCATTCATGACAGGAGCAAATATGTTGCTATTGATTTCAGTATTTAGGGATAAAGAATTTGGGAATGGTAAATTAGCCTAATGCATATGAGAACGTGTATAGTTAAGGAAAAATGACAAAAAACAGGCTTACAACTGACAAATAAATCTTCAGAAATGAAGTTATTAAAAACAACAATCAAGGTTGATAGAGACAAGTAATAATCTTCCTACAGGCAACTAAGTCAACCAAAATTAAGGTTTCATGCGATCAAAAGATTCCTAACAAACTCACGTAGGGTCTAAATTCCTTCTTCTTCTTCTTCTTCTTCTTTTTTTTTTTTTTTTTTTTTTTTTTTTTTTTGTAGCCACCCAACTCCATTGTTATCACCCTATAATAAGCAACAGTATCAAAACCCGATAAATGTTATATTCACGTGGTTTTCTTATATTCACGTTTTCATATATGAGTTCTATTTAAACTCAAATTGCTTTTTTAAAACTCAAATTGATATTTGTAGCATTGTTTGTGGATCTGGAACTTATTTCGATGGCTGTATTAATGCTTTAAAATTTTGAGTTCTATTTTGTGAATCATAAATGCACATGGTTTTCTTATATTCACATTTTC
The DNA here is from genome assembly GCA_019022515.1 of Quercus aquifolioides. Taxonomy (NCBI): domain Eukaryota; kingdom Viridiplantae; phylum Streptophyta; class Magnoliopsida; order Fagales; family Fagaceae; genus Quercus; species Quercus aquifolioides. The sequence goes on from CM032333.1 coordinate 79,379,908, forward strand.
ATATATGAATTCTATTTGAACTCAAATTAGTTTTTTAAAACTCAAATTGATATTTTTAAATTAGTTGAATGCTGACTTAGAGTTTAGAAAAAAAAAAAAAATCTTTTAACTTCCACATAAAATACTACCTACAAAATAGGACCACACTTTGTTATCATTATCCTTTACATATCATTTTCTTATCTTTTCTTTTATCATTCAATATCTTTTTATTAGAGGTGAATTTTGACAAATACACCATTGGATTGCATCTTCTTCTTATATCCTCCATGTTTGCAAAATTTCAAGAAAATTAAAGATCAATAGCTATGTCATTAATAAATTTTTAAATTGCAAGTTTTTTTAATTTAAAATTATGCATAAAATATAAGATTATAGATTATATAGTAAATGATATCCGATTGACACAAAAATTGACATGTGCATTAAGAGCGTAAAGAACATGTAATTCAACGGTTAGATTTTCAAAATATGCAATAATATTTATTTTATTAAGTGAGTTTGCAACCTAAGACTACAACTAATTTTGTAGCTAAACTTTGTCATTCTCTAAGGACAAAGTTTAGCTACAAAATCGATTGTAGCCTTAGCCTACAAACTCACTTAATATCTTTTTATTGAAGATGAATTTTGACAAATCCACCATTGGATTGCATCTTCTTCTTATATGGCCTCCATGTTTGCAAAATTTCAAGAAAATTAAAGATCAATAGTTATGTCATCAATAAATTTTTAAATTGCAAGTTTTTTTAATTTAAAATTATGCATAAAATATAAGATTATAGATTATATAGTAAATGATATTCGATTGACACAAAAATTGACATGTGCATTAAGAGCGTAAAGAACATGTAATTTAACGGTTAGATTTTCAAAATATGCAATAATATTTATTTTATTAAGTGAATTTGTAGCCTAAGGCTACAATTAATTTTGTAGCTAAACTTTGTCATTTTCTCTAATTATTGAGTATTTTTAAAAGACTGGGAATGATATATATTGATTTGTCTAATTTTTGTGGTTATCTGGTTTGACTCATTATTTTAGTATTTGTGTTCTAAGTGGTGCTCTCTCTTTCTACTATTATTTTTGTATGTTGTTTTCCTTACATTTAAGCCTTACCTTTTTTTTCTTTTTCTTTTTTTTTCTTTTTTTTTAAGGTGACATATCAACAATTTTGTTAGATTGCATAGCCAGCGCCGGCTCAAGGTATTATGAGGCCTAAGGCAACAACTTTAAGTGAGGTCTATTCTTATACTTTGAATATTAATAGAATATTTATTTAACTTTTGGTTTTTTTTTTCATTTAAAATCTATTTTTTTAGAAAAAAATTACAAATTAAAACGAACCCATCGCATTACTCAATGACTATACAACTAAAATAAACACTATTTATTGAATGAAGTAACCAAATACTAAAAAATTATGATTGAAAAGTTTAATAAAGTTATATATTTGATATTTCTAAATTGAATTTGAGTATAAATTTATTTACTAGTGGAAGATTAATGAATTCTTTTAACATTTATGTATGAGAGATTATATGATTGACCAATTCAATGAAAATATTTTTCTTAAACTGGTTTTTCTTTGATAAAAAACAACTACTTTTTATTTATTGGTGAATATTTACGGCTTAATTAATACTTCTATTGGTATAAGAATATCTCTATTGGTAAAAATTTAGGGGCCTTTTTTCATTGGGGGCCTTGGCAGTTGCCTATTTGACTCACCCATTGAGCCGGCACTGTGCATAGCATGCACATTGGATGAATTCAGGTGAGTGAAAGGGTAGTCAATCTATCAAATAGTTATTAAAGACTATTTTTTTGTAAATATCCTACCTATATATGCCTATATTTATTAATTTGTGTAACACTATGCTTTCAATTAATTGAAACTATTACACTTTAGCTTATTTTTTCTCAATCACATCTCTTCCATATGAAATTTAATATTGTTCTTTGTTGTGCCTTTCATTGCACATTTATTTAAAAAAAGAGAATACATTTATTTTTCTAAATTAAAGGAATGGTAACGTTGATAGCCCTTCTTTTTTTTTTTTCTTTTTTTTTCAAGCTTTTTTAAGCATGCTAAAATTTAGTTATGGATATGTACTAAGTGCCTATCTTTTAGGATTAAATATAACTACATAACTGCCATTTAAAAAAAATTGAATAAAAAAAAATTATGCGTTTACAACGTGAGAATCTTTAGCATTTGAAATTTTCATTATGGTTATGAATGTGTAATAACTAGATACCTTTTAGGACTAAGTGGCTGCGGTAGGGACCCGTTTTCAGGCGATCCCCTTACAATAAATTTGTAGAGAGTGGATAGAAGGGCCAGGCACCTAGCAAGAAAAGCAACTGTCGGAATGGGCTTAAAAGGAAGATAACTCAAATTTTGGCTAAGTGTTCTTGAGGAAAGTTCGTCATCGGCCCAGTCCGAGGACCCCCTTTTCCTTAGAATACAAGGGTTTTCCTTTGTATATCCTAAGAAAGAAAAAATCTCCCCCAGCCAAAAAGCCCCTTTACTTTGGGGATTCTATCTATTATAAAGTCTTGTTCAATTGATCTCTGCCGTCCACTTGTCAGCCATCTGGACTTGTGTCTGAAGGCTTGTCCCATCAGCCGCCTTTGCAGGCTTTCTGTTAGTTGAAGCAACCTAGGCATCACTGTTGGCCGGTCAATTCACCATTGATGCGATCAGAGTGTTGGTGACGTTCATTTAATGAGTGAGTGACAGCTCCCTGCCTTTAATGTCGGTTTGCCGAGGACGTGAGCATCCTCGGCGAGGTCCCAAAGGACTTGAGTTTCTCCCACTCATCCTCGGACTTTGTACCATCCTTGGCACGGACCTTGGGCCAAGTGTGGAGTGGGCCTGGGCTGCTTAATACTCGGGCCCCATAGCTGCCTTTTAGGATTTAAATATATATATATATATATTAAAAACTCTCATTTAAAAAAAAAAAAAATGAAGTAATTTTTTCATCACGCCTCCAGATATTTTATGATTGGAAAAATGTAGTAATTTCAAATTACAATGAATGCAAATCATTAACTTTTACCCCAAAAAAATAGAATAGCCTTTAAGCACGCATGTGAGCTCGTGTTCAAAGGCTAGTGTATATATACTAGCCTTATCACACACACTCTAGTCTCTACATGTCCGATGTGACTCTTTTTTTTTTTTTTTTTTTTGAGTTTAATGTAAATTTTCAATTTGAATTTATTTGTTGTTATTGAGGTTACACGGGAAATTTTTTTAAGAAACTAAAATTTATGATCTGCAAATTCTTAGGAAAAAAATAAACATGTGTAAGATACATTTAAATAGAAAGTGAGCTAATTTTTAGGGAAAAAGTTTCTCTGGTATTTGTTTTTTGAATTACAATTTTAAACCTATTTTTTATTTTTTAAGAATAAAGATTATCTAATTAGATTAGAGGTATTTTTCACATTTTTTAAAGTTATAACTAACTTTCTAAACCCTCTTAATATATACTAGCCTCATCACACGCAGTCCGCACGTGCGATGAGTCTCTTTTTTTTATTTTAAATTTAATGTAATTTTTCAATTTGAATTTATCTATTGTTAGTGAGGTTACACAGGAATGGATTTTTAAGAAACTAAAATTTAGGATTTGAAATAGAGAAAACTGTTATGTTTAGTATGTGCTAGTTTTTAGGGAAAAAATTATATCAAACGTGCATGAGATATATTTAAATAGAGAGTTTGCTAACTTTTAGGAAAAAAGTTTTTCTAGTAATTTTTTTTTAAATTTTGTTGAAATATAATTTTAACCCTATTTTTTTATTTTTTAAGAATAAGGATTATCTAATTAGATTAGGGGTATTTTTGACATTTTGTGAAGTCATAACTAACTTTCTAAATCCTCTTAATATATATATATTCACTATTTGTTTTTATAATTAACTTTGTTAATTTTGGAGGGAATTTTTGGCCCTACAAACTTTTCCAAAATTTATATTCTTTGATAAAATCTTGATTGGACATTTTTTAAGTGACCAATTTTATTTAATCACCATTCCTCTGTGTGTGTGTGTGTGTGTGTGTGTGTGTGTGTGTGTGTGTGTGTGTGTGTGTGTGTGTGTGTGTAAAATATATCATTTTATATATTGAAATGATATTTTTATGTTGTTCATCTAATCTTTTTTGCTCTTTACATATTGTTTTATATCTCTCTATTTGTGTATTTATAGTCTTTACACTTTATTCTTTAAAGATATCTCTATACTTGTAAAAAAATGTTTTCTATCCATTTTTTCATTGTTGTCTTCTCTCTTTAAATCCCTTAGATTTAAAAAGAGAAAACAACCAAACATTTTTTTATAAATCCTCATCTTCCTAACTAGAAGGTTTATGGAGGAATTTCCTAGTGCATAGCCAACCTTAGTGGGAAGATGGTGATTTATCATAGATGGGTTTCTCCTAAATGGGTTATAAAGCTTGTTCCTAAGCACAATACGGGTATGCTTCTAGGAAAATGGTAGAGGTCCCTATGACTCCTTTTTCCCAACATGGAAGAGAACCCATAAGCTTGGATGTGACAAGATTTAAGGTTTATTTAGGAAAAATTTCTTTAAAAAGAATTTAAAACAATCCATTTACTTTATGGCTTGCTCTTAAATTCCTTTAAATACAAGCTTTTACATTATTGTCTTGTTCTTAAATTCCTTTAGATACAAGTTTTTACATTATGTCTTGCTCTTAAATTCTTCAAATTTTTGCCCATACATTCAAGTCTTTAAATGTTGTTCTCCTTTAATTTATGCACTTTACCCTTGAGTTTGCTTTATCTTCCACATTCCCTTTCTCATGTTAAAAGGGTTTAAGGGTGCTAGCTCTCTAGCTAGTACGATAAACCCTAGATTACCAAATAGCAATAGCTTGGGTAAGCAAACCTCTAAAAAATGTGATTTCAAAAGATTTAAAAAAAAAAAAAAAAAAAAAAAAAAAAGAAAAGAGAGGCTCCAATGGCCATCCCTTTTTCTTAAAATGAATCCTTTTCAAAAGCTTCTTTTTAATTTCTTAAAAAATGCCTTCCAAAGGGGCATTTTTTAAACTCTCCATTTTCAAAACCTTGTTTGGTTCTTTTCCTTTACATAAAAAAAATGAACAAAAGCTGAAACCCTTTTTCTCAAAAATCCTTATTTAAATGGTTTTGATTTATGTTTTAGGTGTCTTTTCAAAGAACATGGAAACTTTCTCTTAAAGAACAAAGTAGTTTTCATCTAAAACTTTTTCCCTTTTAAAATTGAAGTGTTCTACCCTAAAAAGTAAACAAAAGCCTTTTTTCCAAACAAGTTTGTTTTTCCCTTTGTTTTAAAATTTTTCCAAATTCAACCCTTTTTCCAAATGTTTTAAAATCAAGTTTTGGGTAAGTTCTCCTTAAAAAGTTTGATCATTCATTTTCTCAAAAAAGAGAAGGTAGGTTTCCAAAAGGTTTTTTAAGTTTAAAAGCTTAGTTTCTTTAGAGTCTTGTTAATAAAAATGTTTTCATTTTTAGAACTTTCTTTATGTTGTTTCATTAAAGGAAAACTCATTTTCATGTAAAACCAAAAGAATCCTTTTTTAGGTCTTTTTTTTCCCCCAAAAAAAGTGTAAACCTTAGTCTCAAAATAAAACTTTTCCAAGAGTCATGAGTTTTCCTAAAAGAAATTGCTCATCTTTCCAAAGGTAAGTTTTGAGGTCTTTTTTGTATGCTTTGTTTTAAACCTTTTGGAATTGCATTCTTTTTGAGGTTTGTGTTTATGGTTCATTTCCATTGAACCAATAGACACCAATCAAGCTACCCCTTTCCCCTTTGCATTAATGTTTTGGTTCTTTATGTTTGTGCATGAGAATGAGAAATTGGAGGATAAATTTGCTAAAATGTGACATTTTTCCTTCCTTCTATTTTATTTTTTATGTACATATTCACATGTTGAATATATAATAAATACTACTCAAATGTTATATTATATATTATCTTTGCAACGTAGTAACTCTCACATGTTATGTATATTTACTTCACATGTTTTGCTTGTAAATAATTATTTGTCATGAATATTCACATTATATGTCATATGTAAACAAATACTCACATGTTCGTCTATATATGTGTGTGTGTGTGTGTGTGTGTATTGTTTGTACAAAATCTTTTTCAAAAACCAAATGCCAAGTATCTAATTATTTCTCTAAAACGTTAATATTGAAATTAAAATTAAAATGGGGTATTATCCTTTGGATAGGCGGTGTGGGGTGCCTAACACCTTCCCCACCCGTAACCGAACTTCCAAGTCCAAGATCTTTGGTTCAAGACTTTGGTTTACCTTAATTAATTAATTACCCTTGAATTGGTTTTTAGTTAATTAGGTAACTAAAAGGAATTAGAAAAATAGGTGACCAATCACACCTAATACAAAACCAATGGTTGGTGGCAACTCCTAAACATAAAATAAGAAAAAGAGACTCACACACACACCTCACCTTAGAAACACATGCACACAAAAGAATCATGTCGTGAAGGACCCAACATACAGTAATCCAAAAGCCTTTTTTAGGGCGTCCACAGTTCTGAATACTTAGAAAATGTGCAAAGCTACTATGTGTGAGGTTAGAGTATAGAAAATAGGGTTTTATAACACATGGAGGGTAAAATCAACTATCTCTAGCTTGGTTTTTTTATTTGAGGCATAAGGTTGGTATTTATACAAGTGAACTAGGGTTTTTGGGGCCTTTTAGAGGCTTTTGGACATTCCTAAGGGTGTAGGGGGCGGCCCAAACCAAAGATTGAAGATTTGGGCACTAAATATAAGAATAAAAAATTTTGGAACTCAAGGTGCGCATGCAAGATTGTGAGTGTGTGTACGCAGAACTCTAATTTGACTAGGTTGTTGGCCCGACTTCAAATATCCATAACTTACTCACTTTAAATTCAAAATTGGCAAAATTTGTATTCAAATTGAAGTCCAAGATGTCTACTTTCCAATGAAAATAATCACATTCAATAATGTTGGGTTAAGATAGCTTGACTCCGGTTAATTAATTCAATTACCCAAGTTGATTAATTAGGTTCAATTGTATGCAAATCGTGAAGGCATCAACAAATTACCAAATTAACTAAATGCAGCGAAAAATAAATTAACACGGTGATTTGTTAACAAATGGGAAAAACCTCTCGCAATGCAAAAACCCTACCGGGTGATTTTAAGGTCACCACTCCCAAGAATCCACTAATCAACAATCAAGCGGTCACAAGTATAAGGAATCTTACCAACTACCTTGGCCTATCCTAAAATACCAACCTACAGTTGAACCTTCACTTCAATACCTAATTGAACTTGATTTTGTAGTAGCCTTCTTTCCTTTGATGCACAAATCTCCAATCTGTGACTAACCCTTCTCACGGATTCTAGTATGTGACTAACTCCAGCAACTTTGAATGATGTTATTGGCTACAAAGTTCTTCACTTCATCAACAATGAAGATTAGGAAGTACTTGATTACAAAACCTTATGGCGTACAAACGCAGTAGCTTCTCACATAGAAAATAAATCTCTTGGTCTTTGTATCCATGTGTAACAACTCTTAAAATAAGCCTTATATATGTCTAGGGTTGTGAGAAAAGAAACTCCTAACAAATACATAAGTTTGGGCCAAATTTCAAATCTAGAAAACTGAAAATCGTAAAACTCTATAGATCGAGTTATTGTTGAGCTATCTATTGAGCTTCACATTAAATCTCGATAACAAGCATTTGTCGAGACTTAGTGAACAACTTTTCTTCACTTGTTTCTTGAACCAATCTTCATGTTTTTTAATACAAACAGTTGATATGCTTGAACAACATATTTTTTGACGTATTAAACCCATCTTAGATCTACCCAATTACAAGTAAAGTGCATTTTGTCAAAGGATTAGCCAATTACATAAAATATGACCCTAACAAATAATTATTTGAGGTTCAAAATTTATGGCCAAGATACTAAGCAAAGGTCATTTTTCAACATCATTTTCTAAGCACTTTTGAGTTATGATTACCTCCAAACTATTGGGAACACTTTAATTGTCCTTGATTGACATATGTCAAGCTTATCATTGAGGCCGAGGACTAATGGTTATTAATGAGTGCAATATGAGGTGTTTACAATCTCTCATTCATAAATGAAGGTTCTTTCGTGGAAAATATATTTTTCTGCATAGAGTTAAACAAAGAGAAAGAGACACAATTTTGTTCACTATATTATTTTGATTGATATGTCTATTCTATTTTTTGTGATCATTATATCTTGAGAGACAAGCGACCAAAAGCCTCAAACCATCAATTGTAAGGATGTAAACCTTTTTAAGGAGATTATGTCAAACACGAGCCTTAACCATAATCATTTTTCATTTTTATACACATTGATATTGTAAATTTTTCTAATTTATTTTACAGATTTCTATTTGTTTTATTTGTATACAGATGTATTATTGTTTGTTCCATTTGATATGAGTTTTTTTTTTTTTTTTTAATCTAAACGAGGTAAGATATTTGAAAAGAAATCCTTTATCTTAATTTTTTTTTTTTGTTTAATACTTTATTACTCAATTTGAAACTTTATAATTAATAAATGTAAATAGAATTTTTGTTTTTGGAAATACGATATTAGAATTGAATTAAGGTATCAATTCATTCCACGGTTGTGCTTATAGTTATGTTTGATATTATATTGTTGTATTTGTGTTTACACATGTTTCAACATGTAATCAAAACTGAATTAATTTTTCTCAACTCTGCTCCTTTCCATTTTTGATCCATCATGTTTGAAAGAAGGAAATTAAAGAATTAAAATTTATTATATGAATAGTGTTAACCTTAAACAAATACTCAAATCTCAGAATCCTTAGAAAGATTCTCAAGCTGGGTGAATATACTAACATATGCAAAAGTATGACATTCAGAAACCCAAACTTGATAAAACACCCTAAGTTTTACCATATCTTTCCTCCATTCACAAAAAAACACTTTCAAAACAATATAAATAAGTTATACCACAATGCAATCCCAAAAGAATTAACTTATTCATATTATATTAAAGAATGGAAAAATAATTAGTTTTATGTAATAATACAAACTGTTATAGCAAATTATTTTTGAAAGAGCTGGCCATTGTTATCATTCAATCCATCAACAATCTAATTTTTGACAGACATGCCTCAGAATTTAGTGATATCGAACGGTAGAATATTTTAATACATATGAAGTCTAAAAGATAAACTTCAGAGTTTAGGATGATATGAATGGTTAGAAAAACGTTTTCAAAGCAACAATCGTGGTTGATAGCGAACAAATTAGGATCTTCTAAAATTAAAGTTGTAAGTGATCAAAAGATGCTTAACAAACTCACGTAGGGTCCAAATTTCATTTTTTTTTAAGCCACCCAACTCCATTGTTGTTGGCTTGTAATAAACAACAGTTTCAAAACCCGATGAACATTTAATCACCCGAACACACCTACTACTAGTGTTTTATACACCAATTTGTTTTTTTAGAGAATTTAGTAAATTTATTAGAAAGTTAAGGCCTACTCAATTTTATTTAAAGCGTCATTATGATATAAAATTTGGTCATTTTCAAATTTAACAATTGATGCTTTCTTCCTACACAATGCCATTATGGAAGGATCATGGTTGAACTAAATGAAAGTCATCCTTTCCTGTAGGACATCTAGTTTTCACACATTGTGGTGCATATAGTAATGTTTATAATATATTACTATGTTTATGTTAAAACAAACATATGTCAACTCCAAATTAATCTTTCTCAAGTTATCTATAAATGAGACACAATAATTCAAAAATTTTACCATTCCAAACCAGAATTTCATTCTTCAATTAGTTGCCACAATTTCAAACACTAAAAGAAGAAAATCCCAAGTAAAGAGATTTCCTTTCACCATACCACAAGTTATAACTATGCACTAGTCCTACCGAGGATTTATTTTATAAATTTTCACCAAGAAGAATAAAAGAAAAGACAAAGCAAAATGTTCAACCAACCTATTGAATAAATACCATGATACATCAATCAGCACCGCTAAGTTAAGCAGCAATGCCTTTGCACCAAAACTTTGACGTCTCTAGAAGCCCAACTTCATCTCCAACTTATCGCTCCTCGCCTCACCTTCGTCAACTTGTCCTTCAACAGTTTAATTTCTCAAAAATATCTACTATGATAGATTCATACTCGCTTTTGCCAACTCCTCCTTTAGCAAAAGGATTTCCTAATTCATTTATTGTAGGGCCGGCTCAACAGGTGATGCAACTAATGCAATCGCCTAAGGCCCCCAAATAAAAAAAAGCCCCACTTGTAAAAAAAAATTATATATATATATATATATAAAATTTATTTATATATTTTAATTAAAAAAAAATTTAAGCACTTTTATTGGTTAATAAAATGCATTAAAAAGGCCCCATTGTATCCTAAAATGCAAAAGATTAAAATGGAAAAAATAAAAATAGTCAAACTTCAGCTAACCAAATTAAATTTTAGGAGACAAATTTATTAATTCATTCTTAAAATATGCTAAAATCAAAATTAATAGTAGACAAATTCATTAATAATACAACGCAATTGTCTTGAAATATGCTAAAATAGAGATTATAAATTTCAAAAACAAAAGAAAAACCTCACATCTCTCTATCTCTCTGCCTTTACATTTATATTCTTACGGTCTCACCTTTCTTTTCTTTATCTTCATCTTGATTCTTGATCTTTTTCCATAAACTCAGTCAATCAGTCTGGCTTGAATTTTTTTTTTTTTTTTGTTGATTCCAGCAAACCAGTCGGCAATCACCAGAGGTATTCTTCTTCACTTGCCCTCTTTCTCTTTGTCTTTCCGAAAATGAAGACTCAAAGTCTTCTATTTATTTAACTTAAATTAGATATATATTTAGTTTGTTTCTCACTTTCATTGCAGTCTGCACAATAGTTTGATGGGATGGGACACATTTTCACTTTGTTGCTATGATATCTTTTCTACCTTGAGCCCCTGTTTGGACCCTTCTTTGCCATGACAATTGATAGAATGATAGGACAAGTTTTTTCTTTAAAGCTTAGCCATAGGATGTGGAGTACAGGTTGGCCGGTTACTCATCTTTTTTTTTTTTTTTTTTTTTTTAATCTGACACAGTGACACTTTATATATTATTATAAATTATTGTACCAATTAATAATTTGATGTGTATCATATCAACTCATTTATATTATAGTGACATTAATTTATTAAACCATATATTAAATTAATTTTTATTTGTGCATGTTTAAGTTTTAAAGTGGTCACGGCTTTAGAAAAATTGCAATAACCAGGTTCTATTATTCTATACTTTAAATTTTATTTTTAGTTAAATTATCATTTTTAATTATAAAATTGTGTTTTATTTATCTATAAATATTTTCTTATTATAAATGTCTACTAAAAAATAAATTTCCGGATATGAAAAACTTCTAAAAAAGAGAAAAATTGAAAAACAAATTGAATCTCAAAAAGGATCTATGGATAAATTTGTTACTATTGTTAAAAAAAACATACTAGAAAGTTTGGGTGAAAATATTATTTGATTAATATATAAAAAAAATTCAATATATATATATATATATATATTATTTGATTAATATTTAATTATAAAAATGCCCCATTTAAAATTTTCGCCTAAGGCCCCAAAAGTTGTTGAGCCGGCCCTAATTTTATTGCTCCATCTCATTCACTTTTCACCCACAAAACAACTAAATAATATGAGAGCTCAACTCTACCTTTTGTTTATTAATATTTTTTTTTTTAATAGCAAAATTAGAACCTCTAGAGTTGCTCCGGTAAAGATTCCATGCCACTGGTGAGTAGTATAATTCCTCCAATTCACAACCAATCAAAATGGAAAGTCATCTTTCTCCTATAAATTCATAAGCATATACCAACACAAATCTGACATAGTAACCCATATTCTTCATTCGGCTATGAGTGAGATTGTATACCATAAAGGAAACTACCACAAAAAGAGAAATAAAACATAAGATTCAAACTCAATTCATCTCATTTTCGTCCATTTTTAGAGCAACCAAACAAAAATTAAAAGTTAGAAATTTTCTCAGAATCTCACATTGTAACTGAAAAGCACAAGATTAAGTAGATAAACCAAAATTCAAAAGATTTAACTTTTAGTACCATAATAAATCTAAAAAATAAAACCCAAAATCTCAAAAATTAAAATTTCCTGAATGCCAAAAAAATTAAATAATTAAACTAGGAAATAATTAAAACTAATCAAAAAAAAAAAAATGCATGACTACAAAATAGAAAAAATATCAGATTAGAGGGGCTACTCTCAAAAGAATAATCCCTGGCCATTGATTGAAAATCTGCCAATCAATTTCAAATATTGCAAAGTGACATGATCCATGGGAAAGAAGCCCATGGTTGCAACAGAAGATACATAATAGTAGCACGATCTAATAATGACAATGCACTCGTGCCTTCCCCTGCATAAGAGAGTATAGAGCAACATTTATTGTTAGATAGATTGCCAAAACAGAGAACAATGACTATAAAAATTGTTAAAATAAAACTTGAATATATTCAATGCTAAAGTATGATACAAACTATATCAATTTGCTATTTAACTAAAACAATGCTTGGGACTAGGGGTGTTCACCAAACCGCTAAAACGGCAAGACCACACCCAAACCAACCAAAATCGCCCACAAAATGGAGTAACCACACCACACTGTAAGTGGTAGTGAACCATACTTCACTGCATTACACTATGCGGTACGGAGTGCAGTTTATAATAAGAAAATCGCACAAAACCACACTGGAATGCATTCTAGTTTCACATTAAAAACGGCTTTATTTTGGTTAAATACAAAATCAAAAGTTCAAAACTTTATTCACTTCTCCATCTCACACTCACACTCTCACAAAATCAAAAGTTCAAGAGTTTAATATTATTATTATTATTATTATTATTTTGTATATATTTGTGATACTTTTAGTTTATTGTCTCATGATTTTTTATTTTTATTTTTTGACTCGGATATATTTGTGTTACTTTTTTTGTTATACAAGTTATATATTTTTTTAAACTTACTGTCGCACAATCACACACACTGTCATGATTATTAATAGTAAATTAGAAATTGGCCATGACATCTTGAAAAATATATCATCCCAAAACTGACCAAACCGCACTTTGTACACTGCACATGTGACTGCAAAATTGAGGTTCAATGCAATTATGGTTTTGCCCAAACCACACCGCAAAGTGTGGTTCTTAAAATGACCCAAAACCACACCACAAAAACCCCTACTTGGGACTCAATTTCTAGTTAAAACATAGTGTGCGTTTGTTTAAGCTTTTAAAAGCCAAAACGCACTTTTTGAGACCAAAAATAAAGAATAAGCGTTTGGTAATGGTTTCAAAAAGTGCTTTCCCAAAACTGTAAGATTTTGGGATGGAAAACTAAAAGATTTTTTACCTTATAATTCCTAAGTGATGGAAAGTTTGGTCCAGGCATTTCCTCAAACACTCTAAGGGAGCTGATAGCACAAGCCTCCGACGAAAAACAAAATTTTCAAACGAAAAAAATAGACTTAAGTCTAGAGTTTTATCTACAGCTATTAGGCACCATAGTTGGCTGCCCAAAACCTTTTTATGGTCGATTACATATTTTCACACAATTTTCAACAAAGTAAACGTGATCCTTTTCAAAATATTAAGCACCATAGTTGTGCACTTACAACAGAGTAGCACAAAATGCGAAGAACTTGAATTTAATTTTCAAATTAAACTTGGATTTTGAATAATCAAAGGCAGTAGTTTCAAAATATTTACTAAGATTTTCATCAAGGGGATAGGATATAGTTGCGATAACCCCCTCACTCACTTTCTCTTTTGAATCAGGATTCAGGGGTTTGAGACTTGAGAGTATATATGAACAATCAAAGAATTACATACATTGCTTCTGTATTCTTTCTTGTAGAAAAGAAACGGTGCAACGGGGAGAAAAAATAAAGCGAATATTTTAGAATACACAGAGACAGTTATAGACAGTTATACATTCACTTTTTTTGATTCACTGCCTCAGCAACTTCCCCCTCTGTCAATGGCCTATCCAAGAACTCCATCTGTTCACTAGTAAGCATAGGGATAGGGAGCCCTTGCGACTTAGAAACAAGGTTGTGCACTAACCTTCTGTCAGGTGGAGAAAAATTAGTTTGAAAATGCCTCAAGAATTCCTCTTGGATCTTAGCTGCTACAGCCCTACTCAATAAACAATTTGTTAGAGTCACTCCAAAACTGTTTACCTTTGGTAGTGTTTTTTTCAAGACAATGTGTTATTAATGTCTAAGGATGTGATTGGTAAGTCATACAAACAACAGTATAGTGTAATTAGCTGAGCAAACCTAATATTACATGAGCAATATTTTACTGCTGAAAATTAGAGACCATCAAAGAGCCATGAATAAATGTTCAGTCTAATCTGAAGATACAAAGTATGTTGAAGAAAGCCAAGATATTTCATCCCAGCTTTATTGAAAGTGGACCCCACTTGAGACCTCAATTAGAGCAGGTTAAACATGCTTTTCAAGCACAACAAGCAGGTCATAAGCATCATAAAGCAATATGAGCGAGTGTACTATGATAAGAAATCTTCAAAATATGAAATTTCAAACCTAGAGATAGTGTGATAAACTGGCAAAATTTTAAGTATATTATTGCAAAAGCTCATTAAGCCCATGGCCAATCCTACTTATTTGGTGAAAATTTCAGAATTAATTATGAACCTAACATCACTATGGACATTAGAACAATTGCACAAACAATAATTACTACTTATAACTAGATTCTTAGTTTCATCTTATGTCACCAAATGCATAGTTTAACTAGTCAAAGGTAGAAACTCGGGATCCAGTGGGCTCATTGACAACAACCCACCTTGTTAATCTGAGATTGATACTAACTCTGTCTGATGCTCTTAAGAATTTACAATTAGGCTCCAACAGTAGTTATGGTAGTAGAATCAAGAATATACAATTAAGCTCCAACTTGAGGCAATTTGTGCTCATCAGCAATAAGATAGAAGAAATCCAGTCTGTCCAACTCTAAACCTATCCCAAGGAGATTTCCCAGTCAACATCTCACAAACAACACAACCCAAACCCCAAATATCAGAAGGAGGCTCTTGCACACTAAATCAAACATTCAGGTGCCATATACAATGTGGTGCCTCTCAATCCCAACCTCATCTTTTTCCTTTTGGCCAACCCAAGATCTGTAATCTTTGTCACAAAATGATCACTATCAGTAGTATTAGTATTAGTACTCACATGCACAAACTAAACATTCTCAGGCTTGATAAGCCTCAATGAGGTTAAGGTAACATTAAACTTTTTTTATTGCCATAAATACAAGTCAAATGAGGTCAATTTAGTTTTAAAAAATACAAGTTATTCTTGAAATTTTGATAAGATGCAAATGAAGTTAAAATATGTTATGCGAAAGATGGGGCAATAAAAGTTCATAAATATATGATCAAGAATTCAGGAGGCAATGAAGATTTTTTGGATGACGTGTAGCAGGAAGCCAGCGTCTACATGCTCATCCATTTTAGGACATTATACTGCACATACAAATGGAGGGACAAGTGCCAAAATTTTCAATATGATGGAAAATAGTACATTAAACTGCAATGATATGAAATTGAGATGTGATATAATGCATCTTAATCTAAAAGTAAATGAGTACAAAAACCACAAAAATCAGTTTCAAAACACCTCACTAGCCTATTTAGGAGTGAATGACTAGAAGGATAAAATAAAAAGTAGCTTTTCAAAATGACATTGAAGTTGCAGTAACAACACTAGTGCTGTTATAAGAAATATTAGGCCAAGGGTTTTCTACAAAGTAGCATTTGACTCCCAAGCATCCAGGTGAAGCATCAAATAAAGTTGTATAATAGTAAGAGAATTGTGAAATTATCTAAGCAAACCTATGATATTAAATTAGCAACATATTACCACTGAAAATCAGAGAGCATTAAAGGGTTCATGAATGTTCAATCAAACCTGAAGAAAGCCAAGATCTTTCATGCCAACTTCATGGGAAGAGGCCTGCTGGAAAACTCAATAACAGCAAGTTAAATGTGCTTCTCCAGATATATAGTCTTCCCAACAGCTAGACATGCCAAAAGTAGAGTGTTGCTATTTTTGGTTCAATTAGCATCATAAAGCTGTATGAGTAAGTGTACTACCAATCTGCAGAACATGCAAACACAAAACAAGAGATAGAAAAATTGATAAACTACCAAAAATTGTCCGAGAGAGTAGCATCGGAAAGTAGTTCACCATTATCTGGCATTCTGGCTAAAACTTCAAAGTAACATCCACAAAAGTAACGCTAGCTGGAGCTCATTAGACCCATGACTAACCCTACTAATTGGTTGAAGTTTTCAAAATGAATTATGATCTTATTACCACTGTGGACATTAGGCCTATTTCGCACACCATAATTACTAATTTTAACTAGATTCTTGATATTATCTTATGTCGCAAATAAGGCTGACACCCATCCGTGGCAACACAAATATGGGTGGTATTGTTGATGTCATTCCGGTTGCACCCTATACCTTCTAGACTCTTTTTCTTTCATCAAACTTTGTATCCTATGCACACTATTCTGCTGTCCAGAATCATTCTTTTATTTGAAAGCAACATATGGTAGCCACAATTTGGGAAAACAAAACCCTAAGCATTTGTCTAATCTTAACAGAACACATCACATATATGATGGCCCAAAAAAAAACCCTAGAAACAAAACAATAATTTACTAAATTTTTTCGTAGAAAGTAGTCAACTTTAATACATTAAACACAAACAAAATCTAAACCCAGTTCAGCATTGAATCCATGGAACTAGAAATGGCTGAAATATGATAGGAGTACTGAGTACACGACAAAAATAGATGAAAGTGATTACTTGCTGTGTACTGTACCCATTATTTTTGCAAGTTATGACACAACTTTCAAATCATATAATGAGATGAATCCTCTGCTGATACAAGAAAATTGCCAACAGCAGCATTGAGACAGAAGGCCTATGAGATACTCCTCAAATATAGTTTATATGCAACCAATAATCTAAATTTATAAAACAAACAAATAGTGTACAAACTACGAACAGAGAACTATTTTACAGGATTCTGAATTAAGAATGAGAAAACTATTCCTCCTAACTCTCTCTATCTCTCTGGTTCTTTCTTTCCTTCTTTTTTATTTTAATATATGGGAGATCCTAATCTACCAATATTGCAACTCACAACAGTGATCTAACTTGAAAATCCTTAAAAAACAGCATATGCAAAGCACATTGGTTGAATTAGTGCTTTCCTAAATTAGGCATAACTAGCTAAGTTAGTAAACCATCTCAACTATCAGGGAGTCAAAAAATGAAGTTTTTGGCAGCAAGCAATCAACTTTTTTACATTAAATACAAACAAAACCCAAACCCAGTTCAGCATTACTCAATTTACTAGAAATAGTAGAAATATGATAAGATAGTACACAACAAAAAATAGATGAAGAGAAGACAAAAATCCATTAAAAAGCAAGTACTCATATGAAAATTTTCTTTGTGAAAGCCATACCAGAAAATTGCCATAGGAGTACTTGCTGCCATACGAGAAGAAGCCATACAAGAAAATTTCCATGCAAATCCTCCGCTCATAGGAGTACTCGACAAAAAATAGATGAAAACAAATTCAGATAGATATCATACCTGGAACACAAATCCACCAGATCCAAATTGCCAATACTAAAGCAATAGAGAGAACAATACACATTATTTTTACAAATTTCAACACATCTTTCAAATTCCATTATGAGTTAAATTCCCTGCTGATACAAGGAAATTACACGTCAGAACATGCAATGTGCAGTGGTTGGAATTGTTGCTTTCCGAAAAAAGAGGTTTAACTAGCAAAGTATGTCAAATATCACAACTCTTAGCCATCAAACAACAACACAAAATGAAAGGGAAACAAGAAAATAAATTGTAAGGAAAAAGCACAACCTTGTTATAGCAAAATTGGTTTATATTATATACTTGAAAATGTTTGAAGAATAAGTACAATTTTGTGCATGCCTACTGCCTTGTACACTAATCATATAAGGAATACTCTAACTAAAATTGTAATAATGAACAATTCATTGCCTAGTTAAGATAGTATATGAGGAATACTCTATCAGATATTGTAAGAATATACAATTAAGCTCCAACAGCAGGTATGGTGGAATATACAGTCAAGCTCCAACAGCAGGTATGGTAGAAGCAGGGCACTTCAAAGTTCGATGTGCTGCTCTCTCACATATATGGTTATCATAACATGTAACCCTCTTCCTTTTCTGGCCTAAAACAGGCACATTTTCATCTGATCTCCCATCCAAATGTTCTCCCAAATCATCAAATTGCGAAGGAGGAAAACATAACGCCATACCATCATCAGGCAGCAAGCTCAAATCACCAGAAGAACAGCTTAACTCATAATCTTCTGAGAAACAAAAAACCTCATAATCGGCCTCATCAGTCCCAGAAACACAGGTAACAGCCAGTATTTCTTCATCACCAAGTCCGTCAAGAAACGGGTGATCCATCAACATCTCAGCAGTAAACCTATACATATATTTCTTTACAAGGCACGCTTTCAGAAAATCTTTGGCTTGACTTGAAATCCCAGTTAGAATTTCAGGCAATTCGCACTCGTCAGCAATAAGATTGAACAGATCTCGTTTGTTAAACTCTTTTCCCCTATCCCAAGGAGATTTCCCAGTCAACATCTCACAAACAACACAACCCAAAGCCCAAATATCAGAGGGAGGCTCTTGCACACAATCAATCAAACACTCAGGTGCCATATACAAAGCAGTGCCTCTCAAGCCCATCCTCATCTTCTTCCTCTGCCATGACCTCTTGGCCAACCCAAGATCAGCAATCTTGGCCACAAAATGAGCAGCATCAGTAGTACTAGCACTCACAGTCACAAGCAGAACATTCTCAGGCTTGATATCACAGTGTACATACCCACATCCATGAATATGATTAAGCCCTTTTAGAATACACTTGGTGTAGCGTTTGACATCACTTTCAGGCAAACCACACCCACCAGAATTGTGAATCAAATCTCTCAAGCTTCCACCAGAAGCGTACTCAAGCAACAGGTTATAAACCATGTCACCGTTATCTTCAACCGTGGAGTCTTCACCAAAGCAGTGAATGACAAAAGGGTAGCCCTGAACATTGTCAAAAACCTGTTTCTCCTTCTGAAGTGTAGCAGAAACAGAAATCTCCGCTGACTTCACTGCCATCAACGAAGGAAAAGAGCGAAACTTGGATGTGGGTTTGGCCAGAAACACAGACCCAAATGCTCCTTTGCCCAGCAACGGGCCTCTCTCCCACAATCCTGCATACATTTTTCACACTCTTTCGACGAGGGTTTGTAAAATTGGAACTCAACAAGGTTTCGTTTTGATTTCTAATTCTAACGGTCGGTAAAGAAATTACCTTTATTTATATATATTTTTTTCTATCTTGAAAAAAAAAAAAAAGAAAAAAAGAAAGTCCAAGTCCAATATCATGAACGCGTGTCAATGGCGCGTGGAGTTCACTAATGCTTAAAAAAGGGTTGGATAACAAGAGAGGGAGGTGTGGACGGGACTGAAGAGATGAGACAGACACAACAAGTTTCTTAACATTTCATTACAGCAAATATATGATACAAACACTGCTTTACTCATTACTAGCCTCACAGTTTCACTGACTCACTCACTCTCTCTCTCTCTCTTGCCCCAACCATTCTCGAGAAGATTCAAGCTTTGAGAGAAACATCTTCAACTGAAATCCAGTGTACGTTGGTCCCTTTTTCTCTTCTGTTCTTCTCAGATTCTTTCATATAGAAAATCTGTCTCAGATGGGGTTCTCTCTCTTTTCTCTATGCTTTTAACTTGTTCATACTGAAAAGATTGAGATTTTTATTCTATCTATCCATTAAGACCAACCCAGAATTTTGATTGTTTTGGTTGATTGTTGTTCTTTATGCTAAGGATAGAAATTTAAATCCTTGTATAAGTTGTTGTAAACTACATTTGATTCTTTGGCCATGACTAGCCTACTGAATTCAGTGTCCCCTATTGCAAACCCATCACCAGAAACAACTACAAGAAAGGGTTGTGGGTTCTTCTCCCATGCCCCAAATTTCCATTCTTTTTCACTCAATAAGGGGTTTTCTAGAGTTTTGGCATCTACCCAGATCACCATTTCTCCAAAAGACACTGTTTTTACTCTGCCCAATTGGAGGTTTGGGAAGAGCGACTCAAAAAGTAGGGAAATTAGGCTCAGTGATGCATTTCTTCATTTGGAAAAGAAGGTAGGGAAGGGCCAAAAGCCTAATGTTGTTCAAGCAACTCAGCTCTTGTATGATCTGTGCAAGGTAAATAAGATGAGAAAAGCGATTAGAGTGATGGAGATGATGATTGGATCGGGTATAATACCCGATGCAGCTTCCTATACATACTTGGTGAACTATTTGTGTAAAAGAGGCAATGTTGGATATGCAATGCAATTGGTTGAAAAAATGGAGGAACATGGCTTCCCGACCAATACTGTTACATATAATTCACTTGTTAGAGGACTTTGTATGCATGGAAACTTGTACCAAAGCTTGCAGCTTTTGGATCGATTGATGAAGAAGGGGCTGGTCCCAAATGCATTCACATACTCCTTCTTGCTTGAAGCTGCCTATAAGGAAAAAGGAGTGAATGAGGCCATAAAGCTATTGGATGAGATAATGGCTAAGGGTGGGAAGCCCAATTTGGTTAGTTACAATATTTTGTTAACTGGTATGTGCAAGGAAGGTAGGATCGAAGAGGCAATCAGGTTTTTCAGGGATTTGCCTTCAAAGGGGTTCAATCCAAATGTTGTGAGTTATAACATTTTGTTGAGGAGTTTGTGCTATGAGGGGCGGTGGGAGGAAGCAAATGAGTTACTGGCTGAGATGGATGGTGAGGATCGCTCACCATCAGTAGTTACTTACAATATATTGATTGGTTCGCTTGCTCGGCATGGCAGAACTGAACATGCTCTTGAGGTTTTGGATGAAATGATGAAGAGACGGTTCAGGCCTACTGCTGCAAGCTACAACCCGATAATTGCTCGTCTCTGCAAAGAGGGGAAAGTAGATCTTGTGCTTAAGTGTCTAGACAAAATGATTTATCGGCACTGTAGTCCTAATGATGGAACATACAATGCCATTGCTGTGCTTTGTGAGGAGGGAATGGTGCAAGAGGCGTTCTTTATAATTCAAAGCTTGGGTAATAAGCAAGAATCCTCCATGCATGATTTCTACAGAGGTGTGATCACATGCTTGTGTAGGAAAGGGAACACATATCCCGCATTTCAGATATTATATGAGATGGCAAAGAACGGATTTACACCAGATTCTTATACCTATTCTTCTTTAATCAGAGGATTGTGTGCGGAGGGAATGCTAGATGAGGCCATGGAGATATTCTGGGTAATGGAAGAAAATAACTATAGGCCTGATACTGACAATTTCAACGCACTTATACTTGGCTGTTGCAAATGTCGAAGAACAGATCTGTCCTTGGATATTTTTGAGACAATGATTGAGAAAGGGCACATGCCTAATGAAACAACATATACCATTATCGTAGAAGGGATTGCCCACGAAAATGAAACAGAGCTGGCAGCCAAAGTTTTGAAGGACTTGCATGTTAAACAGGTTGTTAGTCAGAGTACAGTGGAAAGACTTGTTATGCAGTATGACCTTGATGGTTTACCAATTTAGATTACATGAGAATACCACAAGTATAGAAAGAAGCAAACAGGACCAGAGTTTTGTAGGAGAATGATTTGTTATTCAGTTTTAAGAGCGGTGACTGTGTCCAATCATGGGTATAGACTGACCAATGCAACAAGGCCTCTTTTAGAAGATTGATGTTGTATTTGAATGTTTAGAAGTGAACAAGCTCGTGCATGAGGATCTCAGCTCTGTGGTAATCCTCTATTTGCTTTGCTCCAAATTTAAAATTTTGTTTTGTAAATCATAGCCTATTAATTTTGTAAAGACTTTCTATTGCTCATTTTATGCTATAAATTTAGTCTAACAGTACATGGGCATGGCAAGCTTCTTTATTGAATATTATCTTGTGCAATTGGTTCCTTGTTATTGTTATTATTATTATTTTTTGCAATTGTATTTGTTTAATCTTCTTTTCATTTATTTCACATCACCAACAACTATTACAAAGATAATTTGAGAGGAATGATTTAGAAATTGGTTAATACCCTTAAGCATTTTTTATGTTTGCTCGCATGATTTTCAAATAGGAGTGTCAGATGGCTTACAAGATTGTATACAAAGTTTCTTCTATTTTCATCAACTACAGAGGTGAACCTTCTCATCAACTAGGCAGAGAGAGAGAGAGAGAGAGAGCAGGGTTCCATAGCTTTATTTTTTTTTAACCATCAGAGATTTTCTTCAAAGACTTCATATCTACTTACTGGGAAGACTAAGATAACACAACTTTGAGAAGAAAAGGTGTGCTACTGCTTTGAGGAGAAAAATGTCTGTTCTAATCTAGAGACATGAAGTTTCACTCCCTAACTATGCTTCAGAAGTCCTTATATTGTTTGGAGCTGGCTGCTGAGCCTTGATATATGAAAAGAGGTTCTTTATTTTTGGCAGTTATAGAACTACTAATCCAACCCTCCTTTATTTAAAGGAGAAGTACAACCTAAACACAAAGCCATTATCTTCTGAAAGTCATGTGTTATTGATTTTTACATCACATGATATTCTACATCAGAGTGAAATATAGGTAGAAATTGATCTCTTATTCATCATTCTCATTTTGCAATTGTCTTTCAAGTTTATCATGGAATAATAATTGAAATGGATATTATATCTTTAGCTCTCAGGTCTCTGCTCACGTATAGTTTCTTTGCCATAATTTGTTACTCCATATTAATCATAATACCCTTATACTAACTGCAGGAGCATATTATGATGATTTTCAGATGTATACTTATCAAAAAAAAGAAAAGAAGAAGATAATTTTCAGATGTATTGTTTAAATCCCGATCATGTGTTATGCGAATGGATGCTGAAAACACTAATTTCTGGATGCAGGATGCCACTACATAGCACTTACTTCACAATCCTACTCATTTCAGCCATTTCACCAAGGCACCCAACCTTTAGTCCTGCCTGCTTGTGCCCCCCTAATTCGGCCGCCCTCACCACTATTGTCTAGTATCAAAACCAGGGTCTATTATTGTTATCTCTTCATAAATATCTCATGGAAGACGTCCACCCAGTAGAGAAAAGAAAATTGTAAAATGAACCTTGGATATAAATGGTTTTCATTTCTTATTTAGATTAGTTGAGAAAAACTCAACCAATGGCTGCTTTATTCATTTATCGACTTCTATTATGAACTGTTGATTCTGCAACTTCATTTTTTGCTTTTAAAGCTTTGTTTGATTATAGAGAAGATGGAGTGAATTGTTTATTATTTATCAGAAAAAGAGAAGATGGAGTGAAAGAATATTGGGTAAAAAAGTCATCTTACAAGTAATGGATTGTTTTGTTGTTCCATTGTTTTTCCATCTACCTTCCTTGCTATCATTAGTAATTATAGAATCCTGATAATATGTATCACAAAAAGGAATAGAGAGAATTGAAAAGAAAAAAAAAAGAAAAAACAAAACAAAATCAATTTGGCTGAGGATTGATGTCTTTGAAAGGTTTTCAGTTTTACCATTTCAAATGGTATTTCATTGCTCTACCAATAGGCTTATACGCTTTTACTTAGATTTTACACCAACTGTTCGATCTTTTTTTTTTAATTTCAAATGTTGAATTTTAATAGTTCTAGCTTTGACCTGTAAGGTAGAGACCAAACAGCCAATTTCCAATTAGTAATGTACATAATATAGTATCGAACTAAGTACACTTTTCTTTTGACACTTGAAGATTTTGGTTATTTATTTATTTATTATTATTCATATTTTTGGTTCTTTATGTTTCAAAGTTTTCATTTTGGCCATTCATTTTTTATGTTGTTTTTAAATTGGTCATGTTGTTTATTTCCATTAATAATATGGTGACACCAGCATTATATGAGCGACGTGTCTTAATGAATGTTACTTACTTAGCACTACGGAGTGTTAGATCTCGTTTCCATATTGCCGTCCATCAGGGCCGGCTCAATGGTATAAGCCATTGATGCAGCCGCCTAAGGCCCCAAGTGAAAAAAAGGCCCCTAAATTTTAACCAATAGTATTAATTAAGCCAAAATATTAACCAATAAATAAAATAATATTTTCTTATCAAATGAAAAACAAATAAAAAAGAGAAAAAAATGTTATGTCCACAACATTTTTCACAACATTTTTACAAAAAATCTTAATAGCAGATTGTTAAAGGTTGTTATTGACAGCAAAAAAATAATTTTAGTGGTAGGTTCAACTAGAAAACAAGAAGCAACTTAACACCTAAGATTTGTCATGAAAAATATTCTGAATGTAGCACTTCTAAAAGAAAAAAGAAAAGAAAAAAAGCAATTCACAAAAAAATTCACAACATTTTTCACAATAGTCAAGTTAGCAAACTTTTATTAGTTTTCAATTAGATTCACCACTGACATCACTCTTTTACTCACTACTATCAATCTACCACATCAACAAATGTAAAAAGTTTTGTCAAAATTTTTTGTGTTTATAAACTTAAAAAATAAAAAAAAAAATTCTACGTGGTTCATGTTGACTAATAGTAATTTTATATATGAAACAAGATAACCAATTTTCGCCTTAGGCCCCCAAATGCATCAAGCCGCCCCTGCCGTCCATTCTTTATAGTAGTCCAGTATGTACAAAACCATCAATTACAAACTATCACATGATACTTAGTAGGTCTCACGGTTGTTATTCATATACTAAAAACTTTTCAAGTATCACTAAATGAAATTATAAAGAATATCCATGAGCTAGTCACAAGTTGACACCTGTCGATGTTTTGTTTTAATTTGAAGCAACCCAAGCATTTCAATTAAATATTTTCATGTGTTATTTAAAATGAAAATACTTTGGCAAATCAAAAGATATCATGTCTCTTTCGAAGAACAATACCTAAAATTCTCATAGTAAAAATTATGACATGTGTTGTTAATAAAAAACAACTATCTGTCATTAAACTTTCGCAAGACTCTTGTAAATAGAGGTACTCATCAATCTCAGATGTTATTTCAGATGGACTCTCTCATAAGTTTAAAAGTTTTGTTGGAATTAAGCTCCAAAACATCTAAGGACTACAATAATTTCAATGAATCAATCTTCAAAGTTCTATCTATCAGACACAAACTTTAAAACTCTGAAGAAATTTTACATCAAAATCTTTAAATACAATTAAAAAAATAATAATATAGTTTAATAGTTTTGTTGGAATTAAGCTCCAAAACATCTAAGGACTACAATAATTTCAATGAATCAATCTTCAAAGTTCTATCAGACACAAACTTTAAAACTTTGAAGAACTTTTACATCAAAATCTTTAAATACAATTAAAAAAATTAATATCAATAATATATATATTTTTTATGATATTAAATACAATTTAATATACATTAATATTTTAATGTATATTAGTTTATAAATGTTTTGAAAGAAAAAAAAAACACTCCGATTAATAGAAATTTTTTAAAAATATATCCAATTTTTAATATATATTTTTTAAATAATTGGATAGTTAAGGGAGGAGTATTTATTGGAAACCCAAGGAGTTTTTCTGTTTTTGTTTAAGCTAAAAAGGTTATTGGCAAATTTTTAATAGTAAATAAACAAACAAAAAAAAATTAAATAGTATATTTTTAGAAATTAATATGATATGTTTCTTAAAAAACTATATGAATATGATATAGCACGTTTGATTTTTTTTTTTTAGAAAAATTATTATTTATTTATTTGCTTTCCATTTTGATTTTTTTTTTTAAAGAAAAAAAAAATTCTTATAAATATCATAAAGAACTAAACGACACAGCTACTTGCAAGTGCCGAGATTTAACAGAAACACAGACTCACTCTCACCAATTGCAAATGCATCAATAATAATGTATGGTTTAATATTCGAATTCCAATTTCGAAATCTGAGGCTCTGATCACAATCCTCATTTTCTACAAACAAAAATCAAATGGAGGAAGCCTCAGACAACAACAACAACAACAACGCTGGCGATAGTACCACTGACGACGAGAGCACTTGTGTCGCTGTCCAAAACCAAAACGACAATCCAAATTCGCAACCTGAATCGGAGGCTGTGGCGAAAGGAATATCTTCGACGCTGGGCACTGTGATTAGCGACTTCGATTCCAGAGCTCAAGCCACTCTCACAAGCCAGGACCAACTCTCTTCCTCCATCGATCGTCTTACCCGAGGTTACTTTCTTTTGGGTCATCTTAGCTTTACTCAAATTTGTGATCTTTTTTTGCCTATTTTGTTTCATTCGTATGCGTTTGTTGCTCTTGTGGCCATTGTAGTGTGACTTGTTCTAGACTTTTATGATAGAATGGGGGAAAATAGTGTTTCACTTTCACGCTCTTTCATGTGAAAATGTTTCACATAATGTCCACACCAGATGTCACCATTTTTGTTCGATCAATGTGCAGTGGAACAATCTGAACTTGCTTTGGATTTATGAGGATCATTTAGATTTGCTGGGTAACTATGATATTACATATATGTATATAGGATCATCTAGAGTTCTTTAAATTTGACTGTTAGTAGTTTATGTTTTGTTATGTCATCAACATTTAAACAAACATTTACAAGCAATATTTTGGCATTTATTTGAGTTATTGATGATAAGGTGAAATCTAGACCACTCGTTTAATAAAGGATTTTAAGAATTTTATGGTGGAGTTACTTTGAAACTTTATAGACACCTCTAATATCTGAACCCATTTAAAAAGGGGCCCAACACATGGGATTTTTAACTTTTTAAATGGGAGGTAGAGCAGGGTTCAAACTTAGGACCGCTTACTCTAATACCATGATAATTTACTACTAGTCCCAAAAGATTAAGTTACTAGGAAATGGTGAATTCAATCGTATAATCGTTATTCTAACATTGGGTGCATGCATGTGTGGGTGTATGGGTATAGTAGATCTTCACATATGTCATCTTCATTTAATAGTTTGTGGCACTTTTGTTCCAGTAGGTTAGGAGTTGTTTGATCAAATTCTTCCAAAGTAATGGCTTTTGAAAAATTTTCTGGAAAGGGCATTGTAGGCTTGAGATAAAGAAGAAATATGGAGAGGGGTCATGGGTGGATGAATGGTCTAGTAGGTAAGGGACTTCTTCTTATGGAGTGGACTTTGGATAGGAATAAGGTGGTTGTATAGCAGGGCTGGTGGCCTTTTTGGGGAGTTACCTTTCTAGTTTGTATTTCTTACATTTTTCAATATGTTTTTGGATGAGTACACTTATAAGGCATAATGGGTAAGTTGGCTAAGCAGATTCATTTATGCCCTAAGTTGTTTTTGCCACCCAGCAACATTGCTCAAATCCAAAAGTAATAATTTTGTTATCTTCCCCTGTAATCCCTTTATTACAAAGTCAACCTTAAACTCTACCACAACAGTATCTTGCTTATTGGAGGACCCATAACTATGAATATTGGCATTGACTATAGGCAGGCAGGCAGCTTGAGGTTTGGTGCATAAGTGTATTTATATAAAATGCCTCATATCTTGAGCCAAAGCCAGTGTGTTATGAAGAGCACGACTCATCTAACAAGTAGAACAGAATAGTCTTTTATTTATTTTATTTTATTTTTTGGCTGATGGAACTGAATAGTATAAGCAGCAGTAAAATAATTCAAGGAAAGAAAAAAGGTTTCAATGTGCAAATAGAGTAGAGACAGTTGAAACATCATGTGATTACTAGGTACCTTTTGGATGTTGTTCTTCTCCATGTTTGGAGTGCATGGGTTTATGCCAAATTTAGTTGTATAGATGTTTTCAGCTTGGAGTGGTGCTTTGGAGATTTGGAAGAAGTATACTTGCATGAGGCATCCTTGAGGGGAATGACATGGTGTCAGAAGGTGTGGAGTTATACATAGGGAACGCTAAAGATGGGAATCCTGATGATGCTATTCTTTTGGCCTTTTCAATATTTTTCTTACCTCTTCTCAGTCCTTTTTGGGTTTTCTTAATATCTTGAGCTTATGATTTTGATTGGTGTGTGTGTGTGTGTGTGTGTGTATTCACTTTTTTTACTTTTGCTAATTCTCTTTTAATGAATTATTTAACAAATTTAAAGAGATTGGTAGAGTTAGGCTGATGAGCCTGTAAATATTCAAATTTTTCTTAGAAGATTGCTTATAGTCATCACTTAGAGAATGAAAATTGCTTAACCGTTTAAGAGTAGAATGCATGTACAAGAGTATGGGCTACTGCATTCTCAGGACACAGTTCACTTGCTCCATATTTGATGTCTTTTATTCTAAGGGTATTCTGGTTAGGAAGAGGAAAAATAAATTTTAAACGCGTGTTGATTTTGTATTCAAAGTAAATTATATCAAATTAAAATGGAGATGGCAAAGGTAGAGGAGAATATTCTATGTAAAGATTTATTTGCTATTCTTAAAGCACATCAATTTAAGTAAAATATAGTCTTACCAAATAATTCATTGAGTTATGTGGTCTTGATTCCTAGTTTAGTTGTCTAAAAATTTAGATACTCAGGAAAAGCCTAAGACATCAAGGGTCACATTTGAAGGCCTATAAGACAACAAAGTGTGTTTACTGACTAATTACAACCCATGACCTTTAAGGCTTTAACTACTTGTAGGCTCAAAATATATAAAATTCTTATGAATTACTTCAAATAGGTATATAGAGCAAAACCAGCAATATACAGCCTCAAAGAATAGACAGTTTAGGATTGGTTTTAGCGAGCTCAGTCATGCAAGGTCTGAAGAGGTCCCTGTCCTGAAATTGAATTGATTTCCATGTTCTTTGCGATATTGCTTCTATTTTTTGCGCTGAGGCTTTCATCTGGATTCACATATTTTATCGTCTTAGCACATTATTCTACATAAATAGCAATGCTTATAAAACCAAATCAGGACTCACATAAAAAGAAATTTTTACTCACTGTTCTGATATTTCTCAAGTGATGGGTTATAATTACTATGGCCATGAATGATGATCTTAATTAGTCAATGGTTGAACCATGATACTTTTTTTTGCAAGTAAATAATTTTATTCAATATGAAGAAGGGAAAGCCACTTTCGAGAGATGTGATTCTATCCCTTTCTAAAGAATATAATCACAAATACAAAAATTCTGTAAAGTCAACAAATGACATTGAGAGGATGTTACCCTAGGCAGTCATCTAATCATACAAGGACCTCAAAAGAAACTCTTTGACTACAAAATTAGGTAGCTCAACACCATCAAAATTCCTGTTTCTTTCTCGCCAAAGAGTCACAGGTGGTCAATAGATTCCCCATTCCTCTTACACATACAATAGCAATGAATGGGTAATCTATTGTGCCAAAGAGTCTAAGAGTTTCTTTGGAGGTCCATCTAGAAGTTTTGAGGGATGTGAACATTCTATTCTCGAGATTAAGTCTTTCTTCTTTCATACTTTACTCGAGTTGAGTTTAGCTTTACAAAAATTTTATGTTTTTCTATTTCTGGTTTGTTGGATCATTGTATCTTGGGATCTTGATTGTTTTGCACCCTTAGTACATTCCCAGTGTACTTGGGTCTATTTTGTTTTCAATAAAATTTTCATTACTTATAAAAAAAAAAATGTGCCTCTTATGGATATTAGCAATAGATGAATGAAAGTCTGAATTGCATTCTTCTTGATGGATGTGATAGTTAGATCCGCTTTCTATGCATTGCCTTTTTTTTGTTTTATTAGTTGGAATGCTAGTTTGAGATTATTATATTGACTTCAAAAAAATGTCACATCCTTTGACAGAACTTGATCAATTGTTAGAAGATGCACCCTTGCCATTCATTATGCAGCATGCTGCCAAGATTTCTGGTGTTAGAAAGAGAGTCTCATCATTGAATTCAGTTTTAAAATCCATACAGCGTCGAGTTGATAATATAGATCGAGTGCTATCTGCGGGCATGCTACACGGTAACTATAATTCTCCCTAGACTACCTGTTATGTTTTGTCTTAATTTTTAATAGTCAGTGAGTTTCTTGCTCTGTTGATACCTGTTTCCTCATTTTTGTGGTATAAATATGCTCAGCAATCAATGTACTACATTGCAATGCCTTCTGCTCTAAACAATATAAATTTATGGCACTCTTGGAAATTCTTCCAGTTCTATACAACAAATTTGACATGGATCATGGAAGACACTAATTTGTGGTTTGAAAGTACAATGAAGAACTGGATTTTTTTTGTTATTTTTATTTTGGGTTCTTTCTTTTGGTGGTGGGTGGAATAGGTTGAAGTGGATTGGATGTGAAAGAAATTTTAGAAATTCTACTAGTAGCCCTAAAATTATTGGTTTTATACATGCAAGATTGGTTTTAATATCTAGCCATTTTCTGATTTAAATATGCTGAAATCAAGGCAACAACATTTAAAAACTCATGTCAACTTATGGTAAAGTTCAAAAATGGAAAATGTAATACTATTATTTAGTGACAAAAGCACAAATCTATATTCCAATGGCTAAGTGCATTTTTATTTTTTATTTTTTGCTAAATGCAATTAATATAAACTAGATTATAGACAAAAGCAATGGTATACAAAATAGTCGTTCTAACTAAAGGTAGACAAAATTTCGGATAATCATGAAAGTATGGTATACAAACATGTTTATCCCAACTTGGTGAAGTGGGGATTGAAATCAAACAAAGTAATGTACCTTTGTTTCCAGTTTCTGTATTTAATCATAAGCCATGTTTTGGGTGTCTATTTACAACAGCACAATCACAGTGGGGGTCCTTTTAACAAACTTTCAAGTCTAAATCCATTTTATCTGTTCGTACATGATAGACATATGACTTCTACCCGCTTGAAAAGAGTTTAGTCTTTACATATCTCTGTATCCTTACAGAAATAAAAGTGTTGTTTAATTAGAGCATGTCAATATAGTTTGCTTTAACTGCAAAAGCTGTGGTTTGAAGATTATACGAAAATAAGTTAGATACATGACTGTTCCTTTTGGCTGAAGCTGCAAGACTAATTAACTAGTAACAAAGGCATTTGCACTTGTATTTGATCATGAGTAAAGAAATAATTGAGTTGTAAAATATGAAAGATTAGGATTAAGAGAGGATGAAGAGACGAGTAGGAATAAAAAAATTAGGGCTTTTATCTATCAATCTCTCACCTTAGTATATATTTATATTAGAGTGACATGACAAGATTACAAGAATACCCCTATACTAATATAAAATAACAAGTTAATATAAATTTAACTAGAGTAACTCTAACACTCCTCAAGCTAGAGGATATAGATCAAACATGCTTTACTTGAAAGACAGTCGCTGAAAGGAGGCATGAGCTGACGCTTCTTAAGAATATCACCTAGTTGATATTCAACTTTAGCACCCAAATTGACAACAGTGCTCTACATTTTTCCAGACTAGGTAATAAGCTTACCTTCAACAAAGTAAAATAGCCAGGAGTGGATTGTTGAAATAAATGACTTCTATCCTAGTCAGAATCACTAAAACTTGTCACAAACAGAGAAACAAAGGGTTTGTACAATAGTCCTTATCCAGGATTACCCTCATGTAATCAAAGATATGACAAATAACTTCATAGTGAGGTTG
Organism: Quercus aquifolioides; assembly: GCA_019022515.1. NCBI lineage: Eukaryota > Viridiplantae > Streptophyta > Magnoliopsida > Fagales > Fagaceae > Quercus > Quercus aquifolioides. Next base: position 79,411,843 of record CM032333.1, read on the forward strand.
ACATGGAGCATGCATATACTAACTAACCAAATTAACAGCATATGTCAAGACATGTAAAGATAAGGTCCAATTGTTGGTATTGACTGAAATCAATAAACAGTTTACCTTGCTCACCATGAAGATTAACAGTATAGTCCATAGGGTTATTAACTAGCCAAGCACCCAAGAAACCAGTCTTAGACAAAAGATCAAGAACGTGTTTCTTTTAAGTAAAGGAAATACCCTAAGATAAATGCAACGCAACTTCAATCCCAAGAAAATAATGAAGAACACCCAAGTCCTTGGAATGGAATTCTGACACAAATATGTTTTCAAATCAGCAATATCACTGAAGTCACTTCTAGTAGGGGTGTTCATTGCCCAGGTGCAGCCGTTTTTGGGAAGGATTTCTGAGCTGCACTGGTAGTGTCAGTGGCCTGAAAATGCCAACAGTCATCACCGCCGTTGGATTGGTTCTCTGGTAGCATCGGCAATGGTTTCATTAGAGCAGTGACTCAATCTGGATCAATGAGCTTGAGAGATCTGAAGCAACCCATAAAATCAAAGATTCAAAACACAAATCAAACCTAAACTACCGCATTAGATCCAAAGGGGAGAGAAAGCTTACCTGGGATCTCAAAAAAGAGAGAAAGAGAGATCAGATCGGAGCTTGTGAGTGTGGTGGCATCAAAGAGAGAGCAGATCAGAGAGAGGGAGAGCATATCGGAGGTAAAGGCTAAAGTAGATCTGGGCTGGGGTGAGTGAGAGTGAAGAGTGCTGAAAGGCTTTTTTTAAGTATACACACAGCGGTGCGGTGCGGCGGTTGAAATACAAGACCCACCCACCACCAACAGACTGCCCAGCCTAGATCAGAAAACAGGTACTGCCTCTGACCACTGCCCCAGGCACCATCGACATCCTCCTTTGGCAGTGCAAACTCTGGTCAGATCGTTGGTGCCTGATCGGTAGTGTTCACCCCAAACTTCTAGAGATAATAATATAATCCACATAAACAATCAAAAAAATAGTACCAGCGGAAGAATGACAAACAAAAACAGAATGATCAGAATTAGAACCTTGGAAAAAATCATACCCAACTACAATTGCATTAAATTGATCAAACCTTTTGCAGTCAATAGATAAGGTGTTCACCGCTAGTAACAACATATCCAAGAGGTTGGTCCGTGTATTGCATCCTCATGAAGTTCGTCACAACAATGAATTTCTTTAGTCATAAGGAATCTAAACAACTCAAACTATAACAATAACCCCATCCAACAAACCAATATGTAGTAATACACACCAAACCAAAACAAGAATTAAATTCAACCAGTGAGAAAGTAGGAACAAAAAATTCAAATCAACTTAAAACTCACATCAGATGGGGTCCAAAAAAAAGAAGAAGAGAAAAATCATTAAATGATGTAGTTGCCAGATTTGGTGACTGTGCTGCTATTGATGTCATCTTTTAGCTGCTGACATCAACACACCTCTTTCGTCTAACAACAATCTCCAGATGGTTTTAGCACATTCTAGGGTTCAATCAGGACACTCCTATTTCAAGTTAAGTTGTAAATATGAAGATTTTGGGTTAAGAGAGCAAGGGGGAGAGAGAGAGAGTAGCAAAAAAACAGTATATGGTTTTTATCCGTGAGTCCCTCGTCGTAGGACATATTCCTATGCTAATATAAAAATAACAAGAGTAATTCTAACAGAAAATATTGTTGGATTAAAATCTGAATCCTATTATACTTATGGTTAATTCATTTTTTTTGTTGTTTAATTTTTTTCTTGGTACTTAACATGCTTGCAACTGAAAATGTTATATGCATCATGCAGAGAAGATGGTCTCTGAAAGTGCTGGACAACATTAGCGTTGGTTGCTTGGAATCTTTAGTACATGTTCCATTTTTATTTTTATTTTTTCCTTCTTTTGCACTCACATTCTTTGAATAATTTTTTAGTTGTAAATTGTAACAGTAAATACAAGATTATGAATCAAGATTTTTCCCTAGAAATTGCAAACTGAGGTTCTTGGACAAATATTTGCTTTGGATGGTCAACGTTACAAAATGGTTTAATATACTGACACTTGAACACGAAATTTGTAACATCAAAAGTATTTGCTAAATGACACTTTTGAGCGGATTAGGAATGTCTAAAGTTAGGGAACCATACAATATTAGAGTTCAAGCAATTCTCACCATCTTTCTTATGCATATGGTCAGGATTGTGCCACATTAGAAATATTTCCAAATCAATTTTTTCTTACTGTACCCACATAGAAAAATGTTTTTTTCCATTCTACACCCTCTGCATCTTCACTTAATGGACTGATTGTTTCCAATATAGCTGTCGAGTTCTTATTTACCATGGTCAAGGACGAGGCCTTAGTTGTTCGCTACCTCAATTTACCAACAATAGTATTGAGGGGAATTGAGCGATGCAAAATTAGATGGGAAATCAACAAACCTAATCCCAGTTACAAGGTATTTTGGTGGGGAATCCAGCTGTTTTTGACTTAATTACAGGCATGTTACACACCATGTGAGACATTTTGGAGAAATTGACATTTTCATGGAATGCAGTTTTCTTTAATATTTTTTTATTTGCTTTGATGGATTTCTCATGATTTGGGGATAAAATTATGGAATACACAATAGAAAGGGTGAGATATTGGAGGAGTTAGTGGTTGTGGGTGGACATGGTTCTTGGTTAAGTGGACTTGGCTGGTCTTGTTAGTTGTTAGCCTGATTTATTTAAGCCTATTGGTTGGAGAGTACTTAGAGTAGAGAAATTCTTGAATTGAAAGGTTAGGGCCCAGAAGTCAGTAATTCCTTGGAATGTCCATGACCTCGATGAAAGTTAGTCAGGATGAAAGTATTATTTTTATCCTGAACTTAGTCAGGATGAAAGTGTAAAATTGTATCATGTGTAGGGTGTGCAGTTAATCCATATATGATGTCTTGGGTTGCTTTTCTATAGATTGATGGGTTGGGTTGGGTCTTAAATCTTTTTTTTTGAAACTTAAGTTGGGTTGAGTATGAGTTGGCAAATTTTTTAATCTGAGTGACTTCACTAGATCCGCACCATTAGTATTTAAAAAATATGTGCTTATTTTATTTTATATTTTTTATCTATGCTATACTAAAAATAAATGACCCAAAATTTTGCTTTCTTTATACTTTCCACCTACACTATGTTATGCATCAGATTGAAACTTTAAATTTGGTTTTAGATTTTGAGACTTAGTTTAAATAAGTTAGTTTAATTTATTTTAGTATTTTGAGATTTAGTTTTGATAAAGTTGAAATACTAGGTCTAATTGTGTAATTATAATACTTATCAAAAAAAAAAAAAAAGTGTAATTATAATAATTTATTGAATAATGATTTGATATAGTCAAATAAAAACTCAAATTTTCTTTATTAGGCCAGACAAAACAGCTGTAATCCATCCTTACGGGTTGGGTTGGGTTAGAGATTTTTAACCCTAGGAGATTGGGTTGGCTGAAAGTAGAAATATATCTCATGCACACCTCTAATTTCACAAGCCTTGATATATTACAGTAATGGGAGTTCCACATTTTCACCATTTCACTATTTAACAATAGATGCAAGTCTACATAATACCCAACGTTCTCCAGTACAACATGGATTGTGATCCATACATAGTGCATGCATATTTGACTATACCCTTCATAGTTGATGCTACAGTGTATGTACTATGAGGTGAGCACCATACTGTGGTTGGAGAGTTATAACAGGGGTAGGAGCATGACGATAGGATGGGGAGAGCTCAAATGAGAAGCGTTGTAGAATTGTTGTCAGAGCCATTTTTGCTTCCATCATTGCAAAGTTTTGTCCAATGCATATCCGGGGACCCCAACCAAAGGGGAAGAAAGAAACTTGACCCTTTGTTGCCTTTGAAATTCCTTCTGAAAACCTCTCTGGCCTGAACTCCGACGCATCGTCTCCCCAAAGTTCATGGTCCTAGTGAACCAGGACTGTTGGTAAGCAAAGCATTACTCCAGCTGGTAATGACAAATTGCCAAGTTTTGTTTTGTTGTGAACACTTCGAGCAAGCATAACTATTGCAGGGTACAACCTTAGAACCTTGTACAATATCATTGTTACTTGTGAATTTGAGATGTTTCACTTTAGTTTGCAAGATTTATGGCATCAAGAAATCATTGTATGCAATAAAACAATAGTAAAATAAATAATAAAAAAGGTAGATTAAGGGAATGGTACCCCTCTTGAAAATTGATATGAATGCCTATATACGCACACATATATTCATGCATATGTGCATGCGTCTAGGCAAAATTTTAATGAATGTCTAGAATGTAGTCATCCTCCTACAATTTATAAAGAATTAAAAAAAATGAAAAAACTTAGTTGAGAAAGACACTTCAAAATAAAACATAAATGATGTTTACAAGTCATCATGTGTCGAAATTCTGATATGAGAATTCTGGATCTGCATAGCTCGATAGATCGAGAGGTGTTGAGGTCCACTATTTTAGCTTTTCTTCACTTGTTTCTTAGTTCAATCTTCACGTCTTCGATGATATCACTTGTTTTGATTTATCAGCACATTTCTAGGAATGACAATTTTTACCCGACCTGACCCAACCCACTCTAGCACCTCTAGTGGCCCGGATGAACCCATACCTTACATGGATAGTTGTTGTAAGAACAAGACTATAGTGTTCTTTCTAAGCAAGAAGAGCTCCTCTTAGATCTCATAGAACAGATCGAAGACCCAGTCATCAAAGCCCAAAAGCTTAGTGAATTCAAGAAAACCTTAGTTAAGGAAACCAGTAAACCCAAACTTAGGTTCCAGGAACCCAAAGTTGATTTGGAAAAAATTTACAATAGGTTTACCAAATCCAAGAAGGAAGTTACAGTTAACGACCTTCAAAGAGAAATCAAGGAAACAAAATCTGAGGTTAGAACCCTTAAGCAAGAACTAACCATTCTTAGGGTTGATCACAATTTCCTTGATCAAAGAGTTAAATACTTGGAAAATACTTCTCATCAAGGTAATGAGGAAGGACCCTCATTTCAGAACCCTTCTGATGATGAAGTTGAAGTTAACCCCACTGCAAATATGGTCCAAGAACAATCCAGTAAACCGTTCTTAGCAACCATCAGTAGGATTAACTTCTAGAAATGGCATTCCAAAGTTAGGATTGTCATTAGTAAAGATTTTGAATTTAAAGTCATCACCTTAATAGATTCAGGTGCTGATCTTAACTACATTCAAGAAGGAATTATTCCCTCTAAGTACTACAGAAAGGCCAAAGAAAGGTTAACTTCTGCAAGTGGAGGAAAAATGCAGATTGAATTCAAAATACCAAAAGCTCATGTGTGTCAGGACAACACATGCTTCAAGACCACATTTGTCCTTCTTAAGAATATGACAGATAGAGTAATTCTAGGAAACCCGTTCATGTGTTTGTTGTATCCTTTCACCACGGATAGTGAAGGAATCACTACCCATCCTTTTGGCCAGCCAGTTAAGTTTAAGTTTCTTAGGAGCCCTGAACCAAGAGAGATTAGTAGTCTCCAGGAAGTTGCTGTCTCCAAAACCCTTAACCTTATTAGTGCTAAGACCTACCATCTTAGGTACCTCCAAGATGATGTGAGATACAAGAGAGTTGAGGAACAACTAGCTTGTAAAACCATCCAAGCAAAGATCAGTAAGTTTGAAGAAAAACTCAAGCAGGAAGTCTATTCTGATCTACCTACAGCTTTTTGGCATAGGAAGAGACACGAAGTTGCTCTCCCATATGTCAAAGATTTCCACGAAAAGGACATCCCAACCAAAGCTCAACCTATCCAAATGAATCAAGAACTTATAGATACTTGTAGAGCTGAAATTGAGGATCTCCTCAGAAAGGGAATCATTAGGAAATCTAGATCCCCATAGTCTTGTTCAGCCTTTTATGTCCAAAAGAATGCCGAAATCAAGTGTGGTGTCCCTAGACTTGTCATCAATTACAAGCCCCTTAACAAAGTCTTAGAATGGATAAGGTATCCAATTCAAAATAAAAAAGACCTAGTTAACAGGCTTAGCAAAGCACTGATTTTCAGTAAGTTTGACATGAAGAGTGGTTTTTGGCAAATACAAATCAGAGAGTCTGATAGGTACAAAACAGCCTTCACCACACCATTTGGCCATTATGAATGGAATGGAATGCCCTTTGGTCTAAAAAATGCACCTTCTGAATTCCAAAATATCATGAATGAGATTTTTAATCCATTCTCCAGTTACATAATCGTATACATTGATGATGTACTCATCTTCTCAGAATCATTGGAGCAACATCGGAAGCACCTGAGAGCGTTTCTTAATACCATCAAGCTCAATGGTCTTGTTGTTTCAGCCCTAAAAATCAAACTTTTCCAAACTAAAGTTCAATTTCTAGGTTTTGATATTCATCAAGGAGTCATCAAACCCATCAATAGAGCTATCCAGTTTGCTGATAAGTTTCCAGATGAAATCCTAGATAAAACCCAACTCTAGAGATTTCTAGGATCTCTCAATTACATAGCAGATTTCTATCAGAACCTCAGGCAGCAATGCAAACCCCTTTTTGATAGGCTTCGTATTAACCCTCCTCCTTGGACTCCAAATCACACAGCCATTGTCCAAGAAATCAAAAAATATGTCAAGTCTCTCCCTTGTTTAGGAATTCCCTCAGAAAATTCCTTCAAGATTGTCCAGACTGATGCCTCTAACATTGGTTATGGTGGCATTCTCCTTCATCGTGTTAGTCCCACTTCCCTTGAACAGATTGTCTGTTTCCATTATGGAATTTGGACTCCCACTTAGATTAATTATAGTACCATTAAGAAAGAGATTTTATCTATAGTACTATGCATTTCAAAATTCCAAAGTGATCTTTTAAATCAAAAGTTTTTAATCAGGATTGATTGCAAATCTGCAAAAAATGTTTTAGAAAAAGATGTTCAAAACATTGCATCAAAACAAATTTTTGCACGATGGCAAGCCATCCTTTTAGTTTTTGATTTTGACATTGAATTCATAGAAAGGAACTCAAAACAGCATCAGTGACTTCCTAACTGGTGAATTTTTGCAGAATCCAAGCCAAGATGTCCGGGAAAAGACCCGAACAACCCCAACCCCCAAAATTGCCTAACAGCAAACCACCAGTAGTACCAGTCAGGCAAAAAACCCTCCTGGTCATCAATTAGTTCCCCTCTCTGCCTCATCTCTAGCCAATAGATATGTGGTATCCACCATCCCAAAACCAAATTTCCAGAGACCACCCCATGGCCACCCAAGCTATAGTTCAGCCCTAGCCACCCCTCTTCTTAAGGCAATCACCCCATACACTGTAGAAGAACCTTTTGGCCCCTTAGTACCCCAAAAGCCTTCTTCTTCCTACCCCTCCAGAAAAGGAAGGTCTTCTTATGTTAAGAAACCTTTTGTTCAGCACATCTTTTATATTGAACCACACCTAGTTCATATAACAGACCCTTTGGCCTTGGCCATGGAAGTTTTACTCCAAGGATGGCACTTCCTCCCAAAGCACCCAGAGAAAAATATCAAGTTCTATAAGAGCATCCTCATTCAAGAAAAGTCCGCTCAAATAGAAAACATCATGAACAAAGTGAACCCTTTAGAAGTCCTTTATCATAAGTTCATCTTCATAGGCTTCGTAAGCTGCAAAGAATGGGGACATCATCCCTCTTTACTCAAAGTTCTCACAGGCTCAGAACTCCATTATAGCTACTATGACTATATGGACGCCTTTGAGAAAGTCCTCTTTTACCAGAACAAGAACTTTGATCATTCTTGGTTCTTAATGTTCGACAGACAGTTTTCTAGCCCAATACCTTCATGGTTCCTAAAATGGTGGGAAATGTTTGGCTCAACTCCCCAGATTTTCCCAGAACCCTTATAGGATGCCCTTAGGTATTTCAGCTTTAGATTCCAACCCTCAAGCCATGGTTCCCAGTTTCCAGCCATCCTGCATATGACGGTCAAGTACAGGATTCACTGGATTAGCATGTGGAATTATGAAACCAATTCCAACCTACTAGACAGGGAATTCTCAGTAAAATGGTGGGACAGTTTTAGAATTAATGCTGTCATCAGTCAGGTCCATAAGGACTTCCCTCCTCCAGTTCAGAAAGTCATTGCTTATAATACAAGGTCTCAGTTTAGCCTAGACTCCGTCCAGATCGCCGAAAAATCTAGCAAGGAATTAAAAGATCTTGCCCAGCAATTACAAATCCAAACAGAGAAGTTAGAGTCAGAAGAAAGGGTTTCTCCTACCTCTTCAAAAGCTTCAGTCAATTGCTGTCCGATTTACCCCTTCCAGGATTCTTAGGATCCATATGATGGTTACAATTTGGATGACGATTAAGCCCTTCTGGATAGCACCAGTCACTATTCAAAACAGTTTTCAAAACCGATTACTATTCATCTACAGTACCAATCACTGTACATGCACAGTACCCGCACCAACAGCCGTATAAGGACAAAGAGACAGGCTACTATTCATGAACAGTGACTGTTACTGTTCATCTACAATACCCAACACAAAATCCAGAATTACTGTTTGCTTTCGATGGAAAAGAAATTCACCCTCAGTAAAAGCATTTCACTCTTCCGGATTTTCAGCAATCTTCAGAAGGATCCAAAGCTCCCTTCAGCTATAAAAGGTAGCTCCATCTCCAGTCTAAAGCAGGTCCAGTTTACACCTCAAAAGTTTAGTTTTTAGTCTAGTTTTAGCAAAAACTACTTCACAAGCCCTCTTCTTTACAGCCCTTAATCTTGTAATCAGATGGCAATCCTAGTGCTTCTTATTTCAGTTTACATTTGTAACACCATAGTTGATCTTCACACTTGTAACCTGCATTTCTGTATGGCCTTAGTCGGCCTCCCCCCTTACTTGTAGCTTACCCCCTTTTTGGTATCAGAGCAAAGCCAGCAAAGGCAAAAGCCAAGTACGAAGTAGGAAACTTCTGTACACAGTATGACTTACCCTTAGTTATTCCTAAAAGAAAATCCAAATACAGTAGCAAAGAATCCTCTGAGAATTTCCACAGGAAGAAAACAGCAGCCAAGTATTATAGAAAACAGAAATACAGCAAAGATGATTTCTATAAGAAAGGTAAATCCAAATCCACAGGAAAACCCATACCTAAAGCATCTGGAAAATGCTTTAACTGTGGAAAAAGAGGTCATTTCAAAAAAGAGTGTAAAGCTAAGGCCAAATCTCTTATCAACACCCTTGTTAGTGACCAAACTAGTAAAGATGAAATCTTTAAGCTCCTAGAACTTAACCACTTAGAAAGTGAGTCCTCTAGCAGTGAGATTCATCAGATTTACCAGTCATCCTCTGAACCCTCTAGAGCCTCCTCTAGCACCTCTAGTGGCCCAGATGAACCCATACCTTGCATGGATAGTTGTTGTAGGAACAAGACTATCAATGTTCTCTCTAAGCAAGAAGAGCTCCCCTTAGATCTCATAGAATAGATCGAAAACCCAGTTATCAAAGCACAAAAGCTTAGTGAATTCAAGAAAACCTTAGTTAGGGAAACCAGTAAACCCGAACCGAGGTTTCAAGAACCCAAAGTTGATTTGGAAAAAATGTACAATAGGTTTACTAAATCCAAGAAGGAAGTTACAGTTAACGACCTTCAAAGAGAAATCAAAGAAACAAAATCTGAGGTTAGAACCCTTAAGCAAGAACTAACCATTCTTAGGGTTGATCATAATTTCCTTGATCAAAGAGTTAAATACTTGGAAAATACTTCTCATCAAGGTAACGAGGAAGGACCCTTATTTCAGAACCCTTCTGATGACAAAGTTGAAGTTAACCCCACTGCAAATATGGTCCAAGAACAATCCAGTGAACCGTTCTTAGCAGCCATCAGTAGGATTAACTTCCAGAAATGGCATTCCAAAGTCAGGATTGTCATTAGCAAAGATTTTGAATTTGAAGTCATCGTCTTAATAGATTCAGGTGCTGATCTTAACTGCATTCAAGAAGAAATTATTCCCTCTAAGTACTACAGAAAGACCAAAGAAAGGTCAACTTTTGCCAGTGGAAGAAAAATGCAGATTGAATTCAAAATACCAAAAGCTCATGTGTGTCAGGACAACACATGCTTCAAGACTACATTTGTCCTTGTTAAGAATATGACAGATAGGGTAATTCTAGGAAACCCGTTCATGTGTCTGTTGTATCCTTTCACCACGGATAGTGAAGGAATCACTAACCATCCTTTTGGCCAGCCAGTTAAGTTTAAATTTCTTAGGAGCCCTAAACCTAGAGAGATTAGTAGTCTCCAGGAAGTTTCTATTTCTAAGACCTTTAACCTTATCCATTCCAAAACTCCTTCTTCAACAGTTTTAAATGGTCACAATCAAGCCAAGAACCTTGATCCATTTGAACTTACCATTATTGATGATCCTTTTGATCCTATTCTGATCCAAAAATCATCACAGTATCCTATCCCATACATTTATCTTAAAAGTATTTGCTTCATGACATCACATGCATTTGATAATGATATTTGCAAAAATATGCAAATTCATACTACTCATCTTTGGCAGGAAAAGGAGCAAATAACTTATAATACCACTAAAATGTGGAGAAAATTGACTTCTTCGGCAGAGAAGAGGAACAAGGGGAAAGCACTTGCACAGGGCTATCCTCAAGACGAAAGGCTCCCATCAGCGGGACGGTCTTTTGTAATGCATGAAGGTGCATCCTCTAAGGGAAACCAAAGAGGATCAACATCCCTTCGGGATTATGTCCCAACAGAGGTGACATACTCCAGTTGTGACATGGCTGTTATTTTACAGGAAGTTTTATCTGATTACCTACAATGGCACAAAGGAGCATATAAAGATTTACCATACTCCATTAAATTTATCCTAGATAACCTCCAAGCAGCCTTCACCTTACAGAGAAATCACTTTTTCCAAAGAACCCTTAAAGCACTAGAAATCTACCTAGTTAACCTTGAGGCAAGAAATGAAGCTATCACTAGTCAACTCTTTGGCAAAGAGGATATCCATTCAAAGGATAAAACGACTATAATGGGCACTGATTATGCTAAGTTTAGCCAGGTCATCCTCTAGCCAGGAAGCCCTAGCAAACCTATCCAAACCTTAGAAAAGCCTTTAGTCAAGCTTCCCACAACTAGGCAACCCAGCTTTAGATCCAAGGATAGAACAGCCTTAGAAATAGTCAACCAAAAGCTTAAAGAACTAGTGAAGAAGGAACCAATCACCACTTCACCAGTTACCACTTCAACCAGTGTTGATCCCTGACTAGATTCTAGGCTAGTCGTCTTAAACGTCCACACAGCTTCTAGCAATTCTAGCGGAACCTCCTCAGACAATGAAAAGGAGATAGAACATCTAGAAAACCAGTTCTGTAATTTAGAAGTAAAAAGGCTTACCCATCCAAAGGTAACCCCTACTAACCTAACCAAGAATTGGTATCCCAGACCTACACCCCCTAACCTCCAGTTCGAAGAAAGGAATGTTAGTAGCCAGTTCTCAGTATCTTCTGGTAAACTTTATGAATGAAACATAGATGGTTTGTCAGAACAGGAAATCCTAAACAAGATACAGCATATGACCATGGTAGCCAATAATTACATCAGTGAAGGACATCCCCATATTGAGGTCATAGAACTCATATCCTTAGGATTCACAGGAAAACTTCTGCAATGGTGGAACAATTGCCTCACAGAAGAGTCTAAGGAAGATATTAAGCATGTTGTCCAAAAAGATGAGGAAGGAACCCCCATCTTTGATGAAACCATAGGAAGAGGAATTCTCGACGGAGTCAATACCCTAATCTATACGATCATGAAACACTTTGTAGGAAAACCCAGCAACATCACATCTAGGATTTACGACCAGTTGAGTAACCTTAGATGTAAAACTTTTGGTGACTTCAGGTGGTATGAAGATGTGTTCTACACCAGAGTCATGCATAGAAGTGATTGTAACTCTCCATTTTGGAAGGAGAAGTTCATCAATGGCTTATCCACACTTTTTGGCGAAAAGGTCAAAGAAACCCTTTGTAGCCCCTTAGGTGTCATAGATTATGATAACCTAACCTATGGAGACATCTTTAGCACACTGAAAAGATTCTGAATTGAGAACTCCATCTTCCTGGGGGATCTCTGGGAGGGAAGATTTAATGCTGGTAGAAGAGTTACTTCTAAACAACCTATTCATTGTCCTGGATTAAAAGCCTAATTAAAACATTCACAACCTAATTACCTTTAACCTCAAACTTCTGGATCTATCCTTAGATCTAAAATAGAGTGTTCAAACAAGACGATAGCCTAATCACGTGCAAACTACAACCTCTTGCTGCCACAATCCTTACTTTGGTGACTACCCTTCAGCTCACGCCCTACCCTCGGGACTTATTGTTTGGTACGAGACTAACACTCAGCCTGGGACATACTGGACTTACTGGGTTGACCGAACAACACAGATCTGGTCTTACGTGTCTCAACAGTACACATCTGCAACAAACTAGAGGGATAAACACAGAAGCAAGAAGAAGCAGATAGCTGGGATATAACTGATCAACATGAACAAATAATCACAGAATGATAAATAGATAGATAAAGAAGGAGGCTCAGCCTACCATCAACAGAACAACGCTGAAGAAGATATAGTAAATGAAGAAAATAATGAATGGTAATGGAAGAGCTATCAGAAAATAGATGTAAAACAAAATAAAACTATCAGGAGATATATTCATGAAAATAATCTTAATGCGGAAAATAATGGATAACTATGGCGGTATAACCGACCAACTCGATTCAAAATAAAATGTAACTTACAACATTATTATCGGCCAAACTTGGCTCTGATACCAAAAGGGGGGTAAGCTACAAGTAAGGAGGGAGGCCGACTGAGGCCATACAGAAATGCAGGTTACAAGTGTGAAGACCAACTATGGTGTTACAAATGTAAACTGAAATAAGAAGCACTAGGATTGCCATATATATATATATATATATATATCCCTAACCCATTACCCAAACCCTAAACCTAATCCCCACCCGCCCCTCTCTCTCTCTCAAGCTCTAACTTCCACTCTCACTCTCTCTAACTCTCAAGCTCTCAAGCTCTCACTCTCAAACTCTCCACCGGCCACCTAATCAATCTCAGCCACCCCTTTCTCTCTCTTTGTCTCTCAAGCTCTCACCACGCAACTCACTTAAACCACCACAGCCAAAACCAAGCCCAGAAAAAAAGACTTTAGAAAAAAAAAATCTTCACCAGCGAATCATCCTAAATCCTTGCCGCTGACAAATCAAAACTCTCATCAATCACGATCCCAATCACCAATCCCATACCGCTTCGCTAACAACCACCGACAGAAGCCCACATCCTACATCGCCAGCTGCAGACTCACATCACATGAAGCTGTTGTTACGCTAAGAGCTTCATTTTCTTTTTCACTCAGTAAAGTAAGGGGAATTTGTCATGTGGTTGGCTGGGTTTGCCATTATTGTGAGCCAAATTTGTTGAGTTTTTTTGTGTTTTGTTGGTGGGATTTTCGAATTTGCTAATTATCCTTTTGGGTTTGCAAAATTTTTGGGATTTGTTGGATTTTTGGTATGGATTGGTTTGTTAGATCTTGGTATCCATTTGGATGCCAAGAAAATGCTGTAATTATTTTTATTCATTTTTGGGTGTATATTCATTTTTTGGTTCGGTTTATTCATTTTTAGGTTCGATTTAAGGGCCTTCAGATTGGCCCAGAAGTGGCATGTCGGGACGAGGCCCACGAGGCGAGTTTGGGGTTTAGAAAAAAAATCTATTTATTAAATGGGGCAGGTTCAGGTAACGAGGGCGGGTTCGGTCATAAAAAAAACCCGCCCCGAAGTCGATCCGTTGCCATTCCTACACATTTTGTGATATTCTAAACACATCTTAGATTTACCCAATTACGAGTAAAGTGTATTTTGTCAAAGAATATGGCAACACATAATGAATATGACCCTACCATCTTGGAAAAAAAATCTTAAATAAAAAAAATATTACTTTTAAATAAACAACCGAGTGCAAAGTGATGGAATTTCAAAACTATAGCCTTTATAATTATATTTGAGATTTATAAAAACAATTAATAATGTCGTCTTAAATAGTTTCAGAATAATCTTTAAATAATTTTCAAATGCGATAACTTTGTGCATATAAATATAATTACAGGGTACTTTTCTAGATTTTGGCGAGGAAAGGTGGTTTGCTCTCATACTATAGATTGTAGATTTTATCTCTATAATTATTTGCAAAAATTTATATATTTACCATATTCATCTTACGCACTTTGCATGTGCAATAATGCTTTTTTTTATTTGTTTTTTTGGTTTAGTGTTATAATACTTAAAAGTGATATATTGATATATAAATAATCATGTGTATTTTATTTATTAAAGAAGAAGGTAAGGTAACATGGAATAATGTTTAAAAATAAGATAAAAAACCGTAAGAAATTAAAACTGAATGGGACATTTGAATTTATTGATTGGGATATGAATCGTGATAAATAAACAAATTTGAGATTTGAACAAAAGAAAAAATGATATACGTTAGTGTGGATGGATGGGGATTTGTGATAACTGTATAGAATTTGGATAACAAAAATTTTGGAATGTTTTTAAGAATTCAAAAAAAATACCTTAAAAATTTCGGAATAAGAATGAGTAGTTTTTACTTTTTAGGTGAGGTAGGTTTTTTTTTTTTTTTTTTTAAGAAGTAATTTTGTATTTTTTTTATAAAGATAATTGAAGTATTTGAATTCAAATAGATAACAAATACCGATATGAATCAGGCATTTGAATACAAATGAGTAGTGAGAATAACGGTTTTTTCCCCCCTTTTGTATGTGAGATAATATTACTATTTTAACATTTTTTGCTTTTTTGTAGGAAAAAAATTAAACTAAAGGGTATTTAATTTTAGAATTTGTATGAGAATATTTTGGTACATTAAAAATGAAAGACAAAATAAGGGAATCCTCTTCTTAATAGTATAGATTCTATTTTTTTTTTTTTTTTTGAGAAGAAGGTTGTAAATAACTAAATATTATTAAGAAAAAGCAGCCAAATCGGCTAAGATTATAGCATTAAGGTGAGGTAGATCAATAAATCACTAATATGTTGACTATGTCTAGATTGGTTATGAGTTATAGAATTGCCTTGTCCCTTAACATGGGCACAACTAAAATTAGAAAAGGTTTCTGAAAGTGTCTTAGAATCCGCTATCAAATGACTAATTGAAGCAAAAGACACTACTTCCTCTCCAAAGAATTAATGACTACAAGGGAATTACCTTCTAAAATCACTGAAGAAACTCCAATCTCTTGGGCAAAAACCAAAGCTCTTGTTGTAGCCAGTGACTCGACCTCATCTACAGTGTGTGGAAGAGGAAGTCTAAATCTTAAATCTTTTTTTTTTTTTTTTTTTTTTGCTGAGATAAATCTTAAATCCTTCTGATAATGAAATGTTTATTTCTTTAATTTTTTAAAGTATTATATTCATACAGATGTGACTTTGATTTATTGGTGGATAAGATTTGTTATTAGCTGTTACTTCATGGATTTTATTAATGGCTATCTCTCATTTATATTAATATCACCCCATCATTGTTGAAGGTTATGGGTAATGGCCACCTAACAAATTGACAAATTATATATTAGGTAGTAGCTTATTATACCAAGCCAAAGGTCAAAAATACAGTTGTTCAATGATGTTGTTCAATCTCTTTCATAGAAGAGAATATGAGTTCTAATCCTTATCTCATATTTGTGGTAAATATATTAATAAAATAAATAAATGTTTTTCTGTGTTTTAATTGATAAAAATAAATGTTACTTCATAAATTTTAATGGCTCTCATTTATATTAATATCATCCCATCATTGTTGAAAGATATGGGTAATGGCCACCTAACAAATTGGCAATTATATATTAGGTAGCAACTTATTTTACCAAGCCAAAGGTCAAGAATACAGTTGTTTAATGATGTTGTTCGATCTCTTCCATAGAAGAGAATATGGGTTCAAATCATTTTCCCATACTTGTGGTAAATGACATCACCAATAGTGGTTTTCATGTTTATCGGGCTGAAGACAACATTACCTCACCAATAGTGGTTTTCTTATATGATTTTTGTGACAATGGATTAAATGATTTTTGTTTTATTTTTTTGAAATGGATTAAATGAATTAACTCGGCTATTAGAACTTAAACCCAAAAAGGCATTTAAAAGAATGCAGTCTTACAACGTTGATTGGTCATTGGATTTGATAATCCCCCTTCAAATGGTTATTATATAACCTTTTCTTTTTTGGATAAATTCGATATATATATATATATATATATATTTGGAGAAACATATGAGGTTGTTTTATTAACAAGGGGCTGGAAAATCAGCTATAACAAGAGAGGTGGTGTTGGATGGAACATCCTCCATCTACCCAAGCAAGAGAGAAGAAAATCTAGCTCTCTTAGCTAATGCATCTGCTGCGGCATTACCTTGTCTATAAGAGTGAGAGGAAGAAAATACTCTAAAAAAAGTTTACATAAAATAAAACATTGTTAATCAAATGGCCAAACATTGAACAGAGATTGTTTCCAAATTTAAAAGAGTTTATCACAAACTCAGAATCGCCTTCAAGGATCATGTGGTGGAGGCCAATTTTCTTAGCAAAGAGAGCCGCCCGCCCTGTCTAGCTGCGAGAAGCTCTAGAAAAATAACAAATGCAATATAAGAAAAAATAACAAAGAAAAATGATAAATGAATAAAATAACAAATGCAATATACATATATATATATATATATATATATATATATATATAAACAAATGCAACATACTTATATAAAATATAAAATAAAAAAAACAAATGCAACATAAATTGTAAAAATTATTTTAAAAAAAAAGAAAAGAAAAGAAGAGAAAAAAGACCTAGAGTAATGGCCAACTCTGGTTGACTGTTACCCAGCTTTGTTTAAACTAGCCCGCCCATGTTTTTTAGTGAGAACCTTAAACTTCAAGAGCCAGCCCACCAATATTTATGGGCCAACAAGTTCATAATCATTGCCCGCAACCTTTTTTTAGGTGAAAGTGAAACTCTAATATCAACTTTAAATATGCTTTTTTCGTATATTATATAAGTAATAAATAAACAATAATAATTAATATACAAATTAAATAATAATAAATAACCTTAGTACAACTTAGGTTATGTTTGGTAACAGTTTTTGTTTTCTATTTTCAAAAACTTGTTTTTGGGAGTATAAAGAAAAAAACAAATTTCTTGTATTTTTGAAATAAAAAACATGTTTTGTTAGTTGAAATTTAAAAAAAAAAAAAAAAAATTGAAGAAAAAAAATACTGAAAATATGTTGTTACTAGGATTTCACTTCTAGTGCTAACTCATTGAATATGACAAAACTAGAAATTGATGTTACTAGGATTTCAATTTTAGTGCTAACTCATTGAATATGACAAAACTAGAAACTGAAAACATCTTTTTGCATGTTTTCATTTTCCTTCCCAAACTGAGTTTTGAGAATAATTTTTATTTTCTGTCTATTTTGGATTGCCAAACAAGTTTTTAGTCTCAAAATAGAAAATTGTTTTTGAAAATAGAAAATAAAGGGAAAAACAATTACCAAACATAACTTTAGTTTCTCTGTTACTAAAAAAGTTAGAATTTTCTTCTTCTTTTAGGCTGTAGAATTATCGTCCATTTTTTTAGAAGGTGTCTTTGTTCTCTCTAGGTTCTAAGCGTGCCTATAGAGCTTGTGGATTTTTTTACTCGGGGTTCAGGTAATCAGTCTAGATAAATGTGAACTATAAGACTCTAGTTAAACAACTTTTAGGTATATAACATAATATATTTCACATTCAAATCATCAATTGAAGGGAAAAAATAAAATAAAATAACTAGAGTATGGGCCAAGCTGGTCTAACTGGTGCCAAAATTAGCCCGCCCAAATATTTAGTGGGAGCTTTACATTTGCCCACCAAAGTTTATGGGCCAACAAGATCATATCCCCACGTTAGCCTCTCAAAGTTGAAACTTGAAACCCTAATTTTGCCTTTAAATATGCTTTCTCATATATTATATGTAATAAATAAACAATAATGATTAATATACAAATTAAATAATAATAAATAACCTTTTTTAGATGAATAATACTAAATAATCTTAGTATAACTTAGTTTTTCTGTCGCTAAGAAAGTTGAAATTTCCTTCTTCTCTTAAGCTGTAGAATTGTCGTTCCTTTTTTTAGAAGGTGTCTTTGTTTTCTTTAGGTACTAAGTGGGCCTATAGAGCTGGTGGTTTTTTTTTTCAGGGATATAGGAAACAGTCTAGATAAATATGAACTATAAGACTAATATATTTCACACTCAAATCATCATTTAAATTAAAAAAAAAAAAAAAAAAAAAAAAAAAAAAAAAAAAAAAAACCACTAGAGTATGGGCCAAGCCGGGATGACTGGTACCAAAATTTGATGAAATTAGCCCGCTCAAATTTTTAGTGAGAGCATTGAACTTTTACATCGGCCCACCAAACTTTATGGGCCAACAAGTTCATATCCCCACGTTAACCTCTTTTACTTGAAAGTTGAAACCTGAAACCCTAATATTTGCCTTTAAATATGCTCTTCTCCTATGTTTCTCTCCATTGTGTCAGTGTGAGTTGTGGCCGTGTGGCTTGTGTTCTATGCTTTTCCTATTTGTTGTCTGTGTGTGTGTGTTTTTTTTTGTAGGAACATAAACATAGGAAGATGATGATATTAGTTGTCGCCCCAGTCTTACAAGCATCTCTGTATTTGATGCTTCATGGTGATTGACATACTCTTTTTCTGATTCCTCAACAAACCCATCAAAAAAATCTGATTTTTGTTTTGTTTTTTTGTAAAGAAAGTATGCAAAGGAGGCGTGATGATTGTTATCCATACAAGTCTGTATATATCACAACTTGATGATTCTACAACATGCACTACCATCTGATCTCTTTTTGCTCTTTCAATTTCTATTTTTTATTTTTTTTTTTTTTTTTGTTTATTGTGCAATCAAGGATGAAAATATTTCCGATAATTACTGATTTTACAGTGATTAGTACACAAATAATCACCATCTTTCGGCTGAGATTGCATTTACTTTGATAAAATTAGTTTTCAAGATTTGTATTGTAATGTGAATTTTGCCCTTGTATCTGACGCCTAGATTTAATAATTGTGGCTGGGCGTTTCGTTTAGAGGGCAGAAATTAAGAGGTTTTAAAACAGGCTGCGACACAGTTTGCTTCTTTCTTTCATAAGCTTGCTGTTACATTATTCCTGCTTACATTTCTTTTTCTTTTTCATCTTCACTTTAAAATTCTCTTTGATATATATATATATATATATATATTTGATCTACTGTTTTGAATGAGCAAACATAGCGTTGGTTGTGACTAATTTTCCATCATAATTCTGGTGTTTGAGCTTGGTAAGGTTATTTATCTGTGTGTAAAACTTAGGTATGGGCACATTAGGTTCTCCAATTGATTTGGTTGTTTTAATTTAATTCTCCTCCCAATTTATGTGGTCAATGCAACTAAGTGGTTGAATTCTGATTGAACCTAATGTACTGGACCAAGGTTACTTATGCCCTTTTCTTTGGATTAAGCTTATAGTGTGTCTTTTTGTTCATTGGTTTTGGGTGGGCAAGTTAAATTTAACTTCTACTCTGAAAGAGTTAGGGTTATTTACACAAGATGGAAACAAGTAAACTGGTTGATCCAATTTCCAAATCCAATGGCTCATTAATTCTCAGTTTATTCACTGCCATCTAATACTGTTTAGGCTTAGGGGGAAGGAGATTATTCTTTACTCAATATTGTGTAATTTACACTTGTAATGGGGTATTCAAAATGCACTAAAATAATATAGAACAAGAATAAAATGGAATGTCATTGTTACCATGCACCCCTGAAACTTATGCCATTGATGACAGTAAACTTCCTGGCACATCAAAATATTTCTAAGATTCTCCCCATCTCAGTGCTGATATGCCCTCAAAAGTCTTCAATGGAACAACATTTGTCACCTAATGATAATGAACATGACGGTGAAACAGTTGCAGAGAATTTTTCAGTCAAGTGATCAATTAGATAGTTGATTTACTTAACCATTAGATTACTAGGCTAGTCTTAGCGTATGTGGCAGTGCACGTCAATTGATGGTCAAACCACATTAGGATGCCACACATCGGGTATTATGATGCATCAAGCAGACATAGGCTAAGGAATTTCATGTCAGCTTCTAGCCTCAATCAAAATTACACGTATATTGTTGTGATGTCGACTGGGCAAAATGTATTGACAATTGTCAATCGGTCATTGAATAGTGCATATAACTTGGTCCGTCACTTATTTCTTCGAAGATCAAGAAGCAAACAACTATTTCACGTTCATATATATCAATGACTACTATTTGTAGTGAGATTACTTTGATTAAAACTGCTTTTGGCATGCCTCATTACAAAGTACAAACCAAACTATATTGCGACATCAAGGCTACCATTTAGATAGCCTCAAATCCTGTGTTCCATGAGTGCACAAAGCACATAGAAGAAATTGATTGCTATAATTGCTATTTAGTATGTGAGAAATTGAAAAACAAGCTTAACAAGATTGCCTACATCTCAACAAGTCAACTTCTGAAATCCCCTTCACCTAAATCTCTTCCAATAAGGCCAACCTTTTAGTGGTTGAGATGTGACCATGCACCAAAAGACCCCAGCAGCCCCAAGCAACTCGTAGCATTTGTCTCACCATCAAATTGGTAGGATATGGATCAAGGTTAAGTTAAAGCTATCAAATAGAGTGCAGCCCATTTTAATTAGAGCTATTTGTTCTACTCTGAAGTAAAAGAGTATGCCCTGTCATGGTACTACTGCAATGTTCATCTTTCAAGAGTTTTAAATTTATCTATTTTTACTTCATTTAATATTTACTTATTTAGTAGTATTCGTACATAGGATGAAAATTTCAAATAGATATTGTCAACAACTTTTCTTCATTTTCCTTTTGTACATATTTTCTTATACAGATTTGAAAGACTAAAATTCATACATGCTCATTGGTACTAACAAGCTCATACAATACATGTACTATAAAGATTGGAAGATGCCTAATGTATAGCCATATCTATATTTTACAGCTACACAAAGGGAACAGTGGCATATGCACTACATCATTTCATATCGTGGTCGCTTAACTTCAACCAGATACGCATCATGCTACTTACTATATGCAGGTCACACAGTGCCAGATATTTACCACACCAGGCTTTGGTGCAATAGGATTCAGGCCTGCTTTGGTGGAATTTGGGATATCTCTACTAGAATTTTGTTTAGGGACTGAGGCCTTGAGAAGAAAGGTGCATGATCAGAACCTTTGAGCCAAAAAACCTGTTCTGGGGGATTTGTATTTATTATGTTCTCCTGTAGAGCAACTGGTATGGCACAGTCTTCAGGAGTTCCAATGTAGAATCTCCGGATGGAGCCATAATGCGCATCAGAAAGTGAGAGTTTCTCTATAACCGGCCCAAAAGGTATTGGCCTCATTGAAACTAATGACAATGCAACGTCCTGGACATCAAGGAAAATAAAAACTTAATCTTCAGCGTTGTATTGATATCACACTCTTAAATTAGACCTGGTCCAAGAATGTTTAATTCAAGCGGTTATGACAATGTTATAAAGATACCTTAGCAGGACTTTGATTGAACAACAAGTCTTTCACCAATTCTTTGTCAAGACCTATAGCAGTTGGGGGCTGATCTTTCCCATTTGTGTACAAAAATTTCTGAGCTTGCTGCATCAGATCATTTGAACCTGTCTGTCATAGCATATATAATCAGTTTAAGAAATAAGCCAATTACATAAATCTCATGCTAGAAAATAATATTTGGAACATTGGACATCAGAGCTTCCATCGTACTAAATTAAATCCTATGCAGCAAATCTGATATAACAAGATGTCAAGGATTGAAACTAATCATAACAAACAATACGTTCAAGAGTGTAATTCATCAAAATGAGGGGTCTAAGTATATACAGATCTAAAAGAATTAAAGTTAAGTATATCCTCTTTATTTCACTGGAAATGGAGGAAGTACATTCCACCTTTAGGAATTTATTTCTTGGATCTAATAGTGTATAGAGTGCTATGTAATTTAACATTTTAAATGGTGTGACACTAGATACACGATTAAATTTTTAATGTTTAATCTGAACTATGAAATGGATCCATTTCAAATGAAGATGATCATTTTACAGATTAAGGAGGTATACATCTCACTACATAGGAAAAAGGTAAAACCTTGAAGTCACTTGGAAAATAAAACGAGGTTTCCCTTGTTACAGTTATGAATTATGAATGAAACCAAAGGTGCATGAGTTCAATATTATTCTCCCTTTTCTTTCCCACTTTTTGAGTCCAAGAAATTATAGAGTGAAGGACAACCTGTTGGGAAAACATATCAAGGAAACTCTGCCCACTACTCAACATTGCTGCAGCTATAAAAATTGCTTTTGAGATTTTAGATGGAAACAACTCCATTACATATGAAATACAAGCACCACCAAAATCATGTCCCACCAAAATCACCTGCATTTAAAAGAAAAATTTTAGCTACAGTATATCTAAATGGAAAAATTTACCAACATTACTGCTACTGATATGGATAAAAATGGCATAAAGATGTTAAAATTGGCATATTGTGGATCAACATATGCCAATGCGGAATTTAATTTCAATCATTTCTCCCACAAAGCATATTATGGATCAACATATGTCAATGCTGAATATAGTTTCAATTATTTCCCCATAAAGCGTTAAAATTTCTTATTTTTATATAGGCAGGTGAATTTTACCAGAATATTTTGTCCACCTGAATATATATATATATATATATATGGCTAAATTAAAGTGCAAGAAAGTGAGAATACCAAAAATGATAATTGCTTAATCATCCCTTTCTGTATTAGTTATCTCTGTATAAGATAACAACAATATGACTATATGAGGGTCTTATCCTTGTAAATTGCAATTGAGAATAACAAACCAACTAACGAAGACCAACTAATCAAAGGCATCGGCCATTTTAAAAAAAATTGTTTAAATACCTTATAATAAGCATATATGAATGCCAAAAAATAATAGTGCACTGTAATTTCACATTATTATTCTAACATAGATTCAAAGAGAGAGAGAGCAGAAAACCTTTTCTCCATCTCCAAGTTTCTCTAGGATATCAGTAAGTGGCTTTACGTATTGTGCAAGACTCGTAATGCTGTTTGTATCAAATGTATGAATTCCAGAACCTGCCAAGTCAACTGCATCAACTCTATATCCACTTTCTTCCAATAGTGTGATTGTTTTATACCAACACCAAGCACCAAAGCCACCTCCGTGAACAAGAACAAAATGTATGGTTTCCAGGCCATCAACATTTAGATCCTAAGGAATGGAAATTAACAAAATAAGATGGTGGATGATATATATAATTGGAAAAATATACTTTTATTGGATGACATATATATATATATAACCATCATTCTTTCCATCTCCTAATGAACAGTGCTGTAAAAAAATACAAAATCAAAGTGATTGTATGCTAGTATTTGAACAGCATTTTGAGTTAAGAAACCAATGATAGTTATAATTAACGCATGTATGATAGGCAATTATAAGAAATAGATAATATCAAATTTCCACAAACTCAAGCAAAATGCATCCACACCAAACTAGCCTACATTCAATTGCATACTTTCTAAGTACTGTCTTTTAGTCTCATTACGGATTCATTTTTGATGTCAAAAGCATTCAAATTGCTGAAAAGGTAATTCTTTGATGGTAAAAAGTAATAGGTAAGCAACAAAAAAATGTTGCCAGGAAAAAATTACAGCTTAATAAAAAATATAAAAAAAGTAAAGAAGTGAAGGTAAAAAAGTAAAATTAGTAAAAAAAAATTTGTGAGAGGGAGGGGGTGAATTGCATCGGATCTCAATCCCTAATATAGGTAGACTTGTCTCATATGGCCAGAGTCAGAAGAAAGTAGCTTCCTTCAATGTGGCAAGAAGGTCATGTAACTTCCTTCCGTCAATCCCTAATATAGGTAGACTTGTCTCATCGGATCTTCAACCTACAAGTTAGACCACAACAATGGAATCCATGGATATTTCCAGCCATCATTTATGAAAAACTTTTGTGAACGTTTGACGTTTGACCAAGCCCACTGAATTTTATGGTTCGAGAGTTGAAATCTAACAAGCCCATGACGCAACGTTTTGTCCTATGACAAATGAGAACTCTTTGCTTAAACCCTCATAAAAACGTGATGTAATCTAATATTATAGTATATATTAATCCTTTAGAATAAGATATCTTTATTTATGGCTAAAACAAAATCTTTCCAGTATATTTTACAAAGACAGGTCGCTCTTTGAACTGGTCCGTGTGCTATTGTACAGATTGACCAACTCATTCAAAGGCTATTGAGTGTGGAAAAGTACAACCCAAAAAAAAAAAACTCAAATTCCTATCCTTTGTCGGAATGGGTTTGGCTTGCGTCCAGTATTCTATGTACCTGTTTATCAAAAAAAATATATTCTATGTACCTAGATGCAAAATGGGCTCAACATATATCTTAAAAATACCACATGTCAGCCCAATATTTCATCTAGAGCACGGGATATAAGTCTTATCCTACTAGAATAATAGTTAAATGACCATTTACACTCTATCTCATGTCATAAAAAGTTAAAAATGATAAAATTAAGATTCAACTCTTCAAGTCCATGCAGTACATTAGGTTTCTCAATTCATTTGAAGCATGTTGTTGTATTAATTAAATAATCATAAACAATGTTATCTTCTCCAAGGAAAATTAAATTCAAAGCAACTATATGTTTTAAAGAGAAACTTATATACTGTACGGTAAGAAACTCTATATAAGTATTAGCATATTAGAAAAAAATAGTTAACTACTTACATTTACCAGTTCATAATAGCTAGGTGGTGGTTTATCAATTATCATCCACTAGCTTTACCTTTAATTGTAAAAATAAAAAAATAAAAAAATAAATTTGATAATAGTTCAATTCACAAAAAGGAGGAGGTAGAAGAACAAGAAGAAATAAAACTACATTGATGAAAATCTAGACCATACGAAATCAGTTTTCACTTGGGAATACTTATGTTTTTTAGTAAAAAAAGTATAAAACTATGACACAATTAATCATCCAAAAACCATAGAATTCTCATTGTTCTAGTCATGAATCAACTTTGAATAGCTCAAAACAAGCATTATAAACACATATTCTCCAGCAAATGAACTCAAGAATCACTAAAAACCAAAAAGAAACAAAGTCATACCTTGTTAACAAGCTGAAGAGGCTGAATGAGAGAATGATCAGTACGTGACCTCTGCCTAGAACTTGAACTCTTTGGAAGCTTTTTAGGAGCAGCTGTAGATGGGTACACCACAGAAGTAGACCTGTTAAGGTTAACGGGTAGAGAACCGTTCAGCTGATGCTGGTGGAAGAGGAAAGCTGCAGAAAGAGCCTGTTGGTGAATGAGAGCATCATCAAACTCAAGCTCCTCATCCTTTTTCTTAGTCCTTTTGGTTGAAGAAGAGTTTGGTAAACGTTTTGAGGGTTTTTTTGTGAAGGTTACCCCCTTGGGAGTAAAACATGCCCATGAGTTTCCCATTTGCTATGCCAATGCATGTCAGTTAGAAAACGAGGCTCATATGATACTTATGTGAATGGAAAGTCTATGCTAGGGGTTTGGACTTTGAAAATGCTAGCTAAGGCTATTTAATTTTGTGTGTGCTAGAAGAATTTTATGCTTATACGTGTGAGCTCCCAATTTAGTATTACCCCTATTTTAATGTCTACGTGTGAGCTCCAAGTTTCCTCCTAAATAGGGCCAAAATGGCCAAATATCAATGTTTGCCAAAATTATTACTGTTTTACAACTGTTTGAGAAATATTCAGCAATCTATCACTTTTTGAAACTTGAGTTTGTGAAATTCGAGCTTGACATGGAACTTAAGTTTCAAAAACTCGAGTTCCATAAAAAATGGCGCTAACGTGGATTATTTTAATTAAAAAATGCCACGCGGAACTCAAGTTTATGAAACTTGAGTTCCTTGCAATGTGTTACTCAAATTAATAAAACTCAAGTACCATGTAAGATTCCTTGAACCTAATAGAAAAACATGAACCCAGAAAATTAGACATGGAATGAACCCAAAAGAAGAACATGAACACAAAAAAACTCAACAACTCATTTCTAGATCTAAAGAAACTCAACAACTTAGCAACCCGTTCAAACCTCTATGGCCAATGATTCTCTTGCCGCTGCATGCCACTGCCACCACCGGCGGTGGCTTCTCTTCTTATTCCCCCTCTCACTTCCTCTCTCCTCAACTTGGTTTGATCTCTTTGAACTAAACCCAAAAACCCCAATCTTAGAGATCGTGTACAGAGTTCAATCAGTGATTTCGGCAGAGCAGATATAAGTAGAGAGAGATTGAAAACAATACTGTCCCAAGCAAATTTGAGTTTTTTTTTTTTTTTTAATTGCTTAGACTTTATGATTTTTTGAGCTTGAAAATTTTGGTTTAGACAACAATTGAGATTTGAGACTCTTGTCACTAAAGAATTACATCATCGATTCGGCACAAAAATACTAGAGAGCGCCAAGGAACGTATGACTTATGCAAGGAATTTGTTAGAATTATGCTCATATCAAGCACTTCATCAGTTAAGCACAAGTCTAGAAGGAACTCGAGTTTGAGGTGACATTTTTAATTTAAAAAAGTCTAGCTCAGCCACTACCACAGTGGAAATTTTTAATGGAACTCGAGTTCCTAGAATTTGAGTAACATGCCAAACTCGAGTTTGAGGAACTTGAGTTCCAAAAGAGTGGTAGATTGCCAATTAGTTCCAAAACAATAGTAGATCGCTACATATTTCAACCAACAGTGGTATTTGACCATTTGGCCCCTAAATAGGACACTTCTAAATTCTAATACTTAAGTACAAGGTGGTGTCGTATATATTAGCATTGGTCAATACAATACACAATGAGACAATTAAATTGAATTGAATACATGGTACAACCATGTGTGTGTTTGAATTTAATTAAGAGTTGTACCTACATAACTAACTTTGTTACATAGATAGTGGAGAGAAGATGCATATGTTATGTTGGATTATTTAAACCCCTGTACTCTCAGATTGTTTAACCTAATTAATTAACCAAGTTGTTACTTAGGTTTATTTTTCAGATTTAGGTTAAACACAAACAATCATATCACTAAGGTGCGGAAAAGTAAGAAAGACAAGCGATATGATGACCTAGGAAAACTAATGAAACCGTCCAGTTTCAAGGTAAAAAAGTTGGGGAGGATTTAACCTAAATTATTCTTAAGGCAACAAATTCACTATATAGAATGGAAGTTTTACAATAGATTTTCTCCTAAATCTAAATCTACCTCTTGTAGTACTTACTCACGTGACCACACACAGTTCCGAATCCACAGACTCTTCTATGTGAATTTGTCGCACACAAACACCCCTGTTTGTGACTTTGAGATCCCACTCAAAACTTTAGATCATCAGCAATAGTTGATCTTGTATGCAGTAACTTATCTCCACCGGTTCTTGTATACGGATCTTCTTTCTGATAGATGCTTGTTGAGTTAGAAGGTTACAAAACCTTACAAATCTCACAGGAGTAACTCACAAGTCTTCTTAGGGCTTCTGAAACATTATTTAAGGTTTTCCTTTTATACTTAGTAGTGTTGGACACAAATCCTAAACATTTTGCGAGCTTTTGGGCCTGATTTTAATTCTATAGAAATCGATGTTTGATCGTTCAAGCTTGTCTCTCGATTGGTCGAGTCTTGCAGTTTCTGAATTCTTTTTTTTGCATATTGATTGTTTTTGAATTTTGACTTGAACCATCTTGAGCATTAGTACTCGGTTTGCCAACATACATAAAATTAGATCCTAAACATTTATTCCTAAATATTTAGAACCTAACATGTTACAATCTAAGTTACATATAAATATATAATTTAATGTTATTTTTCATTCTCATTTATTAATTAAACTAGTAATGGGCCCGCACAATGCGTGGATAATGCTGTAAGCTCATATGTGAGAAAATTATATAGAATATTCAAAATATTTTAAAGTAATAACATTAAGTAATATTGTGATAACATAGAGAGGTTTTTATTAAATTAATGATGTAATACAAAATTAAGGGGATGAAGAATTTAGGCTATAGAGTAAATTAGAAATTAGTTATTATGTGGTGTAATAATTTGGTTGTTTGTTTAATCATAATTTTTGTTACTTCAATACATTGGAGTTAGTATATGCAGGTCACACAGTGCCAGATATTTACCACACCAGGCTTTGGTGCAATAGGATTCAAGCCTGCTTTGGTGGAATTTGTGATATCTCTACTAGAATTTTGTGCAGGGACAGAGGTCTTGAGAAGAAAGGTGCATGATCAGAACCTTTAAGCCAAAAAACCTGTTCTGGGGGATTTGTATTTATCATGTTCTCTTGTAGAGCAACTGGTATGGCACAATCTTTATGAGTTCCAATAAAGAATCGCCGGACACAGCCATAATTCACATCAGAAAGTGAGAGTTTCTCTATAACCGGCGCAAAAGGCATTGGCCTCATTGAAACTAATGACAATGCAACTTCCTGGACATCAAGGAAAATAAAAGCTTAATAATCTTCAGCATTGTATTGATATCACAATCTTAAATTAGAACTGGTTCAAGAATGTTTAATTCAAACAGTTATGACAATATTATAAAGATACCTTAGCAGGACTTTGATTGAACAAGAAGTCTTTCACCAATTCTTTGTCAAGATCTATAGCAGTTGGGGGCTGATCTTTCCCATTTGTGTACAAAAATTTCAGAGCTTGTTGAATCAGATTATTTGAATCTGTCTGTAATAGCATAAATTATCAGTTTAAGAAATAAGTGAATTGCATAAATCTCATGCTAGAAATAATATTTGGAACATTGGACTTCAGACCTTCCTTCATACCAAATTAAATCCTATGCAGCAAATTTGTATAACAAGATGTCAAGGATTGAAACTAATCATAACAAACAATACGTTCAAGAGTGTAATTCATCAAAATCAAGTATATACAGATCTAAAAGAATTAAAGTTAAGTATATCCTCTCCATTTCACTGGAAATGGAGGAAGTACATTCTACCTTTAAGATTTTATTTCTTGGATCTAATAGTGTATAGAGTGCTATGTAATTTAAAATTTTAAATGGTGTGACACTAGATACATCTTTAAATTTTTAACGTTTAATCTGAACTATGAATTGGATCCCTTTCAAATGAAGATGATCATTTTACAGATTAAGGAGGCATATATCTCACTACATAGGAAAAAGGTTGAAGTCACTTGGAAAATAAAACGAGGTTTCCCTTGTTAAAGTTATGATTTATGAATGAAACCAAAGGTGCATGAGTTCAATATTATTCCCTCTTTTCTTTCCCACTTTTTTGAGTCCAAGAAATTATAGAGTGAAGAGCAACCTGCTGGGAAAACATATCAAGGGAACTCTGCCCACTACTCAACATTGCTGCAGCTATAAAAATTGCTTTTGAGATTTTAGATGGAAACAACTCCATTACATATGAAATACAAGCACCACCAAAATCATGTCCCGCCAAAATCACCTGCATTTAAAAGAAAAATTTTAGCTCTATTACATCTAAATGAAAAATTTTACCAACATTACTGCCACTGATATGGATATGGATAAAAATGGCATAAAGATGTTAAAATTGACATATTGTGGACAAACATATGCCAATGCTGAATTTAGTTTCATTCATTTCTCCCACAAAGCTTATTAGGGATCAACATATGTCAATGCTAAATTTAGTTTCAATTATTTCCCCATAAAGCTTGCAAGTTTCTTATTTTTATAGAGGTAAGTGAATTTTACCAGAATATTTGTCGACCTGAATATATATATATATATATATATATATATGAAATTATAGATAGAGAATTAAATAAAATATAGTTATACAAAATTAAAGTACAAGAAAGTGAGAATACCAAAAATGATTATTGTTTAATCATCCCTTTCTGTATTAGTTATCTCTGTATAAGATAACAACAATATGAGGGTATTATCCTTGTAAATTGCAATTGAGAATAACAAACCAACCAAGACCAACTAATCAGAGGCATTGGAAATTTTTTTTAATACCTTATAAGCATATATGAATGCCAAAAAATAATAGTTCACTGTAATTTCACATTACTATTCTAACATAGATTCAAAGAGAGAGAGAGAGCAGAAAACCTTTTCTCCATCTCTAAGTTTCTCTAGGATATCAGTAAGTGGCTTTACGTATTGTGCAAGACTCGTAATGCTGTTTGTATCAAATGTATGAATTCCAGAACCTGCTAAGTCAACTGCATCAACTCTATATCCACTTTCTTCCAATAGTGAGATTGTTTTATACCAACACCAAGCACCAAAGCCACCTCCGTGAACAAGAACAAAATATGAGGTTTCCATGCCATCAATATTTAGATCCTAAGGAATGGAAATTAACAAAATAAGATGTTGGATGATATATAATTGGAAGAATATACTTTTATTGGATGACATATATATAACCATCATTCTTTCCATCTCCTAATGATCAGTGCTGTAAAAAAATATACAAGATCTAAGTGATTGTATGCAAGTATTTGAATAGCATTTTGAGTTAAGAAACCAATGATAGTTATAATTAACGCATGTATGATTGGCAATTATAAGAAATAGATAATATCAATTTTCCACAAACTCAAGCAAAATGCATCCACACCACACTGCCTAACTTGTCCCATTAACTCTACTCCATATTCAGTCCACACTTGAATACAACATTCAATTGCATACTTTCTAAGTACTGTCTTTTAGTCTCATTTGATTGTAATCCAAAGATTAGTCTTCATATATATATATATATATATATTGTAGTAAACGGATTCATTTTTTATGTCAAAAGCATTCAAATTGCTGAAAAGGTAATTCTTTGATGGTAAAAAGTAATAACTAAGCAACAAAGAAATGTTGCCAGGAAAAAATTACAGCTTCATCCAACTTGCATTCCACTAGAGCATCATTGGAAAATAGTAAATTTAACTTACAGATCAAGAATTGCTCCAAGATCAATTTTATTCCTCTTGGATTGATGCTGTTCAACTAATCTCGGCAAATAATTTTT
Organism: Quercus aquifolioides; assembly: GCA_019022515.1. Lineage (NCBI taxonomy): Eukaryota > Viridiplantae > Streptophyta > Magnoliopsida > Fagales > Fagaceae > Quercus > Quercus aquifolioides. Next base: position 79,443,217 of record CM032333.1, read on the forward strand.
ATTTTTTTTTCTTCTGTCTGCGGTATGCATGATAAAAAAAATCTGATATTTGGTAGAACAGTTGATTAGGGACACAACCTTTTTTCTTTTCTTTTTTTTCACAATTTTGCTATGGTGGTAAATTAGGACAAGAGAAAGTAACATTACTTTCACATGGATTCACCATTGACACCACTTTTATTATATATTGATACAACGTAGCACATCAACAATTGTGAACAATTCTGTGCCCCTAAACCTATTGAATATGTGTTGCTTAGATTAATCTCGGCCTTTGGATTGCCCTTCCATGGGCAAGAGTGGTAATATTAGTAGACTTGTCTCGTAAGGCTAGAGTCAGAAGAAAGTAGCTTCCTTCAATGTGGCACGAAGGTCATGCAACTTAAGGCAAAAGCACAACAAAGATATTGGACTTGACATTTCCATTTTGACTCTTCGAATTGTTGAGGTCACTAACTAGTTGCGACTCTTCTACCTTCAAGTTAGACCACAACAACAGAATGCATGGATATTTCCAGCCATCATTTATGAAAATCTTTTGTGAACGTTTGATGTTTGACCAAACCCACTGAATTTATTGGTTCGAGTTGAAATCTAACAAGCCGATGATGCAATGTTTTGTCATATGACAAATGAGAACTCTTTGCTTAAACCCTCATAAAAACGTGATGTAATCCAATCTATATATACTATAAAACCGAATCATCTAATATAACAACCCCATGGTCCGATTCCCTATCAATTGAAAACGTACTTAATCTGTTATTATTTTCTATATATTGCTCCCTCTCTCTCTCCACTTCAATTGTTCATGTGGGTGATTTACTTTTGGCGTTTTGGGTTGCTATGGCTGAATGTTTTGCCTCAGCAGAAGGAAGTTTCAATATTTAATCATCTTGATTTAATTTTGATTCTATATTTCAGATGGGTTATTTGTTTTTTTGTTATTAATATGAGCCTTTTAGCTACTTGCATTGATACTAATTAATGAATTTCCAATAGGTTTAATTCTATTTTTTGGTGATAGGTTTCAAATCTGCTATATAGAACGTTTGGTCTTTGCTTTCCTTTTTGTTCTTGAAAAGATATAATAATTTCATTGTAAGATGATAGTTGCTAATAGTTACAAATTGTCAATTAGTCTAGAAATTTGATTTTCCAGGTTCCAGGGATGAAGGAGATCAAGATGTCAAAGGCCAATTTGATGTAAATTGTGGCTTTTGTGATGGGTGGAATCCAAGAAGCTTGCAATGATATTTGTATCATTTGCCTTGAAGCCCTCCCTCTGTGATAGTGATCTTTCAATGGTGTCATATACATATTACCAAATTTTGTATCTTTATATTCCCAGTATTTGATGTATTGTATTAACCAATCCAATTTTCTATATTTTACAGAGGTGATCAGTAATAAGCTTGCGTTTCATCTGCAAGGTATTAATCTTGAATGGTAGTGCATATGAGTTCCAATTTTAAGGGCATCAAGTTATTTTCCTTTTGCAATATTATGATTGTTAGTAATAATCAAGGGTCATATGGTTGAGGGCTGAGATAGGGGTGTCAAACGTATAACCATACACGATAATAATTGGGCTTCAACATTGTATCACTTGCAAAGTGAGCATAGAAGTTATTATGAAATTGTAGTTACTACTCCTAAACTGCTAGATCTGACTTGAATTCTAGAACTTGTATTTTATCTAGATTATTGTACAATGTTACTTATGGTTTGTGGTTTATCAAATTGTTTCTCATTTTATATGTATATAAATCTGTCGACTGTTGTTTGCTATATGCATGGTGTGTTTGATAAAATACCTCAAAAAGATTGTATTATGTGGCACAAATGAGGCAAACTGTGGTTTATCTTTGATGAGTTGTTGACATAATAATTGTTCTTTTTTTGACTGATAATAACTTTGTGCTAGCATATTGTAGCTGCAATGACAACATGGTCCTTAGAAATCAGCTGTCTTTAATTTTGTCATTGTCCCCTTCCTATTGCTTGCATTCATTTGAACAGTTGACATGCTATAGTTTTTGAAAGTTTTTGAGCACCATACTTAGTCCTAAGATTGGCCTTAAGTTGAGGTTTACTATTAGTTGCCTTGAGCTTCCCTTAAGTCTCAGGGGACTACTTTTCTACTTTTATACTTTTTTGCTTAATGTATAATGGGTTCTCTCCATGATTGCCTCTTTTGAATATTTGAGTTTCATATTTTGTGATTCACTTGGGAGAAAAAAATTGTTTGCTGAGTACTTATGGTTGTTTTCCTTATATATGTTCATAATATTTTGTTATGGTACAGATTTATTCTCTTTTATTCTGAACTGTTAAGTTGGGTAAAACAAAATGGGCATGTGATGGAGGTGGAGGTTGGATATTATGGTAAAATTGGGACCAATGTCATGTGGATGAAACTCTAAAGTCAGCAGTGCTAGAGATATTATAAAACTTACAAATTGAGAATTACAAAAATATATCACCAATCACAAAAATCATTCAAAAATGCATTCAATAGTTTGCTGAAATCCACCTATCATATTCATTGTCATATCAAATTATAAAAGTTATGTAGACCACCGCGCACCATTGACGTAATGGTCACTCTACAAATATAAATATTTGTGGTGTGTGGAGGGCAAGGGTCTGGGTTTAAGTCTCTAAGAGGAAGCTTCACACACATATACACTTAGATTAGACTATAGTAAAATTTTTATCTCATATAAAAAAAAAAAAAAAAAAAAATTTATATAGTAAAATATATAATATTTTTAATATTTTCCTATTTGAATTATTTGTGATTAGTAACACATCTATTTGTAAGACCTATTTATTTAAATTTGTCTTATCTCTATCTCTAACATTACTTAATTCTTTGGGCTATTTTAATAGTGAAAAAAAAAATGTAAACTAAATTTTTTTAATATCTCTCAAAAAAATTTATTAAAAAAAAAAAAAATTTGCTCCCAAAATCTGGGGCCTTTCTCTAGTAGTGGGGCCCTAGGCAATGGCCTAATTGGCCTATGCCTAGGGCCGGCCCTACCTGTTGAAGAGTGTACATGGTGACCTCCTATATATAATTATATAAGTTATTCCAACTAAAATAAAATGAAATGAAGATTTGAAATAATCTTTTAAACTACTGTAAATAAATATTCTATATAAACTAAAATTATTAAATATTCTTAAAAAAATTTTGAGAAACATACTAACTGTTAATTGTTAAACGCACACACATAAAAAAGAGAAATTAATAAAATATTCTTTTTAAAACCTTATTTTCAATAGCTTTCCTATGCATTGCACGGGTTAGCAACTAGTATTATAGTATATATTAATCCTTTAAAATAAGATATCTTTATTTATGGCTAAAACAAAATCTTTTCAATATATTTTACAATGGTTGCTCTTTGAACTGGTTCATGTGCTATTGCACAGATTGACCAACTCATTCAAAGATTATTGAGTGTGGAAAAATACAACAAAAAAAACTCAAATTCTTATCCTTTGTCGGGATGGGTTTGGCTTGCGTCCAATGCTCCATATACCTAGGCTTAAAATGGGCACAACATTTGTCCTAAAAAGCCCACATGTCAGCCAATATTTCATCTAGAGCACAGAACACTGGATAGAAGTCTTATCCTACTAGAATAATGGTTAAATGACCATTTATACTCTATCTCATGTCATAAAAAGTTTAAAATGAAAAAATTTAGATCAACTCTTTAAGTCCATGTAGTATATTAGGTTCCTGAGTTCCTCAATTCATTTCAAGCATGTTGTTGTATTAATCAAATAATCATAAACAATGTTATCTTCTCTAAGGAAAATTTAATTTGAAGCAACTGTATGTTTTAATGAGAAACCTAATATACTATACCTAAAACATTCTATATAAGTATTATCATATTAGAAAAAAGGCGAAAATACACTTTTAGTTCCTTTATTTTGGGTCAATTCTCATTTCAGTCTCTAAATTGATTTTGCACCTACCTCAATCCTTGCAATCAGAAAATTATTTCTGTTTTGGTCCCTGCCGTCAACCCACTAACAAAGAAGTCCCACATGGCAGGCGGAGTGTTCTACTTGCTAACATAACACTGATGTGAACATTAAAATATTATTAAAAAAAATTATTTGACATTTTTTAAATGCCACGTCAGTATTTAAATTAAAAAAATTAAAACAAAAAAAAAATTAATTCCTCAATTTAATTTTAATTTTAATTAAAAAATAAAAAACAATTTTTTTTATACTTTCTTTTAATTAAAATGATTTTTTTATTCCAATTTTTTTTTTCGGAAGAACAAATTAATTTTCTTTATGTTCTTCCCCAGAATTTGATTCATATTCTTAGCAATTTAATTCTTATTTTCTTATAATTTTCTTTGCCTTTCTTGTACTCTCTTTATAACCAAATACATCAAAACAAAATAAATTAATTAAATGTCTTTCTTGTCTTTTTTATTTTTTATTTTTTATTCCTTTCATTATTTTTTCAGAAGAACATGTTCATGTTCTTTGTGTTCTACCCCAGTATTCTTCCCCATAATCAATCTCCAACAAATAACCAAACCCCATATCTCTAGCAAAGCAACCAAACCCTAAACCCAACAACCAAACCAAGCTCCAGCAAAGCAAACCTTAGCCTAGGGTCGTCCAACACCTGCTCGGACTCGATAAATCCGATTGGCCTAATGCTCTCCAACTCGATAACCACCCGATCTGAGCGGCGATTCAATTGGTTGCGGGTCGCCGACGCAAACACCAAATACCATCAATTCAAGTCTCGGTTTAACTATTTGAGAAACTGAAGAACTCAACCCGCCCGATGCCTTTCTCTCTTCCAGTCGCAAATCTCGTGCTTCGGTCGAAAACCGGTAAGCCTAAACTTAAAACTCCGCCAATATGATGAGATCTCGGCTAGATCTTGAAAAATATAGCGAGATCTCGGCCAGATCTTGAAGGATATGGAGGAATATTGGCCAGATCTCGATAGTTCCAGCTAGATTTATTGAGATCTGGCAAGATTTCAGCCAAAATCTAGCCAAATTTCGACACCTTGTAGTGAACCCGAAACTGACCGATATGCACCCGAAACCGACAAGACCCAATCCAGCTGATCCGAAGCTCCACACAGGTCAGTTGCAGGTTATGATTTCTCTCACCCAAGTCTTTCGGGTTGAGTCCAGGTTAGGCACAAACTCGACCCGAACTAACCTGTGGACACCCCAACCTTAGCCTTCAAACCCATAAATATTCTTGGCAAACAAACACATAAAGTAAAAATTAAGGAATTAAAATTTATCAAAATCCAATACCCTATCGTATTGGTAATCGAATTTGGAGCTAGGAATGACCAAAACCTGGTTAAGCAAAGCAACATAGAACATGTGCTTCTCCAAGCAAATCAAATCGTTGGACATTTGGCCCGATAAGCAAATCGCAAACAAGTATTTATTCGGTTTTGGTTTCCATTGAATGGTTCTTTGCTCGTTCTTGTTCTTTTGATCCACCTTCATACACGTGTCCAACTCGAAATGAGGATCGGAAGCATCAATGGGTTCGAAGTCTTGAGTGGAGTTTCCAGTGTGGTGTGGCGATAAGAGAATTTTTTTGTTCAATGAAATCTGGTTGAGCACAGTGAGGTTAAGGTCAGATTGGGAGTAATTGGAGATGGAAGTGGAATTGGAGTTAAAATTAAAATGAATTTATTTGTTTTTTTTTTAATTAAAATTAAAATTGAGGAATTAAAAATTTTTGGTTTTAATTTTTTAATTTAAATACTGACGTGGCATTTAAAAATGCCAAATAACCTTTTTTTTAATAAAATTTTAATGTCCACGTCAACGTCATGTCAGCAAGCAAGATACTCCGTCTATCACGTAGGACTTTTCTGTTAGTGGGTTGACGGCAGGAACCAAAACGGAAACAATTTTCTGATTTCAAGGATTGAGGTAGGCACACAATCAATTTAAGAACTAAAATGAGAATTGACCCAAAATATAGGGACCAAAAGTGTATTGTCGCCAAGAAAAAAATATATTTAAATACTTACATTTACCAATTCATAATAGCTAGGTGGTGGTTTATCAATTATCATCTACTAGCTTTACAAAAAATAAAAATAAAAAATAAAAAAATAAAGAAGAAGAAGAAATAAAACTATATTGATGAAAATCTAGACCATACGAAATCAGTTTTCACATGGGAATACTTATGTTTTTTAGTAAAAAAAGTATAAAACTATGACACAATTTAGTAAAAAAAGTATCCAAAAACCATAAAATCCTCATCTTTCCCGTCATGAATCAACTTTGAATAGTTCAAAACAAGCATTATAAACACATATTCTCCGGCAAATGAACTCAAGAATCACTAAAAACCAAAAAGAAATAAAAGTCAAACCTTGTTAACAAGCTGAAGAGGCTGAATGAGAGAATGATCAGTACGTGACCTCTGCCTAGAACTTGAACTCTTTGGAAGCTTTTTAGGAGCAGCTGTAGATGGGTACACCACAGAAGTGGACCTGTTAAGGTTAACGGGTAGAGAACCGTTCAGCTGATGCTGGTGGAAGAGGAAAGCTGCAGCAAGAGCCTGTTGGTGAATGAGAGCATCATCAAACTCAAGCTTCTCATTCTTTTTCTTAGTCCTTTTGGTTGAAGAAGAGTTTAGTAAACGTTTTGAGGGTTTTTTTGTGAAGGTTACCCCCTGGGGACTGAAACATGCCCATGAGTTTCCCATTTGCTATGCATGCAAAGTTAGAAAGCTAGGCTCATACTTATTTGAATGGAAAGTCTATGCTAGGGGTTTGGACTTTGGAAATTCTAGCTAAGGCTATTTAATTTTGTGTGTGCTAGAAGAATTTTATGCTTATACGTGTGAGATCCCAACTTAGTTTACCCCTATTTTAATGTCTACGTGTGAGCTCCAAGTTTCCTCCTAAATAGGACACTTCCTATTTTTATTTTATTTTTTAGATGAACCTAAATTGGAAACTTCTAATACATAAGTACAAGCTGGTGTGTATATTAGCATTGATCAATACAGTAAACTAGAGAAAATTAATTGAATACATGGTACAACCATGTGTTAGTTTGAATTTAATTAAAAGCTGTACCTACATAACTAACTTTGTTATAGATAGTACTGGAGAGAAGTTGCATATGTTACGATCAAAGTTACATATAAAGATATAATTTAATGTTAATTTTTCATTCGCATCTGTTAATTAAGCTAGTAATGGGCCCGCACTATGTGCTGATAATGCTGTAAGCTCATATGTAAGAAGATTATATAAAATATTTCAAATATTTTTAATTAATAACATTAATTAATGTTGCGAAAACATGAAGAAGTTTTTGTTAAATTAATGATGTAATACCAAATTAAAGGGATGAAGAATTTAAACTATAGAGTAAATTAGAAATTAGTTATTATGTGGTGTAATAAGTTGATTGTTTGTTTAATCATAATTTTTGTTACTTTAATGCATTGGAGTTAGCATAATTGTTTTTAGGATAAATTACAAAATTTGTCCCTATCTTTGACATCATATTTCAATTTGATCCATAATCTTTTAATTGTGTCAATTTGATCCCTAAGCTTTTAGTATCGTGTCAATTTAGTCTCTGCCGTTATCTTTTAGATGAAAATTGCTGTCGTGACAAACGGCCTAAATAAAAAAAAAAATATTTTTCCATGTCAATGGACAACTATATTGCCATGTCAATTTTTTTATTTAAAAAAACTAAAATAACTTAAACACTTTGAAACATTTTTTGAAATGCTAAACCAAGCTGAAAGCCCTCTCACAATTTGACTGAACCAAACCTCCATGGCTAAACCTTCAATACTTTGGTCTTCTCACCTGTCTCCACTACCATCATGGCAGTGGCCTTGAACTCGTTGTTCCCATTTTCGCTCCCTTTTTTCTCTCCCTTTCTCTCTCTTTGCTCAAACTCAGGAAGGACTCAACTGGACCATCGTTGTTGCTACTTCTCTATCACTCTGTTTCCTTTCTCATTCAAGTCGAATATGGAAATTGAATTCTACAGTAAACCCAACGGTAATTTTCATGGAAGTTACCAAACTATTGGAGGAATATCAAAGGTTAGCAGCAAGCCAACAACACTCCTGGTCCTATAACCTTCTATTTTTTTTTATTCTCTATTTTGTTATTATCCTAGACATGCCAAACCTGGGCTGGTTTTGTGTCTCCAAGACTTTTGTATACTCACGATTCAATTTTAATAAAATTTCTATCATTTACTCAAAAAATCATTGTATCTTTTCAATCCAAGCTCGCCTAATTGAAACAACTAATAAATTCCCATATTCAATTTAGAATATCATATTTAAAATAGTCATATTGTTGCACACAATTTTGATACAAATTCAAATCCCAATACCAACAAGGAAACGTCTAGCAACCCAATACAACTGGAGCGCAACTGTAAACCACATGCCAATTTTAAAACCCACAACAAAAACAAACCCAATTACACAATCAACCACAAAACAAAAACCTATCTTGTTTGACTGAGTTAATACAAATTCCGATACAAGCCCAAAAACTAATGCGAACAAAAATAAGAGCAAACAACGATGGTTCCAGCCAAGTCCTTCCTGGGTTTGAGAAATGAGACAATCTGGCCGGATTAACCGATCTGGGTTTGAGAGAGAGAGAGAGAGAGAGTGGGAATAAAGGGAGTGACAAAGGGATGACAAGTTCAAGGCAATCATCGAGAAGGCAGTGGCGAGCGGTGAAAATATTGAATGTTCGGCCATGGAGGTATGATTCGATCAAGTTGAGAGATTATAAGCTTCACCTGGGTTTTAGCTTTTAAGGTTGTTTAAGCTAATTTAGTTTATTATTATTATTATTATTATTATTATTATTATTATTCAGGCCACATGGCAATCCATGTGGCAGTCTGGATGGCATAAAAATAATTTTTTATTGTCACTGTTAGTCAAGTCAACAATTTTTCATCCTTCACTTAACGGCAATAACCATTTTGACACAATATCAAAAGGTTAGAGACTAAATTGACATACTTGAAAGGTTAGGGACTAAATTGACATACATCATAATGGTTAGGGGCCAAATATGTAGTTTACCCTTGTTTTTAAAAATATCATATTAATGTTTAGTTGTCTCATGGAAATATCATATTTATAATGCCACATTTATCCTATTGAAGTATGACAGTGGTAAGTTAAACACTTCGTAAAAATAGTAATATCATACTAATAGAATTTTATTGTAATCCAAAATATGTAAAGAAGGTAAAGTGGAAAGCCAATTGAAAAATTACTCTAACAAAGCACCACATGACAGAACGACATGTTCTCTCATATGAGATTTTTGTTTAGTTATATAAAATCAAAAAGAATTCATATATAGGTCATGTTAACGAGTGCCGTAGGGCATTGGTTAACAATCCAATTAAAGAAAGTTTTTATGGAAAAAAGAAAAAAAAGCAATTAATGTTTTGACAATTTTTTTCATTTCCCATAAAAGTGATATCAAAACTTTCTTAAAATGGATTCTTAACCAATGCCCTCACGGCACTCGTTAACATTTCCCTTCATATATATATATATATATATATATAATTAGTGCACACATATAGATAATTAATATGTGTATTTACTCCATTGACACATTTAATAAACTAAAAATTTGACATAAATGCAAACTTTGATGAGTTCCTAAATGAGAGAGTTTTAAGGAATATGTCATTTGGTAGAATCTTATGCTTTTCCATATGAAATCTCTGCTTTTCTACATACTAGTAATGGCCTCGCGTGATGTGCAGGTAATGCTATAAGTTGTTATGTGAAAAGCTAATATAGAATGTTCAAAATATTTTAGAATAATAACATGAAGTAATGTTGTGTTAGTGGTTTTTGTTAAATTAACGATGTAATACAAAATTATGGGGATGAAGAATTTAGACTATAGAGAAAATGTTGCATAAATTAGAAATTAGTTATTATGTGATGTAATATCTTCTCAAAAAATGTTGTGTAATAAGTTGATTGTTTTTTAATCTTTTTTTTTTTTTTTTTTTTTTTTTTTTTTTTTTTTTTGTGCTGAAATTTTTAATCATAATTTTTGTTTCCTCATTGGCTTGGAGTTAGCATAAAAAAATATGTAATTTCATGTTAATGTTTAGTTGGCTTATGGAAATATCATAAAAAATTTATGATGTCACATTTATGTTATTGAAATATGATAGTGGTAGGTTAAACACTCAGTGAAAATAGTAATATCCTATTAATAGAATTTTATTATAACCCAAAATATGTAAAGAAGTTGAGATGCCATATGACAGAACTGCATAGTCTCTCACATGAGGTTTTTACTTTCTTATATAATTTTTATAATTAAAAAACCATATAAAATACTTATATATATATATATATATATAATTAGTGCATACCTATAGATAGTTAATGTGTATTTACTCCATTGACATATTCAATGAACTAAAAATTTTACATAAATGCAAACTTTGATAAGATGGAAGCCTAAATAAGAAAGCCTCAAGAAATGTGTTACTTGATAGAATCTCATGCTCTTTCACATAAGATCTCTACTTTTATATATACTAGTTGTTGACCCATGCTCTGCACAATTTTTATTTATTTTTTATTTATAAATTTTGTAAACATTATAAGAAGGCAATATTATAACAATATTAATTATTTCTTATTGTTATATAAGTATTTATTATACTTTTACTTTTATAAATATTTACTTTTATATATACTAGTTATTATTTCTTATTGTTATATAACTATACGTATTTCTTATTTTACTTTTATATAAGTATTTATTATTTCTTGTAATCCTATTTTAATGTGGACGGATTTTTTTTATCTCCTTGAAAATATAAGTTGTAAATGTCAAAATGTAAGAAATTATTAAATATACTTGAGGAGCAATTAGAATTCTAAGTGGTCTTCTTACTTAATAGTGTAATGCAAAGTAGTCAATACCGTATTGGAGACCATTTTAGTTTGGCTACAAAATGGAAAAAAAATTGGTATTTATGTATGCTGGTATGTCATTTTTTATTCATTTAGATAAATACATAATCAATTTTTTATTGTCAATTTTTTCTTCATTTGAGCGTTGGATTTATTTCTGTTTTTTTTAAATAAGATATACAATTAGTTATATAATAAAATTTACTTTTATGTTTTCTTACGCAATAGATATAGTTTTGATCATTGCTGGTTCCACAATAGTTAGTTTGTTTAGTACAATACTATGCTACAAAAAAGAGAAAGCTGGCTCTAACAGACAAAGAAGCCATTAGCCATGTCTTTCACTGTTGTCCTTTCTGGGACTTTCAGGTCTCAGCCGGCAAAGGCATGCCAATTAAGAAAGGAAATTTCAATTCCACATTCGCATTCAAATATTGACCTTAAACAAAGAGAGTTCGAGAACTATTTGCCTATTTAGTGAGATCAACTTTTAAATTAATTTTATCAAAAAAAAAAAAACTTATAAATTAATATCTAAATTTTTTAGAGCCGTCTACTTGGATAGGGCAGGAGATTAGAAGTAGCGCACTAAGAGACACCATTTCAAATTTTTTATTAAAAAAAAAAATTTTTTAAATTTTTGTCAAATAAAAATAAAAATTTAGATAATTAACTTCAACATTTAACAAAACTTGATGAAGATGCCTTAATTGAATACTAGCCTCATCACACATACTCCGCATGTGTGATGTGACCTTTTTTTACGATTATTTTGAGTTTAATGTAATTTTTCAATTTGAATTTATCTATTGTTAATGAGATTACACAAAAATGAATTTTTAAGAAACTAAAAATTCAGCAATTTTGAAATTCTGCAATTGCGTTGTGATATTGGAAGGGGCAATTGGCTACTTGGAAGAGTATCAAAGATTATGTGTAGCAATGGAGAACCATTAATTCTGTTTTTGAATATTGTTATAATTTGTTGTATGTTGTTCTGGTATTTGATGTATTTGTTATTCTGATGTATTTCTCTCCAGCAGGCTTGGAGCTTAAGCGCCTGTGCTGTGATGGCCATGGTGTTGTACCTATTATATTTGTCTTATCTACACTACCATTTAAGGGGCTTCTCCTGTTTGAACCGGATTTTTTTTTTTTGGTTCTAAAATAACCCTACAACCTATGTTTAAGTAGGGGCAAAACTTGGTAAAAATATTTTTTTAACTTTCACGTAAAACACTATCTACAAAATAGGACCACACTCCCAATATACTCACATTGGTTTTCAAACTCAAATTGCTTCTTTTTCAGTTCTCTAATTCTCTCAATTCTATGTTAATCTTCTTTTCACAATTATCATCATTGTTAAGAAACTCCTCTCACCCACTTCTTTGCTTCAGATTTCACTACAAACAAAAACAACAACAGCAGATAGACTTGAGGTAAGCTCATTCTTAGATCAAATCTTAGCCCTCTCTTTCTCTCTCTCTCTCTCTCTCTTCTCACTTTTTTATTTCTACATTTCTCACTTCAAGTTCTCTTTCTATTTGGCCATGTTTTGCTTATTGTTAGTATGTATTAGTTTTTCGGGAAAAAATGTATTAAACGTGCGTGAGATATATTCAAATAAAAAGTCCTAATTTTTAGGGAAAAAAGTTTATCTGGTAGGTTTTTTTTTTTGAATTACAATTTTAACCCTATTTTTAATTTTTTAAGAATAAAAATTATTTAATTAGATTAGGGGTGTTTTTGACATTTTTTGAAGTCATAACTAACTTTTTAAATTTCTTTTATTTAATATTTAAAGATATAGAGATAAGGATCATTCTACACCACTCACTATTTTTTTGGGTGAGGTTTACCCGTTAAGATGGTGACACATGTCTAAAAGTGAACACGTGTCATTATCTCAACGTCCAATGCAATTGAGCATTCGATCCAAACCTTACCCATTTTTTTTTTTAGTGGGATGGTATCCGTGAAATCTTGACCCTATATTTTACATGTCTTAATCTTGACCATTTATTTATTTTTAATGAAAACTAGTTACCGGATCAACATGTAATGTATAAAAGCAAAAACACACAGAAAAACAAACAACGGAGTAGGAGTTCTTCTTCTTCTTCTTCTTCTTTCACCGGTGGCCCAAGAGAGAGAAGGAATCATCATTCTCTCCTTCAAGAACTCTTTCAAACCTGAAAACCCAGATTCTATCTCCACTCTCAAGTATTTCACTTCTCTATCTTGACCAAGACCAAGACCTATTTAGAATAGCATTTGTGGATTTTACTCAAGCAAAATCTTATTGTGTTGGGTTGTATCATATGGTTTATGATGGGGAGTATATACCGGTTTTAAAGTCCTGGTGCCAGGATCTTGCTCTTTGATAACAAAAGGCCAGTATGACTATGTCACACTATGTCTTGTCTGTTTTTCAGATGATGAAAGTGTTGAGATTATGAGATTTTTTATTAAATATTTGGCAAATTTTGGAACCAGATTCACACGTTTGATTTGTTGGGAATAACGTTTTTGTCACAATGAGTATGATTATTGCTCTCATATTGAAGGATTCCTGAAGTAACTCGGTATTAATATCCCAACCATTTTGAGGGTGGAAAAGTTATAATAACCAAATGATATTGTCCTTGAACTTCGCTTAGTTGTTTATCTTCTTTTTTTTTTTTTTGGTGATCTCTTTGGGCCTTGCATAAGCATAAGTTTGTCTTCAAGATCCCTCCCCCAGTACTTGTGTTTTGCGGTTTTTCTTAATTAGAAAAGTAAATAAGATCTTCCATGCCTATAATTTGGGTTTTTGGGGAGATTTGTCTCTAAATCTTTTAGCTGAGTCTTATTCATTTGGAATTTCAACTGTTTGGCCCTTCACAAAGGAAATTGAATCTCTCTATTCTTTATACAATCTTATTTGCATTGCCTAAGAAGTTGATTATGACACCCTTTTAAAGAATTTCAGAGTAAATAATTTTTAAGCATATGTGTTTTGTGTGTGGCAGGGCACAGGTTGTGGGATGGCCACCAATTTGTTCCAAGTAAACACTTTCACACTCCTTTATGTGATAAAATTGCAGGCTGTGAGAAAATTGCAGAGAATGCTATTAACCTTCCCTGAAGTACTCTTGGCTGCTGGTAGATCTGCCACTGCTGCCAATTTGTAATCTTACCTATTAGTTTTGGCTCCAAGATTTAATTATGCATGCAAAGCCAGCTCAGATAACCACAAGTAATCTATTCTAGTTAATAAACACACACGCATGCACATGAATGCCATAGATGAACTCAATTTATGTAACATCTTACAAGGTCTGATGACTAGTTAAAGTACTTCAATGCTTTCAGTCAACCAAATTCATGTCAAGATACGAAAAAGATTGGTTTCCACAAAATTCTTTTCAATGGCAATCTTGGATTAGAACTTAACTTGGTTAAGTGATAGAATCACATCAAAGAACTTGGAAAGAATCTAGAAACATACACGTTATCAAGTTGAGTAAATCAGAAATAGCCTTAGTACAGAATAAGGCTATTTCTTGTAGGGACACTTGTTGATTGGTCATTGGATACTGCATATTCCTTGGTCTGTCACTTATTTCTTGGAAGATCAAGAAGTAAACAATTGTTTCAGGTTCATCATCGAAGGCAGACTATAGATCAGTAGTAACTATTTATCATGAGATCACTTGGTTTAAACAACTTCTGGCACACCTCATTACAGATTAATCACATCTTGCAAGAACAAGGTTACCATATAGAATCTTGATAGACTCAAATCTTGTCTTCCATTAGTGCGCAAAGCACATAGAGATTGATTGTTATAACCTGCTGACTTATTCACCAAATCACTTGGCCAATCACGAGTTGGGTGTAATGAACATACACTACATCTTGAGGGGTGTGTTAAGGAAAGTATCTCCACTAATATCACTAGAAGTCAACTACAGAAATCTCCTCCTTCGATTGTGCTATGGTCATCTAACTCTAAGGACCATATTTAGCACGTACTAATCAATGTAATTGTAGGAATGTTGGGATTTTGTCTGGGGAATTCATGTATACAAACACACTTCCTGTAACAGAGCAGCAGTATGTAGAGAAATAACATAAACCATGGAAGTAGACTTTTAAGTGTCAAACCAAGTTAAAATCAGTCTCAAAACTAAACCAGGATCCAATAAGGCCAACCTTTTAGTGATTGAGATGTGACCATGCACCAAAAGACCACAACAGCCCCCAGAAATTCATAGCATTTGACTTGCCATCAATTTGTTAGGACAAGGATCAATCTTAAGTAAATGTGTACCAATTGGAGTGCAGTCCCACTTTTATTAGAGCTATTTGTTGTACTTTGAAGTAAAAGAGTATGCCCTATTGTGGTACTGAGTGAGTTCTACTGCAATGTTTATCTTTCAAAACTATTAAATCTATCTATTTCATAAGTAGTACTTCATTAATATCTAGTAATATTTGTAACTTCATTTAATATTTAGTAATATTCGTACATAGAATTAAAATTACAAATAGATATTGTCAACAACTTTCTTCATTGTCCTTTAAACTTCATATTTAGTTACTTTACAAATTTGTAAACTTAAATTCATACATGCTCATTTGTACTAACAGGCACATGAAATACATGTACTATAAAGATTGGAAGATGCCAGATGTATCACTATTTATAAATTTTACAACTACACAAAGAAAACAATAGCATATTCATGCACATGATCGTGTTATTTATTGTGGTTGGTTAACTTTGATCAGATATGCATCATGCTACTTAGATAAGTTTTTACCTCATTAAGCTCTTTTCTACAAAGATCTAAAGCCTTTTCAGATTTTATAAACTTAGTGCATAGCTTATCGCCCTTAAAAAATTTTATTTTCTTGAATTCTTTTTCTTTGCAAAAGATCTTTTTTTTTTTTTTTCCTGAAAATTCCTCTTCTAAAAAAGTAACTATTTACCCAAGTTTTTTTTTTTTTTTTTTGTTTTTTTTGGAAAACTTTTCTTCTTTGCAAAAAATTTATTTCTTTTGTTGAATTTTTTTCTTTTTGAAAATTTTCTTTTAGGTTAAACAAACAAAGATCAAACACATGCATTTGAGCTTCCCTATGAATTGGATCTAGGGTTACACTATGCGTGGGTAAGCTTCTTAAAGCTAAAGGGATAGATCATTAGGTTACTCGCAACTAGGTGGACCATTATTTTAACCTTGGGCCTACATGGATTGTAATGGATTGGAGGCAAACCATTAATGTACTCAAAGCTCATCATAGGCAATGGCACAGATTGGGAGTTGGTGGGATGAACTTCGAAAAGTCTTGGTGCTAGATGGAGCCTCAACTTTCCCACTCATCACTAACCATGGCAATGGGACAAAGAACTAAGTCAAATTGTATGCAAATCCATATTAAAAAAGCCTTTGTTAGGATTAGGAAATGGAACACATAGGAGGCAAACTTCTCCCTGCCCAATGGAGTTGCCATTATGGGTGCAAGTGCCTGTGACGAGTTTTAGTTCTCCTCGTGGGAAGTATGCCTTGGTCTAGGGTGGACTATGGCAGAGGGTGTAAATGGAGTTGCCACCTAGATTAGGTATAGGAACCATAAATGTAGCGCCTTTGTGGAAGGATTAATCTTTATCAAAGCATGTGTCCAGAGTTTAGGTATCGGGATGAGAAGGTGTTAGGCACCCAACCCCACCCGACCTATAGGTCGGCCTCTACTCATTGTATTCCAAATCCCAATCCCAACAAAGGGTCCTCTAATATGTTAAAACAGTGAGTAAATGTCATTTTTTAGCATTGTTTTTAAAGTGATTTGAACACTTTTGAATTGTGATTACTTCCAAACAATCAAAATAACTTCAACTACTTTTTGTAGACATGTCAAGCTCATCGTTGGGACCAGGGATTAAAGTTTGTTAACCATGTACAAAATGAGGTGTCTACAACTGTACCCTTTTTTATTCTTATAAGTTTGTTACTTATTTAATGCTTCAAAAACCAATCCTCTATTGATCTTGACCCTTGGATTCTTTTGGCTGCATGATTAGTTGACTAGTTTTAATATCCTATACAAGAGAAAAATTCATGTAATGAGATTATTTTAGAGAAATCTTTTAAACTCACATATTTACATGTAATTAAATATAAAATTGATGCAATATCACCTATCAAAACTAAGATAACAAAAAAAAGCTTAAGCAGTTATCATAAACTTTCTAATAAGAGAAGGAAATGAGCTCGTGCGGGGACAGGGGAGTTTATGCTTCCTCTAAGTGGTTTAAACTCCTAAACCAAGAAGATGTAGATGTTACAATTTAATATTTTTGTATTGTCCTATATATTTTCAATTTTTGTTATTTTCTTCATGTAATCTAGTTGGGTGCTTGTTATAAGTGGAACAAAAATTCTCTGTGGCAATTTTTGTGTTCCACTAATCAAAACTTGCCATGTGGTTGATTATTCTTTTTTTCTTTCTTTTTTAACTTTGGTTATTTTATAAGGAAAGTTAAATGAATACATAACAAATAGTGATTAATGGAGTATAAAATGAAACAAAAAAAGTGGAACAGAAAATTGGAATTGCCGCATTGTTCGAAAATTGTTGATGTTCCATCAAAAAGAAAAATGATCTTCGATGGTAAAATCTTAAAAAGGCCCATCAAAATTCTTATCCCCTCCGATTTTAAAGTCCACTATAGATAGCTAACTTGTGTTGATGACCACATTGATGTTGAGTAATATTGTTTGAACCAAAATATGTCCAACTTGTCACTTCAATTTGTTTCTTAAAAAAGAAAAAAACACACCCAAAAATTATGCTCTAATCAAGGTAAACCTCACAAACCAATCCCTCTTTTCCTCTCAATTCATAAAAAATAAAAACGTTAAGGTGGTTTTTATTAGTCAAACACTTCGCTGTAGAAAATATTGACAAGGCATTTCTCTTCTATATATAGCCTTCTGAAAATTGTATAAAATAAATCACTTCTCAACCATATCATAAGTCGTCTTTCACTGGACCCCAACAATAGAGAAAGCCTTGTAGCTAGTTATTAAATCTAACAAAAACCATGGTTTTCAAGGACTACTACACCTTTTTCTCTTATGTCTTTTTAGCGACAGCCGTCATCCTCTTCACTGGCCAAGCTCATGGCGCTGGCCTATGCGACAAATCTCCTAATACGCAAGTCTGTTATTCAATTGTTTATACTCGGACTGACCCTCGTGATGCCTCGGTTGCAGCCTGTCACAAATTGGTTTACGAGATCAAACGTGCAAAGTTGGTGGCTCAAAGCCAACCCAAGTCCCTCGAAATTGATTCATGCATAACCGATTTTAACACTGCCATTTCCTACGTCACAGTAGCCTTGAATGGCCTCAAGGTCGGTCGCTACGATATCCTGAAGAGCTACGTCAATGCCACCCAGTTAAACTACGAAGCTTGCGATTACGTGTTCAAGAATTATGGCAAGACCAATCCCCTTGCCAAATCTACTAGGCACTTAAAGGCCATTGCTAACGTCGGTGCGTATCTAGCAAGTTTAATTAAATGAAAAAGAGCTTGTGAGTTGTATGTGAGTAAATAAAAGTGGCCTCAAGAAATTGTTATAAAAACGTTTTTCGATTCTTTTTTTTTTTTTTTGATAAAAATTTAATAAGGGAGGTCATGTTTGTTGTATTTGTGTCTTGTCTTGTGGAGCTCTTTCTTGTGCCATTGTGATATGAGAAAATCTGTTATTCTTAAAACTTTTTTTTAATAAATATCTTGACATTTATCTATATAGAATAATATAGTACTAGATTGGATTAGCTTTTCGAGAGATTTTTCGCTACTCTTTTCATCATGATTCCTTTCCATTACCGAATAATAATAAAAGCATATACCTCTTACTAATAATTTTTTCTAGGCTAGTCCGTAAGAAACCTAATTATATACAAAATCTAATAAAATATAGACAAAAACACCATTTTCATCTCTATATTTTAGGGATGCAATCAATTTTGTCTCTACATCTTGGTAGTAGTTAATTTAGTCTCTATTATTTTTAACATGCAATCAATTTGGTTTCTACCATTAGCTTACTAACAGAATTGCCTAATTGGCAAACGGCTTACATAGCTGACAAAATACATGGCTAGTAAAACAATGAAAATACATTTAATTATTATTAAAAAAAAAAGCCACGAATTATAAAAATCACATCTAAAAAATAAAATAAAATAATTGAAGGGTGTGAACTAAAAAAAAATTCTCTAGACTTTCTTACACTTTCTTTGCAACCAAAGATTTCAAACCCAAAAAAAGGCGGCGACTTCACTAACCTTTGGTCAATAATAGGTTAAAATTGACTCAATTCAGTTACACACCAGAGGTTCTTTCACCTTCATTTCATAGCACCCGAGCTCAAGCGTTTTGAAAATTAGGCGCGAGCATCACCGCAATGGGTGGTCGACCGCCGCGATGCAACGACAAATTGGCAATTCCACTGGGAAAACTAAGAGAGTTTATGTAATATCCTGGCCCAACTTTATTGTTAACTACATGTTTGAGTGGTTAATTATTATTTTGAGCCACTTATTTTCTATAATTAATAGAAGAGTATTTAATAAACATATTATTTTATAATGACATTGAAACAAAGTTGTAAAGATTATAAATAATTGAATGGCTAATTGTATTCTGATTGTATATTAAGTATGTACAAATTAATATTTGCTATTTAATTAAGTGGTTAAGGTTGTAAATAGGTAATGAAGCTTTTTATTACATCACATAATAAAAATCAATAATATAGAATGAATTAATATGCTTTTATCAATTTTTATTATACAATATTACTCCAAAGTTGTTTTAATTATTGCTCATTACTTGAACAAAATAATTATAATAGATACATGTGTGCAATTTATAATTTTTCCTTTTTATGATGAACTCATTACTAACAAAGTTTTATAATAAATATGCTATAATATATGTATAACATTTTTCCAAAAAAATAAATACATAAAATATTACAACATTATTCGTGCATCGCACATGCAACTTACTAGTTAATATTGAATGGAGAAAACTTTTTATTTTTTAAATTAATGAAATTAAAAGTGGAAGAGTTCAAAAAATTGGAAAAAGGGGGAACCAAATCTCTTAATCTTCTGCATTTATGGGTTAAAGTAGTCATTGATAATAAGATAGGGTGAGGTGAAATGCTATGTGAAATATTGTTCGTACAAGGCGCCACATGGGAAAACCTCATGCTCTTATGTGTGAGATCTCTGCTTTTACGAATTTATGAATTTGTACTAAAAGTTTAGCATTACTTGCCACAATTAATGATTTAGTGTAGAAGAAATAAATGTATAAACATATGTGTATGCATATGTTAAGAGGACCGACATGAATCTTGTCATGTTGTGATTATTATTATTATTATTATTATAAACATAATTGTAATTGATATAGAAAGATAGTCTTTGACTCTAAACTGCTTACAAAGCTAGCAAGTGGACTCAAATAGAGAGAAAGTTCGAATTAAAATGCATTTTATCCAATACTTCGTAAATTCGTAAATAAAAAGAGAGGAATTTGGAGTTAAAATGCATTCTATCCAATCTTTCTTAAATCCAAATCTATTCATGACTTTGAAAATGAAGGACCACTCCATGTCAATCTTTAAGGTAGTAAATTAATATTTGCCTCTTATTTTCCTCATTTCACAAGTTATTTCCTGAGTGATAATAGTTGCAATGGGTTTATTTTCCAATTACTCCCTTTTCAATAGGAATTTTGGAGAGATTATTTTAGGAGGGACTGGACAATAATTAACAGGGTAGCACAGAAAACATTTATTGGAAGTGTTTGTGCATAACACTGTCCTACTATATTATTAATTTTGGAACAATGGTGCAAGATGCTAGGATTGTTTGATACATTACGCCTGCACAAGTTAGTCAAGGTATTGCTATTAGTTTTCCTTTTCATCTTAGAATGTAACTAGGAAATAAAGTCTTACACGTTTCCTTTTATAGATAGTACTTAGGACCATAACATTGTAAATATGTAGTCATCATTTATCAATAAAATCAAAATTATGCGACTAAGCTATTAGTCTCTTGGCATTTAGCCTCAACTAATTTTTAATGTAGAAGAAATAAATGTATAAATATATTTTTATTCATATGTTAAAAGGACAAATGTTAATCTTATCAAGTAGTGACCATTATTGATATAAAAAAATAGTTGTAGCTGATATAGTATGAAAGCTGGAGTTGAAATGCAATCTTTTGCCATAAATGTCCAATCCATAGTAAATTTAAATCTATTCATGACTTCCACAAGGACCACTCCATTTTGTCATAAGTTCTCCGTACCAATCTTTAGGGCTTAACTCTCATTTTCTTCATTTCATGAATTATCTCTTGCGAGCAATTGTGTTTTAAGTTTATTTTTTTGTGAGAATATTGTACATATATTATAGCATATATGTTATAAAATTTTGTTAGTAATGAGTTTATCATAAAAACAACAATTATAAATTGCACACACATATCCATTATAATTGTTCTATTCAAGTAATGAGCAATAAAAAAAAACAACTTTGGAGTAATATTGTGCAATAGAAGTTGATAAAAGCATGTTAATTCATTCTATATTATTGATTTTTATTATGTGATGTAATAAAGAGCCTCATTGCAAAATCTTTTTTTTTTTTTTTTTTTTTTTTTTTTTTTTTGCGGTATGGCAACAGTTGTAAAGCTTGTTGAGGGAAATGTTATCATCATCTATTTCTTCATCTTCTATGTTTGAAGTTTGGTCTGTTCCTATTTGTTCAATTTTTGAGTTTTCATCACTTTTTCCTTTTGTTAGATCATTTGTGTTGACCACTTATGAATTGGCACTGGAAGATTCTTAACTAGATCTTACAAAGTTTAGACTTGCGGATTTATTGTCTCTAAGATTTTGCATAGGTATCTACATTCAATTTCAGCATGTTATTTACATTAATATAAATGTGGTATTACAGTTTTTTGTAAATGTTTTTATATTTTTTTTTTGTTACTTTAGGAATAGTTTAGAAAAAGAATTAATATAGCATACTCTGGATTTTCTATCTTTTTTTTTTTCCTTCCACACCTTTTTTTTCATTTAAAGAAGCATAAAAAATCTTAACTACTGTATAATTTTCAAAATCATTCTTTAGATTAAATTTCTTCAGATCATGTAAGATTCCTTTTCTAATATCAATCTACATATGAGGAATTTGATATATATTATGATCAATAGTTGTACAATAATTTAATTATTTAAATAAGTTGTACCTCAGTTTGTTTTTTAGCGAGATCTCTTGTATATTTATTTAGGATTTTCTTAGCATCTCAATCAAATACCGTAAAAGTTGTCTTGTCAGTTGCATCAAAACTTCAATTTGAATCCTATATCTAAAGTAGTTTGCAATTGTATAGTAGTTATAGTGAGATGGATATGTTATAAATATTTGGAGAGTATGTAGTTAATGTGAATGCCTCTAACCAAGGTTAAATCAAATTATTATTGTTGTATCAATGTTGCTTATTGTTTAATGTTGCTTATTGTTGTATCAAGAAGCTCAAGTTACAATTTGACCCATCGTTGTATCAATGTTGCTTATTGTTGCAATATAATAGCAAGTTCACATCCTGCAATGAACTTTGAAGTTAATATGTATTTTTTTTATTTTAATGTAAGTGATGAGTATGATGTATAATATATTATTATTATTTTCATGTAAATGATGAGTATAATTTGAAATGATTAACAAACATATTTTGTAGGATCTCATTCAATGCATTTGATTTCTACTACTGTCTTCATATTGTTTAAAGATAAATCCTCCTATGAAAATTGTTTTGCATTTATTTTTGGTATTTCTTGAATAGGGTCATGTTTTCTACCATTCTTATCATTGAATTTTTCTAAAGAAAATATTGTGTAAATGGTAATTTTGTAAGATAGTATATGATATTTATCAGACTTTTTTGTTATTAATAATTTTAGAAAGATGCATCTGTCAATTATTTCAATAACTTCAGAAATCTCAAGATTTATATATATTTTTGTTGCACTAGTCGATGAGAAATAGAATTTGCCTGCATAAATTGCATAGAACATTATTAGTAAATAAAAGCGTATTGAATTGAAATTGAGAAAAATGAAAACATGTTTTCATGAGAATAAGATTTTCTAGAAATATCATCTACATGTGGGGGAGGAAGAAGAGAGTTTGTAAGTGGATAAGAGTTTTGGTCTTGATCTACACGTAAGAAAGGTCAGACCTGGGTCATAATATGTAAGATAATAATTGGGCTTGAGCTTTTCATAAGATTTGGTTTATTTTTAAAAGCTAGTCTATTTGTAGATAATAACATTTGGTTTAATTGTCAAGAGCTCATATTTATACAATAGTAAAAACAAGTTATTATGATCTATTGGATAATAGTTTTAAAAATATATATATAATAAAAAGAGGTTAAAGATGCTAAATGCAAAATTAGAGCGTCACATGGTAGGAGCTCATGCACTCCTGTGTTTGAGATGGGATGGCATGGAGGGTTGTAGGCATGTGCACATAAAGGAGTATAAGTTAAAAGGATGAATAGAAATGCAAAGAGTTTTTTTGTGAGTGGGAGAGGAAAAGTCTTGAAATATTGAATCAAATGAAACAAATAATAGTCTTAAAATATTGAATAAAAAATGTAACAAAAAGTAGTCTTGAAACGTTGAATCAAAGGAAATAAAGAGTCCTTATTTTTAAATTTGTTCTTATATTTGATATAGCTTAAGAGTATTTCAATTCTCTTCATAGAGTGTACCACATAGCAGAATCTCATGCTCTCCAGCATAAGTTCTCTACTTTTATATATATTAGTTAAAGTCTCGTGCGTTGCACGGTTTACTTATCAACTTATATACCATATAATTAATTCTCAAAAAAAGATATACCATATAATTAATTTGAGAAACATTGAGTAAATGAATATATATATATATATATATATATATATATATTCAATAATCACAACAATGTGATTAAATATAGAATTAGGCTATACATGAAAAAAGTAAATTATATTATCTTAATAAGGTTAAAGAAAATAAAGTTGTACCTTGTGAAGAGAAAAAATTTGTGATAGTTTAAGCATTATAAAGTATAAACTTTAATAACCTTGTGGTGTGCAAATAAGATTTTATTGGTTATGTTCAATACTTATTTCACGATTAAATATGGAGAAAAAGAGAGATTAATATTTGGAAACATATCCATTTAATGGTTTTTGTTTACTGGATAGGTTTGAGGCTTTTTTCGAGTGTGAGTATTACTACAAAACTATGGATGTTATGCTTGTAAGGGAAGCCCTGTCTTCTTCCTCAATCTCATTCAATGATTTTTCTCCACTGGCTTCTGTAACCATTGCGTAAAAACAAAAACAAAAAAATTAGTAGATTAAATTCTAAGTAAATAAATTAGCAGTTTCTCAAAAAATAAAGTAAATAAATTAGCATATAAAACAAAACAATTACTTAAAAATAATATATAAAAAACCTGTAGTTCTACACATAAGGCTAACAGCATCTCCAATAGATTGGCTAAATCTATTTTTTGGAGAACAAACCTCAAAAATCAGCTCCAACAGATTCTTCAAATGCAAAACTTTTCCAATTTTTTTTTGAAGTTACTACAGTGCTTCTCTAGATATAGAAAACAGTGTAGCAACTCCATATGAATTTTTCTACTTAAAAAATTCATACAACTCAATAAAATAAAATAAAAATTTCTTTCTCTCTCCCCTCACAACAGCTACAAACATTCACAACAATGGCTACAAACACAACAATCCTTTCTCTTAAACATCTCTAAACTCAAGCATAATCAAAATACAAACTCAAAAATACAATCTTAAAATTAATCAAATCATAACAATAAAAGCAAAGAAAAAAAAAAAAAAAGACAGAAGCCATCTAACCCATCTGGGCTGCGTTGGGGAGGAAGACGAGTGGCGGTGGAGCAGAAGGTGCGGCTTGGCACAGCGAACGCCGATTCCGCGCCTGCCTGTGTCCTTCGATCAACGGTGGAGCAAGCAATCGCTTGTTCTTTCTCTGTTTCTTATCACTACTAGAGAGTGTTCTAGAATCAAGTAGAAATAGAAAAAGTAAAAAGAGAGAGAGAGAGAGAGAGAGAGCTGGAGAAGTGATCCGGAATGAACTAGAAAAAGAAAAAGAAGGGTAGATAGAGATAGGAGTGGGATACATGTGTGGTGGAGAAAAAACCAAGAGAAAAAGAAAAGAAAAAAAAAGAAACGTATGGATGAAATTAAGAAAGGAAAAATAATATAAAAAATAAGAAATAGCAATTAAGAAATGCTACCACATTATTTTCACAATAAATTTTAAGTAATAGATTTATTAGCTAATATTGGTGAGTAAAAAAATAATTTCAGTTATGGGTTCAAATTAGAATTAGTAACAACTTTCCACATAAGATTTTAATGTAATTCTTGTGAAAGTATTGCGAAAAATGTTGTGGATATAACACTTTTTATTGAAAGATATAATTGTTGGGAATGAATATAGGAAGAATAAATTATGATAAAAAAAAGAATAAAGAATGAATGAAGAAATAATATTTAAATGAGATGGAGAAAATGATAAAGAATCTGTTGGAAATTGTATTTGAAAAAATAAATAGGTAAAAGCTAAATGTCATTGTTCATTGTCCAAACAGTACAAAATTTAGATAAGCTGTTGGAGATACTCTAAAGAGAGGAAGAAAAAAGAGGAGGATGAAGATAACTGATGAAAAACTAATGATAATATGGAGTAAGACTTTCAACAGACAACATATATAGATTTCTCAAGGTATGGAGAAACAGTTGAACTATAAAAATGTCTTTAGGGCTGGGATCTTTCAGTTTCGTAGTTGTTGTTGTTGTTGTTGTTTTTTTTTTTTTTTTTTTTAATTGCTTTGTAGTTGAATTGCTCAATATATGTTTAGAAAATCCTAACTACAATTTATAATCTTCCAAATTAAAGTAGACTACAGGATTGGAATATTGGATATTTGTTATCCAATTCATGGAGAAGAAGTATAATTCCTTTTCATAGGGAATCAAGTAGTTTCTTTTTTCTGGACTCCAAACTTAATCTATCCTCTTCTTTCTCCTTAGAAGATTAAGATTGTGCAAAAAAAAAAAAAAAGATTAACATCATTTAGAATTTATACACTTGGAAAATTAAGACCATCCAAGGATCTATGGCGACAAAACATAAAAAGAGAAAAAAAGAAGCTATAAGATAGAATAAAAAAGTGAAGAAAAAAAAAAGTTAATATCAACTATTAAGCTTTATATTTACATGATTTAAGATTTTTGTTCATTCTAATATTCATTCCGTATATTGATAATCAAGGAGTTATGTCTAAATTTGAAAAATCAAGGATGAGCTAGAATTTATGCCTGAATTCAAGAAGTAGAGAATCATGATAGGATGAGAAAATCATGGAGTTATATTTCAATCTTTATCAAATTGCACCTTAGTGATCTTGAACCAATGCTGGACTTTTAATTCGACATTTCCACTTAGAAAAGATAAAGAGTTTGGTTAATATACGGGTCCTTGGCCCCTGCATGATAACAGTGTTTACATGACTTTTTTTTTTTCCTCTTATTTCTTAGTCACAAACGTATTTTATTAATAAAAATTATTGATAAGTACAATTAAACTGTTGTTTTTATCTAAAACATGATATTGACTATTAAGTTTTGGTGTGACAAAAAAAGGCTGCAAAGATTAGATGGATTAGATGAAGAATTTGGATTGTAATCAAATTAAGATTTTTATCAATTTAGAAACTATAGGAGAAGAAAAATTATATATATTTTAAAAATCTAAATTTTTTTTTTGCAATTTGGTGAAGCCACTTGGCGCAACCACGACTTTTAAACCCAACTTTTATTATATAGTATATTACTCGCTAACCCGTGCAATGCACAAAAAAGTTATTTATATAATAAAATCTAAGAAATTTAGAAATATAAAATTGGGTCAATAATATGCATATTATAGACATTTTGCTAGTTAGCATTTAAAAAAAAAAAATGAATTGTCATAATTAAATATAAAATACAATAGGAAGAAATATTTAACTTCTATGCTTTTCCATAGTTTAGAAGTATTGTATAACATCGAACATTATTGGGTTGTAAGAGAGATTTTTATAAAATGTTAATACCATACATATATGCTTATGTTGTCAACATCTCGTTGCAAGTGCACAGTTACCAAAACTTACAAAGTAATTTACAATTCTTAAATTAATAAAGCAAAACTCCCAAAAGTTATTTATATACACACACACTCAAAACTAATATAAACTACAAAGATATACACAAAGATCATGATATGAAGAAAACACATCAAGTTTCAAATTTGAGTAACAATATGACTTTCTCAATCTTATTTAGTTGTAGTAATAACAATATAGACAATTCAAAATATGGAACAATATCAAAATCATAACACCTCATTCCATTATCTTTTATGTTGAATCCAAACAACTAATTAATTGAAATTAATAAAAACAAATAATTAATCAACCCAAAAATTATAGCTTTAATTAAGAAAACAAAAAATCACATGAATCCAAATAAAAATTCTCAATAAAGCAAAAGCATACATGAGGTGAAGAATTAAAATCAACCTACCGAAACGCAAATACCAAAAACCCCAAGACTTAAAACTTCCAAATTTTATAGAATCCCCAAATTCTACTTCAAAACCAAACAAAACCCCTCAAATTCAAAAAAAATTTATACCAAATAAAAATTTACCATTCCCTGGGCTGGAAGACATAGGTTGCAATTTTGAATTTTTCTCTAAAAAATAGAGATACTTCATCTGTCATATACAATATTAAATAATTATTAGAAATTTCAACCCAAACTCAAAAGAATATCAATTCTAAACATAATAAAAGAATAAGATAGAAAGAAAATCTTAGGCACATATAAAAGCAAATAAAAAAGAAAGAACATTGCCTTGCCAAGTTAAGTTTAGGGTTTCGAGGTAGTAATTACTAGGGTTTTGAAGAGGGAAGAGAGTCCTAACAGGAGTCTCTCTCTCTCTCTCTTTTTCTCAACCCTAACTTTTTTTTTTTTTTTTTTTACTTGAGTCCCACTCTTTTTTTTCTTTTTTTTGAATCCTAAAGTAAGTTTAGAGTTTTGAGATAGTAATTGCTTGGGTTTTGAGGAAGGAAGAGAGAGTCCTAACAAGAGTCTCTCTCTATTTTTTTCTTAATCCTAAAGTTTTTTTTTTTCTTTTTTCTTTTTGAAACTTAAAGTGAGTCCTTTTAATATATATATATATATATATATATATATATTCTAACATGAGGTCTAATTAGAAAAAAAAAATTATAATTATTTTTTTAATCTTCCTTTTTACAAGAGTCCCCCCCTTTTCTTTTCAATCCTAAAGTAAAGTTAAATTTAGGATTTTGAGGTGGTAATTGCTAGGGTTTTTAAGAGGAAAGAGAGAGTCCTAACAGGAGTCTCTCTCTCTTTTTTCTTAATCCTTTTTTTTTTTTACACGTGAATCTTTCTTCTTTTTTAACCTAAAGTGAGTCCTTTTTTTTTTTTTTTTTTTTAATTCTAGCATGACGTGAGGTCTAATTAGAAAATAAAATTATAATTATATTTTTAATCTTTGGTTTTATATTATATATAGATAATAATTGTGATGTGGCAAGTTCTAGAGAAATCAACAAAAAGTCAAAAGTTTCGGTTTCATATATATATATATATATATATATAGATGATTATTGATGATTGATTGATTGATTGATAATTGTATGCAAAGAGTATGCAGAAAGTGTGAGTGAACAATTATTATTGAAAAATAAAAAATTTTATCAGTTGAACTAACTGGAACTCATACAACACCGCTAATAAGTATAAATAAATTAAAATTAAAAAAATATACGGAAAACAAACACTTTTAACTAAAGCAGAAAAAACAATGTAAGCTAAATAGCGAAAGCAATTGGAGGAGACTTTCTATATTGTGCAATCTTTTGCTTCCTGCATTATGGTTAAATAAATAAATCGTTTAATTTTTATTGGTTTGTCCATAAAACAGAAGTAAAACTCTAAAAGTTGTATATGTTTTTATTTTTCTTACTATAAATAAGTTAGCTCGGAAAATAAACAAATGAATGCTAATTTTCTTAGCAACCAAACAGAAACTAAGCTTTTTATTATTATTATTATTATTTTTTACAATAAAAGTTTATGCCTGGAAAAGACGTTGACGTCGAAGTTGTGGTTGAGTTGATAATGGTTTTGGGCAGAGTTTCTGAGTTGCATCAATCAAGTTCAAGCTCAGAGAGAAAGAGAGAGAGACTATGGGTTCCAAGTGGGCTTAGAGACCTTTGGCCCACATCAAATCATAACTTAAGTCCACAGTATGCCTTATATCTTGGGCCTGTATACCAGTTTTCTCGTATCATTGTTCATACAGGCTCAATTTGAACCCAAAAAATACAGGCCTCACAACGCCTATTCCTGGTTGGATAGAGAGTTTAGAGAGGCGCGTGCGCGCGCGCACACACACAAACTCGTTATCATAATACTTTTATATTGAGTTGTGATCGATCCCGATATTATCTTTTTCATTTTAACTTATGATGATTTGACATCTTAGCTTCTTGTGAAAATATTATAAGATTTTGTTGTTCTTGTAAAATAATTCAGTTGGATAACATGACAACATTCTATATGTCCATTTGGTAATGGTTTTTTAAATTCGACTCTTTCAAATTCCTTTTTTCTTTTTTCGAAATGTTAAAATTTTTATTTTATTTTATTTGTCCTTATCATATGCAATGCACATAACTTACTTAACTTAACTAACTAAATGAGTCATGTGCATTACACATGATGGAACATATATCATCCTCCTATTAGTGATTGGAGCATTGGGCTTCAAACATGTTTGGAGCCATAAATTTTTCCTTTGGTAATATAATAAGGAAAAATTTTAATTTTAAATTGTTTTAGAGTTATCTTTCTCTAACTTATTATATGACAATTGAATAGACCATTTATGTATAATTTTAGTCACAGTATTTTTTTAATGAGTCATGTGGCTTCTTTAAATAACACACACAAATAGTTTTATAAATTGCAACATAGTAGATTGGGGGAAATTCCTCCAAACTTGTTGGGGGCTAAACTTTTCCCACATAATAGAACAAAGTTTATTTCTAAACTAGTTTGAAGAAAAACTCTTCAAACTCTTCATATATTTTTGTATTGAGTGTGAATTTTGAAAATTTAATCTTTGGATTGCATATTCTTCTTATATCTTTCATACTTGCAAAATTACAAGAATATCAAAGATAAATCACTATGTCATCAAACAAATGTTAAAATTTCAAGTTTTTGTGATCTAAAATTGTGTATAAAAAGATAAAGTTATTGATGGAATAATAAATAACATTTGATTTGAACGAAATTTGATATAAATATTAAGAACATAAGAAACATAAAATTCAACAGTTAAATTTTTAAAATTCAACCGGTTACGATTTTGTGCCATATTAATATGGTATGATAGCACAACCCTTTGACTGAATAAAGCATAAGCCCTTTTTAGCAGGAATATCTCTTATATCCACTCTATGGAATAGGCCTCTCACATGCTATGGGCTCTACGCACCTATGTGACCACAGCCTGTGAGAGGCCCACGTTCCGGTAATGCAACTTCGAGAGTCCAACGCGGAAAACGAAATTAAACGCATTTATGGGCCCAAAAAGCTGAATCGAATGACAGAATGAGTAAAGTCCACTAGGACAACACAGTATATACTATATATATAGCCATGCTTAAAGGGAGTTATATATTCTTTTAATTAAAACAGGTCTATATTTACTATGATTAAATAAACAGATTTTTGGTCAAAGCTTTGCCATGCTTGGTCACATTTTTTCAAAATTAGGATTTATCCGTAAATTTGTGAAATTTATTTTTCCATGTCCAATTAGGATAAACGAGCTTAGCAAAAATCTTGGTTATTGTATTTTTTGGTATAAAAAAAATAATAGTTATTGGGACTCCCATGTTGCAGGAAATATTTTGAAAAATTAGGAAGTTAAAATGGGATGAAGACAGATTTTCTCTTATATCAATTATCAAATAAGGGTCTAGAAAAAAAAATGAGACATTAAAAACATTTACATAAATAAATAAATAAAATCAATCACACTGATCCGTTTGGATTGAAGGTGAGTAGAGTAGAGTAAAGCAAAATTGGTAAAAAATTAGTCTAATTTCAGCCAATTCTACTTTACTCCCTCTCTACGAGAAATTATAAGGTTCTCATGATGAACAAGTAACGTGGTCCACCATTTTACTAATAAACTCTCATCTGTTTAAAATTACTAAGTTAGAATTTTTTTTAAACAGAAACTGATTACTGACTCAGCAATTTTAAACAAGTAGGAGTTTTTTAGTGGAATGGTAAACAAGTGACGTGGTCCACTAGAAGACTGTATAATTTCTCCTTCCCTGTCCCTCAATCTAAACCGTAAGTAAAAGATAGAGGTTATTAAAATTCTCTAGTTTTTTTTTTTTTTTTTTTTTTTCAATGGAATTTAGGATCCTCTCGTTGGCCTTTGATATATAGATATATGTCATATAATGGTCTTATTGCTTCCTTAAACAACCAAATGTTTATTTATTTTTTATTTTTTATAAACAACGAAATGTTTACTGACCTAAATGAATGAAAGAAAGATGGCAAAAAAATTTTAAAAAGGAAAAAAGAGAAAGAAAGAAAAGGGAATAGTAGAGTAGAAAGAAGACAAGGGAATACCTAATATGGCAAAAGTTTTAGTCACGTGAGAAAATGCTGCAAAAAAAAAAAAAAAAAAAAAAAAAGGACAAAAGGATGTGCTTTTTGATGTACTCTCTCTAACTCAAATACAAATAACCAAATCAATTTTCCAAGCACGCTGAACTGGTGGGACTGTGGCACAGTAGCAAAAATGGAGTGTGGTGAGGCAAAATCATAACTCTGAGCTGAGAACTCTTCAGCTCAGGTCACAGCCTCAGTCCTCAGCAGCATTCTTTGAACACAACCCTCCAAACCCCTCTTCCCCAAATTTGGACAAAACACAGCTACTGCAGCTTTCCCCTAAGCCCTAATCAATAGAAAAGCTGGTTCATTGTAGCAGAAAATTCCAAACTCGTAACTAAATGCAAAGCAAATGCATCCCATCAATCAAGCAACAGGTCCAAATTTACACTCAATTTTACAATATGCTTCGATGTCAATTTGTGTAATTACTTACGTAAAGACCGTTATGAATACTTACTAAACAAGTGAATTTAGGTGCACTAATGCACATGATGTAAAATTAAATATGTATTATTTGGGATGTCCTCAAGAGTTTTTCCTGCAATCAATACACACCCTTTTGACCACCAATCAAACAAGAGGTGAAAGGTGAGTTACTGAGATTCATGTACTGTGCAGTGTCTATACCTGCACTTACTGTAGAACCAGGCTGTAGTTTTCAGTCTTAACTGACAATTCTTGTTTGGTATTGGAATTTGGAATCATTTGAAAGTGAAAAAAAAAAATGATCATTTCAGATTCTCAATACATTTTTATTTTCTTTTTTGCATATTTGAATTGTATTACATGAAATGATAGACGCTAAAATATTATTGTGTCAGCAGTAAGTTTAGATATGCATACTTTCACATTTCACAACTTGTTCATGAATTTATAAATTGTGAAAGATGGATAAATCCGATATGCATTTGTTTCGGTATAAAATGCTTTTTATTTCGATGAAAACCATTTTATTTTCTAATTCTTGAAAATACACAAAAAAAAAAATTTCATACAAACATTATTTGCCAATCTTATGAAATTGTGTTCATCTAACTTACTCTCATGATGGGAGGATGTGTGTTGAATTATCAAAAGGATTTACTATGTATCATCCATGAAAAAAAAAAAAAAAAGTATTTAGAATAATTGGAACTGAGAGAGACGGAGGAAGAGGAGATGGGAGTAAAGGGAAAGATGGCCAGAATATGGTAAATTTTAGTGCATTCTGGTCATCTTCCATTCTCCTCTGCTTTATTCTTCCCTCGTCTCCCTCTATCAAACATATTGATGGTGAAGCAAAAAATTGGATGGTCTCCAGCTCGTTCATAGTTTCATCCAAGACTAGAAAGGTCGTCTAAGTGCAAGAGGGTTGTTTAGTGTGAAGTCACCTGGACGACCGCCCAACACTTAGAGAATTTCAGAGTGAATCTATATCCAAAAGCTTATATTTCAGACCACGTTCTACTATTCTAAAGCATGAGCAAAATCGTTATTCATCACTTTAACTTCTCACTAAGTTCTTAACTTCTGATAACAGTTGTAGAAGTTAAGTCTGAATCTTCCAACTTCCATCTACGTTGATGAAGTTACTAAACAAGTAACCACTCTAAAGCTCACTATAAAAGGACTCAGTCATATCAAACTAAGGTATGTTTTCACCACTTTTAGAGTTGGAATTCTTGAGTTCAAGAGAGAAAACTAACTTAAGCATCGGAGGGTTCTTGGCTGGTTCACCCTAGTTACCTTTGATCTTGTGCTTCTTTCTTTTCAGGCCTTCCAAGCAACCTCAAGCCCATTGAAGCCTGGAACATTCAGCCTACTGATTTTCTGTGCATCATCAGTTGGCACCGTTTGTGGGAAAGTTATATTTGTGTTTTGTAATTTATATTTCTTTGACAAAAGGCTGTATGGTCCGGATAAGGTTAATGGCCACTAGTCCAGGCCACAAGGAGAGTGGAAACGCTTCTAGCCACCCCAATCGCGCTTAACATTCCGCACCTACTGTGCAACCGCCTTCCATCCAACAAATGCACTCCATGTCAGCCGCCATGGCAGAGTTAACCTGTCAGAATCAAGAGTTAACTTTGGAGATCAATCAAAGAAGACAACGTCATGAACGGTGTGTGGAAGGGTAAGCTCAAGGGGTACTGTTTCACGCAGGGTGCCACACTTAGAAAAGGAGATGGATCAGATGCGGAGAGACATGGATGAGATGAGGGAAAATATGAGAAGGACGAATCATGTAGATGATTTAGTTCATCAAACTGATTCCCCTTTCATATCGTCCATCAACAGTCATCTCCTGCCTTCTAAGTTCAAGATGCTTGCATTGGACTCATATGATGGAACGCGTGACCCATGTGATCACATTGCTACCTTTAAGACCACAATGCACCTTCAAGGGATTCCGAACGAGATAATGTGTAGGGCCTTCCTAACCACCCTTAAGGGACCAACACGAGTATGGTTTAGTAAGATACCTCCAAATACCGTTAGTTCCTTCGAGGAGTTGAGTAAGTTGTTCGTCAATAACTTCATTGGAGGTCAAAGGCATAAGTGCTCCTCATCCAGCCTATTGACCATAGAGCAATGAGATAATGAAAGTTTGTGATCCTTTATCACCCGCTTCAACAGGGAAGCCTTGACGGTGGATGAGATGGATGATAAGCTGCTGTTAGTAGCCTTCCACAGTTAGTTCAGATTTATTCATCCACAAGCTCTATGATCAAGAACCACAAATCATGGCTGAGCTCGTTTATTCAACCCAAAGCTTCATGAATGCAAAATATGTGATCATTGCCAAGAAGAGGAAGAGAGCAGAGTCGATGGAAGCGAAGCTCCCACGTCATTCTAAACAAGGCCCTCGTCCAAAGAAGGCCCGGACGGGAAGAAGAAGGATAGAGAAAACAGGAAGGTAGGTTCGTCTTCAGGACGAAGTCTGCATTACACGCCCTTGAACGTTCCACTTGATCAAGTGCTTATGCAGATCAAGGACGACACATCTTTGAAGTGGCCAAAGAAGATGAAGGGAGATCCTAATAAGCACAATAAGAATAAGTATCGCCGCTTCCAAAGAGATCATGGGCATAACACGGAAGAATGCTATGACTTGAAATAGCAAATTGAGAATCTCATCAGGCAGGGAAAGTTGATGAATTTTCTTAAACGAGATCATAAGGATGAGAAGTTGAAGGGGAAGGTAGAAAGGCCATCGCGGCCCCCACTTGGAGAAATAAGAGTTATTGTAGGAGGAATTTCAGTAGGACAATCCTCCAAGTCAAGTAAGACCTACTTGAAGGTGGTGCAAAACATCCAACTCTCTAGACAACCACCAAGGACTGAAGGGCAACGAACAAGCTATCACCTTCACGGACGAGGACGCTAGAAGGGTCCATCATCCACATGATGGTACGATCGTCATAGCTTTGCTCATTGTAGACTACACAACTAGAAGGGTGCTAAAAGATAATTGAAGTTCAACAGATATTCGTCCAGTGAATGAACCTTTAGTTGGATTCGGAGGAATTAAGGTACAACCAATGGGCACTATTACTCTACCAGTCGTGGCAGGGGCATATCCACTTGTTGGAAAATTCAGACCCCAGTTGATAAAATTAACAAGTTTTAAATCCAAGTTGTTAATTAGATTTATTATGAATAAAACTTGTTAAAACAAACAAACATCAATATCATGTAGTGGAAAAACTAAATAAGACAAGATATGATGACCCAAGAAAACCAATGAAACAAACTAGTTTCACAGTAAAAAACCTGGGGGGAAACCCTCTCGAAAAGAAATCCACTATAGTAAAGAGAAGTTTCAGATCTAGTACAAAACTTTTGTCCCTAGACTCTACAATCCTCGTAGATGAACTTACAGTAAAAATCTTCTACTGTTTCAGAACCTCTGAACTCTTCAATATATGAACGCCACCCTTTTTGATGCAGGGATCCCAGTACGTGACTAACTAATGATGCACGGCTCCCAGTACATGACTAACTCACCAACTTGAAGAAGAAGAATGTTGGCTGCAAAGTTCTTCACTTCATCAACAATGAAGATCAAGAAGCACTTGGTTACAAAACCCTAAGGCGCAAAGACGCAGTAGCTTCTTTTAGAAAGAATGAGGCATCGATCACCTTTTGCATTCATTCTCCTTGTATTCTCTTATGTGACAGCCTCTAAAATAAGTCTTATATAGGTCTAGAGTTGTGAGAAAGAAACCCTACAAATACATGTCAGCATGGGCCGAAAATCAGATCTGGAAATCTGAATTTTGTAAAGCTCAGTAATTCTCAATCGATCGAAGAGGTGTCGAGGAGGTGTCGAGTCTATCTATTGCGAGCTATCGAGGGGACAGAAAATTGCTCGATCTATCCACCAGCTATCGAGAGGTGTTGAGATTGTGATAACAATCAACTGAAGAGCTCGATAGATAGCCTAGCTGTCGAGAGGTGTCGAGCAGCTATCGAGCTTTAAAAAATCAGTACTTCTTCACTTGTTTCTTGGACAGATTTACATGGTTTCAATACTAGACTTGAACTCTTGTTCCTTGAAGTATTAAATACATCATAGATCTACACAAATACAAGTAAAGTGCGTTTTGTCAAAGGATTAACCAACTACATAAAATAGTGACATATGTTCCTAACAAGTGAATCACATATGTCCTAACATTCCACAGCATATAGCTAAAGAAGTGAATTTCCTCGTCGTAGATTGCTCGTCTTCCTCCAATGCCATCATTGGACAACCAACTCTGAATAATTAGAAGGCAGTGACATCCACTTACCACCTATTTGTCAAATTTTCAACAGATTATGGAATATGACAAGTGCAAGGAGATCAATTAGCAGCTAGAGAATGCTACTTAGCCATATTGGCTATGGACAAGCATGTGCAAACGATGAATATGGAAGAAAAAAGGGTTGCTGCAAAACCCACTGAAGTACTGGAAGACGTTCCACTGAACAAAAGTAACCCTGAGAGGTTTACCAGAATTGGAACAAGCATGGAAGAGAAGATGAAGCAAGACCTCATCCAGTTTTTAAGGAAGAGCATTGATGTTTTCGCGTAAAGTCATGAAGACATACCAGGGATTGACCCAAGTGTCATTACCCATCGTCTGAATATGTATCCTTCCTCCAAGCCTGTTCGTTAGAAGAAGAGGGTCTTCGCTTTTGAATGAGATAATGCTATCAAGGAAGAGGTCTAGAAGTTAACCACGAAAAAGTTTATTCGGGAAGTTTATTACCCGGATTGGTTAACTAATATAGTGATGGTCAAGAAGGCTAATGGCAAATAGAGGATATGTGTAGACTTCACCGATTTAAACAAGGTTTGCCCTGAGGATAGCTATTTATTGCCACGTATTGACCAGTTGGTAGACTCAATAGCGGGTCATGAATTGCTAAGATTCATGAACGCCTTCTCAGGTTATAACCAGATAAGGATGGACGAGGTAGATCAAGAGAAGAAATCCTTTATCACCAGTCAAGGCTTGTTTTGCTACAAAGTAATGTCCTTCGGATTGAAGAACACGGGGGCAACCTATCAGAGGCTGGTTAATCATATGTTTCATCCGCAAATAGGACGGAATGTAGAAGTATACGTGGATGACATGTTGGTAAAAAGCTTGGATGAGAAGAAACATCTGGACGACCTTTAAGAGACTTTTAACACACTTAAACGATATAACATGAAGTTGAATCCAAGCAAGTGTACCTTTGGAGTTTCATTAGGAAAATTCCTAGGGTTTATGTTTTCACATAGGGGAATCAAAGCAAATCCTGATAAGATCCAAGCAATGCTGAACATGGAGCCACCAAGGAATATCAAGGAAGTCCAGTCTCTCACTAGACGAGTTACCGCCCTTAACAAGTTTGTCTCAAAAGCTACTGACAAATGTTTGTCTCAAAAGCTACTAACAAATGTTTGTCATTTTTTAAATTTCTCAAGAAGGCGTTTGAATGGATGGACGAATGTCAGAAGGCCTTCCAAGACCTTAAGACCTATCTCACAACGGCTCCTCTACTAAGCCCATCTATACCAGGTGAGGAATTGTATTTATACTTAGCAGTGTCCCCACATGCAGTGAGTTCGACATTAATTAGAGAAAAAGGGAAGATACAAAAGCCTGTTTATTATACAAGCTGAGCACTAAGGGGAGCAGAGGGACAATATCATATGATGGAGAAGCTAGCCTTTGCACTAATAACAGCTTCCAGGAATCTAAGGCATTACTTTTAGGTTCATGTCATCAATGTCTTGATAGATCATCCACTCAAGAAGGCAATAAACAAGTTGGAAGTTGTAGGACAACTGATCCAATGGGTCATAGAACGATATCAAGTATCAACCAAGAAGTGTGATAAAGGCTCAAGCATTGGCAGATTTCATTGCAAAATTCACTCCAAACCATAGTGATCTAGACGAGGTGGATGAAGCTATGAGATGGGTCGTCTATGTAGATGGTTCGTCCACACAATATGCAGGAGGTATAGGAGTTATACTGAAATCTCCGGAAGGGGATAAGTTAAAATATGCAGCTCATCTACAGTACCAGACGACCAACAATGAAGTTGAATATGAAGCCCTTCTTAAAGGGCTAGAATTGGCCAAGTCCTTAAGGGCAGAGTCAATAGTTGTCTAAGGAGACTCTCAGTTGATCATAGGTGAAGTGAATGGAACATGTGAAGTTAAGGAAGAACGGATGAAGAAGTATCTTAATAAGGTGAAGTGGCTTGTTAAGAAATTTAAGGAAGCCAGTTTTCTTCAAGTTCCAAGGGAGGAAAACATGGAAGCAAATGCCATAGTAAAGGCAGTGTCGACAGATGGGTCGGTGGACGAGTATGACGAAGTCCAATACATGCCAAGCATAGATCTTCCAGATGTGCAGCAGATTGAAGGAGAAGAAAACTGGATGACCCCAATAGTGGCTTACCTCAGGGATGGAAGGCTTTTAAAAGATAGGGACGAAGCCAGAAAGCTAAGGATCAGAGCGGCTAAGTATGTCCTCATAGACGAGGTGCTATATAAAAGAGGCTCTCTCAGCCATACCTAAGGTGTTTAGCTCCAGACGAATCAAACTATGTATTGAGGGAAGTTCATGAAGGAGCATGTGAAAACCAATCAGGAGCAAGAGCTCTTGTCCATAAGATCATCCGTGCAGGGTATTACTGGCCGACCATTCAGGCAGATGCTAAGGCTTATGTTAAGGTGTGTGATCAGTATCAATGCTTCAGTAATATCCCTAGACGACCCTCAGAGTACATTACTCCAATGATGGCCCCATGGCCCTTTGCACAATGGGAATTAGATATCTTAGGTTCCTTTCCAATAAGAACCAGGCATATGAAGTTTTTAGTAGTGGGGATTGATCACTTCACTAAATGGGTGAAAATTGAACCCTTAGCAAAGATTACATATCAGAACGTCAAGAACTTCGTCTAGAAGAACATCGTCTGCCGATTTAGGGTTCTTAGGGTACTAGTGTCAGATAATGGAAGGTAGTTTGATAACACACCCTTCAGAGATTTCTGTGAGCAACTTGGAATAAAGAATCATTATTCCTCACCCTCCCACCCACAAGAAAATGGACAAGCTGAAGTTGCAAATCGATCATTGTTGAAGATCATCAAGACTCAACTTGAGGGGGCAAAGGGAGTATGGCCAAACGAGCTACCAGGTGTTCTATGGGCCTACAGGACGACTGTGAGGATCCCCACAAGGGAAACTCCTTTCAAACTAGCCTATGGAAGTGAACCAGTCATACCTACAAAAGTACACATGGCTAACCACAGGGTGATGAAGTATAAGGACGAGGAAAATGAAGAACAACTTCGTCTTAAACTTGATTTGTTAGAAGAGGTAAGGATGGATGTAGAACAGAGAATAGCGAGGTATAAAAACCTCATGACCAGACAATATGATGCAATGCTGAAACCCAAGCACTTCAACATTGGGAACCTCGTCCTAAAAAGGGTCTCCTTAGCAACTAGAAACCCAGCCCATGGAAAACTGGGGCCTAATTGGGAAAGATCCTACAGGGTTGTCAATTACAAAAGGCAAGGATCATACTACTTGGAAGCCCTGGATGGACAAACATTAAAGCACCCCTGGAATGTTGAGCATTTAAGAAGATATTATCAGTGAAGTATCAGCCTGGACAAGCATCATCCTAGACGAGCATCATCTTAGACGAGTTTAAGTTATGTATTACTTTCGTTATGTTTATTTCTATTTGTTACTAGTACTACATGTTTTTCAGTATTTTAACTCCTAAAGTGCACTAGCTTCCAGCTTATGCACTGTCTATGGACGAAGTCAAGATGGACAAAGTTAAGAACTTAGTCCATTTGTACATAAGTATTTTCAATTCCTTGAAGGCACCAGCTTCTAAGCATGTGCCATGCTTGTGGACGATGTTTATGTTATATAAATACAGTTTGGATTTCCAATGTATATAAAGTTGTGTGAATTTCCAATCTTAATATTGTTAAAGTTCTCATTAAAGCTAATCCACAAGAAGGCTAAAGGCCCAAGACGAGCAAAATCTCTGGATGCAGGGATGTAACGTCTATAAGCTTTCCTTAAATAAGGTAAAAGCAAAATAAAATAAACCTAAGGTATCTTCGTCTAACTAATGGACGAGGTAAAGCATGCATTCAAGAATATTCGAAATCCATGGATAAGCATAACTAGCTAAACAATCCAATCTTTGGACAAGTAAAACGCTGGAAGTGTCTAACCCAAAGACAAACAATGAACTGTCTAATCTATGGACAAAGATTAATGCAAGCTATAAGTCAAACTTATGGACAAAGAAAGTTGGCAATAGAAATTTCATTCATAGACGAGTATTACTTGTAAAATATAATGAATGGTAGAATGTTGAACATGAAAAATTTATCCTAATATGGATGAAATTCGTTCATGCACAAAATATAATATGTTTAACAATGAATAAAGAATGAAGATAGAAATAGATATTCATTCATAAAAGTCTAAAAAAGGGTAGACGACCATCGTCCAAAAACCCTTATACTGTTTAAGCCAATGAAGGCTATTATATCTGTTATACGTCCATAAACTTAGACGAGAGAATTGTACTTAAATAAGGTTTAAAATAAAAGCCCAAAACAACGGGTATTCCTAATGAAATAAGAAAATAAATTTAAAGAAAATATGAAAATTACTGAGATAAACCACTGGGGGCATTCTTCCCAGACTTTGGGTCGTCCTTGGCGGGCTCGGCATTGTCTTTGACAAGCTCAGTTGAAGCATCGTCCACGATGTTGACGTCCTCAGAGCTCTTCTGAAGTAAGGAACTTTCTGCTGCAGTAGGAAATTTGAAGGAATCAAAATCCATATCAAGATAGGCCTCTTTGGCATCAGAGCGAAAATCTTCATAGCCAGCAACATAATGTTGGTCTAGACAATAGGTGAAGTCGTTTGACTTCATGAAAGTTGCAATGGCTTCCTTCTTGGCATTCTCCAAGGATGAGGTGAACTCTTGACATTTCACTTCAAAGAGATGGATGCAAGTCTCCTTCTCAATGGAGTCCGCCTTGAGCTCCTCCACCTGATTCCTTAGTTCCTTCTCTATTCACTGAAGACGAGTGAGCTCCTCGGTTAACCTGATCCCTTCCCCCTTCTTCAAAAGAAGCTCGTCCTTCAATTCTTTGTTCTTCGTCCTAACGGCCTTAGCCTCGTCACAGAGCTCCTTGGCTTGGCTGGACGCAGTATAAAACTTTACCATGGCCTGAAAAATAGATGGACGAAGGAGACTTAGAAAATTTCCTAATTTCTTAGAAAAATGAAATAAAAGTAATGAAAAAACTACATACCTTGAAAAGATCGTGGATGGCAGAGCGTTCAAAGTCTCTCACT
Organism: Quercus aquifolioides; assembly: GCA_019022515.1. Lineage (NCBI taxonomy): Eukaryota > Viridiplantae > Streptophyta > Magnoliopsida > Fagales > Fagaceae > Quercus > Quercus aquifolioides. Next base: position 79,485,067 of record CM032333.1, read on the forward strand.
GACATGTTGTAACATGCACTCACCTCTCTTTCAGAGATGATCCCTTTGAACATCTTCTAAGCATGATCTTCTTCCAGTACTAAGTTAGAGGACGTTTGGTTGGAATTGAAGGATAGAATCTATGAGGAACTTTGGCTGCAAGGGGAGTAGGATTTTCAGGCTAGACGATTGAAGGAGAAGCTTGAGGGGGCACCAGGTTCACTGCCGGGTCGTCCATGTCACGACCCAAATCCATGGAACATGAATTTAGATGCTTGACTAACTTGCTAATCTTACATAACTCAATAAGTATAATTAATCCCAAATAATTTAAAACTCCAAAGAAACAATGCTCTTATTAAATAACCTCTTACAAAAATCTAAGCTCCACAAATTGGAAATAATCTCCAAAATATAAAACATGGATTACAAAATAAAGATAATTGAAGTTCTATAATTCTTCAAGTAATACTGAAGTCGCCTACAACTTCCACGCACTACCTTGCACCTTACAAAGCGATCCAAATGTTCTATACTCCCAACTACACTTTAATGTGAAAATAGTAATTGATGGGGTGAGCCACACATCTAGTAAGTAATTATACAGAATACACAACGGAATAGAGTCAAGCAAAGCACAAGTATTTTTATTTTTCACAAACTCATTCAATAATATCAAAAATAATTATTCCAAAACATATAATGAATCACTTAATACATAGGTAATCACATCTTAAAATCATTAGAAAACACATAATTCATCAGAACACAGTGTCACATATACACATCACATATTCTCACATACAATCCTGTGAGCGGATTTACACATATATCTGATATATCTGATCAATTCTAAACACACTTATTTTGAGTCACAAATCACAAAAGCAAAGTTTACACAAAATATAGTATTTTACTTGATATTAACAATTATTCCAAATACAGAGGCATATCAAATATCACAATATCGAATAGAACATAAATCAATGGATGCTTGACTCTCTTAGGGAATGAATAAGAATTGAGGAATTTATACAAATATATTACAATTCTTGAGTAAATCTGAAAACTCAATTTGCTAAAGGAAACGTCTTAAATATCATTTGAAAAATAAGAATATGACTTTGAAATCACTTGGTTTTAACAAATGTAAAGAAACAAGAACCTTTTTAGAAAACTTACTTTGAAACTCAATTATTTTCTGAAAATAGTTAGTTTAGAAATAATCTTTTAAATGAGATTTGGACATTCAAAACGTTATTTAAAAATCGAAATTTCTCTTTAAAACATTGTCTAAAAGTCGAAGTTTCTCTTTCAATGATGTAAAAATAGTGCTTTCGATAAACTTTAGAAAACGTAAGCTTAAAAATTTGACTTTTGAAAACCTTTGACATCTAAAAACCTAAATGACAAAACTTGTGCATATTATGCATAATTACTTACAGCATTTGAATCACTCTGAAAGTCCAGCTGAAACACCCTCCAAATAGTCTCAAAATACTTTTAAATAGAACCTATAATCAATCATGAAAATTACTTAATATCCTCCACAAAATATAAATCTTATTGACTTATACAAATTGACTCACTAAAATTATACTTGCTAAACTAAATGATAACACTAATGCAAAGCATCTCTACCCAAGAATATATTTCCTTGAATTTATCAAAACTCATACCCAGCCACCAATACTTTAGAATTTAGTATATATCCCAATGAAACCGTGGGGCAAAACTAATATGACTTGTTCATGGACTTAATATCAATGACCTTAATGTATTAAATATCGAAGCATTATTTTGAGATAAATTAGAATTTGGTAGAAGAAACAAGTCTGCCATCATCCTTTAAAGAATAGTAGACGTGTTGGACCTTAAGGAATCAATCTATTTGGAATTGGTCAACACCTAGGCAATAGACCATTAAAGCCACAATAAGAAGAATGGACGTTGACAAAATGAGAGATAACTAGTGACTCAAGGGTGGGGTCGGGTGCAAATTCTCCAGCAAGTTAGAATTAAAGTTATGGCAGCCCAAAAGTTCCTATGGCTCTACAAAAGTGACGCTAGCCTTATACATGGATTCAACAATTTCGGCTCTTGCTCTTGACTCCGAACAATGGCAACCTAAGACTCTAGAATTATTAAAACAGTGTATATTGTAATCTAAGAAATTACCAATTCAAAATCTACGCATCACTAAAGATTTTCATAATAAAATTCTAACTCCTTAATTCTTTGTTTTTAACGGTGAGAAATCATATTTTAAACAATCTGATTGCTCCTTCAATTGTATATGCTCTAAACTCCTCTTAGCCTCTTTGATAAAACCCTTTTTATGAAAACCCTGACTATCTCTTCCTCTATCCTATAGTTTGTATTAGAGATGTAGGCTTAGTGGGGTAGCGGGCTGCAGTTATTAATAAAATAATACTTATGGCCCAACAATTATATTTAAAAGAAAAACTTAATAATAACCTCAAATAAAAGTATGTGAGGTATTACAGTCCAAGTCTACCGTCACATCCTAAGGCTTTGAAACTTTGGAAGGAGGGGTCTTGTTAGATTTTTGCTTCTTATGACCTCGGCATCTTGGAAGGTTTCCAAGGTCTATGCTGCTTAAAATGCTTTTCCTCTTCCCAGCAGTAGCTTGGACAACAGACTTCTAGACGACCAATGGAGCTGGTTCATCTTGAACCTGGATGTCTTCCTCTTCTTCAGTGCCACTAGCCACATTCTTACCTTTATTCTCCTTCATGGTGGTTAGCCCTGCAATGAAGAAAGATAAAAGATTAAAAAAAAAGTGTGAAAGATGATGGACGACACTTACTTCGACGAGTAGTCTCCTCGTGTGCAAGGTTCTTTTCAGTGGGCTCAGGACCAAGCCCCAAACAGCAAGACGACGTAAAGTCACCAAGCTATGGAAAGACCTTTCAAGATGAGCATGAGCCCTGTCAATACGCTCCAAGTAAAACTTGTCCAAGTGTGAATGAGTAATGGCTACACAAATAAAAGATATGGTTAGACGAGGAAAGAAATAAATAAAATAGACGAAGTAAAGGATGAAAGACGTACCCTCAGGACGAAGACAACCTAGGGCATTGGTAAAAGGAGGAAAAGGGGCATTATTTACATTATATGGGTCCCCAGCCCAATTTCCAAAAATAAAGAAAAATTCTTTCTTCCACGACCTATCTGAAGAACTACGATCCCTAATCAAACTAAATTGGGGGCCCCCAGACTAGAACTGGTAAAAACTAGCATATTGTTTGATTTCTAAGGGTTTATAGCAAAAGAGGAACTCGTCCACTGTGATTGGACAGTTCCCCTCAAACACCTCACGCCATAGCACTTGCATGGCCACTATCGTCCTCCAACCATTAGGGTTAAGCTAGTTTGGTCCAATACCCAACCTATGGAAGAGGCCTCTACAAAAAGAGTTAAGGGGAAATCTAAGACCTGCTAATAAATAAGAGGCATATACACTAAAACCAAAAAGAGGAGAACAACACCACTCTCCACTCTCAGGCAGACGAGGTTTGAACTTGAGGAATTTGGTATCTACCTACAAGGGTTGTTAATCTATTCACATCTAAGATGGACACAACTTCTGGAGCATAGCTATAGATAATGTTGGCGTCTTCCTCTTCATCTTGAGGGGGACTGGACGAATTGCCTCTCCTGGACGAGCTAACCTTAGCTCCAGAAGTTGCCCTACGTTGCATGTCCTCCTGGAAGTCCTTTAAAGGAAATCCAGGGACCACAGACAAATAATACTCGTTGGGAACTACTATTGCTACTACTCTCATAACTACCACTACTACCATTTGACCAGTCTTGATACTCGTCTATCTATCTCTTAGTTCTACCACTAGACAAAGACATTTACAAGAATAAATGAAGAATTTCCTAATGACGAAAACCTAAGAATGAGAAAAAGGAAGCACCTGACAAGAGACTAGGGATGAGGATGACTAGACGAGGCTCTTGGACAAGATGGCAAAAAGGAAAATATCAGAAAAGTGAGTGGGTAAGAGAAAGAATATACATATTTATAGGCCCCATGGGAGGGTCAATGAAATGATGCGGACCAACCAGAAATTGACACGTAGCACGTCCCTCGAAAAACAAATCGACACGACAGGTTAATCAATAAGATTGTGGCATGTGGTGTAATTTGAGATGACAAAATTCAACCAAGACAAGAACGCCACGTGCCACATCAATTGACCATTGGAGCATCAACACGTGTCAAAAGTAAAACAATGAATCAAAATTTTGCTACAGTATCCAGGACGACCCTTGGACAAGGGGGCAACTAATGGTGAAGCAAAAAATTGGATGGTCTCCAGTTCGTCCATAGTGTCGTCCAAGACTAGAAAGGTCGTCTAAGTGCAAGAGGGTCGTCCAGCATGAAGTCACCTGGACGACCACCCAACACTTAGAGATTTTTAGAGTGAATCTATATCCAAAAGCTTATATTTCAGACCACGTTCTTCTATTCTGAAGTATGAGCAAAATCCTTATTCATCGCTCTAACTTCCCACTAAGTTCTTAACTTCTTATAGCAGTTGTAGAAGTTAAGTCTAAACCTTCTAACTTCCATCCACGTTGAGGAAGTTACTAAACAAGTAACCACTTCAAAACTCACTATAAAAGGACTCAGCCATATCAAACTAAGGTAAGTTTTCACCATTTTTAGAGTTGGAATTCCTGAATTCAAGAGAGAAAACTAACTTAAGCATCGAAGGGTTCTTGCCCGATTCACCCCAGTCACCTTTGATCTTGTGCTTCTTTCTTTTCAGGCCTTCAAAGCAACCTCAAGCCCATTGAAGTCCGGAACATTCAGCCTACCGATTTTCTGTGCATCATCACATATGATTAATGATACGAGGAATATGCATCATAAAAGAACTAATAGTGCATTTTTAATAGAAATATGCTCTTATATATATATATATATATATATATATATATATATTTTTTTTTTTTTTTTTTTTTTTTTTTTTGCTGATAATCAAAATATATGTTGACTAACTGTATTAAAAGATATAAATTTAGATAAATTCTCTTTTTTTAACCATTTCATTATTAAAAATTTTCTCAAATTCTTGGTAATTACAGTTGTGCACCTTAGAAGAATAAAGGTTTCTAAATTTTATTCTATCCATCTTTCATTTTTTTTTCTCAAATTTTTTTCAGTAGTGCATTCTAGTCATCTTCCTTTTTTTTCTCAATTTTTTGGATTTCACTATAGAATTTCCAAGAGAATATGCAAAAATTTTCATATTCTCATACTTTGAAACTATCTTTATATACCTCCGTATAATTTTTTCAGCTTAATTTTTTTTCTAAATCTTGAATTTTATATTACATAAAAGTATTCTTATATAAATATTTTAAAGAACAAAGAGTAAGAATATAAGTCCGCATTATTTTTGTGTAACTAATATTAGTCTCTAGAAATGTATTTTTTATACAACAACAACAATAAATAAACAAAATTTTGGGGTTGGTTATGAATCTTCACGTTAATTAGGGAGGGTCAACCATGTATCTTTTTTTCCCCTTCACTGTACTCTACTTATAGGCATACTCTCTATTATTTCCTTAATTATTATGTCATTTTTTATTACTTTTACTAATGTGATTTTTAGTCTTCCTCTATCTTTTTTTTCCCTAAACTTGTATTTTATATAATTAAATTAATGTTGATGTGACTCAATTATTAATTAAAGTATTTAGAAATCCATCAATAATTTGACTCATGGAATGACAAAGTGAAACACTAAAAATGAATTATTATTTTTTTTTTCACCCAATTAAACCATTGGATCTAAAAATTTTGAATCATGCATGAATCATCAAAGGGCCATGAGGAGGACATGTACTAGTTACATAGTACAGTACTCTTTTCCCTCAAAGGGCCACCTTGACTTCTAGGAAGTTCCCTAGCCTCTCCTTCTCTTCTCTTATAGCCCTATTCACTCTACACACGTAAACACATGCCCTATAAAATAGCAGACCTGTGAACAAAACCAGAAGATAGTATACTTTAAAAGTGGGCTTGGAAATGTTCCAGATATATAGGCATAAAGAGAGAAGAAGAAACTTTACTACACTCCAAACACACATAGATATGTGAATCTGTTGACACTTGTAACTTACGTGCCCACGTGAATTAATTGGCTTGGTGTTAAGAGGCCTTGATCACGGGCACAAAGTTGTACAAATCCTAGCTATAGGTAGGGTTTGGGATTCTCGTTGCCTATGAAAGTACTATAATGCAATGCATTTGGCAGGGACAAGGCCAAAATTTCAAGTTAAAGGGCCGATGATCTGTGTACTGTGGTTGTTTAGGCTGATCTGTGATAGCGTTGGGGACAATGCCTAAAGCTTGATATCTTTGTACTTGTTGGGAGAGTTTATTTTCATTCATTTATTAGACTTGGAAAAATAAATTGGATAAAAATATAATTTTTTACCTAAAAAGATGTAAAGTTTCACTTGTTAGCATGTGATCTCAACCTCATGGTCCTCTTCCATGCATGTCATATTTTTGACAATTGTCTTGAAATGTTCATGGAACCAAATCTATGGAACGTTAAGCTCTCCAATAATTAATGCAGAACATAAATTGTGGGTTTTTCTTCTTCTTGGTAAATCACAAATTATGAGTTTGCGTTATCTGCAACTGGTCTGCAACAAAAACTAACTACAAGGATTTGTTTAGGATCCGTTTATTTTGCTGAAATTGAAATTTTTTTTACTGAAAGTACTGTAGATAAAAGTAAAAGTTAACTGAAATAGTACAATGAGGCCTATGAATAGTACTAAAAAGTACAATAAAATAAATAGTAACAAAAATAAATTAAATAGTAAAATAAACTGAATTTTTAAGCTGGAGCCAAACACACGTTAGATAAACCAAAATCAACAAAACTATGAAACGCTTGATGAGGGGTCAAGTACAAGACAAAATCTTCGACTTGTCTATGACTCATCCTAGCCAATGCATTGGCAGTCTTGTTAGCCTCCTTAAAAATCTATGCTTGATCTCAAACCTATAATCATCTCCACAAAGTTTTCAAAACCGGGTTAGTGTTTTCTTCCTTCTTCAATAAACATGAGACTGTCTGTGATACCTCATTTGAGATTTGAGATTTGAGATCCTTCACTCAGGATTTCAATAGTTTACAGAATCTTAGAGGCTGTTTGGCCAACTTTTTTTGGTCACTCAATTTTCGTCACTCATCACTCATCACTTATCACTCAATACTCATCACTCATCATCCATCACCCATCACTTAATACCCGTTTGGCACATCACTGAAATACAATCACTCAACATTTTTCACATTATTTTGTGGGCCCTAGCTCTGTCACCCACTGCAGCTTTTTTTTTTTTCCTTTTTTTTTTTTTTTTTTTTTTTCACTGGGAAACTCACCGTTCCCAGTGAAAAAAAAAAAAAAACCCAGGGCGTTGAACCCAGGTGGAAAAAAAAAAGAAAAAAAGAAAGAAGGAATTCGAACAGGGACGGTGAACCCAGGTGTGAAAAAAAAAAGAAAAAAAAAAAAGAAAGAAAGAAGGAATTCGAACAGGGACGGTGAACCCAGGTGTGAAAAAAAAAAAAAAAAAAAAAAAGGAAGGAACCCAGGTGGAAAAAAAAAAAAAAAAAAAAAAAAAGAACCAGACCAGAAAGTGAAAAGAAAAGAAGAAAAAAAAAAAAAAAGAAGAAGAAGGAGAAGAAGAGGAGCAGACACCCAACCCGTGAAAGACAAAAAGAAAAGAAAAAAAAAAGAGAAAAGAAGATAAAGAGGGAGCAAAAATCTGACTGTGGGCCCCGCTATGTGATGTTATTTACAAGTTTGCCATTGAAAACTGAAAACTGAAAACAGCCAAAAGTTGTTTTCAGTTTTCATAACTCAAAAAGTAGAGAATTGAGTATTGAAAACAGAGTTATGGAAATAGAGTATTGGTGCAGGCAAACGAGTATTTTGCTATGGGTCCCACTATTTTTGAGAATTGAGTTATGAAAACTGAGAATTGAGTCATGAAACTACCCCATCCAAATAGCCTCTTATCCTCTTCAAGGATAAGTTCAGATGGACAAAATATGTGTCATCTCACTTTCATATGCGCGCAAGAGACTGCTTCCTACTGACACTCATAAATGATTGGTTTGCTTTCTCATCCCTGCCACAATTCTTAGTGCTTTTTCATTTACTAGAAAGATAAATTTCATGATAAATTAAATTGGGGTTACCTTCACACTTTTTTTTTTTACAAAGACTTTAGTTTAATCTAAATGTATATGTATGTGAAACTTCTTTCTAAAGACTTGAATTTCAACTCTTACTCTCTCACACTCCACAATCGCTTATACTCGTAAAGTGACCATTACGTCAAGAATGCACGGTAGTACCCCACTCCTTTAAAAGCAAAGAAAATTTGATTAATTTATTCTCCATGTAATTACTCGAGTAACATAGTCATCAAGGATAAAAGGTCAGCCCAAAGGGTAGGGGAGATATGTTGGCTTGCTTTTGTGGTCTCTTGGGTTAATTAATTTAAATCATGGGCCAAGCATCACTTTTTAAAAAACCACTTGGGAAAAGGGTTTTTAATTTGAAAAATGGAGCTTGTCTTGGAAAAGGATTTGTGTTTTGAAAAGTGCTTTTATTTCGGAAAGGGATTTATATTTTGGAAAATGATTTATATTTTTGAAAAAGGGTTTTCATTTTGAAAAATATTTTCTGAAGGGCCTCTAATGTTAATCCCATGACTTGTTAAGGAAAAATTTCCTCAAATGGTTTTTGATGAAAATCTCAAAAAAAATTGGTGAAAAATTCCCTAGATGGGTTTTTTTTTTTTTTTTATAATAAAAATCTCATGAGTTTTTGGTGAAAATTCCGTAGTAGTTTTTTTTTTTTTTTTTTTTTTTTGAAATTGAAAATCTCATGAGATTTTTATGAAAAAAAAAAAACCCCAAGAAGTCAAGAAGGATTTTTTTTTTTTTTAAGTGAATATCTCATGAGTTTTTAACTTAAAATTTCCTAAGGGGCTTCAGTAAAAATCTCATTGGTTTTTGGTGGTAAATTCCCTCAAGTAATTTTAGTGAAAATCTCATGGATTTTGGAAAAATTCCCTAGAAAGGATTTAATGAAAAATCTCATGAGTTTTGCTTTAAAATTCCCTATAAAGAATTTAATAAAAAATATCATGACTCTAGAAGGGATATCCTTAGGATACAATTAATAATAAATTTCCTTATATTACAACCAATTTTGTATCTAAACTTTATCCTCAAAAAAATAAAAATTCCCTAAAAGGGATTTAAAGAAAATGTCTCGTGAGTTTTTATTTTTTGAAACAATGAACACATGTTTAGGAAATTTTTGAAAGTACTTTTTGAAATCTTTTTTTTTTTTTTAAATCTTTTGAAAAAAAAAATGCTTGGATTAAGCCAATTTATTGTGAGACTATGAACTCGCAATGCTAACTAAGAAGCTAGCATACAAGCTCATGTATGTTCAATGGGAAAGAAAATCACTTAACAAAGACATAATCAAAAAAGTACTAAGACATTATGTAAGCATGAATATAAAGTGTTCATGGGGATAAATCAAAGCATGTGAATCTAACCATTGGTATACGCAAATCAAGTAAACATTCTATAAATCTAATGTATATACACCAAATATATAGATCTAAACACGTATCTCACTACATATTAACATGTACATCTAAACAGGATTTTTCATTAGCATGTAGATCTAAACATATAAATCCAAATCTATCGACCAACATGTTAATCCAAACATACATATGTATACAAAAATACATATATAATAGCATGTGACATGTAAATCAATATTTGTGCTAATCATCATGTAGATTCAAGCATATATGAACTAGTATATATGTGAATCTACTCATGAAAATTAATACATTTGTTGTTGAGGTTCAAAATGTAATAAGGAGTCAAGCCCTTTAAAATGGGAAAGGCCCAGCCCATGAAGGTAAGAAAAAAGGGAAGAAAGATTTGGTCCTTAGAAATAAAGAAGGGAGAAGCCCGGCCCATGGAGAGAAAAGAATAAGTTCTGGACCTTAGGAAGAAAGGAGCTGCGAAAGGAAGCATGGGCCAGAGACTTAAGCGAAAGGTGACATCCAAGGAAGCCCAAAGGGGAGGCAGGCAGGAGCTGGGCTGGGATGGCACAGGATCTACCAACCCCAGGGAGGGATCCCTAAGGAAATACTGGTATAGGGGATCTCGGACATGGACAACTCAGAATGCCATGCTCATGATAAAAGGTGGGCACTAAATACGAAGGCTATCTGTCGAAATCAAATGTACACAACCAAGGAAAGGATGATGGGGACAACTAGTGATTTTGGGACCAGCACCTAATGAAGAAACCTAGGACCTCGGGCAAAGAAGAGAAGGAGAACCAAGAAGGATGGTGGCCAAGAGCCTTTCCGGCTACACTATCATCAAGAAAGGATCCACCTCATTTTGAGAAAAGAAACAAGTCATGAGAGGTCAACATCAAAGCCTCAAAACTTTGAAATGTCCTTTTTAAGGCCTTGGGGAAAGAATAAGAAACATTGGCCTTGGAGAAGTATTTGGACTTACTCAAAAGGGATATACCATAAGAGAAGTCAGCTAAGGAGCTTTAGATTGTTAAAACCCTAAAAAATGAAATAAGAACAAAAGGGGTAAAGGAGCAGCCACCAAAGCTTTCAGATATGACATTGGTTATGATACCTAGCACATAAAAGAGAATTGATGGTTGATGTAAAGGAGCATCCAAGTAGCACTATAAAAGGGGCAAAGCATCAGCCAAGAGGGGCATTCAGCTAGAAGCACTCAACATACTAGAAAAGATACTAGAAAGAGAGCTGTGAGCTTAAAATAAAGTGAAGAGTGAGGTACTGTATGGGATCATAAAGAAAAATACTTAAGGACACACTTGGATTCGAAAGGATTCAAATTTCACAAGTCTTGGAAGCCCAAAGAGAGCTATTTAAGTTTGTGACTTTTGAACTTTATTAAGCCTTGTGATACATCCTAGCAAAGTCGGACCCAATGTACTCAAATACTTGATATAATGAAGCATAATCCCACTGTATTTTGAGGATCCTTGACTTTTTTTACTTTCACTCTTTTAATTTATTTGCTATTCCTTAGTTATTCACTCAACCAATAAACACACACACAGACTCAAATACTTGATATAATGAAGCATAATCCCACTCTATTTTGAGGATCCTTAACATTTTTTTCTTGCACTCTTTTAGTTAATTTGTTATTCCTTAGTTATTCACTCAACCAACGTGTGTGTGTGTGTGTGTGTGTGTGTGTGTGTGTGTGTGTGTGTGTGTGTGTGTGTGTGTGTGTGTGTGTGTGTGTGTCTTGTGCACAAATTGGCTTGTAAAACGGCTCAACAAAGCTGCGGTGAGCCAAACCCAGTTCACTAATCATCAATAACATCTTTTCGAGGCCTAAGATCCTTCTAGACAATTGGGCTTCGGCACTGTCCAAAGCAGGAACCCACATCTATCAATCAGCATATGGGTCTATGTATATAAATACACATACTAGCATGTAGATCAAGCAACATTTAATCATAGATCAACATGTATAAACCAAACCTGCATAGGCAAAATTTAAATCAATTCATTTGCATGAACATATTTCATTCAACATTAAGATTCTCATATTACCCACATTGAATCTCAATCATGCGTAATCATACCCAAAAACACAATGAAAGCATTTTATTCACAAAATTGATTGAAATTTCAAAAGGAATTGAAATGAGGAAAAGGACATTGTTCAAGCAAATATGAATTATTAAAAAGAACCCAAAGTTTATGTCTAAAGTGGCATAGACACAAAGGTTTGAATATAAACTCAAAGACAAAAGACAAGATTGAATTAGGCGTATATTACTTTAGGTAGAAAGTTCCAAACATACTGGACCAAAAGATCTGTATACACTTTGGTCAGAAAATTGCTTATGTGCTTTGAAATGGTTTTGGGCCTTGCGGAATGAAATGTTAGGCTTGACATATGATGTTGATCATTTTGGTAGAGATTGGTGTTTTGATCCCCTTTAGCTCTCATTGATCATTGGTCAAACCTAATCAAACTTTAGACCAAGTTTTGCTTCACTTGTTTCGATGAAAAACATTGTGTAAAGATATATTTTCATGTTTTTCAATGTTTGGTAGCGTAAAAAAAAGATAAGTTAAAGGAAAAATATCTTTGGTCAACATATAAAGTATGGCTTATTTTTAAAAATGGTCATGCTAACGAGTGCCCTTAGGGCACTCATTAATAATCAATTTTAGGAAAGTTTTGATACCACTTTTATGGGAAATGAAAAAAGCTGTTAAAATATTAATTACTTTTTTTTTCATTTCCCATAAAAACTTTCTTTAAAATTGTTATGCAGAAAATATTTTTGGAAAACTACACTATTTACTTTTCAATTCATTTACAGTTGCTACCAAATATTGAAAAATGAGATAGTATTATTAAAAAAAAAAAAAAAAAAAAAAGCTTCTTGGAAAATCACTAATTTTCTAGAAAACATCATTGTTGAAACATACAGAGCTACTTAATGACGTTTTCTTGGGATTTTGACTCTTGATTCATGAATTTGGCTGATCCACCATTTGATTAGGGAAAACCCAATCTAATTATTGTGATTCCCTTAGCTTTCAAAAAAGAAAAAATTCTCTTAATCACGCGCGAATAAACTACCGTTTCAGCAGTTTCCCACTAGACTTGTTGAGATACTACAACTATCATGAACAACCACATATATTAGAAATCTACCTAATTTCTTACAAAAAGAAAAAAAAAATGCAAAAAGAGAAAAAAAAAATTAACAGCCAAGATCTAAGTTGATAAAAATTAAAACTATAGGACAAAACAGTCACACACTCAAAAAAATGCAAACAGTGACGTATAGGATGAATTTAAATATATTTAAAATACAGGTTTATATTTAAGGACTTGTTTATGTTGAACATATATTTGTTAAAATTATTAAGATTAACAAATAGCTAAATGCAAGTTGGTATTTTTATAATTTGATGTTACACGTAAAATATTTTATTCTTTAGTATATTATTAATTTGAACATCATTTGGTGTAACATTTGTGTCAATTTCTAAAAATTGTAGCTAATAAAATTTATTTTAATTTTCTAATTTTCTAATAAAGGGACATATTCAATAAGCATTAAGGGTGAGCTTCAATGCATTTATAGATCATTGTGTAAAAATAAAATTGCTTTCTTTTTCTTCTTCTAAATTGATTATTTAGACATGCGTTGACGACTACAATAAAGTAACTAACACATTTGTGATTACCACAATAATTTCTAGTTACCATATTTGCTGATTTATATACTTATAGTACCCTTTTGTAATTAGATTACTATAGAAAATATACATGTACCCTAAGCAGAGACATACCAAGGAAAACTCATATCAAGCTTCCAAGTTCCAGCAAACCTAAATCCAATTAATAATTAATTATATTGAACTATGTTTACTTTTATATTTTTCTTCTAAAAAAAGATTAATTATATATTTTAAATAGAATATAATCAAAGATACATATAAATCATACACGAATAAACCTTGAGTGTAGCTACATAGACAATAAATGATATTCTAATGAGTTAAATAGTTTATGAATTATTAAACAGTAATGCCATAACCATGTATCTTTATTTTTTAATTTAAATGTTGGATTTAGGAAAATATTTAACTCTTATCCCAATAATTCATTTTATTATTCCTCTTTTTGTACTTTTTTCTTTACATGTTAACTTTAACAAATAATATACAATTTTATGTTTATGTCCAGAAAAATATAATTATTCTTAAAATATCTTTAAACTCTTGTTCTATTTTAAGTTTTAATTCCAGCATAAAGAGTATCATTATTTTCACTTTTATTTGTAAGCAAAGTAGAAAAATATGCACAAATAAAATAAGGTAATATATGTTTTTTTTGTCATATGTTTAAAAAAACAAGTTTATGTTTAATTTCTCGAATTAAACATAAACTTGTTTAATTCCAGTAGCAAAGGCTTTGGAATGTCACATTGTCCCCTTTGCAATGGATCTATCAAAGCTTTGTAAATTAACTCACCATTCTACCACCTAAAAAAAAAAAAAAAAAAAAACTCAACCTAAGTCCAATACCAAGGAATATTCAGGCAAAAAGATATATATATATATATATAATTAAAAAATTCACAGGAATCAAACAAAAAGTTTGGGTTTGTAGAGAACATGAGAATTAATTTAACAATGTAGAGAGACGTATCTAAATTATAGAAAAGAAACAATGGGGAGGAAGTGTTTTATTAGCTATGAGCCATAGAAACAAAAAACGCAATCAAATTTACAAATTCTAGGGGTGCAGATCGTATTCTTAAAATCTAAAATTACTTTAGAAACCAATAATACTCAAACTAAAAGCCAATTGACAATAGTCAATAGCTACTTGCCTTGTCATTGCCATTAAGATTTTCAACTACAACTCCCATCCCATCAATATTTACTCTCTTTGTAGAAATAGTTCACGTCTAACCCACCTTTTGTTTGCAGATGATAGTTTGCTGTTTTGCAGGGCCACCATCGAGAAATGCCAAAGAGTTCTGGACATACTGGATGTCTATGGAAAGTGTTCAGGTCAACAGATTAATCGTAGTAAGACGACAATCTTTTTCAGTAAATCCACAAAGGCTGAATCTAGAAACCAAATTAAGGTGGCTTTGGGAGTTCCAGAAATTATTCAGTATGAAGAATACCTTGGGTTACCTTCACTGGTGGGTAGAAACAAAAAAGCAAGCTTTAATTATATAAAGGAACGAGTTTGGAAAAAATTGCAAGGGTGGAAAGAAAAACTCCTTTCACAAGCTGGGAGAGAGATATTAATTAAAGCAGTTGTTCAAGCTATTCCAACCTACACCATGAGCTGCTTTAAACTCCCATTAGGGCTTTGTTCAGAAATTGAGAGTCTAATTAGAAGGTTTTGGTGGGGACAAAGAGGAGACCGAAGGAAAGTCCACTGGGTGAAATGGGAGACACTTTGCCTCCCAAAAAAAGAAGGTGGAATGGGTTTCAAGGATCTCGCCAATTTCAATGATGCTCTTTTGGCTAAGCAAGCATGGAGATTACTTCAAAATAAGGATTCTTTATTTTATAGAGTCTTTAAAACAAAATTCTTTCCAAACTGTAGTGTATGGGAAGCCCAAGATTCTAGCTCGGGTTCACACGCTTGGCATAGCATTTTGAAGGGAAGAGACGTACTATTAAAGGGTGCAAGATGGAGGGTTGGGTGTGGGGAGGATATCAGTATTTGGAATGATGCATGGCTACCATCACAGGAGCATCCATGGATTCTTTCAGATATTATTCCAGGTTTTGAAGATGGTAGAGTCTCTGACCTCATCAATCCAAGTACAAGGAAATGGGAGACAGATTTAGTCCAAGGCTTGTTTTCACCAGAAGAAGCTGCAATGGTCCTTAGTATCCCATTGAGCCGTACTCCTGTGGAGGACAAAATAATTTGGCCCTTCACCCCCTCAGGTAACTATACGGTTAACTCGGGCTCTAAGTTCCTTAATAAACTAAACTCTATGTTTGTTTCTGCAGGTAATCCGCAGCAGCAAAATGAGGTGTGGAATCTCATTTGGGGGCTCAATGTTCCTAATAAAGTGCGGAACTTCATGTGGCGGGTTTGCAAAGAAGCCATTCCAGCTAAGCATAATCTAATGAGAAGGAAAATTCTTAATGAGGACAGGTGTGAACATTGTGGAGTGGAGGCCGAAACAGCTGCCCATGCACTATGGAATTGCTCCACGCTGGATGAAATATGGGACAGTACTCTAGGATTTGAAGACCGAAGCCAATTTGATACACCAAGCATCACGGAACTGATCAAGCTGCTTCACGAAAGAAGAAAAAACGTGGACCTCATGGCGATGGTGATGTGGACAATCTGGTACCGGCGAAATCAACTTCGAGTGAGTACAACTGATTATCCCAAAACCCAGGTCCTGCAGCAAGCAACGCAAGCCCTTGCAACGTTCCAGCAAAGTCAACAAACCATCATCAACAATGCTGCAGCAACGAGACCCCAGAACCATGTACAGTGGCGTCCTCCTCCGGTGAACTGTGTCAAACTGAATTTTGATGGCGCCATTTTTCCGAAGTTGGGCAAGGCTGGTTTGGGTGTTGTGGTCCACGACTGTCATGGGAATGCAATTGCTTCACTGTCAGAACAAGCTCCCCTACCGTTTGCACCAGTCATAGTGGAAGCCATGGCTGCTGCAAGAGCGATAACCTTCGCACAGGAACTTGGCCTTCATGAATTTATGCTTGAAGGAGATTCGGAAGCAGTAATCAACACCCTTCAAAGCACCGAACCATCACTGACAATTTATGGTCATCTCCTAGAATCTGCCAAATCTACTCTTGTTACCAGTAAATGTATTGCTTTTACACATATTCGTAGAATTGGTAATAAAGTAGCACACAACCTAGCTAAACATGCGAGACATGTTAGAGGTTTGTCGGTGTGGGTGGAGGATATTCCACCTCACCTCCATGATGTACTCTTTGCCGATCTTGGCTGATTTTTTAATAACATAATAGTCTACATTCTCAAAAAAAAAAAAAAAAATGAACATATTTATTTAATGTTTGGGATGAAGATCTTTAATGCTTGTGTGGACTATAGAACATTGTTTATAAAGAACGGGAGATTTGACACCATCGCGTAATTAGGGTTAAAAATTGCATGTGTGTGCATTTAGGCTTTCAAAGTAAGAGTCCATTTAACCATTATCTTGTAATATCTTGTGTCCAACTCTCTAACGCTAGTGGAGTCACCATTGTGAGCGCCCCTACTTGGGTCTCCGTAATTTCTAATAAGGGCTCTAGGTTTATGGATCATTGTGAGGCAAGGTTAGGTAGCCTAGTATGGGACTACCTAAACATGAGCCTAAGAGTATGCCATAAACCTCATGGGTTAAGACAAAGAAATGAGTCGCCTCCTAGGTTAGGTCTAAGAACTAACATTGAACTCCATGCACAATACTAACCTACAGTAAGTCTAAAGCTAGGATATGTTCTTAATCTTTCATTTGAGCATAAAAAACCTAGGGTGTTTCTTGGAAAAGTGTTAGACACCCAAGACCATCAACCATAGCTGGCGTTAACTTGAATTAAATGTATTATACATAAATGGTTCTACTAAGAAAGCCTTAATTCTTCACACAATCATAACCCTAAAAACCATAAAATTCTAACTATTAAAGGAGGTAAACAAACAAACAGAACACAAAATAATAAAGGGTAGTATTAACAGGCACATCAAGGTGCCTGTTAAGAAACAACTTTATATCAATAATGTCAATATTTTGTCAGATTTTTTACTATTTTTATAGGATGTAGAGCCAATAAAGCCAACTTTTTTAGTTTTACTTGTTACTTTAGTACTATTTGCAATCATTTTATCAATTTATACAAATTTTTTATTAGATAGATCCCACAATAACCATCCTTAACAAACACCATACGGTACCCATTAACATTTACTAATAATAAAAAGCATAATTTGTGCAAGGAAATAAAATAAATCAAGAAAGGAAAGTAAAAGTCATACAAGCATGTGAGCACATGTGAAAGTAAACCAAGCATGAATTAATTGCACAATCAAAATTTGATTTAGGCTATAATTCAAACTTAACCCCTATTTGGGAAATAATTTAATTGTGTCGTAAATTCTTACCGAATTAGCTTCAAGATTCAAATTCAAATGCACTCTTGAATTTTACTTATAGTTAACATAAACCATTAAAATTTAATCATTATTATTTAGGATAAATTATAAATTACACCCCTAAAGTTTGAAGATGTTTGCATTTTACACTCTCAAGTCTCAGAATTTAGATTTTACCTCCTAAAGTTTTAGAGTGTTTGGATTTTATACCCTAATATTTCATAATTTGGATTTTACTACTTAAATTTTAGCAGTGTTTGGATTTTACTCCCTAATTTTGGGGGTGTTTGGATTTTACACCATGAAGTTTTAGAGTTTAGGGGTGTAAAATCCAAATGCTCCCAAACTTTAGGGGGTAAAATCTAAATTTTGAAACGTTAAGATGTAAAATCCAAACAGCCTTAAATTTCAGAAGGTAAAATCTAAATTATGAAACTTCAGAATATAAAATTCAAACACCCCAATTTTTAGGAGTGTAATTTGTCATTTACCCTACTATTTAAGAAAGATTTTGCCCTCAATTTACTAATTAAAAAAATTCCCCAACTTAGCCATTTAAATTCCAAGTTCATTTAACTATAATTGTTTAGGGAAATAACATCTTACTTATTAAGGTTTTGAAAACTTAATATTTTCTGAATCAAGATTTTATAATTTTCTTCAACTCCAACTATCCTATTCTAGACAAAAAGGAAATAAATCATAAACTATATATATATATATATATAAGTAATGTTACAGTCACAAACTATTTTATAACATTTTTACAAAATGTTGATGTGGCCAACTTCTTATTGGTTTTCATCTAAACCCACTATTAATATCTCTTTTTCATTTAACAATAATCACTCACTACATCAACAGTTTGTAAAAAAAATTTGTATCTCTAGCATTACATGTTTTTGTACAAGCAAATATTAATAATTAAAAAGAACTAAAAAAAAAAGGAACAAAAACTGAGAGACTAAAAGTATGCAATAACAAACAGGATTGGATGGGTGCATCAATCATCACTGCTAAAACCATTAAAATGACCAAATGAGCATTTCCAAAAATGTATATATATAGTTTAGGTGGCACGTGCAAGGCACGTGTTGCCTCCTTCAGCAAGAAAATTAAGATAGAATTTCTATTTGAAGAAGAATGAAACCATGTACTTAAATTTAGAGTAACTATTTGATATATAAGTATTTATTTGTCATGATAGCTCTTTAGAACCTATTTAAGAATGACAACGAATATCATCTTCTTTCAACAATAAACAATTGAGTTTTGCTAAGACATTGTTACAATATTTAAATTTTCGTAATGAATGATGTCATATACTACTATTGAAGGCCTTCTTCAATACTTACAATTAGAGGTGTTCGCGGTGCAGTGCGGTGCGGTTTTGGGCTATTTTTAGCACCACACTTTTCGGTGCGGTTTAGCTAAAACCATAATTGCACCGCACCTTGTTTTTGTTGTCACATGTGCGGTGTGGTGTGGTTTAAAATTTAGCCAAAACCATAACCGCACCACACCTCATTTTTGCGGTCACATGTGCGATACTATGTATAAGATGTGGTTTGAAGTCGGTATATTTTTCAAATTTTGGGCTTTTCCTACTCAGCCCAAAACTAATTTTTTTCCTTTTTTTGGGCC
This sequence comes from Quercus aquifolioides, assembly GCA_019022515.1. NCBI lineage: Eukaryota > Viridiplantae > Streptophyta > Magnoliopsida > Fagales > Fagaceae > Quercus > Quercus aquifolioides. Next base: position 79,504,509 of record CM032333.1, read on the forward strand.
AAGTTTTAAATTAGTGAGCTAGTTTTTTTTTTTTTTAATTTTAGGTTGGCTTTTCTAGTCAACACTTGCTAGGGTTATTAAACTTTTTTTTTTTTGGAAAACTAGGGTTATTAAACTATTAATAATATATTTAATATTAAAAATAAATAAATATATTAATATATAGAGAGGGTGCAGTGCGGTGCGGTTTGTGCAGTTTTCTTATTATAAAACCGCAAACCGCACTGCACCATGCAGTGTGATGCGGTGCGGTGCACTATTACTTGAGGTGTGGTGCGGTTATGCCATTTTGCGGGCAGTTTTGGTGCGGTTTTTGCACTTTGTGCGGTTTATGCGATTTGGTGAACATCCCTACTTACAATTATCCACAATTAAGATTTTGTTATTCATACTTCCTTTTTTATTATCTTACATTTTATGAGTCTAGCCACGACATTAGCTTACTTAGTTTTTAATGAACACCATTTTAAGTAAGAAAATAAATAAACAAAGAAGAGGATAACAAAAGGCATGTATCATTGAAGTTTCCATTAGATAAAATTTCAAGTCTAGAATATTTAAACCTAGGAAAATCAACGTCTTCTAGGTAACAAATAGAATACCTTATATAACCATTCCAACTTTTCAAGTATGACTACCACATAAAACTCAAAGGACAAAGTTTAGGTATAGTACCTTAGGTGCTGTTTCTCAAGTTCTTCTCTTAAAATTCATCATGTGGCATTTTTCTTGTGGGATAGAAGTGTATTTTTAGTTAAGTAGCTGTAGAGCTGAATTTTAAAAAGAAAACCTAAGGAACAACATCTAAGTACTGTACCTAAGTTTTTCCCAAATTCAAAATACACAGATAAAATTTTTGTGATATTAAAATTTGGTGGGAGTATTTTAGACATTGTAGAAGAAAACATGTTAGGAATCATAAGATTTTAAAATGGTTTAACTGAGAGAGTATCAGTTAGGGTAGTTGCTTGGTTTTAAAGTTTAGGGAGGAATGAAACTACCCCAAACTTAAAGGACCTAAATTTTATTTTTTACTTTTGGTGTAAAACTGTGTTTTTTTTTTTTTTTTTTTTACTTTAAATTTTAAACAGTGTGTAAAAAAATAAAAACAAACAAAAAAATTTATCTAAGAAAACTGTGCGTGAAAAAGTGAACTTTGATAGGAATACAACAAAATATCACAACATTTTCACAATACCTCTATTTTCAACCATGTTAGATCTTAGTCTAATATTTTATTATCTTATTTTGACCTATAAGGAGTTTACACCTAAGTAGCTGTGAAAATATTGTGATAACAACAAAATGTCACAACATTTTTACAATACAATACCTTTATTTTTAATTATACTAGATCTCAGTATGATATTTTATTATATTTTATTTTGACCCATAAAAAATTGACACATGTCACAATATTTTCACAATATCTCTATGTATACATTGTACTTACAATGTAAAATTATATTGTAGACACATAAAAATTGTCAAATTTTGTACACATTTGCAAAATTTGTACAATATTTACTTCTTTTTGCAAATGTGTATAATATTGGCCATTTTTGTGTGTCTATAATATAAGCTTACATTACAGGTATAAAGTAAACATATAAAGATCCTTAAAAATAAAAATAAAAATAAAAATAAAAATAAAAACAAAAACAAAAATGCTCAAACCAAGCTTGCGTACTTGAAACTTGAAAGAAAAAAAAAATGGCAACTCACCAATTGAATAAACCACAACCACTGTTCATGAGCCAATTGGCTCTTTTTATATAGTTAATAGATAGAAATAGAAATAGAAATAGAAATGACATGGTTGACACAAAATATCTTGATGACTAATCCACAATCTATGGTGTGATTAAGTCTAATTATATTTAGATATAATTATTACCCTAAACAAAATCTCACCAAGTGCGACCCAACTTGAGAAACTTATTTGTTGTGTCCTCTATAGGATGAAGCACCACTCATCTAATGCGCAACAACAAATTGACTGCAGCCAACTGCACGAGAGTCAAGAAAGAATCATATGCATATGATTTATGGATGACTTTTTTCCCATGGTGTGGATCCTATACAATTTTGGGATGTATATATTGTGAGAAAAATGGGGCATATTAAACATATATAAGATAATTATTACAGTTGCAAGCATAGAAAAAACAGTTATATATTGCTTTATACATCATCATACAAATGAAAAACAGTCAGTTATTTGGATATTGGACAATATTTCATTTGCATGCATAGTTTAGAAATTCACAAGCAAAAGATTGCATGTTTGATGTGTCATGAGTTGCGCACTACAAAAAAAAAATTGTTATTTGCGACGAAACTTTTTCAAGAGCTACAAAAAGTCATTGGAAAAATTAGTTTTTTTTTTTTTTTGCAGCAAATCTCTTTTGTCGATAATTACTTGTCAAATATTATAATATTTGTGATGAGAAAAAGAGTTTGTCGAAAATACCTATAATTTTTGTTGAAAATATGATTTGCTTTGGAGGGAAGTGTTCCCCCCTTACTTTTTGTGAGGGAATAAAAATGTTCATCACTAATAAATTTTTATTTACGACACTTGAAGAAAAACCGATTGAACTATTAAAACATGTGACAGCTTTTGTGCGTCGAAAATACAAAAAATATATTTTTTAAGATGGTAGTATTTGTGACAAACATTCTTCCATTGTAAATATAAAAGAGGGTATTAGCAACAAACATGGAGCCATCGAAAATGGTAAAATATTTTGGAGGGAGAATTCCCCTCTTACTTTTCACATTTGTGACGACATTTATCTATCACAATTAAAATTTTTTTTTCTTTTCTAATTGAGTTTGTATTTACAACGAACATTTTGACCGTCATAAATGGTTATTTTTTTAAAAGAAAAGAATGTATTATTGATGAAATTGGATCCCTCTCAATAAATAATATTTGCGATGGACCTAAGCCATCGAAAATGGTATATATATATATAAAAATTTAAGGGGGAATTCATGCCCTTATTTTTCATGTATTTGATAGGATTTTTCCATCACTATATATTGCATTGTTATTTGCTATGAATGTTTCAGTCATCATTCATAGTTTAAAAAAAATTAAGAAAAGAATGTATTAGTGACGGGAAGGTAAATCCGTCACAATAAAGGCATTTCCAACGGACATGGCTATTTTCATTGAAGTGTGAATTTTTCTCAATTTTGTCATAAATCTAGAAATTTTCCTTAATTTTTAAAACTGCACAAAAACATCGTTCAAGATCCTTCAAGTACTTAATGGCTATTTTTGTCATTTTAGAGGTAAAAGGTATTTTGTTCATTTTGAAGCTTTGAGGTGCACTTTGGTCATTTTGTAGGTTTTATGTTGTATTTTGGTTACTTTAGAGGTTTATTGATATTTCGGTCATTTCCTAGCTTTGATGGGGTATCTTAGTCATTTTGGAAGCTTTAGTAGTTATTATTGGTTATTTTTTAGTTTTTATTGATATATGAGAATCGATACAATGACATGCGTCCATCGTGCGCCAAATTTAGATTCAAAGTTTTACCATTATATTGAAAGAGTGGATTTTAAGCTGAGGATTGTGTGAACGGAGTTAATCAAAGTTTCCAATGGGCAGGTACAACGACACGTGTCTATCATCATGCAACAAACTGAGATCCAAAATTTGACCATTGGATTGGTAGAATGCAGTGAAATACTTTTGTTTGTAACGTACAGTGACAATCAAACGGTCAAATTGTGAAAACAAAGTAGTCAAATCTTGCAAAACTTCGTCAAAGTCAATCTTTGGTCAAACTTCAAAGTTGGTTCCAAGTGCACTAGATTTGATCAAATTAGGTTGATCAAGGAGGTGTTTTAAGGTTTTCTCAATTTTCATGTTTATATCAGTTTCAAATTTTAAAATGGCAAAACAAGGTAGTCAAAAGTCACATGCAAATCCATTGGGGTTCATTTTGTAGGTTTTGGGTTGTATTTTGGTTTGTTGGTATAACGACACATGTCCGTAATGCTCTAGGCTCAAATCCAAAATCTAATCGTTGGATTGGAAGAATGTGGTGAGATATTGGTGTTGGTGAAGTATATGCATAACAACAATCAGACAGTCAGATTGTGAGAAATTAGTCCTCAAAGTTTGCAAAACTTGGTCAATATTTGGTCAAACATGGACAACCATCAAAGTTGGGTCTATGACCACTCAATAGGGTCAAATTAGGTTGAGTAGGGAGGTTTTCATGCTTTTCTATAAAATCTTCTTTACCAAAGTTTAACAATGATTAGTAAAAGCATAATTGAAAATTTTAAAATAATAATACAAAGTTTATCAAACACTAGAAGTTTTTTATTATTATTATTCTATTTAATTTTAATATATTTTGGACACGCTAAGTATTAAATCAACCAGATTAACACTCCCATCTAACATTTTTGTTTTTCCAATTGAAGTATATATAGTTATTTTCGATTTTAAGTACAAAATTTCAAAGAGGTTTCATGATGCACCATTTAAAGTTTAACTTAATCTACTAGTTTTTGTGGTTACCATCTCTTCTTCACTATACTTGAGATGTCTCTGCTATCCAATTTTAGTTTTCAACGCTATTAATGCATGCAACGTGGTGAAACATTTTCTACACATCAACGAGTAGCATAAACCATATATCTTGTTGGTCCAATAAATTTCTAGATTTTGTTTACCAAACTTCTATTTATCATGGAAAAATTTTGAAAATAAAAAAAAGGGAAATGGCCCAACAATATTGACATTCTTTATGATACTCTATTTTTATGTTGTGAGCCCCACTTCCCCCTAGCCAACTATCTACCTATCAAAGAAAGGGAAAAAAATATAGGTTTATAAACAAGAAATAACATGTCATTTTTTAAGCAATATTGTATTTTGGTTCACACTTTTGAAAATAGAAATTAGGGTACATTTGATTGAACTCATGGGAATAGAACATGTTGATTGAAAATAGAAATATAATCCCTTTCCATGCATGAGATATTAGTGGAAAGAGATTATACATATATATAATCTACTCACAACATCTGAATTTCATATTGTGAAGGACTCAAATATTCTAACTGTGATAGGTGTATGTTTTCTCTCTCCAAAGTAGGAGGTTGTTTCTCTCTGGACCGAAAGGTTCCAATCCTTTCTAGAGAGTTCTGTCTCTCTTCTCTTCTCTCTGGATCGTGGTGTCCAGCCCTCTCTCTCTTGGTGCACATTTCTGGTTTTTCGAGAGTGTACGCACGAGCTCATCTCGGCTGGCTTGTGAGATCAGATTCCATCGTCGGTCTTCCAATCCCTTTGTGGGTCTTTACCGTTTCACCATTGTCAGTCCTCCGACCCCTTTGTGGGTCTTTACCGCGTCATCAAGGGTCTTCTTAGTACCTTAAACGGGTCCGTTGGTGCTGTGTAGATCTTAGCCCTTTGTCGTGGGTCCGATTGCGCTGGAGGGGGTATAGTTTTTGTAGCTGGTAGGTTTTTTCGATGGTTAATCTTAGCCCATTGTAATCTATGTGAAGATTTTGTGCTAAAGGTGTGGGTGATTGAAGCCACCAAAGACCTTTTGTGGGATGAATTTCTAGCAAGTAGGGGTACTCCTAGAATTGGTGTGATTCGGCCAAGAGATTTCTTAGCAATCAATGAGTTTTTTTATATGATTTGTGTGTAGTTATGTGGTTATCAGAAGTTTGATTTTGGGACTTTCCCTTTGTCTGGGTTTGCTTAATGTTCTGCTTGTACCCCTGTATCTTTTCAATCTTTATTGGATATGTTTTAATAAGGGTTTTGGGATGGAATTGCCGAGGGCTTGGGAGCCCTCGGTTGGTTCGAGCGTTGCGCGGTCTAGTGCAACAATGGGATCCCGATTTTGTTTTCTTATCGGAAACAAAACTGAAAAAGAATAGTATGGATAAAAAGAAGGGGAGTGTTGGTTTTATTAATGGGTTAGTTGTTCCCAGCCATGGAAGAAATGGAGGTTTAGCTCTTCTGTGAAGGAAGGATATTAGTGTTGATGTTCAAAGTTATTCAGACAGGCATATTGATGCCATTGTTATAGAAAGTTCAGGTTTTAAATGGCGGATTACCGGGTTCTATGGAAATCCTGAGGTTCATAGAAGGAAGGAGTCATGGGATTTACTAAGAGTTCCTAATAGAAAATTTCAGCTTCCCTGGCTGTGTTTTGGAGATTTTAATGAAATTGTTTCCGCTGCAGAGAAAATGGGGGGAGCTCGAAGATCTCAGAAGCAGACGGATGAGTTTAGGGAAGAAATTAATTGTTGTAGATTCATGGACCTTTGGTTCTGTGGTCGAAGTTCACTTGGTGTAATATGCAAGAGGGAAGGCATAGAATGTATCTTCGGTTGGATCGTGCTCTAGTTACGCAGGAATGGATTGATAATTTTAGGGACATGAGAGTGCACCATCTTGTGGAAACTACTAGTGACCATTGTGCACTCTTGATCACTAATTCTTTTGCTCCGCAAAGCCCCCGGAAGAGAAGATTTCAGTTTGAAGCTATGTGGACAACAAGAGAATATTGTAGAGATGTTATTAAGGAGGCTTGGACTGGAAGTGTGAGAGCTAATAACCCTAGTGATATAGTGGCTGGTCTTAAAAGATGTGCAGATGAACTTTCAAGATGGAACAAAAAGTCTTTGGCCATGTTCCAAGACAGATTCAAAAGAAGATGAATGTTTTAAATGAGCTGGTCTTAAGGGATTAGAATGGAAGGAATGGAAGGGAGATAAACAAGATTAGAAAAGAGATTAATGAGTTTCTGGACTGTGAGGAAGTTATGTGGCAACAAAGATCAAAAGTTCAGTGGATGGGTCTTGGAGATCGCAATACAAAATATTTCCATTCTAAGGCCTTCGGGAGGAAAAAGAAAAACACAATCACCAGACTGTTGGATGATACGAGGGTCTGGAGAGAGTCTTCCTTGGGCGTGGCAGAAAATGCTGTGTCTTATTTTGAGAAGCTTTATACAACATCTCACCCGGGTGGAATTCAGGAGGTTATTGACACTATGGAATCAAAGGTGTCTGTTCAGATGAATCAAGATCTTATTAAGCAATTCACTAAGGAAGAAGTTGAAGTAGCCCTAAAACAGATGCACCCGACCAAATACCCCGGCCTAGATGGTATGTCTGCTGTCTTTTATCAAAAATTCTGGGATATTGTGGGTAACGATGTTGTGAATATGGTTCTTAATGTCTTAAATTTTGATATGTCCATGGCTAATATTAATAAAACTTATATTACTCTTGTTCCAAAAAATAACAATCCTTCTAGAATGACGGAGTTTAGACCTATTAGCCTAAGCAATGTTATTTATAAACTTATTGCTAAGGTCCTAACTAATCGTCTAAAATTGATCCTCCCCCATATCATATCAGAAAATCAAAGTGCTTTTACTACTGGAAGGTTTATAACAGATAATGTTCTTATTGCTTTTGAGATGATGCATTACTTAGAACATAAGAAAGAGGGTAAGGATTGTTATATGGCAATTAAAGTGGACATGAGTAAGGCTTACGATAGGGTGGAATGGTGCTTCATAGAGCAAGTTATGAGAAAACTAGGTTTTCATGAAAGGTGGATTAGCTTGATAATGAGATGCATAACAACTGTCTCATATTCTGTGCTTATAAATGGGGTAGCTCATGGTAATATTGTGCCATCAAGGGGACTCCGTCAAGGGGATCCTCTGTCATCTTATCTGTTTCTCCTATGTGCAGATGGTTTTTCTTCACTTATTAATAAGGCTGTAAGAAGTCACACTATGAGTGGACTTTCAATCTGTAGAGGCTGTCCTATGATATCACACCTCTTTTTTTGCAGATGACAGTTTGCTTTTCTATAAAGTTAGTAGCCAAGAATGCCAGCATCTAATTGATATTCTTCGTCTGTATGAGGCTGCTTCGGGTCAGAAAATCAATACAGACAAATCATCGATGTTCTTTAGCGCCAATACCCTTGAAGAGAAAAAAAATTGAGTCTTTAGATATTCTTGGGCCGATGCAGGATTCCCGCCATAGTAAGTACCTTGTTCTTCCTTCAATCATTGGCAAATCTAAGACTGAAGTTTTTGTGGAGATCAAAGAAAGGGTGGGAAGAAAATTTTCTGGATGGAAGGAGAAAATTCTTTCTATTGGTGGTAGAGAGATTCTGATCAAAGCAATGGCCCAAGCTATCCCTACGTACACTATGAGCTGTTTTCAGCTTCCTAAGGGATTACGTGATGAGATTGAAAGCATGATGAGAAAGTTTTGGTGGGGTCAGAGGGGTCAAGAGACTAAGGTTGCTTGGGTAAGTTGGAGAAAGTTATGTAAGTAAAGCTTAAAGGTAGTATGGGTTTCAGAAGTCTCCAAGCGTTCAATCTTGCTATGCTTGCAAAGCAAGGTTGGAGGCTCCTGGAGAACCCAAACTCATTAGTTGCTCGAATGTATAAAGCTAAGTATTATCCCCATGGTGATGTTCTTAAAGCTAGTTTAGGGTCTAGCCCATCCTTTACGTGGAGAAGCATAACATAGGGGCTCGTAGTTGTGAAGAAAGGAACACGTTGGAGTGTTGGCAACAGGAAATTGATTCACATTTGGGAAGATAAGTGGCTGCCCAATCCTACAACGTACAAGGTTATTTCTCCTCATCCCCAAAATTTTGATAATTTCCCCATGGTCTCAACTTTTATTGATTTTGATCCTAGAAGATGGAAAGTGGACCTAGTGAAGTCTCTATTCTTGCCATTTGAAGCAAGGACTATTCTTAATATTCCAATTAGCTATAATCTTCCGAATGATAAAATTATTTGGGTTGGTAATAATAAGGGTGTTTTTATTGTTAAAAGTGCGTATTATGTTGCTCTTAGCTTAGTAGAATCACCCGAGGCGGGAGAATGTTCTTATAATGACCCAAGAGAACTATTGTGGAGGAAGTTATGGCACTTACATATTCCATCAAAGATTAAAATCTTTGCTTGGAGGGCATGTGTGGATGCTCTTCCAAAAATGGTGAATTTGCAAAAAAAAAGGTATTGGAGTGAGTGACTTGTGTCCTTGTTGTGGCTTTGAGTCTGAGACTCTTTTTCACTCAATTATTAAATGCGAAGTAGCTAAAAGATTTTGGGATAATTGGGAGGGTAGTAGTGTGGAAAACTGGCAGGGACTTATGGACATATCCGATGTAGCTTTAGATATTTTGAGGAAAGGCACTAATTGTGATTTGGAGGTGTTTTTTGGGGTTGCTTGGGCTGTTTGGTATAATAGGAATCAAGTTGCCTTTGAATCAAAACGCCAATTACCGGGTCAGATTTGGAGGTTTGCTAGGAGTTTTCTACAAGATTATAAAGGTGCTTTGTGTGCTTTAAACAAGAATCCAGCGAAGGAAAGTAGTAGGTGGACTCCTCCATTGCCTGGAGTTTTCAAAATCAATGTTGATGGGGCGACGTCGGAGGATGGGCGAAACTCTAGTGTTGGGGCTGTTATTCGTGACTCTTGTGGTGCAGTTCTTGTGGCTTTAGTAAATTCCTGCAAGGCCAGTTTTCAGTTGAGGAGGTGGAAGCTCTTGCCATGGAAGCCGGGATTCTACTTGCACGAGATATGAAGCTTTCTCAGATTATTGTTGAATTTGACGCCATTTCCATTGTTAATAGTGTTAATGAGAATTTTATGGAAGGGAGCATTGGCCATCTATTTCAAGGCATTCGTGCCTTGCTGAGCTCTTTTACCAGTTGGAAGGTCAATCATATGAATCGGGATTATAATAGAGCTGCTCATGAGTTAGCTCATTTGGCTAGGCGAAGTGAAGACTCGCAGGTGTGGAGAGGAGCTCTCCCTAGGGGTAGTGCAGGATATTGTTCAAGCTGATTGTTCTGATTAGTGCCTGTGGTTTTCTCTGTGAGCTCTGTTGTTTTCCTTTCTTTGCTTGTCGGTTTGTAATGGCAAGCTTTGTATCAAAAAAAAAAAATATATATATATATATATATATATACACATTCTAACTGTGATGATGCATGCATTCAAAACACTAAATATGGTTTCATTGTTTTGGGGTCATTATCCTACTTTACCCGAATTCTTATGAGGTCCAATGCTGAGAATTTCATTGAAACATAATCCAACTTGTAGTACGGTCAAATTTAGCCCATGGGTGAATGCTGCTTATTATTTATTCCAAACCTACTCAAAACAAAAGCAAAAAACAAAATCACCCTTTCTTAAGGAATGAGGAAACTTCAACGACCTAAAATTTTGCAAAGCTGACAATTCTTCTCTGAGTTTTGTGATAAGCCTAATTAGCATGATGAAATCTTTACTTAACCCCTTAAGTTATTGTGTTTTAGTAGACTAATATGCTCATTATTAAGTAATAACTTCTTAATTTGTCTTTGGTTTATTGGTAAAATCCCTATTCACCCTTTCATTGTATATTTTATATGGTTATCACAAAATTCAGGAGGGATTGTTATTCTGCAAAATTTAAAAGCAAAAAACAAAACAAAATAAAAGGCAAAACATAACAAAACAAAAACAAAGACAGAAGGAAGAAGTGATGTTTATCAACAAATTGTATGACTTCGTTTCCGGCAGTTTGTTTTGTTTTGCTTTTGGTCTGGAGAGGAAAAGGCGATACATCAATTTTTGTATTGGTTCTTATCAAACTCACTAACTGTTTTCGGTGTTTAATTTGTTTTTTGCTTAATAGGCACATGGGTTGTTTAGAGTTGAGATCATGAATCCCATCAACTTTATTACAGTTGCAGCTCATCTAGCATACTTTTCTTGTTTCTAGCATGCAGGCCTTTCACGAGAATATATTCTCCATTCAAATGTATCGAGTTGATACTCTTTTTAAAGGACCTTTTTCAAAAAAGTATTTTAAACCCTATAATTTTAAGTTTATAGGTATAACAAATTAAGTTTTATAGTTTCAAAAAATAATTAATTAAAGGGTAAAATATTATTTTGGTCTTTAAACTTTATTAAATGTTTGTTTTCCATTCCTAAACTTTAAAAAGTTTTCATCTCTAAACTATTGAATAATATATATTTCTTTTTTCATCCCTATTTTATCTCTAAACTAAAAATAAATAAATAAATAAATAAACTCTTTACAAAGTTTAAAGATTAAAAAAAAAAATGAAATTTTTAAATTTTAGGGGTGAAAATAAACTTTTGGTAAAGTTTATGTACCAAAATTGTATTTTACCCTAAATCAAATCATATAATCTTAAAAGCAACACATTAAACCCTAAGATTTTAAAAAGTAACAAACTTCAAAATCAATTTGTTAGTTTTGCTACTATATGGGATTAGTCTAAATAATTAGGACTTATATTATGGGTGCAAGCTATTGGTAGGTCTCCACTTGATCTTATATCACTATTTAACATACTGGTTAACACGTGTCTTGCACGTATAACCTAAACTAGTAATCTTAAAAGCAACACATTAAACCCTAAGATTTTATAAAATAACAAACTTCAAGATCAATTTGTTAGTTTTGTAACTATAAGGTTTAATTTGTTTGGGATAAGATCTGCTTCCATTTTCAATTTTATAAATTTTTTAATCTCTTTCTCAAAAAAAAAAAAAAAAAAAATTAGTCCAATATGTGTAACGTGGCATTTATTTAATTTTGTATTGTTTACACTTTACATGGGTTTTTTTAAGAACATTGAATTTTTAAAAATGCCACATGGATTTAAGTATTTAACTGGAAAATGGTCCTTTCCCAACTTTTCCACCCGTACATTATGTTTTCCAAGAATATTTCTAGGCCTCTTTAGTTGTTCTAAGCCAAGCCCCTCTGAATTTCCTTTACCGTAGGACACTCGTTGCACTGACTGGCCATGGGGACAGCTAGCCTTAACTTCCATTAGTCCTTGGTTCGACACATTTCGTCCACCATAATCAATTTCAACAAAACTATTGCTCATTATTCTAAGGTTCATAAGTCGTAATATTTAAAATGTGTGACCACCAGTTTATTGAGATACCATAGGTTGGAAATATACACGAATTCTTAGATATGTGAGAGGCAAATATAAAAATAGATAGAAAAATGATACATATAAGGCAATCACATGACACAAGAAATTATGTAGTTCGACAATCTGCCTATATCTATGGAATTGCAATAATTTTATTATTTTCATGAAAAAATATAAGGTGCGGCAATACAATATATTTTTCTCTTAAAAGTCAAAAGTCAAAACAACATGACAAACTCTCATTTGAAACAACAGTATTTATATATATCACACAGAGGATTAACAATGGGCTAAAAATAAGCCAAAAAGTTTTCAAAACATCCATTCCATGGACTAAGCCTCATAAAATCTCTCATTAAAAAAAACGTAATACTTTTATATCGGATTGAATTATAATCCAGATCAAGTACAAATTAGGCTTCACATAGTCTAACACCATGTACTTACGTGCTCAAAATGCTAGTGGACTTGTGAATTGAAGGCTTAAAGTTTTAAAATCCAAGTCCCCTATTAGTTTTAATCAAGAGCAAAGATGCTATATTTGGCCTTATGGTGGGCCTTTTGTGTTGCTGAGCTTTGATTTTTCTTGCTGCACCATAACCCATGATTTTGAGGAGAGTTGGGATTGGCCTAAGTGGAACACACTTTAGGACAGTTTGTACACAAATCGGGCCATCCTAGTATAGACGTGCCTTGGCAGGAGTCTTGAATGTACGACATGCTCACGGCTGGAATAACTATTACAGATATTACGACAGGTAACACAATACGGCAAGATAGATAAAACATTTTACGAATAACAATAATGTCTAGATAACACAACAAAGGAATATAACAAGATCGTGACAAAATAATACAATCTCTAATAACAAGATTACGACAAGTAATTTGGTAATAAGATAACAAATTAATCATTCATCAACCAAAAGGTAAAGCTCGTATGCCAAAGAAAAAAGACTTTAGCTTTTCAGCAAGCACAAGTCCAAAAAGGGAACCAATCTCCAATGTGGGTAACCTTAGAGAAGATTCCTACCGTAGAGATTACACACTTTGAAAAAAGGACCTAGATGGCTTAAACCCTAATCCTTAACTTCTCAAAGAGTGGGTCTATGAAGAGGGAGAGAAATGGGTAGCCTATTGATGCATGCTTCTATTCCTATCACTCCTGCTTTTCTTTGATTTCTGTGTTTTCATTTTCTCTCTTTTTCTTGCTCTATCTCTATTTCTTGTTGTGGTTGTTCCCCCATTTACTGTTCACAACTATGGCCTTTTATACTGTCTACCGTGACAGGATTTATCAATTTTACCCCTCAATTGCTTTTAGCTCGTTGTAGGCGTCCTTTCAAGACTGCCCATAATTGGCCTGCCTGCTGCCCAGCCACTACCATTACACTACGTTGGCTGCACGATGCCTCATTCCCAAACAAAAATGGCTTGTCTTGTCTCTTACCCCTCTTTTTTCACTACTCTTCTAGATAAGGGTTAAACATCTCCCTCACCTACCTCTATGGCATGCATCCAGTGGTTCCAGCTCATACTTACTTCTTTTGGGTGGAATGTTATCTCAGTAAGACATTTCTCCTCAAAGAAGTTTGAGCAGGAATCCCAAAATAGGCTCCCATTTCTCCCCACCGTCAGACCACACCCTCTTATACCCTTGACCCGTGGCCCACCTCTCATGTATTAGCTGGGTACAGATAGATGGTGTCTGGGCCTTGTGTGCACACTCCACTTCTGTCTGAATCCACTATTTTTCTGGTCTTCACGCCTTTGCCATTGCCTCCGCATTTGTCTAATCCTACTATACGCTCTGATAGGTGTTTAAAACTCTTGCAGCATGCAAGATACATGGGACTTTGGGTTCACGTTCTCTGCTTTCCACCTCTTCTTTGGACTGGGCACTGCTTGGGTGCAAGCCCTCTCCTTCCTGCCTGGCCTATGTCCTCTTCTTTCCTATGTCTGTGGGCTTCTTGACTGGTGATCCTGCCATGCCACTGCACTTCTCCTGCTGTACCATTGCCTCTTTTTTATTTCCTTGTTACCTTTGGGCTTACGAGTTGATGCTCTTGCTAGTCCACTCTTCACATTTTTCCTCTTTTGGGCTTCACTAGACAAAATTCCTGTTGTGCCAACCCACTTTCCACATCCTTACCTCTTTTGGGCTTTATTGGACCACATTCCTGCCGTGCCAACCCATTTCATTCTTCGGGCTTCCTTGGCTCATTTCATTCCTCAAACTTCCTCAGCTCAATTACTTCTTCTTTACCTCTTTTACTCTCATTGGCTTTTGCTAAATTTTTTGGACTTCCTTGGCCTAACTACCACATTCTTACCTCTTATTGGCTTTCGGGCTTATTAGCCAATCCTATGAATTTACTAACTCATTTCTTGGGCTTCCCCGACTCATTGGCTTCTTCTTTACCTCTTATTATTCTCATGGGTTTACTACTTCATTCCTTCGGCTTCCTTAGCCCATTTGCTTCTTCTTTACCACTTATTATTTTTGTGGGCTTGCTGACCATTATTCCTGCTATTCCGGCCTGCTGGGCTTTGCTTTATTATTTCTCTTCTCACTTTTCTTCATATTGTTAGGTTTCTTTTGTCATTGGGCTTTTTGTCAAAAGTGGGCATCAACAGGCCCGTATCCTATATTTTTTTATCATTAATAAAATTTCTATCTTTATTTAAAAAGAGAAAAGAAAAGAAAAATCAAAGATGCAGTAACTTCCTCATTTTATTTTTATTAAATTCACAACCAAACTAGTTATTGATGAGAAAATGGGCAACAAGGCTTAGAGGCACGAAAAATTAATTATCCTCAAACAATATTTGCCCCCACAAAAGATACTAAAAGTTTACAGCAAACTTGTTACTAAGATAAAACTAAGCCTGAAATTCTTCAAGTAGTATTCTTAAGAGAATTCTTTTCAATTTCTATGAAAATGGTAAAAAGAGGTAGTTACAAAAATGAATATAGATCATTATTTATAGCCAAGAGATTATACCCTTTCAAAAACACTATTGGAAAGCCACTTTGGTCGAGCATAACGTTCACAAAGAGCATTAGCCGTTTGACAAATCAAAAAATTCATCATCTAAAAAACTGTAGAAATAGTTATTTTATGTATCTCGACCAATCGAGAATTCCTTCAACTGATTGAACTCATATTCTCAATCTATCGATCTTGCAATTGAGCCAAGAATCAAATAAACAAAGAGTAATGTTCTCAGATTATACAAACTTCTACCAATCATAACAAGTTTGATCAATCGAATAGGAGTCGAATTTCCCAATAGAACTTTCAACAGCATTTTGAAATCTCTCATCTACAACCTACTTTGTATATTCTTGTATATACAACAGTTATCCCTCTAATCCAAACTTGTAGAGAATGCATTACAACCTTTTATTTTATTTTATATCCAATTCAATAGCCTTCATTTTTAGAGTGTACCTAGCCACCAAAATGATACTATATGCATGCAAATGGTGTAGGCTAAGAGCCTTGTAGCAGTGTAGCACAATTAGCAAGTCTTAGTATTTCCAACATGAAACGTCTAAAATTCAAATCTCCTCTCTCCAAGTATCAAATTATTAAAAAATAAGTAAATAATTAATTAATTAAAAAGTGACCAAGATATAGCCACCCTCAAAGCATTTGAATCATATGTGTAATGTTAACAATGATTCATTAGTTCAATTAACACTTCCAAACATTCTCAATTATGATGTCCAAGATGTTTGCCCCAAATATATATATATATATATATATATATATGTGTGTGTGTGTGTGTGAACCTGTGACTTAAAGTTATGTGCATTTTGGGCAATGTGTGAACCCGCATATATATATATATATATATATATATATGAGAATTACTAACATGTGTCCTTAGAGTATATATTAGTAAAACACTTTAAGAAAATTTTTATAGAAAATTGAAATAGATGATTAATATATGGCTAAGGTATAGATTAACTGAACCCATATATATATATATATATATATATATATACATATAAAATAAACATTACCCAATGAACTAATACCTACTGCCAGCCAAGTAACAGGGTTCTTTAGCTGTTGATAAAGAAAATTATGGTAACTTGCATGGCTTTGAATCTCAACAAACTTCTTTGACCAAGCTAAGGGCCAAACACAATCAATTCCCATTAATAATAAAAAAACAGAAAACTACTTCAGCAAAGTACCTACCATACAATATGAAGGGTCTCTTCCATTCACAGAAATATGATTCCCACCATTACCCATATATGTCAATAAATGTTGGCTCTCTCTCTCTTTCGATTCTTGAACAGTTTGGTTATCTTTTGGGTAATAATATTTGATTTGATCTTCTTATCTTAATTCACTTTCTCTTAACCCTTTTTGGCAGGTTTCATTAGAATAGGGATAGATATCAGTAAACATCACAGTTAGGCATTTAGCAATTAGCACATAAAAAGAAGTGAAAAGATGGAAAAAGCGATGGGATAATCTTATCTACTTATTTCTACACTTTTTTTTTTTTTTAAAGCACACCTTTCTTTTCTTTTTTTTTAGGTATGCATTCTATTATGATATGGCATGTGACAATGTTAGCTAGAGATGATTTGAGGAGCTTAAAAGTATGGTTTACATGAGTGGGTTTGGTACTCTTTAAAAAGGTAACCTTTTGGACTTTTGGAACTATATATTAAAGTTGCAATAATTAATTATTAATAAATAAACCTTTTTTTTTTATTTTTTTTCATCACTTTTAAGTTCTAACGAATAGTCAATTACTAAACGCACATAAACATTTCGAAGACAAAAAAAATTATAATATTTTTCATAATTATTGGCATGATAATTTTAATTTTTAATTTTTTATAATTTGATAATTACAACTTGAAAAGAAATATTTGAATTCTAGATGTCATAAACACAATAAATGTAAATCAATTGAGTTAAAAACTCTTAATTAATAAATTATAATTGAAACAGTTTATATCAACCCACCATTAATATCATTTTTAACTAGGATCAATCATAAATTTTTTTAAAAAAAATATGCGTTTCTAAACTTATTGATAAACAAATGTACCCTTGCAAATGAGAAAGTCCACAAATACAAAAAATTTAACGAAAAATTTGACATTTGTTGATCAGTTGATATAGTAAATGATTTAATGGTAGGTAAAAAAAATAGTAATGCAGATGTCACGTAAAATGACACAACTTGTATCAATAAGGATGTAATAGTAAGTTTATGTCGGAACATACTTCTATCACTTGTATCTCACTGTGTAAAATGAATTGTGGTAAAAATTGTGCGTGATACCAGCATTACTGCTTGTAAAAAAATGATGATATTAATATACAGTGGATCCGAACAAGAACCAGAGTAAACTTACCACGTCTCTGTGTAAAGTTGTAAGTGATAACAACTTTAGCCACCCAACCGGTCCAGCTCATTTGGTTGGGACTAGATACGATGATGTGACCCAAAGTATAGTTCACATGCCCCCACACTGTGTACGAAGTGGTTTATATAAAAATAAAAAAATATATGACCTGGCTGAGTGGCTGTGAATCTTAAAGGGGAGGCCATTGTGGACAAATATAAGGACAGGAATATCTTCCAAGTCAGCTAACATATAACATCTTCACTCTCACCCCCACATACAAAGACACAAGGGCAACTATGCATATAAAACAAAAGATAAAGAGTAATGTTAGAGACACCATAAATTTCACAACAATTATTTTGTCAAGCTTTTATTGATTCTTATTTGATTTCATCACTTATATCAATTTTTTTATTTACCACGGGTAATTTTTATCAAATTTTTTGCGCTTATCAAAACTTTCTCAATTGTATAAGAACTTTTTGTGGGGGGGGGGGGGGGGGGTGGTGTGGGGGCGGCTTAGGGGAATCTATTCATAAGGCTGCACACAAAAAATAAAAGAAGAAGAAGAAGAAGACTGCCCATAGGCACGTTCTTTAATTGATTGATACCCTTAGTTTCCAGCCTTTGCAGGCCTCTACTTGTTTATTCATTTATTTTTATGAACCAAAAATTAGATATCATATGCTAGAGTTTAAATAACAATATGACCGTTATACAAGCTCTTTATATATGGGTTTTTTTGATATAGATCTCTGTACAGAAATCTCAATCTGTGCTTTTCCATTAATTTTCCATGATACTTTCCAGATCGATTTATCTCTCTAAACTCTAAAGATAGTGAAACCTTTAATAGAAACAGCATCATTCAACACATTAACTCTCCATTCCTTTTTAAGCGTATCAAGGTAATAGATTTGAGTACACAGAGCCGACGACACCAATCATAAAAGAGGAAATAAGTTAGGTTCAATGAATATATGTAGTAAAGTTATGAGGGTGATAATTGATGTGAGGCAAATAGCAAGGTTTTTTTTTTTTTTTTTTTTTAAATGTTAATAAATGTCCTAATGACTTTTGTTAATGAACACTATTTTAAGAAATGTTTTATGAGAAAAGGAAAAAAAAAAAGTAATTAATATTTTAATAGCTTTTTTATTTCCTATAAAAGTTGTGTTAAAACTTTTTTTCTAAAATGGTTTGTTAATAATTGTCCTAAGTGCACCCGTTAATATGACTTTTTTTTTAATATATATTTATAATTTGATACTTAGGTGAGAGAGGACTTGACACTATAAATTTCTACTAAAAATATCAATAAATGTCAATCAACACAAAGCTTTTAATACTTCAAATATGAGTTATCATAAAACTAATTCAAAATCTTGGTGGTGCAGTTATCCTCTCTCACCTTGTTGTTTGTTTTGGAGAGGAAAATTATTCAAATAATATAGATTGAAATGTATTTTTAAACTTTCTCTTATATGGTAATTAGTGGAAAGGAATGCAATGGTTAGGAATGAATATTCATTTCATTCAACTTCTTCTAATTGATTTATCTTAAAAATGGAAGAATGCAAAATGGAAAGGATATATTGATTTTGATTTATCCATATTCTAAGAAAATACAAATAAAAGATGAAGGGTGTGTGTGAGAGTTTAAAAAGCCTTACTTAAGCCTTTAAGAGTTAGGCCCTTTTGAAGGTTTAAGTATTGTAAGTCTTTATAAAAAAAAAAAACAAATGGTTGTGATTTAGCTAAGTGGTGAATTAATCCAGGGGTTCCCTATGGGGCTCTTGTCCCACATCGTTTAGTTTCAGTTGTGTGTGTGAGTTTAAAAAGCCTTACTTAAGCCTTCAAAAGTTAGGCCCTTTTGAAGGTTTAAGTATTGTAAGAACTTATAATCAAAAAAAAAAAAAAAAAAGATGAAGGGTGTAATAGTTAAAATATATATTTATTTCCTTTCAATTTTTTTTTTTTATTTTTTTTTATGAAAACCTTTTTAAGGTTTATCAAAACCTACAGTTGGTACTTCTATTTTCATCCTTATTACAATTTTTACATAAATGATGCCAACCAAAAATAGTAAATCCGAAAGAAAGTGACATAGATACATCCATAAATTAGAGCTTAGTGCTACTAATATAGCACACTTTCTTACTATTTAGATAAAAAAATCTATGACTTTTAGATTTATTTTCCAATATAAGAACAATCGT
The DNA here is from genome assembly GCA_019022515.1 of Quercus aquifolioides. Classification (NCBI taxonomy): domain Eukaryota; kingdom Viridiplantae; phylum Streptophyta; class Magnoliopsida; order Fagales; family Fagaceae; genus Quercus; species Quercus aquifolioides. The sequence continues at coordinate 79,524,126 of CM032333.1, forward strand.
TACCACAAGGCTCTTTGGTTTTATCCTATATACACCTCACTCCCCTTGTCTGTATCCTTTTTCTTTTCTTTTTTCTTTTTTCCTTAAAAAATTCTAACTACATAATTTGGCGACTTTCATTTGCTGCGCTAATCCATTGTTACAAAAATCATATGTTCAAAAGTACATCTAAACAAATCAAAAAAAAAAAAAAAAAGGTACATCTAAAAATAGCAACGTGTTTGGCAGAAACATGTCATTATTCACTACTCCAGCATATTACAAAAATCACATGTTCAAAAGTACACGTCTAAAAATAGCGACAGGAACATGTCCTTATTCACTACTCTAGCACACAAGACGAGTCTTGCCCTAAATTTTCATATTTTTTTAATATAAAATAAAAATTTTACTCTAATTTAATCTAAATAAATATATATATATATATATATATATATATATATACACATGTGTGTGTAAATTTTATTATTAGAAACTTGAATATCAACCCTTACCCCGCCACCCCTTACAAACATTAATTCTTCATCTTAATTATTGACAACATTTTTTTAGCTGAAATTATTGACAAAATTAATGTAAACAAAATAAGTGACTGAGAATTCAGTGTTTACTGAAGATTATTACAAATGCATTGAACCATTGCTAAATGAATGAAACCAAAATAGTTAATAGGATGAGTTATTAATATATATATATATATATAGGGTCCAAAAGGACAGTATTGCCCCCTGCAATGACAGAACAATAATCAAATATACAAGTGGGTGTGCAACCCCTATCACGTTGTCACAACCCCAAAACATATCTTCTAATGGGGACAAAACAGATTGGCCCCAATGAGACCTGGTCAAACACCCACATCATTCAAAATCTCAAAATCCGGACAACACACTTAAAAAGAAAGAAATAAAAAAAAAAAATGAAATGATTTTAATTAGATCCAACGGATAAGCAATGGGTAAAGAGAGGGTCTTCAATTAACCCAAAAAAAAAAAAGGGGGTCTTTTTGATATCATAGGTAAAAGAGCCCAAAACCCATCATAAGAAAGATTCTAAGCTTTAGGTCTGTCTATGTCTATTGTGTAATGATCAACTTGATGTGTATATCTCAAGTTCTCAGTTCTCACTATCCCAACGTCAAATCACAGGCGTGTTTTTACAGCATGCGCAGGCGAATGCAGGTTGAGAGATTAGATGGGACACGGTGTTTGCATATTTTTCACTTATAGACCGGCGGACAACGACAAGTTCAAAATGCATTTTCCTTATTTTAGTTTTGTTTAGCCAAATTAGCCTTCACTCACTCCCTCGCACATATCACATGGGTTCTCTGCCTCTGCCTCTCTCTGTGCCTCTGCCTTTGGTTTCGCAATCCTTGTAGGCCACCTGGAATGTTAAAAACTATCTTAATTTCCTTCCATTCCAGCTTAGCCTTGCCCATAATCTAAGCTTAAATATGAGAAATTACATGACACCAAGTATGGAGCTAAAATGGATATATATGATCCAAGAATTGTGGGGATGTAATGGTGTACTACAACTGTTTTTCTTTATATCACAATAATTTTTTTTCCCCTAACAGGGGCATTAATAATGACAATTCATTTATCTTATCCCCTCAAAAGTCAAGGTGGTGTAACTATCCGCACAATACAAACAAGTACACTACTGTATAAAACCCTGTCCTACATATTTAAATCCTATACACTAGAATCACACGTGGTCCATACCGACCCAAAGCAAAAAAACAAGATAAACAGTAACAACATTAATCTACTAGTATTAATTAATGTATTAATGATGCTAATTAAGATTGGAATATAGAGAGAGGGGTAGCTTTGGATCAGACTGACATGCAAAAATAAACAAATTCAGCAGAGCTCGCTGGCGCTTCTGATCACAAAGCTGTTTAAAAACTTTGGCATCATTTCCCAAAACGTCCCACGCTAAACTACAAAGTAAAATTCATGGAAAGTGACTAATAAGTAATAACACATTTTAATTTATTAATCATAGCTTAAGCTCTCACCACGTAAGACATCATTAAGACAAATCTTATATCTCCCCAAACTCTAAATCTAACCCAAACCCATAATATCTCCTACGCGCTCTCAAAGCGCGTGCGTGCAAACACAAACACAAACACGAACAAATTCAGACATGAACAGCAAAAAAACAGAGATTCCAAACCTTTCAGATCAAGAACAACAACAACAACAAGAGCCATCCTACAAGAACCTGAAACTCAGCTGCTACTTCATAGATTTGGGTTCCTATTTTTTGTTTTCCTTAACATTAAAGTTAGCAAAACCTTGACAAACAACAACATAAGAAGAAAATCCCCGCATATTTACACGATCTAAAATCAGTTTTTTTTTTTTTTTAATAACTAGAGCAACAAAATTAACTACCAATGTCATGCGGTATTTGCTTCAAAAAGAGAGAGAGAGAAGACATTAACTTAAACAGAACAGAAAATTTTACTGTTCTGGTCAGATTCGATCGGTGCGGTTCTTGCTATTACTACTATGATAATATGAATGCCCTCTGCTGTTACCAGCGGTTTCTCGTTTCTGCGGCGACGAGAAAAGCTGTCCGAACCCAAACGATTTAGAGGAATACGGGCCACGGAGCGAACAAACCGGCACATTGAGAACCGGAGTTACTCTCACGTTTGCCGAATAGGACCTCTCCATTCCTCTGTGCTTAAACCTGGGCCCACCGTTGAAACTACTCGGACTGCTAGAGCTTCGTTCCAAGCTCTGAAACACTATCTTCCCAGACGAGTTCATTCTCGGACTATCAACCGATACTCCTCTACTCGTCGATTGGGCTTCTTTCGTAAAACTCCGCCCTGTTCTCACGTTTTTGCTGTTGTTGTTATTGTCCATTTGCCTTGTCTGCTTCGGTTTTACCGGTCTCATCTTCGGCGGGTTGCGGTGGATTGAAATCGGGTTCGGGTTCGGGTTTGGGTTTTGTTTCTCGGAGTCGAGGGAGAGTCTGGGGAGATCTTCGAGCTCGTGGCCGGAGGAGGAAGAGGAGGAAAGCGAGAATCGAGAAGAAGATAATAACGACTCGGATGAGGAAGAGTCTGTGTCTTTTAACAAAGGGAGGCTCAACGACGAGTCGCATGAGGAAGATAGAGATAATGATGTGGTGGCAGACTTCGAGCTTCGTTGGAGGAAGTGTTTGAGGGATTTGGTGTTTGTGGTTGTGGTGGTGGTGGACGACGGTGTCGTTTTTGGGTCGGGTTTGGGGTTCGAGTTGTGGTAGAGTTTTTTGAGGCCGAGAAGGTCTTTCCAACGGCTAGAACATCTCGGAGCTTTGGGAGAGAAGAGGTACGGGTCGGTGCTGGAGATCTCGGGTCTCCGGCGGGTTTTTTGAGATTCCGGCGACCTGATCTCGGAAATGGTGGCGTCGTTGGCTTGAGGTTTGACCGACGAGAGCTGTAGTGGAACGAGCTTTCCGTCGGAGAAGAGCTCGTCGGCGGGGAGCATGGCCACCGGATCTTCTAGCCTGAACTCGAAATCTCCGGCCGGTGCTTCCAGATCTGGTAGCTCGGAGGGAGGCGGCGATTTCGCCGGCGACGCTTGCTGCGGCGGCGGCTTCGGAGCGGCGAGCTTTGAAGAGTCGTCGTCGCGGCTGAAGGAGATGCGAGGGCTGAGCCAGCCGTAGGTCGCCGGAGCTAGGTCGATGAAGCTCTCCGGCGACATTCCGATGTTGTTTACACATGCTGAGGCCATTTTCTGTAAACAATGTTGTTGAAGCTGTAGTGTTTCAAAAAAAAAAAGGGAAATGCTCTGAGTTTCGCCGGAATCACATCGCCGGAAAATGCAGCAAGATCTCTAGAAAGATTGAGAGAGAGAGAGAGAGATTAGGGTTTTTGTGTAGTAGCTATGTGCTAGGGTTTGGAAGAAAAGAGGTTTGTTGTTAATGTGACTGACGAGTGAGTGAGAGAGAGAGTTTGTGAAATGGTGTGACACAATAAGGGTACATACATTTATAACACTGATTTGTGGGCGCGTTTTATTACTTTACAGTTTAGATTCAAAGCTAGACTAGTAGTAGGCCCAGTTGGCTTGTTGGCGCTCTCTCTCTCTCTTGTTTTTACGTCCCCCTTTTGGCCTCTATTTCTCATTCCTATCTCATACGTTATGTCTTTGACTTTTTGTGACAAAAACCAAAAGCAAATTTAAAATACATATATAATTGCAAATTATTGTTTATTTGTGGTTTGAAATGTTACATTTTATCTTTTTGAGATTAATTCAGTTAGAATTTTACTTCACTTTTGTATCTTTCTTCTCCAAAAACACAAAAATATATATAAAAAAATACAAAATCAAATAAGATAAAAACAGAATCTAACAGAATACTTGTATCATAGGATTTCAAATCACAGGTATGCCACTTAAATTTCGGTCAAAATATGTAAAGTGTCAAATTTCAAATCACATGTAGGCAACTTAAATTTTGGTCAAATTACATATAAATAAATTGTAATTTGAACTATAAATAAAATATCATCGTTTGATTATGTATAGATTAAAAAAAAAAAACATTTCAATTTTGATCTCTTTTTTTTTTTTTTTTTTTTTTTTAATGGGAAATACTGAAGTTTTATTAACAAACAGAGTGGCCAAATACAAGTCTGTCCTAAGCACATACGTGCTCTAAGATGCTAGGACATTCCTCCAACCAAGCTACATAGTCCACAACATCCTTTGTGTGTTGAGCCAACACATGGGCAGGGACATTTCCCTGCCTTTTGGTATGAGAAAACTTCTATTGTCTAAAAGACGAGGCTTGGTTCAAGAGCCCCGCTAACACATTCGTCACTGAAGCTGGCGGGGATGCCAACCCCTGTACTGCATTATAAACCTCAAGCGAGTCAGTCTCAAACTCAACGTCTCTAACGCCCCACGTCCCTGGCAAAGTTAACACCAGCTTCCAAGGCTTTTGCTTCGGCTTTAATTGCACCCAGAGGATAATTCCATTTCTTGCTCAGCGCAGCAACCACATCCCCAGTGTCATCTCTTATAATTACACCCGCACCTGCTTGTTTTCTATTTAAGAAGACGGCACCATCAGTGTTTACTTTGTAGTGACCACAGCTTGGTGGCTGCCAAATCACCATGGGAGAAGCTTCAGCCCGATTTTCATATTTTGATTCATTTGCTGCATGAAACTCACCAACCAAGTGCATGGCACCCCTTAATATGGTGCGGCCAGCCTGTCATTTGCCACCCAAGTGGAGCACATTCCTATTCTTCCAAATACCCCAACAGAGCATCCGGTGAATGGGATGTGGACAAGCTCAATAGCTAGTTTCAACCCGAGGACAGGGAGGCAATTTTGAGCATTCCTTTGAGCACAAATGACACCAATGATAGATTAGTTTGGGCAGAAAATAGAAGCGGCAAATTCACTGTAAAAAGTGCATATGCGCTGGCTTTGGAGGAGCAGCAACGCGCAGCCATGGGGGATTGCTCAAACGGCTTGGCCCGCAGAAAGATATGGAAGGCTTTATGGCATCTAAACGTTCCACAGAAAATCAAACACTTTGCATGGAGGGCGGGTCGAGACATCCTCGCCGCAAAAATGAACCTGGCAAAACAGAAAATCACATCGAGTAGTTTGTGCGAGTTGTGCAAAAAGGAGGATGAGTCGGTCAGCCATTTGCTCTGGTGCTGTGATCACGCCAAAGGGGTTTGGACAACTAGTAAATTGGTTTTTCCATTTGAAATCTCTCCGAGATGGAGTTTCTTGGATGTGGTAGAAAACTTTCTGAGGTGGGTTCAATTTTGATCTCTTAATTGTATATACTCGTTTAATTTTGTCCACAAATGATAGATTGTGCACTTTAGTACTTGTTGAAGCTACGTCTAGAAAAAGCAAAATAATACATCACCTTCAATTTTCAAATCAAAATAGACTTTTGATATGCTGTTTAATCAAATACTTGAAGTTCTAAAAAAAATGTCTAATACCACTTCATAAAAAAATGTATTCAATCTAAATGTGATTGTATAAATGTTCAATGAATGCACTTTGGATAAGATTGGGAATATCTTAACATATTTTTTTGTCAAATTTTGGAATTAGTTATATTCCATAAATGAATTATGTAATGGATTACACATTAATTAAATAAGTATTTAGTGTGAATGAGTTGTATTAAATATCTAGTCAGTAATCTGTGTATTGCATTAAAAATTTTAATATAATATAATTTTTTAATTTCTTATTTTTTGTTTGAATAAGAAATTTGATAACTATGCACATTTTGCGGTTTCAAGAATTTTTTCCAGGATGGTCACTATACAAAATCTAATAAAAATAAAACTTCATCTATTGACAACCAAAAAAAATAAGAAAACACTCGCAAATACATAAAATCTTACAATTTCCTTTTATGAGTTTTCTTATTTTGAAATCGTTGCATAATATTCTCATTATCAATATTACAAGCCACGTCTCTTTCAAAATTTTAGTTAGATACCACCTCATACCCTTGGTGCGATGGTCACTCCACAAGTATAAATGTTTGTGGGGGGGGGTGGAGGGGTAATGGCCGGAATTCAAGTATTTAGGAGGGAGTTTCACACACATATACACTTAGATTATGCTATAGTAAAATTTCTATCTTATATCAAAAAAATTTAGTTAGATAAAATTTTTCTTGGCTTTTTCTTTTTGTTTGTAAAGACCAAATATATTGTTAAGGGAATCAAAATTCATTTAAGGATAAAGTTTGGGTACAAACTTAGTTGTAGCTTAAATCTACAACTCTCACCAAACAAATTAGCATGGTTACATATTTTAAAAATTTAACCGTTGAATTGTATATTTTTTATGTTCTTAAAATATATGTCAAATTTCATGCCAATCGTATATTATTTACTACTTAATCCATAAACTCATTTTTTTTATGTATAATTTTAGACTACAAAAACTCAAAATTTAAACATTTGATTGATGACATAGCTAATGATTTTAAATTTTCTTAAAATTTCTCAAGCACGGATGATACAAGAAAAAAAAAATTAATTTAATGGTGAATTGTCAAAATTCACATTCAATAAAAAAAAATTTTGAGTGGAGTTGTAGCCTTAATCTCTAACTAAGTCTATTGTCAAATTTTGTTTAAAATTTAATTATGTTGTGCCTAAAAAAAATTAGGGTGGTCACAAATTTTTTTTAAGGGTAAAAAGATTATAAATATTTTAAAATTTATATACAATATTTTTCTTTTAGGCTAGGGTGGTCCTGTGACCACCCTAGCTTCAATGTGGAGCTACCCATATGCATTTATTATTACTGTTATTCGGTATGAAACTATATATTTTAGCATTAGACATTATTATGATTTTTTTAAAGAACTTTATTATGATTTAAAGAAAATATGATTTACCAACATTCAAATAGTGAGATTAAATATAAAATAAAATAGACATTAAATTAAACTATATATTAGTTTAATGATGTGTAAAATTGCAAGGCTTTAAAAATTTATGGGGTATAATATTATGAGATCAACAAAAAATGTGTATATATATATATATATATAAACAATTGATGGTCACATGATTATGACGCATGATTGTCACATTATATTTTCAATCATAAAAGCTTACGAAAATTAATTTCAAATGTCAAATTGGCGAATATGAAAATCTCGAGGAATTATAAGGAAGAATTGAATCTCCTAGAAGCGAGAATGTAGAACCAAAGATCTAGAGTTCTTTGGAGAAGCAAGGGAGATAGAAACACAAACTACTTCCACAGCTATGTGTAGACACCTCATTTTGTACCTTTTACAACTCAAGCCCCCGTTCCCCAAATATGACATCACTCGAAGGCCCTAGGTTTATTTAGGGCTCATTCCTGTGAATTTTTAGCTTGAATGATGCTTTGGTAAGAAAATAAGGAGGAAAACCCCTAAGTATATGCACGCATACTTAAGCATTCACACGCTTTAAGTATGCACGCATACATCGAGCATGCGCACGGATACCCCGCGTATGGCATACATGTAGGGTTTTAGAATACATAAAAGAAAAGTTTTTGGACATAAAATTGTGTAAAGTGAATCCCATATCGGTTGGGAGCCGCCCTACACCCATCTATGATCACTATAAAAAGGTCTCAAAGGTTCTTTTACCAAAACAAGCCAAATTCATTAGAAAATGGTGAATCAAAGAGAGAGTTTTTTTTTAAAACATTCTTAAGTTAAAGTTTTGCTGGGTTGAGACCTACTTTGGTCTTGACCTTCGAGTTTTAAGCTTACTAACCTTCTTGGTTTTGTTTTTGATTAAATTGACCAAGGGGTCGGTCAAATCAAACTTTAAAGAGTTTTAGTGTTGAGGTAGTGGTTTAAACTTTATATTTTCTTGTTTGTGTTGTTTGTTTACTTTCTTTTGTGTTTTATTGTTTCAATATATCTGTTTTTAGTTTAGGTTGTTTAGTCTTTATATTATAAGCATGATAGGTTATTAGATTTCTCGTATTTATTATTGTTTCTTTGTTGTTTTGGGTTTGCGTTTCTAGGTGTGTGTGTGCGCATGTGTGTGTGCATGCTTCATGCATGCATACACATACTCGTAGAATGCGTATGCATGCACATGGCCTGTGCCTAGAAACCCAGAATTAAGGTTCTTCATGTTTTATTTGCTTTAGCCAGTTTTAATCACTTGTTTAACTTCTGTTTGACTTAGTTTTACATGCTTAGACCATAGGATCAATAAGATAACATGCTTTACTTACTTTTGATTGTTAGATTAAAGATTAGGGTTTACATCTTTGAGAATCATAGGAACATGCATATGAACATAAACATACATTGATGCATAGGTGTTGTGATGCAGTGAGGTAAGTCATGCATATAAACATGAACATGCATTTGTTTGAATGATGAGTATGATTGAATGTTCTGATGTCATGCTTGAGTGATTGAACATGCTTGTCTAAATGTCTTGATACTTCGATGATTGAATATGCATATGTTGATTCTTGATGTTAATGTCTTTAGATATAATGTATGAACATATTAGATGAATGGTAGGACCTTATGCCATGTGTTGCAATGGGATGATATGCCATGTTGAATGCTAGATGCATGTTAGAGTGTGTGTGAGTCTAGAATAACATGTTAGAGGACCTTTTGATGGGACTAAGATTTGGAACACAATGATGTGCAAATATTAAATTAAACTATATATTAGTTTAATGATGTGTAAAATTGCAATGTTTCAAAAATTTATGTGGTACAATATTATGAGATCAACCGAGTGTGTGTGTGTGTGTGTGTGTGTGTGTATAAACAATTGGATATAATGCATGAACTGATTAGATGAATGATAGGACCTTATGCCATGTGGTGCAATGGGATGATATGCCATGCTGAATGTTAAATTCATGTTAGAGTGTGTGCGAGTCTAAAATAACATGTTAGAGGACCCTTTAATGGGACTAGGATTTGGAACACAATGATGTGTAAAATTGCAAGGCTTCAAAACTTTATGTGGTACAATATTATGAGATCAACCAAAAGTGTGTGTGTGTGTGTGTGTGTAAAGAATTAATGGTCACAAGATTATGACACATGATGGTCACATGATATTTTCGATCATAAGAGCTAACAAAAGTTAATTTCAAATGTTAGTTGGCAAATATGAAAATCTCAAGGAATTATAAGGAATAATTGTATCTCATGGAAGCAAGAGTGTGGAACCAAAGATCTAGAGTTAATTGGAGGAGCAAGGGAGATAGAAACACAAAGTACTTCCACAGCCATGCAACATAGACATCGAAAAAATTGATTTCGGGAGTCAAAGATGCCTGGGACTAGTGGCATGATCAACACGGGCATTGCAATAGTCCTAACTGATTACTACAAAGAGATGTTCTCCTCTTCAAACTGAGCCTATCTACTAGCATTCTTTCACAAATATCGTGGGTAATTACTAAAGACTTGAATGTTTAATCAACTAGAGAGTTTATGGAGTGAGAAGTTGTACAAACCCATAAACCCACAAACCCTACGTGTCCTAAATAAATAAATAAATAAGTACAAACTTTAAAGTCAGTAGCCACCATTTATGTAAGTATAAACCCTAAGTCAGTAGTTTCCATCTATTCCACCACTGTCCATCGTGCAACATATTTTCTTTTCTTTTCTTTTTTGATTTCAACATGGCTGTCTCCTTTTTCATTGGTCAACAAAATCACCTAACCCTAAAGGTTAGATATATCCTTAAAAAGGTTGCATGCCAAACTAAACATGCAAAAGGATTAGGTTTGGTATTGTTGAAAATGAATGCAAAAGGAAGAATTTTGTTGCTACTAAAAGGTTGGCACCAAGGTCATTGATTAAGATAATTGATGTACTACTTATATTTTAGGAGTTATACACAAGGATTCTATGAGGTTCATTTATTAGGATGTGGCCTATTGTTGCATAGGTTGTGGTCTTGACTATTTTGCTCTTACTCGTTTTATTGAGTGCAATTTTTCCAATTCCTTCTTAAAAAAAAGAGTTGTAGGAGTGGGAAGTTGTTTTCGCTCTAAAACAAATGGCCCCACACTTAAGGCCCCAAGCTCGATTGCATGCCACCTTTGTTCTTTCAGCACTTTTGGTAAGTTGTTGTTTAGGATGTCACTCAATTTATACTGAATTGGCCGAATACAGGTTCTCTATCTTATCCTGTAAACCACACTTTCATAAACCTTATCCCTAAAATAAAGTTTCCTTTACATGTCTATGATTATCACTTCATTAGTCTATGTAATATGTTGTACAAGATTATTTTAAAAGTGCTTGCAAACAAATTGAAATTTTTTCCCTCCATAATCATGGAACATCAATCTGCTTTAGCCAAATACCGCCTAATTACTGACAATATTCTTGTTGCCTTTAAGACTCTGCATTGCATGACAAAGCATAATTTGAGAAGTTCTGGTTTCATGTCACTCAAGATAGACATAAGCAAAGCTTATGATCATGTTGAATAGAGTTTTCTTGAGAATCTTATGAGAACTATGAGTTTCAGTGAAATGTGGATTAGACTTATTATGGTGTGTGTGAGAACAGTCTCCTATTCTATTTTGGTCAACAGAGAACCCAAAGGCTAGATCTATCCGACAAGAAGGATAAGACAAGGAGACCCTCTTTCTCATTATTTTTTTCTCCTGTGTTGTTAAGGGTTGCATTGCATCATCAAGCAAATGGCTAGAGTTGATGAGATCTGGGGATTTTATTTGTGCAAACGGGGGTCTAGACTAACACATTTGTTTTTTTTTTGGCAAATGATAGGCTCCTTTTTTTTTTTTTTTTTGCAGGGCAAATTCAGAAGAGTGTGGAAATATTTTGAAACTCCTATTAGTTTATGAGTCCTCTTATGTCCAGAAAATTATAAAAATAAAACAACCCTCTTCTTTAGTAAATCAACTCTGGAAGCTACCAAGCTACATATTAAAAGAGTTATGGGGGTTCAAGAGATCGAGCATTATGAAAAAAAATTTGGGCCTCCCCTCCTTAATAGGAAAGGGGGAGAAAAAGCAAGTTTCAACTACATCAAGAAAATAGTTTGGAGAAAATTGCAAGGTTAGGAAAGTTAACTATTATTTCAAGCAGGGTGAGAGGTTCTAATCAAATTAATCATCTAGGCAATCCTATCGTATGCTATGGGGTGCTTCAAACTACCCCTAGGACTATGCCAAGAAATTGAGGTTCTAATCAAAAAGTTTTGGTGGAGATAACATGGTGACAAGAGGAAAATTCACTGGCTTCGTTGGAATGAGTTGACAAAATCCAAGATGGTGGGTGCCATGAGCTTCAGAGATTTGACCATCTTCAATGACTCATTCTTAGCAAAACAAACTTGGAGGCTATTACATAATACTAACTACCTCTTCTATCGTGTATTCAAAGTTCATCTTCCCCCTTGCACTATTATGGAGGCAAAAGAATCAGCTTCAGGTTCATATGCATGGAAGAGCATCTTAAACGACAGAGATGTTATACATAGGGGTTCGTTTTGGCGTACAGGAAATGGGAAATTAGTAAAAATATGGCAACACCATTGGTTACCTATTAAACATCCTACTAAGGTAATCTCACCAGTCTTGGAGACTACGGAGGAAGCAATTGTGGAATGCCTTATTGATACTTCTACTCGACAATGGGATGTGGATATGATTGATGGTATTTGGTCTTTACACTCTCCAAATAAAGTCAAAATTTTAATTTGATGACCTTGTAGAAACTTTTTGCCCACGAAACAGAACTTGGTTCGTCGAACAGTTAAAAATGATCCCCACTGCAATTGCTGCTTAGCTGCATTAGAGTCTCATTTGCATGCTCTATGGATACCTCTGAATTTTGGGACTTTCGACATCGAACCCAATTTTTGGATTTTAGAGCCCTCATCTCTTGGATTATGCAACACAATAAAACTTGGAATTATTTGCCACGATAGTGTGGTCAATCTGGAATTAGAGAAATCAGTCTCGTTTACACCTTCCAAGCCGCAGTGTTGATTGAATTGCACAAATGGCTAGAGACCGATATGAAGAACAAAGAGCAATTTTGCGCGCTCCATTAGCTCAATCTCCCCAGTCCCATGTTCACTAGCACCCTCTCCCACTTGACCCACTAAAAGTTAATTTGATGGTGCCACCTTTGCCAATGTGATCAAGTCTGGTATTGGAGTGGTTGTATGCAACTCTCATGGTTTGGTTATTGCATCTCTAGCACAACAGCTCCCTCAAGCATACAAAGCTGTAGAGATTGAATCTCTGGCAGTAGCTCGAGCACTTGAACTTGGTTTGGAGATTGGTTTAGACCAAGTTATTATGGAAGGGGATTCTAATGTTACTATGAAAGCCTTGGCTATCGAGACAAGGAGTTTAGTATCCTTTGATGTATTGATCCAAGATGCAAAGATTTTTTCTAGTTGTTATTCAAAATTGCTTTACTCTCACACTAAAAAAGACGGCAATAAAGTTGCTCACAATCTTGCTAGAATGGCAGTCAATTTTCTGGACTGTATTATGTGGATGGAGGATTTTTCACCCCAAGTTTCTCACGTACTTTAGGCTGATATAGCCATTCTACATCGATAATATTCTGCACTATCTTTTCCCTTAAAAGAAAACATTGAATCCCATTGGGTCTTTTTGTATTATAACCTAAATTAAATTAGCAATAGCATTGTTGGTTTCCTTCCAAAAAAAATTGTTATTGATTTTTATAATGTTTTAAACATTGTGAGCGTCAAGCTCATTAGGTGCAGTGATTAATTTTTCATGTATATATTGATAAAAGAGATTATTTAAGAGAGACTATAAATGATATTGTATGAGAGTAAACGCTAAAACTCAAGAGACAAGAGAGACTATTTAAGAAAGGCTATAAAGGAACACAAAATCCACACTACCAAAATCCAATCTCACAACAATCCAATTAACACTAGACTCAATCAATCATAATCCCAAATCTCATTTAAAATAACACTTGCGAAAATCAAATTTGAAAAATGAGGAGGGGGAAAGCATATCTACCTAAAGGGAGAAAATCAGAAAATAAAGAAAGCACTAAGGGCAAATTTTTATGACTTCCTTGTGTTTCTTCTTATTCTCCTTCTTTTAAATTGATTTTCGCTTTCCACTTCTCCATTTTGACATTTTCCCATGTTCAATAATTGATGTGCATGAAATATATAAAATAGATACTCCCATATTTATGTATTTAGCCTTTCTTTTATATTATTTTGTGACTAATTATGCATATCTTTTTTTTATAAGTAATAAAAGCTTTACATGCCAATGGGTTTTATCTAAGGGATAAGGATGGACTCTAACTCAAGTAGATTGAACCCAACTTAAATTCAAAGACTTACAAGATGTGGAGAAGCCTAATCAATTAAGGAAATAAGTCAAATGGAGGAAAAAGATAAAAATAAAATTCAAAATTCAGATTTTTTTTTTTTGCACACATCATAGTATATTGGGCATAACTCTCAACTCATATATTGGATTGCAGTGATTCAAGTTACGTTGCAAAGCTAACTCAAAGTACTACAACTTTGTAGTGTAGGACGATAATCGATACTAATTGTTCAAATGTCAACAATTGTTGAAATAAAGAAATAGACAAAGTTTAAGATTTGAGATTGTGTGTCACAATCTCGAGGTTTGGATTATGGGGTGGTGGATACAAGGTTTGGCCAAAATTTAAGTTGTCTACATGTGGTTTGAAATTTAAAACTTTATTCACTTGAGGTGGTTTGAAATTTGACATTTTACCCACTTGAGATTAGCTCAGTTAAAGTTCCATAACTCACTTTTGTTAAAAATATGGCTAATTTTTCTTTACTTTTACGTCTCTCTCCTCCAAAAACACAATATATATATATATATATATATAAAACTACAAGATCAAAAAGAATCTAACAAAATCCTTACATCATGGGATTTCAAACCACAGGTAGACCACTTAAATTTCAGTTAAAGTGACAAAACCAATATATATATATATATATATATATATGACAAATTACAACTTACTCACATGTAGTTTGGTCAAAATTTAAGTTGTCTATATATGGTTTGAAATTTGACACTGTACTTACCTGAGATGGTTTGAAATTTAACACTTTACCCACCTAAGGTTAGCTCAGTTAGAGTTCCGTAACCCACTTCTGTTACAAACATGGTTAAATATGTAATTTTGTTTCACTTTTATGTCTCTCTTCTCCAAAAACACAAAAAAATACATAAAAATACAAGATCAAATAAAATAAAAAAGAATCCAGCAGAATACTTGCATCATGAAATTTCAAATCACAGGTGTAGGGTTAAGGACCCAAATCATGTATTGGGCCTTGGGCCTTGGCCGAGAGCATGAGTAGTCCAAGGACGAACGAATAGTAATGAGTGGTTCAGACTCAGGACTTAATGAGTAAGATGCAAATGGGAAGGTGGTCCGAGGATGAATATCTCCTCGGATAAGCTAAACGCAGATCAGATATAGATCCCATAGATCAAAGTGACCTTCCAAGAAACTCCAGTGATAGGGACGTGCCTCACAAACATACGAGAAGGAAGGGAACCCAAAAATATTTAAAGGAAAGCTACTACCACCGCATTGAATGCACTGCAGCTACTTTTCTAGCCGCATTTATGTGGAGAAGACTCCTGAGCAGTGTTGCCTTGGCTATCGCAACTCACAGAAAGCCAAAAATAGTGTCTGATGGGACAGACACTTAAGTAAGGGCTCAAATGATCAACAAGTGTAGGATCGAAATGGTCTAAGAGAATCTATATAATGTAAGAGACCCTCTATGAGGGGGATCAAAAAATCAAGAGAGAAACACTGTAGCAATCTAGGACCAGACTTGTAATCAAACTTCAAAAGCAAATACATAAAAATCAGTCTCCTCAGACTCTGCTGATGAGGATGTTTTTCCTTAGTGAAAGTTCGTTATTTTCCTTTCTTTGTCATCAAGATCTATTTATTTGTTGCTCAATTCATTAAAGCCCAGTTTTCCAACCCATTCTCTACAAATTTATTGTTTTACACTTTTTGGGCCTAAGTCCACACATTTTTTGGGCTAGGAGTTCGAACCGGGTCCTTACAACAGGTAAGCCACTTAAATCTCGGTCAAAGTGAGTAAAGTGTTAAATTTCAAATCATATGTAAACAACTTAAATTTCGGTCAAAATACATGTGAGTAAATTGTAATTTAACCTATATATAAAATATCATCATTTGATTATGTATAGATTTTTAAAAAAAAAAAATTCAATTTTGATCTCTTAATTGTATATCCTCATTTAATTTTGTCCACAAATTATAGATTGTGCAATTTAGTACTTGAAGTTACGTCTAGAAAAAGCAAAATAATACATCACTTTCAATTTTCAAATCAAAATAGACTTTTGATATGCTGTCTAATCAAATACTTGAAGTTTTTTTATTTAAAAAAAAAGTTTAATATCACTTCATTAAAAATGTATTCAATCTAAATGTGATTGTATAAATGTTCAATGAATGCACTTTGGATAAGATAAGGAATATCTTAACATATTTTTTGTCAAATTTTGGAATTAATTATATTCCATAATGAATTACATAATGGATTACACATTAATTAAATAAGTATTTAGTGTGAATGGGTTGTATTAAATAACTAGTCGATAAATTGTGCATTGCATAAAAAAGTTTAACATATTATAATTTTGAATTTCTTATTTTATGTTTGAATATCAAATTTGATAACTATGCACATTTTGCGACTCTAGAAATTGTTTCGAAGGTGGTCACTATACAAATCTAATAAGAATAGAACTGCATATATTGATGACCAAAAAAAATAAAAATAAAAACACACACACAAATACATAAAGTCTTACAATTTCCTTTTATAAGTTTTTTAATTTTGAAATCTTTACATAATAATCTCATTATCAATACTGCAAGCTACATCTCTTTCAAAATTTTAGTTAAATAAATTTTTTTTGGCTTTTTCTTTTTGTCTATAAGGGCCAAATATATTGTTAAGGGAACCAAAATTCCTTTAAGAACAAAGTTTGGCTACAAACTTAGTTTTATCCTAAGGCTACAACTTTCACTAAACAAATTAGCATGTCTACATATTTTTAAAATCTAACTTTTGAATTGTATGTTTTTTATGTTCTTAAAATATATGCCAAATTTCATATTAATCGGATATTATTTACTATTGGATCCATAAACTTTTTTTTTATGTATAATTTTTTACTACAAAAACTTAAAATTTAAATATTTGATTGATAATATAGTTATTGATCTTTGATTTTTTTGAAATTTTTCAAGCACGGAGAATATAAGAAAAAAAATTAATCTAATGGTCAATTTATCAAAATTCACATTCAATAAAAAAATATTGAGTGGAGTTGTAGCCTTAATCTACAATTAAATTTGTTACCAAACTTTGTCCAAAGTTTAATTATGTTGGACCTAAAAAAATTTAGGGTGGTCACAAATTTTTTTAAGGGTAAAAAATCATAAAATTTTTAAAAATCATAAAAAAGCAAGCTTCAACAATACCAAGGAAAGAGTTTGGAGGAAATTGCAAGGTTGAGAAAGTAAACTGTTATCTTAAGCAAGGCGAGAGGTTCTAATCAAATCAATCATCCAGGCAATCCTAACATATGCTATGGGGTGTTTCAAACCCCTAGGACTATGCCAGGAAATTGAGGTTCTAATCAAAAAGTTTTGGTGGGGACAACGTGGTGACAAGGGAGAATTCACTAGCTTTGTTGGGATGAGTTGACAAAGTCCAAGATGGTAGGTGGCATGAGCTTTAGAGATTTGACCCTCTTCAATGACTCACTCTTAGCAAAACAAGATCGAAGGCTGTTACATAACACTAACTACCTCTTCTATCGTGTACTCAAAGTTTGTTTCTTTCCCCTTGCTCTAGAATAGAGGCAAAAGAATCAGCTTCAGGTTCATATGTATGGAAGAGTATTTTAAAAGGCAGAGATGTTATACATAGGGGTTCGTGTTGGCGTACAGGAGATGGAAAATTAGTAAAAATATGGTAAGACCATTGGTTACCTATTATACATCTTACTCAGGTAATCTCACTAGTCTTGGAGACTATGGAGGAAGCAACAGTGGACTGCCTCATCGATGCTTCTACTCGACAATGGGATGTGGATATGATTGATGAAATTTTTTTACCTCAGGAAGTGGAGATCATAAAGAAAATCCCTCTAGCAGACACAACTTCAGCTGATTATCTATTTTGGTCTTACTCGCAAGATGGAAACTACTCTTGTAAATAGAGATATAGGTTCTTAAAAGAAGTGACATACTGGGATCAAATGGATGAAGCTCTGAACCAAGATGGAGAATTTTGGAATGGTATCTGGTCTTTAAACTCTCCAAATAAAGTCAAAATTTTAAGTTGGTGAGCCTGTAGAAACTTTTTTCCCACGAAATAGAAATTGGTTTGTCGAACAATTAAAAAAAATCTCCACTACAATTGCTGCTTAGGTGCACCGAAGTCTCCTTTGCATTATCTACGAACTTGTCAAGAGCTTGACACCATGTGGGATGCCTCTAAATTTTGGGACTTTCGACACTGAACCCAATTTTTGGATTTTAGAGCCCTTATCTCTTGGGTTATGCAGCACAATAAAAACCCAAAATTATTTGCCATGATAGTGTAGTCAATTTGGAATCAGAGAAATCAGTCTCGTTTACACCTTCCAAGCTGCAGTGTTGATTGAATTGCACATGTGGCTAGGGATTGATACGGAGAACATAGAGTAGTGTTGCTCGCCCTGTTACCTTAGCCTCCCTAGTCCCTTATCCACTAGCATCCTCCCCCACCTAACCTGCTGAAAGTTAATTTTGATGGTGCCACCTTTGCCAATGTGAACGAGTCTGGTATTGGAGTGGTTGTACGCAACTCTAATGGTTTGGTTATTGCATCTCTAGCACAACAAGTCCCTCAATCATACAAAGCTGTGGATATTGAAGCTCTAGCAGCAACTTGAGCACTTGAACTTGGTTTGGAGATTTGTTTAGACCAAGTTATTGTGGAAGGAGATTCTAATGTTACTATGAAAGCCTTGGCTACCAAGACAAGGAGTCTAGCCTCCTTTGATGTACTAATCCAAGATGCAAAGATTTTTTCTAGTTGTTATTCTAAATTACTTTACTCTCACACTAAGAGAGACAGCAATAAAGTTGCTCACAGTCTAGCTAGATTGGCAATCAATTTTTCGGACTATATTGTATGGATGGAGGATTTTACACCACAAGTTTCCCATGTACTTCAGGTTGATATAGCCGTTTTGCATCAATAATACTATGCATTGTCTTTTCCCTCAATTTTTTTTTTTTTTTGAATCTCATGGGGTGTTTTTGCATTATGACCTAAATTAAATTAGCAATAGCATTGTTGGTTTCCTTCAAAAAAAAAAAAAAAAAACATGAATGTTGTTGATTTTTATAATGTTTTAAACATTGTGAACATCATGCTCATTGGGTGCAGTGGTTAATTTTTCATGTCTATATAGATAGAAGAGATTATTTAAGAGAGACTATAAATGATACTATATGAGAGTAAACGCTAAAACTCAAGAGACAAGAGAGATTATTTAAGAGAGGCTATAAAAGAACACAAAATCCACAATACCAAAATCCAATCTCACAATAATCCAATTAACACTAGACTTAGTCAATCATAACCCCAAATCTCATTATAAAAAAAAAAATAACACTTGCAAAAATCAAATTTGAAAAATGAGGAGGGGGGAAAGAATATCTACCTAAAGAGAGAAAAAGAGAAGATAAAGAAAGTATTTAGAGCAAATTTGATGACTTCCCTGTGCTTCTTCTTATTCTCCTTCTTTCAAGTTGATTTTCGCTTTCCATGTCTCCATTTTGACATTTTTCCATGTTCAATAATTGGCGTGCATGAAATATATAAAATAAAGTACTCCCATATTTATATATTTAGCCTTACTTTTATATTATTTTGCAACTAATTATCAATTTTCTTTGTTTTATAGGTAATAAAGGCTTTAAATGCCAATGGGTTTTATCTAAGGGATAAAGATGGACTCTAACTCAAGTAGGTTGAACCCAACTCAAACTCAAAGACTTACAAGATGCGGAGAAGCCTAATTAATTAAAGAAATAAGTCAATTTGAGGAAAAAGACTTTTAAAATATGTCAAAATTCGAAATTAATATTTTTTTTGCCCATGTCATAGTATATTGGGCATAGCTTTTAGCTCATATATTGGATTATGGTGATTCAAGTTAGGCTGCAAAGCTAACTCAAAGTACTACAACTTTATAGTGTACGACGATAATCGATACTAATTATTCAAATGTCAACAATTGTTGAAATAAAGAAATAGACAAAGTTTAAGATTTGGGATTGTGTGTCACAATCTTGAGGTTTGGATTGAGGTAGTGGATGCAGGCAACGATGAAAGGGATGGAGAGTAGGGAGTCCAAATCTTCTGTCTCACTTTTCCTACTCTACTCTATACTCCACCAATAAATATTTGTCACGTGTTCATCTAATTAATTAAATATTATCATTATTGACTTATTAATATTATAGTTATTAATTAATAGTAGTATTTAATTAATTAGGTGAACACATGGCAAATATTTATTAGTGGAGTATAGAGTAGAGCAAGAAAAGTAGGACAGAAGATTTGGACTCGGAGAGTAGGTGGGTCAATGGGTTAGTGGGTGTTTAAAGAGGGTAAGTTACTTTGTTTTGTTTGAGGTATAAAATATTTGGACTAAAAATACATGCATGACTTATGCCAAAATGCCCTAAATTGTATAATCAACTTGAAATTATTTTCAAGTTGGCCAACATTTTTAGTTGCACCAAACACTTAAAATTGGATTTTTTTTTTAATTTTTTATTTACAGAGAAACAAACATAGATAGATTTTTTTTTTCCTTGTAAAATAGCAATCCTATTGCAAGGCTAAAAGCACAATTGTTTATCTTAAGAAAATAATAACAAAACTTATATGAAATTGATATTGACACGACAATAATTTTGTGACTTAATTGGCATTTATGTTTCGAATTCTCTATCTCCAATGTAATTATATATATATGGTAAAAGTTAAATACAATATCTTAAGTGCTTATTTTAAAATTTAAAAACATGTCTACTTATAAGGAAGTGTTTGGTTTGTGTTTTCAAATAACAATTTTCAGTTTTTAAACAATATTACACGTATTTTCATATACTTTTTTACCCACACATATTTCTATATATATTTTTAAACAATAATTTTTAATTTTTAAACACATGTACCAAACGGGCCCTTAAACTGTGAAACTGGCGTTAACATTCTGTATATTTCTTTTTCTTCTTTTATTTTTCCCCTGTTTCAGACTTTGAACTATCGCGAGAAAACCCCAAAACCCAAACTTCTCTCATACTTGGGTATTAAAATCATACTTGGGGCCTTTGGGCCCCCCTCCTCCAAGAACATATCAGCCCAGGCCCCAGCCCAACAAGGAAAAATAAGCCGTTAAACCTAGGCTGTGTTTGTTTCGTGTAAAACGTTTTCCGGAAAATATGTATTTTCCGGAAATGCTATTTTCCGGAAAAGGAAAATATTTTTAAGTGTTTGGTTGAATTATGAAAATTGTGGTGGAAAATATTTTTATGTGTTTGGTTCTATTAGGAAAATGCTATTTTCCGGCAGCAAATTCCGGCAACAATACCACAACAACAACAACAGCAAATTCCGGTAGCAACAACAACAACACCAATCGGTTCATCAAAAAAAAAAACAACAACAACAATCAAATTAAAAAAAAAAAAAACAACAACAATCAAATTAAAAAAAAAAAAACTGGGAGATCGAGGTGCGATGGCGATGGCGCGGCGCGATGGCGATGGTGCGATGGCGCGATCGAGGTGCGATGGCGATGGCGCGATCGAGGTGCGATGGCGCGATCGAGGTGCGATGGCGATGGCGCGATCGAGGTGCGATGGCGATGGCGCGATCGAGGTGCGATGGCGATGGTGCAATGGCGCGGCGCGATGGCGATGGTGCGATGGCGCGATCGGCGCGGTGCGATGGCGAGGTGCGAGCCCGGCGATGGCGCCGGCGAAGTCGAAGGCTCGTGAACGCCGGCGGAGTCGAAGTCGAAGGCTCGTTCTCTCTCTCGCTCTCGCTCTCTCTCTCTCGCTCGGTTTGGTTCGGCTCTGGCTCTCTCTTTTCCGGAAATCATTTGAAGGTAAAATAAGGGCGTAAAATGATTTCCGGGTCAAAGGAGTAAATCCGGTCAAACTGAAGCTGATTTTCCGGAAAATAAAATTTTCCTTTCCTGCCAAACACTGGGGTCAGGTGGTAAATGATTTCCGGAAATCATTTACCACCAAAACAAACGGAGCCCTAATTCCAAATTTAAAACAAGAAAAAGAGACAGACAAGAGAGACAGAGATAGAGAGATAGAGAGACCGAGAGAGAATCAAGCATCAACCGCCACCGGCCACTGACCCACCGACCACGCCGCCGGCCTCTCCAACCACCATCATCCCAATCTAACCCAATTTCAAGTATTTATTCTCTCTTTCAAAATCTAATACTGATATCATATCATATTTCTCTGATACTCTTTCTCCACACTATACATTTATAGTTTGCGTGAATGTGTGATTGTGCTGTGTTTTTTTGGAAGAGCCGTGAAGGAGCCAACTGGGTTTATTTTGAATTCAAATATGCTTCTGTCTTTATGTGCATTCACATGTATTGTGTGAATGCACATAAAGTGTTTGATGAAATGCTCTACTGGAATTCCCTTTGGTTCTTTAGAAAAAAATGTGGGATTTTGAGGTAGCTAAATGAAGTTAGCTCTTTTTAGTGTTAGGTTTCCTAGAAAGTACTAGATGAAAGTAAATGGATGGGACTTAGGTTTATGTTTTGAGTTTTTAGATATGTAGGAAATCACACATTTTCTTAGATTTCAAATGATTAAAAATCTTATCTTTTAACTTAGAAAATGTGGGAAAAATAAAATATGGTTCTTTTACAATTTCTAATTTTCTATTTGCTTGAATTGGGTGCAATTTGAGCTGGCTTTTTGTAATGAATTTAGTTGAGGACCACGTTTAGCCATTCTTGGGTGCTGAAATCACCACCAGGCTTAGAGAAACATCTCTAATATAAAACTTTATTCAAATTCTACTGCCTCAAACCATTCCTAGAGCCTTTTTTTAAAAGGCTTCAATGATTTCATTAACCCACAATTACATCCCTTAAAATCATCTTATGAAATCTTGAACAACATTAAAGCCAAAATTCCAAATTGAAAAAAGAAATCTAGTTCAAATTTCATTTTTTCAAAAATGAAATGTGGGAAAATATATGAAATAATTTTGGTTGTACTCGCTGCATCAATTCTGTCAAACTGTTTCTTTATGTCAAGTTTCCTTTTGGTATCCTGGGGCCGTTAACCTACAATCTTTCAAAAGCCAAATATAATTGCACAAATACCTCACGCCGAGCTTGCCTTTTTCAGTGTAGTGGCAGTATAGTATATCAACAAACAGTCACGACAGTCCCTAGTCCCTATGCCATTATATAACTTTAAAGTTTATAGAAAGTTCTTTTTGTACACATATGGAAGACAAATCTTGAAAACAGCCCCTAAAAGAGGCCACAGGTGGTATGTATTGGACTGGAGGTGTCCTAACTGGGATATCTAATTATAAAGCCTCCAATCGATTGCTTTGTGGTTTTTGATATTTTTATTTGTCTGCTTATCTAAATCAGTTTAGGGTAATTAGTGATGAAATGTTATGATGATTAGCAAAATTGGATTTGTCTTCCACGTCTTAAGTCAGCAGAATTAATGGCAGTTTTATCTAAACATTGTTTTTTATCAGATGTTTATCCCCCCCACCCCTTATTTTTTTTCCTCTCCTTATCTCCTTTTCCTCTATTCTTGAGGGGTGTCTCTCTGTTTTGAGTGTTTTCAAGCATGAGCCTTTGTACATTTCAAATTGGCAGTTTATCTTTTGCATTCCATAAGCAAGTGTTTATTCTGTATTAATTTGGTTTGACTGATTTTGTGGGTTGGCATGCTATGTTTTTATTGTGATGCAAGTTATTGGGAGATTAATTTTACAGGGTGGCTTCTTATGGTAAAAAGGAAAAAAGAAAATCAAATTATATTTTCATTCTTAAATTTTTTTTTTTAAAAGTAAATTTGATTATAAATTCCTCAACATATGCAAACTAGCCATTTGTGCTGCCTAGCACCTAGCCATTTGTGTGTTAACTTTGTCACCGTCATAATATCTGGTTCTTTCTATTGAGTTTCTGACTCATTCAGTTTCTTGACTTAATATACACTTTATGGCATTGGTTTTGCAGACTAGCGGTAAAGGAAACTAGTTATGGGAACCGAGGAGACAAAAGACCCATTCAAGGGGGTTGACTGGAAAGCTGTTGGTGGTGACATGCAGAAGGACCCTGGTGCTAAGCCTGTTATAAAGAAGCGGCTCCCAAAAAAGATTAGGCAGATTCCAGAGTTCTACTTCCTTCCTCGAAGATCCCTACCATCTGCCATTGCCTTCTATGGGTCATGTATTGCTGGTGGAATTGGTGCTGGTATGCTGCTGGAGATCTGGATAAAAAAGAAAGTTAAAGGTTTGCTCTTGACTTTAGATTCTTAATTCCTGCATTTTAATGTTGGATTGAACCCATCTTGTCTTCCAGTTCTGTTCACATTTACTTTCAGGTCATAACAACTTATTTTCTGCATTTCTAGCAGTAGACACTCATCTACTGAAGACTTGTAAAATGGTATTGCTGCACTTTTTTTTTTTTTTTTTGAGTAAACAGTAATACTTATTAGAACACACACAGAAATAGTAATAATAGTGTTTTAAACCGGGTTTATAATACATTACATAACCTGAGTATAACTACAAAAGGGCCTAACCTTTGTAGTTGTAAATTGGGGTTATAAACAGTGGACACTAGATACACACAACCAATATGGTATTACTGCACTTGGTAGCTCATAACTGCCAACTTAAAAGTTAAAATATTGAGAAGTAAAGGAAGTAGGGAAAAGAAGAAGAAGAAAATGCCGGAAAGTGTGATCCTGTCACATTGTTTTGATAAAAGAATACGGTCTATTCTTTTGAATTGTAACAAATAAATGAGACACAGATTCCGACTATTAGAATGATGATGATGGTGATCTGCAACATTCATAATGCCTAATACTAAATTGACAGGCATGTGTAGCTGGCATACAATTTGGACAGTAGCTTTCTTCACAAAACAGTGGAAGCCTATTCCCTCTCGTGGTTGTGAAACTGTTAAAGTTTTTTGTTTCTTAAACATAACATATAGGACATTTTTGGAAATATTACAGATATCTAATCACTGTTTTGCTGATGCGACCAATATATATATTGTTGAAAGTCTTTATGATTATCCTATCATACTTTTGTGCTCTGGGATGGTGCTTAATGGCAATGTACCTTTGCTCTTCTATTGCAGAGGATGGAGGTGTCATATGGGAGTTTGACAAGTAGAGCCTGGATTGCATTACCGGAGTCCCTGTCTAGATCATCCTTAATGATATGTATACCAAGGCTGTAACCTGTAAAGAAAGCTAAATAAGTTTTTAGTGCTAAAAATTTGGTCTTAGCAAGTTACATGCATGTTGCACAAATTTTGTGTATGTTCTTAGCTTGGCTTTTTATTCAGAATTTTGGAAAATTGAATTACAGGTTCATTGTTATGAGGAATTGATTTCTTGGTGTGTTTAGGAAAAAATAATTTATTTCTGTTGGCTATCCTTTTCTTCTCCTTCTTTATGGTAAAATATTTTGCGGATTTATATGTCATTTGTTGCATTATTATGTTCAAGGGAGGACAGAGCTTTGGGAAGAAATAGTGCTTTGTGTTCTGTATTACACGGCTCCAAGCCTAAAAAGGAGGCATGTGGTTTGTTGATGTTGAACCTAAAACTAAGACTAAGTGTGCATTTGGAACGCACGTTGAATGTGAGTTTCTGCGTTTTACTGAAAAATGGTGGGTCCTGTGCACTGTTCACGGGACTCGCAACTCGCAAGTACGGAATTCAGCAAAAAAACCTTTAAAACTAGGTTCCATGAAACTATTCACATATTTAAAAATTATTTTACTACAGTGTTTTCAGTTTTCAGCAATAAGCAGTATCCAAATAGATCCTAAGATATTCATGCAGTGTTGGATTTATTTCTTGTTGTTTAGGCTAAAATCTGACTTACATCATTTAAGTTTGAATCCATTGTCATTTTTGTATTTAAAGTTTATTTTTTGGGCTCAACTTCACCCTTAAAGTTAACATTTGTTGTCAATTTAATCCTTTCATCTTTGAATTTCCATCAACCATTAAAACTAAAAAAAAAAAAAAAAAACTTATTAAATTATCTTTTAAATCAAAAATAAATTTCAACATTAAAAGCAAAACCCCATATCACAAACTTAACAACATCCTACAAAATAAAAATACCACATTACCCTTGGTCAAAACCCACTGTAGGGTCAGATTCTGCAGCCCAAGCCCAAGGAGGTATGAGTTTGGAGCCCACTGAACCCAAAACAATAAATTTGTAGAGAGTGGGTGAAAGAGCTAGGCTAGTAATGAAAAATAACAGTATTAAACGGCATAGAAGATGGGGAAATTTGAATAAAAAAGTGCTCGGACAGTGATCAATGTCTCGTCCGAGGAGGCGATTTTCATTGATGAACTTAAGTTACAAATGTTGGAGCTACAGTAAAATTATATGCTCTTTTTCTCTCTCTTGATTCTCGATCCCCCACTATCAGATACCTCTCTCTCTTATATAGTGCTGCCCTTCTCCATCTCCACCGTCCACTTGTTCACCATCTGTGCGCCCACTTGAGTGCATGTCCCATCATACTCCCCCTTTAGCCCTGTCTGAGTGGCGGTAGCTGAGGATGCACTGTTCAGGGGTCTTCTCCACATAAATGCGGCCAGGTGGGTAGGTGCAGAGCATTAAATGCGGTGGTTGAAGTCTGTCTCCTTGATATTTCTCTATTCCTGTCACCTTCTCACGTGTCCGAGGTCCCTTTTCTCCCCTGACACTTGTTAAACAGACCGCTTGACACGTGCCGGACGATATCGGTCTCCTCGGACGTATGAGCATCTCCTCGGACGGTACACGTGCTCGTCTGCGGACATTCTCCTTTCACATGGGCCTCTGGCTGCGTCTTGGTCTCCTCGGGTGAACAGTGGTCCTCGGATAGGGCCTTTGGCCCAATAAGTTGGGCTGGGCTTTTCTCCCCCACAATAGCCCCTCAAAATTGTAGTTTTTCCTTCGCATCCGAGGAGAAAAAGTAGGATTTTGACTTGCCACGGAGCAAAAACTTGGGAACACGCACAACCGAGCTGGCACGTGTGTGAACGTGGGAGCTGACGCCTCATTAATGCCGCTGCGGTTTCCTTATTCCCAAAGCGCTGCATTAATTGCACCAGGTGACGTTTTGTCCTTCGCATCCAACGGTGGCTGATTGATCCAAGGGCTGTGGTTTTTTCTTCAAGGTTTGGGCGGGAGTGCCCCTGACCTTTCGCTTGACCCCGTATAAAGCTTCTGAGGAAGTTATTTCTTCCTCACTTTACAAATCTCCAGACGCTCCAGCAAGAACAGACGCGCCCCTCCGTCCACATCTCTCCGTCCAAATCTCCCAGTCGCCGGTGCCAATCTTACTCAGAACCCTCACGAGTCCTCCTACGAGTCTGCAATCGCTTCCCCGGTCTAGCCCTTGTAAGTCATCGCTCACCGAATCCTTTAATTTTCTCTTCGGCCAGTCACTCCGTTTAACCACCATGGGAAAACTCGAGTGCATGATGGATAGCCCTGGGCAAGTAGAGGCGTTTAGGACCACGTATCGCATACCCCCTAACGTGGGTGTGAGGTATTGCCCCCCAGAAAAAATACTAACAGACCCGGAGATGGGAGAGGTGGTTATCCCCCTCATCGCCTTCAAAGAAGGGGGAATGACGATTCCCATGGGCCCCATCACCGCCAATTACCTTCGGAACCATAGGCTTACTCCCTGGCAGTGCGCGCCCAATATGTTTAGGATCCTAGGAGCGATTGAGGACCTTGAGCGTCACTTGGGGCTGGGGCTCACCTGGCTTGACGTGGTATATATGTACGAGTGCCATAGCCAGCAAGATGCTGGGTATTACTTAAAATCCCGGTCGGACGTTGTCAGGCTCATTTCCTGCCTTCCCAAATCCAACAAAGGGATGAAAGATGACTATGTGATCGTCTCGGGTGCCTGGCGTGACGGCCCTGGTTGCCCAACCACACATGGGAAGCCAGGTGTGACATGTAGATCTAGGCGCACCGACCATAGGCTTAGGGCTCCCATCTTTTAACTGTCTTTGATTTCTCTTCGACCACCGTTTCTGAGCTTCTAACCATTTTGTTTTTATTTGCAACAGATAAGAGACACGTTTCTCCTCGGATCCGCCTAACGAATGTTGCTGCCCTTAATTTCCTTTTAAGGTCAGAGATCTTCGTGAGCGAGGACGGGCAACTACGATCTGCTCCTCTTATTCTCGGATATCAAGGGAAACCAAAGGGTTTTCAGCCGGTCGGCAACGCAATCGTCCAGGGAGACTATCGTCTTGCGCGCATCGACGTTGGTCGGAAGGGCTTTTTGGCGCCATACGATCTTGATC
This sequence comes from Quercus aquifolioides, assembly GCA_019022515.1. Classification (NCBI taxonomy): domain Eukaryota; kingdom Viridiplantae; phylum Streptophyta; class Magnoliopsida; order Fagales; family Fagaceae; genus Quercus; species Quercus aquifolioides. Next base: position 79,552,399 of record CM032333.1, read on the forward strand.
CTGTACCCCGTCCAATCCCTCGGGCTGCACCTCCCCTTATCCAACCACTTCAGCAAGTTCCCCTCGGACAGGAGATTGAAGGTGAGGGGGCTGGCTCTTCTACTTCGTCGCTAGAAGAACAGATAGACGAATTTCAGTTTGAGGGAGAGGCTTCAAGGGTAAACCAGGTGGTAGAGATTTCAGACGCCGAGGAGGAGGCCTACGAGCAGCCAGGCGCCCAGCTTAACTTGTTAGCTACTCACTTAGAAGACTCCTCGGACGAAGATATGGATCTGAGGAATTTGATGAAGGGGAGAGGCAAGAAGTCCGACCCGAAAGATGTTGGGACATCCAAAACAGTGGCGGCACTTCCTCCGGCGCCTACCCAGATTCCTGACCCCAGCTTGAAACCCATGCTGAAATTGCAGAAGAAAAGACCCCACACTGAGGTTGAGGAAAAACAGGTGCCATCAACCAAGTTGGCCAAGCAGCAAAAGGTGGCACAGGACAACCGAGGCCGCAGGGCTCCGTCTACTGAAAGCCGAGATGAGGGCACGGTAGCAGAGGTGCGCCGAGGAGGAGGGGGACCACGGATTTGGTCTCCAAAATTAGAGTTAGAGGGCGCTCCAATCCTCTGGGAGACCTCCCTCAGGAATTATGATGGAGGGAGGGCCGGCTACGTTGCTGAGGCCCTGCAGCAACCACTTCTCCTCCCTCATGACATGGAGTCCTTCAGGCGTTTCAATCAGCCGGAGCTCTTTCGATCCCTGAAGAGGGACTTAGCCATCGTAAGTAACTTCAATCCGATTAGTTGAATCATTGAGTTTTGCCCTTCCTATTTTTCCGTATTTGACACTAGTTTCCATAACGCAGGTAACTCAGCAGATTTACGTGGCCGAGGAGTGGGAGAAGAAGAATCGCCTTGAAACCCAGGCGGCGATCTGTTCCCGAGATGAGGCGGAGAAATCTCTGGGCCAGCTGAAAGACGATTATACCCGTCTGTCCGGGGAGCTCGCGGATATGACCAGTCAGAAGAAAAGTCTTGACGCTGGAATAAAAAATGTTGAAAAGCAGGTTGAGGACCAGCGTAAGTTGCTAAAGGCGACAGAGGCCGATCTGAAGACCGAGAGGGAGCTGGTAAATGGGCTAAGGGATGAACTCCGAAAAGCCAAAGACAGCGTCCGATATTCCGAGGAGAAAGCCCAGTTGGCCCAGGAGGCGGTTGAGGCTGAAAAGAAGGCAGCTCACCAGCTGGGGGTAGAGACGGCCACGTCCCAGCTTTTAGAGCAGTTTGCCTCGGTCAGCCGAGATTACTGCAACATAAGTTGGGGCAAAGCCCTGGATGCAGCTGGAGTCCCTGCCGACTCAGAGCTGAGGCTGCCGGGGAGCGTATACTATGATCCTGAAATCCGAGAGCTCCCAGGGACTGATTCCCCTTCAGCTTCACAGCTTCCAGAGGCTTCGGAGCCAATTCTGGTCAGCGACGCTCCACTCACTATGGGAGCAAGCAAGGAAGCTGGTCAGCCAAGCGGCAAGGATAAGCCAGCTGAGCCAGCCAAAGAGAAAGGCAAAGGGCCAGGCGAAGAGAAAGTTCCTTCTGAGCCCAAGGACCGAGCCCCTGACGCAACTGCTCGGGTAGGCCAGGCTGCTGACCCCGTGCTCCCCTCGGCAAAAGAATAGACGTATAGGGCTTTTACTTTTTTGCATCTGTGTTTTTCTTTTGCCTTATCCAAAGAATTGTAAACCGTCTTTTTATTAATGGAATAGATTTTCATTCGTCTATGATGTCTTTAAATACATGTCTTGCCAAGTATTTTTGTTATATATTGACACATCATAACTAAGATTATTAATGAAAAGAATAGGCCCACCAAGAGTTATTGATGGATTGCATGTCTTTCCAAGTTAAACATAAGTTGTCATTCCTCGGTTTCAGACTAAACACGACTAGGGGAGAGATTTATAAATCAGAAACAACTTAAACGCGATTAGGAGTTTTAGCACTAACCTGTCGCTTGGTTCAAGGATTATAGAATTCGAATGTACTCGAGTGTTAACTAACCCTAGTCATCTGGTCCGAGGACTGCAGGCATGACTGGATTTAAGTTTAAACACGGACCGCACCGGAGTGTTAACTAACCCTAGTCATCTGGTCCGAGGACTACAGGCATGACTGGATTTAAGTTTAAACACTATAGAGCCGTAGCCGAGTGCTAACTAACCCAAATCATCTGGTCCGAGGACTACAGGCATGATTGGATTTAAGTTTAAACACTATAGAACTGTAACCGAGTGCTAACTAACCCAAATCATCTGGTCCGAGGACTACAGGCATGATTGGATTTAAGTTTAAACACTATAGAACTGTAACCGAGTGCTAACTAACCCAAATCATCTGGTCCGAGGACTACAGGCATGATTGGATTTAAGTTTAAACACTTGAGCTAACGGTGTTAACTAACCCTAATCATCTGGTCCGAGGACTACAGGCATGATTGGATTTAAGTTTAAACACCTAAGCTGACGGCGAATGAGTGTTAACTAACCCTAATCATCTGGTCCGAGGACTACAGGCATGATTGGATTTAAGTTTAAACACTTGAGAGAAAGCGGTGAATGAGTGTTAACTAACCCTAATCATCTGGTCCGAGGACTACAGGCATGATTGGATTTAAGTTTAAACACTTGAGGGAACTTTACGCAGCGAATTGGTATATCAACTGAAGAGAAGACTTGATTAATAAAAGTACCTCTTGAGGTTATTTACATTCCAAGGGCGAGGGATTACATGACTATCCAAATCTTCTAAGAAATATGCTCCAATACCAGCGCCTGAAGTGATGCGATATGGTCCCTCCCAATTGGGTCCCAATTTCCCCCAAGCTGGGTTCTTGGCGGTGCCCACAACTTTCCTCAGCACCAGATCACCAGGCTCTAAAGGCCTTAACTTCACGTTAGCGTCGTAGCCTTGTCTGAGCTTTTGTTGGTAGTGTGCCAACCGAACCATTGCATTCTCCCTTCTTTCCTCAATTAAGTCTAAGCTCTTTCGTAGCTGCTCGTCGTTGTCGGCTGGACTGAATGAGCTAGTTCTTAGTGTTGGGAACCCTGTTTCCAGAGGAATGACAGCTTCAGCCCCATAGGTCATCGAGAAGGGGGTCTCTCCAGTGGACCTGCGGGGCGTAGTTCTGTAAGCCCAAAGCACATGTGGCAACTCCTCTACCCATCTGCCCTTTGCATCATCTAGCCTCTTCTTTAAACCGTTCAGTATGACCTTGTTGGAAGCTTCTGCTTGGCCATTACCTTGGGGATAGGCTGGAGTGGAGTATCTGTTTGTAATTCCCAGCTCGCCGCAGTAATTCCTGAAGGCCTTGCTGTCGAACTGTAAACCGTTGTCCGAGATGAGGGTGTGAGGAACTCCAAACCGTGTGACAATGTTCTTCCACACGAACTTTTGCACATCAACGTCCCTGATATTGGCTAGTGGCTCGGCTTCAACCCACTTGGTGAAATAGTCTGTTCCGACCAGGAGGTACTTCTTGTTTCCTGCAGCTTTGGGGAAGGGTCCCACAATATCCAAGCCCCATTGGGCAAAGGGCCATGGGCTAGACAGCGGATTGAGGTTTCCCCCTGGCTGGTGAATGTTTGGAGCGAAGCGCTGACATTGGTCGCACCTTTTGACGTATTCGTGTGCCTCCTTCTGCATGTTAGGCCACCAATAGCCTTGAGTGAGGGCTCGGTGAGCCAAAGACCTGCCTCCGGTGTGGCTTCCACAGATTCCCTCGTGCAGCTCCTCTAGCAGTGTCTCAGTCGCCTCGGGATGCACGCACAACAAATATGGTCCCGAATAGGAGCGCTTGTATAGCTTCTGGTCTTCGGACAACCAGAACTTAGTCGCCTTCCTCCGAACTTTATCGGCTTCTCCCTTATCTTCGGGTAATGTATCTTCTTTGATAAATTTGATTAAAGGGTCCATCCAGCACGGTCCGACCCTGATCTGGTGAACCTGGACTCCCCCTGACGTCGTCTCTGTAGGCCTGTGCAGGTCCTCGACGAGGATGACCCTCGGCAGGTCCTGTGCCGAAGAGGTGGCTAGCGTGGCCAAGGAGTCAGCATGTGAGTTGCCACTCCTGGGGATGTGCAGCAAACTGAAAAATTCGAACTCTGATTGTATGTGTTTAACACGACCTAAGTACCCTTGCATTCTTTCGTCCTTTGCCTCGAACTCGCCTTGTACTTGACCTACTACCAGTCTTGAGTCCGAGAACAGCTCTACGGATTTCCCACCCATTCTACGGATTTCCCACCCATTCTACGGACCATAGTCATCCCCATCAGCAGGGCCTCATACTCTGCTTCATTGTTCGTTGCCGAGAAGTCCAGCCTTAGCGATTTCTCGATAATGATTTTCTCGGGGGATATCAATACTAGCCCAACTCCAGAGCCTCTTTGGTTCGCCGCGCCATCGACATACACTTCCCAATGGGAGGGATTCTGTTGAGAGACCATGCCAACTGATTTTTCATCCATGCCCGACGTGGGCTTCACCTCTTCTAGCTGGGGCTCCGTGAACTCAGCCACCAAATCTGCGAGAACCTGCCCCTTGACCGATGTGCGGGGCATGTATCTTATATCAAAAGCCCCTAAGATTGTACCCCACTTGGCAATCCGACCAGTGTAATCGGCACTTCGGAGTACAGCTTTGAGTGGGAGTTGTGTCAGAACAATCACCGTGTGGGCTTGGAAGTAGTGAGGTAGCTTTCGTGTGCCAAGCACTACTGCTAAGATGGCCTTCTCCAGTGGCAAGTAACAAGTCTCAGCCTCATGCAGCGACTTGCTTACGTAATAGACGGGCCTTTGTACACCAGAGTCTGACCGTATCAACACCAGGCTCACCGCATAGGGAGCTACAGCGATGTAGGCGAACAGTACCTCGTCTGGCTCAGGACTGGACATGATTGGTGGCCGAGACAGGTAATCCTTGAGTTGCTGGAACGCCAAAGCGCATTCCTCAGTCCATTCGAATCCCTTCCACTTGTTGAGCAGAGAGAAAAAGGGCCGACACCTGTCTGCGGACCTAGAGATGAACCGATTGAGGGCAGCTGTCATTCCAGTCAGTTTTTGAACTTCCTTGGGATTCCGAGGAGCTCGGAGGTTGTTGATGGCCTTTATCTGGTCGGGATTGACCTCAATTCCTCTGTGGGTGACCATGTATCCCAAGAACTTGCCGGACCCTACCCCAAACGAGCACTTGGAGGCATTTAGTCTTAGCTTGTATTTCCGTAGAACTTCAAAAGTACATTCAAGATCTTTCACATGCTCGGCTATAACTTTGCTCTTCACCACCATGTCGTCTATGTAAATCTCGATGTTCTTGCCCAACTGTGGCTCGAACATCCTCGTCATCATCCTCTGGTAGGTGGCTCCCGCGTTCTTTAGGCCGAACGGCATCACTTTATAGTGGTAGTTGCCAATAGGGGTGACAAAGGCAGTTTTCTTCTGGTCCTCCGGGGCTAATGGTATCTGGTGATAGCCTTGGAAGGCGTCCAGGAAGCTCATCCGAGGGTGGCCGACAGTGGCATCAACCAGCTGATCGATTTTCGGCATAGGGAACGGGTCTTTGGGGCACGCCCTATTCAGGTCCGTGAAGTCAACGCATACTCGCCATTTCCCACTCTTCTTCTTCACCACCACGGTATTCGCTAACCATTCGGGATAAAAAACCTCTTTGATAGCCCCAGCTGCTTTAAGTTTTGCCACCTCCTCTCTCACTGCGTCAGCATGCTCCTTGGATGGGCGCCGAATAGGTTGCTGCTTGGGGGTGACCAGTGGATTCACCTTCAAATGATGGCATATGAACTCCGGGTCCACCCCTGGGGCCTCGTAAGCGCTCCAGGCAAACACGTCGAGATTTTGTTTGAGAAACTCTATCAGCTCCTCCCTCTCTTGAAGAGGTAGCTGAGATCCGACTTGGAAGAACCTGTCAGGATCATCCCCAATGATTACTTTCGTCAGATCCTCACACCGAGCGCTTTCATCTGGTTCTTCAAAGGGCAATCCCCGGGACTGTAGTTGCTATAAATTCTTCCCAGCTACGTCCGAGGACTCGGCTGGGGCCTCATGCTGAATGGCGGCTATCAGGCACTGCCTAGCAACAGACTGATCTCCTCGGATTTCATGTATCTGTCCTTCTGATGGATATTTGACCTTCTGGTGCAAAGTAGAGGGGACAGCCCCAAGTGCGTGAATCCAAGGTCTGCCTACGAGTGCCGTGTAGGGCGAATATGCGTCCACGACGATGAAATCCAGCTCTACCACCTCGGAGCCGGACTGCACAGGTAAGCGTATCCGGCCTTTCGGAATGACAGGCCTTCCTTCAAAGGTGAATAGGGGGGAATCGTACGGCGTCAGGTCCTGGGCTTTTAGGCCTAGCCCCTTGTAGAGGTCCGGGTACATTATCTCCACGGCACTGCCCTGGTCCACCATCACCCTCTTTACATCGTACCCTCCTATTCTGAGGGTGATGACTAGTGCGTCATCATGGGGTTGGATAGTGCCGATCATGTCCTCGTCCGAGAATCCCATGACCAGCGGGGCACCAGACCTAGCTCTCTTCGGTCCTCGGCTCGACTCCCCCGCGGGTGGTCGGCCCACTGACATAACTTTGAAAGGCCAGGACCCTGTTCTTCCCGGCGCCGCGAAGACGACGTTTATAGTCCCAAGCGGTGGCTTTGAGGGGTCGTCCCTGCGTGGCCCTGAGCCCGTCGGCGCTCGGCCGCTGGAGGGGTGCAGAAGATGTTTCAGCTTACCATCGCGGACCAACTGGTCTAGGTGATCCCACAGACTCCTACAATCTTCCGTTGTATGCCCATGGTCTTGATGGTACTGGCAGTAGAGATTGTGGTTGCGTCTCTCGGGGTTTCCTACCATCTTGTTCGGCCACCTGAAGAATGATTCATTCTTAATCTTTTCCAAGACCTGATGCACTGGCTCTTTGAACACGGTGTTGACCGATTGAGGATTCATCGATCCTGACTGCCCGGCAAAATCCCTCCGCGGTTTATTGTAATTGTACCGGTCCGACCGCGAATCTCTCCTCTCCTGAGGGATAATCTTGTCCTTTCCCTTGCCCTGCTGCTGATCTTCTTCAACCCTCTTATACTTCTCTATGCGGTCCATCAGTTGACGCACGTTTGTGACTGGTTTGCCAGATAGGGATCCCCTCAAACCGTGGTCAGTAGGGAGGCCGAGCTTGAACGTGCTGAGGGCCATTGCATCGTTGTTGCCCTCCACCTCATTGAACATCTCCCAATATCTGTCTGAATACGCCTTCAAGGACTCGCCTTCCTGCATGGACAAGGATAGCAGGGAAGAGAGAGGCCTGGCCACTCTTCGGCACGTAACAAAACGGGAGCCGAACGCCTGAGTGAGCTCCTTGAAGGAGTTGATGGAGCCCGCCCTCAAACCATCAAACCATCTCATAGCAACGGGCCCAAGACTGGAAGGGAAGACCTTGCACATCAGGGCTTCATCTCTGGAGTAGACAGCCATCCTCTGGTTGAAATGGCTCACGTGCTCAACGGGGTCAGTTTTACCGTTGTAGACGGTGAACGTTGGCTGATTAAAACGCCGAGGGAGTCTGGCCTCCTCTATCCTGCGCGTGAAGGGTGATCTAGATATCTGATTTAGAGCCCTGTTCATGGCGTCATTCTCCATGTCCTCGTGTGATGGGCTCCTACGCTCCCTTTTACGATGGGACTCCTCTACATAGGTGTAGGACTCGCTAGCTGGTGTCTTGGACTTGTGTTGGTAAGAGACGTCCTGCTCGTCATCAAGATCATCTTCAGAGTACGAGGAAGCCCGCTTCCTCTTTGCGTGTCGCAACTCTCTCTTTAGTTTTTCCACTTCCAGTTGTAAGTCACGGTTCTTCTCTGCATGGGACATGTGACTCTCGCTCTGTGATTGGCTCTGGCTAAGGCGCACGGTGTGTACACTGCCCTCACGGTTTTGTCTCCTCTCTAAGTTGACGACATGGTCCACGTGTTGGGATGCCCTGGATTCTGCTTGTTGCTCACCTCGTTCTGCCATCATCAACTGCTTATTCCACTCTTGCACAAGCTCTCCCCACAGACGGCGCCAATTGTAGGGTCAGATTCTGCAGCCCAAGCCCAAGGAGGTATGGGTTTGGAGCCCACTGAACCCAAAACAATAAATTTGTAGAGAGTGGGTGAAAGAGCTAGGCTAGTAATGAAAAATAACAGTATTAAACGGCATAGAAGATGGGGAAATTTGAATAAAAAAGTGCTCGGACAGTGATCAATGTCTCGTCCGAGGAGGCGATTTTCATTGATGAACTTAAGTTACAAATGTTGGAGCTACAGTAAAATTATATGCTCTTTTCTCTCTCTTGATTCTCGATCCCCCACTATCAGATACCTCTCTCTCTTATATAGTGCTGCCCTTCTCCATCTCCACCGTCCACTTGTTCACCATCTGTGCGCCCACTTGAGTGCATGTCCCATCATACTCCCCCTTTAGCCCTGTCTGAGTGGCGGTAGCTGAGGATGCACTGTTCAGGGGTCTTCTCCACATAAATGCGGCCAGGTGGGTAGGTGCAGAGCATTAAATGCGGTGGTTGAAGTCTGTCTCCTTGATATTTCTCTATTCCTGTCACCTTCTCACGTGTCCGAGGTCCCTTTTCTCCCCTGACACTTGTTAAACAGATCGCTTGACACGTGCCGGACGATATCGGTCTCCTCGGACGTATGAGCATCTCCTCGGACGGTACACGTGCTCGTCTGCGGACATTCTCCTTTCACATGGGCCTCTGGCTGCGTCTTGGTCTCCTCGGGTGAACAGTGGTCCTCGGATAGGGCCTTTGGCCCAATAAGTTGGGCTGGGCTTTTCTCCCCCACACCCACTATCTACGACAAATCCAAATCAAACCCACCCCAAATTCAATAATAAAATGTTTAACTTCAAAGGGAAAAAAATATAAATCAAACCTAAAAAATATTTTAAATCAAACCCTAACTGTAAAAGGAATCCAATGTTCATAAACCCAATATAGATCCGAGAAAAATTGCACTAATGTTCCCTAAGATTTTTCTATTATTACACTCACCTTCCCTAAAATATAAATTATTTGCACTGACCCTCTTGAATGGTTGAAAAAAATGTTTTTAAAAAATCCCGAAGAAAATTTTTTAAAATCCCAAATTCCCTATTAAAAGGGGCGTGGATGTGTGAAGTGTAAAATAGCAAATTCAATATTTTTCAAAGCATTTTTTCAATAATGGAAGGTCAGTTTAAATAGTTTGCATTTTAGGGAAGACGGATGTCTTATTTCAAACTAGAAGGGAGGTGAGTGTAATAACGAAAAACCTCATGCGAGTTCAATGCAATTTTTCTAATAAATCTAGGCATGAACACGGGCATTAAACACAAAGAGTTTTGGCTTAGGCATTGGTACCTCCCATCAAACCAGGCATCATGCTTGACCCTACGATCAACACTAGGACCAACCAAGCTAAGGTGTCACCATTTTGGCAAGAACAGAGCTCAACTACATCATCTATTAACAATCCACAATCCGTGAATGAGGGAGGGAAGAAGAGTGATAAGGTGAAGAAGTTGACTGTGAACAAACGTAAAATCTTCATATAGATCCATTACGAATTGGTAAAGGCAATGTTAATTTTGTTGAGCATATAATTTCTTGGTCTCAGATGGATAAACCTATGAGGAGTTAGAGAGTGCTAGTCAATCCTAGAGAAACTTCGTACTAACATAAAATTCATTAATGCGTTGTCTGGGTTATTGCTTGAGACTGGTTATTTTAGGCACATGTCTCTCATTTATTAGATTTTGATACGACTAACATGATATTATTTGATATCAAATATCTTCTCCTAACTTAGAGTATTAAAAAGTGAGTACATTCTAGAGCTCCTTGCCTGTCTCATAACTCTTGAATTCCATGCCAATCGATTGCTCTAATGTGTTGCGAAACCAAGTAATGATCTTGTGGTTGTTGCTGCCCCAAGTCATGTGTAATCTTCGTAAGACTTTTTCATAAGCATCTTGAGACATCCAGTGATATAGGTTTAGAATTTACTTCCTTTGAGGGAACTAAGTAAGCTTCAAGCCCAAATCAAGAAATTTTGCAACAAGAAAAATTAAGGATAGGAACTTGGTATCTAGCATTAAGCAAGGAAAAACCGCTAGGAGCTGTTTATACAAGAATACAAAACCCTAATTCTATTTGGCACAAAAAAACCTACTTATTGAGAATGACAAATTTTAAAATAAAAATGCTAATACACCGGATTAAATACTTGTACTTAAAAGAAAAATAGAATCGATGACCAAAAATAAATAAAAATAAAATTTTGCTTGCCTTTCCTGCCCTGCCATTAAACCAAAAGAGAGGTGAAGTCAATTTAATTTGATCTTGGTCCCTGTCATTATCTCCCATACATAAAACACTATTTTTAAACTACCAATGCAGTCTATTAACTACATGGCTGTTTTAGTGAGTGACAATAGAACTAAAATGATAGTAAGATTAAAAATATAAGTTCGAAAATGAAGAAACTTGAGAACTAAATTGAAAATATGACCAAAATATAGAGACAAAAAAGATAATTTTAAAATTAACAAATTAAACCCCATGGTTTTAAAAAGTAGAAAACCTTGGGAAAATGTTATTTCTCTCCTCTATGTTTGGGGTAATTTACAATTCTCTCCTTTATCTAGGAAACCAATAAATTTCTTCTTCTATGTTCAGAAAAATGAATAAATACTCCCAATTCATTACATTTTCAATTACATCTAATGAAATCTTTTCAAAAAGTCATTAGTCATACACCACAAGTAAGAGAAAAAGTTGAGGATTGCATTGTTATTTTCTTGGATTTCATTTTTAATCACTTGTGATTCCATTAGATTTTTTAAAAAGTAACTAATTGAGGATATTTGCTCATTTTTCAAATATTAAAAAAGAAATTTGCTTGTTTCAAATATAAAATGAGAATTATGAACTACTCCAAAGTACTCCAAACATAAAGGGAAGGAGGAAAATGAGAATTATGAGAGTTAATTTGCTATTTTTCAAAAGTAATTTACTACCTCTTTTTTCTTTTTTTCTTTTTTTTTAACTTTCAAAGACAGTTTGTTTGTTTCGATGGAAAACATTGTGTGAAAATAATTTTTTGTGTTTTCTAGTGTTTGATAATATTAAAAAAAATAAGTAAGAGGAAAACTATCTTTGATCAACAAAAAAAGTATGACTTATTTTTAGAGATTGTTTTCCACTAATGCTTTATTTATTTCGACAATAATGTTTTATAGAAAATGAGTTATTTTCTAAAAAATATTTTCTATAAAAGTATGTCATTTTCCTATATTTGATAGCAACCTTAAATAAGTTAAAACAATCTCTAAAAAAAAATCCATAATTTTTATGTTGATCAAAGATAATTTTCTATTAACTTATTTTTTTTGATGCTACCGAACACTGAAAAACACGAAAAACTATTTTTACATAAGGTTTTCCATCCAAAAAACAGAGCATAAATTTTTTTGGAAAACACATTTTTCTAACAACTAGCTAAATAAAGAAAGTTAAGAAATTATTTTTCAACTTATTTAAACTTGCTACTAAACATAAAAAAATATAATAATTTTATAGAAAATACTTTATAAAAAATGACTCATTTTAAAAAAAACATTATTCCGAAACAAACAAAACGAAATATCAATTTCTAAAGTTACAGTTTACAGGTTTTAATTTGTTAGAGCATTGCATTAAAATAGCAACTAAAGACACTAAAATCACATGCTACATCAAAGCAGCTTGGGGGTAACAATGTTCTAGTAATGTTATTTATATTTTTTAAAAATACGTATGAGTAAAAAAAAGTGTAAAAATACGTGTGGGGGTAACAATATTCTAGTAACATTGTTTATATTTTTTAAAAATACATATGAGTAAAAAAGTGTGTAAAAATACGGTGTAATGTTGTTTAAAAACTGAAAGTATTTAAACCCTGTACCAACAAATAAAAATCGATGTTTTTACTTTAAAAAAAAAAAGGCTTGAATTTTTGATTCCCACACACGCGTGTCTTGTTTCCTCTGCCTCACTCTCACACGCAGACAACCCACCCCAGCTCCTACCCTCTCTCCGCCCAGCCCTCTCTCTCCCCTTCGCCCAGGCTTGTGTGGTGATTTTCGGTGTGGTTGGGTGCTTTGGGTGGCTCGTGTGGTGGGTTTCGGCGTGGCTGGGTCGATCGGTGCAGTGGAATTCAGGACAACAATGGACTAATTTCCTTCGTAACTTAATTTAACACTGCCATTCAGAATTCAAAAGCTTAATAAAAGTGAGAGAGAGAGAGAGAGATAGCTGTATCGACTATCGAGTAGACCTTGTCCTCCCTGGCAATGGAATTTAGGACAACAAGCGATTGCAAGTATTCATGCGACACAGCTACACATACTCTCCACTGGATCAACGCCATCATCCACTTCCTTAAACCCTTCACTTTCTTCATGCACGCCCACGTCGTCAATTTCTTCAAGGTTTTACTTTTTCCCACCCCCAACAAAATATTTTCCTTCTCACTTTCTCGCCAACCAAACATACAAACAAACAAACAAACAAAACCCATTTCAATATATATATTTTTATTAATGCTAATGTTGCTGATGTTGTTGTTGTTGTTGTGACAGGATAGACTATGGGAATCTGTTGATAAAGAATGGATGGATTGTCTGCGCAATGAACCTGTTGAAAATCTTCTCCTCATTCCTTCTGGAGTTGTCCAGGTTCTCCATTCTTTTCTAATAGAAATTAGTTTAATTTACACTTTTACCCTTAAAGTTTGGGTTTTTTTCATGTGGGTCCCTAAAGTTTTGAGAAATTTGATTTCATTTTCTAAAGAGAGAGTGTAGGACACAACTTTAATGAGTGGTGTAGAAAAAAAGCGGTCTATGTGAAAGTGATTGTTTACCGCTTACAGTCGACCACTTCAGCAAGTTGTGGCTAATGGTGTGGTCTTAGAAGAATTGTTTTCTAAAATAGTATGTATGTCCATGCTTGTGGCTGATCTTGTCGTTAAGAGAGAGAAACAATGTTGTCTTGTTGACCATTTGGGAAACAGAATCAAACTTGGGGATCAAATTGAAAAATCTCAAACTTAAGGGACCTAAATGAATGCCGCAAACTTTAAAGGATCAAAAGTGTAATTTAGTTTGGAAATTTACTTCATTGGCTATGGTGTTGGTTGGAATTAATACTTTTGTATGAGCCTCATGTGTTTTGCGTGGATTATTTTGATTGTCTTTGATGCTGGGGTGGGAAATAGCGCATTGCCATGGTGGTGGTCATTGTTTGTCTTTATGGGTCCAATTAATAACTCTATGTTGGTCTGATGGTTGAATGATTGTGTTTGTTTTTTATGGTAGGATCACTGGCCTGCTTCACTGAAGGATTTTATAGTGACTTTGAGGTCTCTTGTGTTTCCAAGAGAGCAGGCGGACTTACAGACGGTATGGTGGCTTTAGCTTTCTGTCCATTGCACTTTTTATGCAGATTATTAGGGTGCAGTGTTGTGTTACAAAGGATCAAGAATTTATCTTAAGATAGGTGCAGCTAGATGCAAAAATCACAATTGGGCAATGATCCCTACAATTTGCATTGAACAGAGAATGTTGGTTCTAGATGTTCTTTGAGAGAACAGTATAACACTCATGAGTGATTTTATTAATTTGGACTTTTCAAATGGTTGTTGATTGCCAATTTTCTTTGTGCTCTTCCCTGGTAAAAAGAAAGTGGAGGATAAGGTCATGGGTTCAAAACTGTATGAATCTTATTTACCTATATAAATGGTTTTTACCATAATTTTATTTTGTGATATTGACATACTTATAATTGATAGAGTGCAAAGAGTCTTATGTGCAAAATCTAATCTAAGTGACACCTATGATAAAATGGCACGCAAGGGATTCGATGGACATGAAAAGCAATTCTTTCTAGTTTTGTCATTGCATAAGACAATGTAAGAGTTGCTAATTGCTTTGCCTCTTTATGTTGATCTCTATTCCATTTTGTGATGTCCCAAAATATGGGTCCCCTTTTGGAAACTCATTGCATAAGACAATTTAAGAGTTGCTAATCGCTCTAGCTATCCATTGTTTCTTATTTTCAAGATTGACAAATTCTTTAGTAATAGAGGGTGAGAACCCCATGATTGGTGTTACAAGTGTAAGTTGAGTAGGGAAACAACAAATCATTTTCTACTTCATTTTGATGTTGCCTAAGAGTAGTGGACTTTACTTTTCCCTTATTTGGAGTTTTGTGGCTTACGCCTAGAACAATGGTTGATTGTTGGCATGTTGGAAAATATGTTATGGAAAGGATTGTAGTAGTGTCATATGAAGTCCACTTCCTTTGCACAAAAATGTGGTGTATTTGGCTGGAGTGAAATGTTTGGAACTTTGATGGATGTGTAGCTTCTATTGTGGAATTGAAGCTTTTGTTTTCATGGTTCTTTGTATGATTGGATGACTGCTACTTTGTAGTTCTCTTTTCCTCATTTGTTGGAGTTTATTGACCTCCTATATTTTAGAGGTTAGATTCATTTAGTGTTTCTCTTGTGTACTTGGTGTGTACTACAGTTGCGCCCTTTTATTTTGCATATATATATTTTTTTTGATAAGTAATTATGATATATATTCAAGAACACTACCTTATGCAAAAAAAACATAGGGTAGAGAGAAAATTACAAAGGGAAAGAAAGAGAAGAAGGAAAAAAGAAAAGAAAAGATACTAATTATACCGGAGTGAGCTAAGGAACATAGGGAGAAAATCACTAGAGGTGAGTCCCCAAGCCCTAGACTAGTCAAACAGAGAGCCACTAAAAGAAGCCAATAGCTGGTCATCCAAGCTATCCACGTCCTCAAAAGTCCTCCTGTTTCGCTCCCTCCAAAGGCACCACATTAAGCACAATGGAGCTAAATTCCAGATACTAGACAAAGCTTTCCAGGCCAATTCCACCACCTAAAAAGAGTGTCCGCAACTGAACTTGGCAAGACCCAAGAGATCCCAAAAGATCTGAACACCAAACTCCACATTATTTTCAATACATTATTTTACTTATATATAAAAGTTTGCTTATTTGGTTATTCCTTTTGCCATTTTCGCATTATGTTTTAAAGCGATTTTATTGCTTTTCTTGTATTTTCTTTTGAGAGGGGGTGAGGGGAGGGGGGGTGGTGATGGACAATAAGAGCATCCACATCGGTGGATGCAAATTTATCATCTATTTTGCACAAAAAAAGCTAACTTTTCTATTTTACACACCCATTTTTACAAAATACCCACATTAGTCCATCTATTATACACTATATTTTATATTCTTTTTTTAATATTATTTTATCTCCCGATATCCATTATCCTATTCTTCCTCTTCTTTCTTCTTCTTTCTTTTTCCTTTATCTCTGCTGTTTCCTATTTCTTTTCTTCCTCTTCTTTCTTCTTCTATCTCAACCCACCCATCATCAACCCACCCAAATACCCATTCAACCCAGCCAGTGTGCAACAAAATCGACGCCTCCCATTCAACCAAATACCCAGCTCTGATCGACGCTGATCGATGCTAGATTGGGTTCTTAACTTCACCTTGGTGTTGATCGACGCTGATCGACGCTGACCTTTACTAGTGTAGAGTTCTTAACTTCACCTTGGTGTATATTACAGTTGTTTGTTGGTCTTGGCAGTAGCAATATCGGGTTTGGGATGGGTTTTTCTGTGGGTTTGAGTTGGGTTTGGTATGATTTTGGTTTTCCATGGGGTGGTGGTGGTTGGGTGTTGCTGGGTTGGTGGTTGCATCTTCTTCTTCTGTCAAGAGCTATGGTGATCGGTGGTGGCAAGAGTGAGGTGAGAGTGAGAGGGTCTAGAGAGAAAAAGAGAGTGAGGTGAAGGATAGAGAAAAAATTAGTAAAATATAAAATGCAAGAGCTTTATGCACAATATTACACCCACTGATGTGGGTGTTTTTTGGGTCAAAATGTGTAAAATGAGGGGTTTTTTCTATTTTGCAAGACTTTGCATCCACTGATGTGGATGCTCTAAGACAGTCAACATTAATAAGCTTTTGATTTCTTGCAGGTATTACCTGGTCTGCATGTAATTTCACTTAGTAGCGTTCTTGCTCAAGGCATGAATATGAAGAAAAAACATGAAGTAGGTTACTGAGTTTTTCAGTTTCTTAATTGCATTTTTTATGCCTTTACAGTTGTTCTCATTTTTGAGCCATGAAGCTGAGTCCTGGTTACATTATTGATATATAACTTTGTTATTTTATTTGAATAGGTTGAAGTTCTTTCTGCTGTTGTTAATTCGATTGCTGACAGTGCAAGAGGTCATACCATTGTTGATGTTGGTGCTGGCCAGGTGTGCCCTCACTTGTATTTTGAATGTTCCCTTGCATCTTAGTTAACATAGACATAAAGACAGCTTTCCTTGCAAGTGGTTGGTCATATATTCGTTTGCCTTTTATTTTTTGATCCTGAATGTTGAAAGTAGTTTCTTCTGATAAAATCATGTATATGTATGCATTGGTTGGCAACTTCTAGTGTGTCCATGGCATCCAAGGTTCAAATCCCCCCTCCCCCATTGCAACTGTTGAACTATTTAAAAAAAAAATGTTTTTACTTATAAAAAAAAAGTATGTATGCATATAAGCATGTTGTGTACCTCTGTGGATATTTTTGAGAAGATTTGACTATTTAATGTTTTGTCTGGTTAATTGCCATTGGTACATCATCTCTTCTGTTTGCAAAGGACTTCTTTGCCACTTAATTGATTTTGCATATTTTTAGATAAGTATGGGTTTAGGATTGGAAGCATACTAAAATTTTACATTTACAAATCTAAGTTATGGACTGCAGATACAATGACTGTATGTCCGTCTGACTAATCGAGACCTTGGGAGTAGGCAAATATTATGGCAATTGCATTGATGATAGTGGTTTTACGTCAGTAGATAAAATATTAGGGGCTGCTTCTTTCTTTTTGTTCCTTTTTTCCTTTGTTCACTACCGTGAACTTTTTGTGCTTCTTTTGCTATTCTTTTATTAATAATATTCTCTTCTTACTTATCAAAAAAAAAAAAAAAAGGATAAAACGAAAAAATGAAAAAGAAAAGACAATGATGGTTATAATCATTTCATGAAGAAATAGATGACTAATTGACACTGCTATTGTGGTGTGTATGGAGAAAGAGGAATGCATGTACTTTTGAGGATCGCGAATCTTTAGGGATGATATTGAACTTTTGTTCTTAACATCTTTGTTTGATGATGGCAGCAATGAGTGGCTTTAATGTTATATCTTTGATTGAATTTGTAGATATTGTGAACATCATAAGCAATTTTTTATTTTGATGTCTCTCTTATATGTCCCATGAACTGGGGTTTCATGCCTTTTTGCACTTTTCAATGAATTGTTACTTTATATAAGAAAGTATTAACAGATAAAACATGTGAAAAGTATGGACAACTACTTGTCAATAAGTGTGTGTAAGTATGTATATTTATAGTCATTGTTTGTTTTATATAGAATGGTAATGCATAACTTATTAAAAGAAAAGAAAAGAATGCTAATGCATACAAATATTGTGTTGCTAACAATAAGATCAAGTCATTCTTGTTTTACTCTGACAATCCCAACCTCGAACATTTTGGATGCACCGAATAAATTTTTTAGGGATGGAAATGGGACAGGTTTTTTATGGGAATCCCATTCCCTGCCCTCGCCCTGTGGGTGGTTGGGCAAAGCAGAAAACTACAAAAAACAAAACTAATCCTCAAGCTCATTGCAACAAAAAGAAACTTAATCATACCGTGTTCATTGAAAAGCCAATCAATGTGGGTGACATTTTGGTCAGGAAACCATGTGGAAGATAGTATTATTTTTTTGATAGGTAGAAGTATTTTTACTCAAAAGAGGAGATAGTTCAAATACACAATGTTTGCACTGAACCACTTCTAAATTATTATAGTACGAGCTTCAAGAGATCTAAGAACTCTAAAAAAGTAGATGAAGGAATGCTACCCTAGGTAGTTATCCAATCGTACAAGGATCTTAACAAATTTTTTTTTATAATATAATTAGGGCATGTGACACTATTAATGGTGCAATCATTGATTGGTTAGAGAGAAATAATCCTTTTTGGAAGCCTAAGATTAAGGCAAAGTCCAAGCATAAGTTTATGGGGTACTTCATTAGGTTTATTGGTGTTCCATTTTATGTTTTATTTGATTGGTTCTGGACTTAAATGTATTCTCGTAATTCTGTAATTGTCGTTTGTTGGTGGGTTGTAGTTCTGGCCTTGGGTTTTGTTTAGTAAGATTTATAATCTATACTCAAAGAATAGATAAGGTTGAATAATAAAAGTGATTATTTTGGTTGTGAAAGGCATGTGTGCCCTACTGTGATATTTTTCCTTCTTTTATCCTTTCTTCTCTTTCTTGTGGTACCATTAATGGGTATTGTTTGCATAGCCATTGAACACCATGAGTTTCTCTCTTTCCTTCTTCGTTACAACCCAAATCAAGGCTTTACCTATCAAAACCAAAACCATAAAACCCCACGTAATTTCTCTACCAAATAGCCATCAAATAACTCATCAAAGTATACTTTAAATCTCTAATCCTATCTTCTACAATTTTAAACTCTAGATCCACAAATTCTCCTAACCCTAAACTCACCACTAGCACATGTAGAAAGATTTCCTAAAAATCTATACTACGACAACTATCAAAAGTTCTACTGTCGTTTACCAAATTGTCCATAATACACACAACAGAACCGCTTTCCAAATCTTGGCTCTGCTAGGACGGTGAAATTTTCCTTCCCAACAATTCACCATCTGCTGCACAGACTTCGGCATAACCCAAGATACCCCAAATAAGGCAAACACAAATGAACATATGTCCCATATGCCACTGAATATTGAAGTAAAAGATGATCAATTGACTCCACACTATTCTTGCACATATAATACCAATCAACGATCACATTACATTCAGCATTGAGAACCTGGGGCTATTGAGTTACTTTCTTAATATTAAAGTTGCTAATTTTAAAAAAGGCATCATTATATTGTTGGGAAAGTACCTTCTTATAGTAAAAAGATCAAAATTGATCCTATTTATGTTGCATTTGATTAAAACTTGAATTTTTTTTTTTCATTACTTCCTGTGTTTCAGCATCTCTGATTATATTGTTCTTTTAGGGTTATCTTGCACAAGTTCTTTCCTTTCAGTACCAACACTCTGTAGTTGCAATTGATGCATGTTCTCATCATGGAAGCATCACAGATGCACGTACAGAACGAATTAAGAAGCATTATGCAGCTCAGATGCGTAAATCTGAGTATGGGAATCAACTTTTTCTTCTTTTAATTCCCTTTATTTTTTGCTTTTTGTTTATGCTATTTGTTATACACTTCTGTTTTCTTATTTGCTTCCCCCCCTTGACATTGGGAAGTCTATGGCTCCTTCCAGGTGGTAAAGGGGTGTGCATGTTACATGCTAGGAATTTGAACCTTCAGTTAACATGCACTGCTGGAAATTTGTACCTCGATGAACTGGAAATTTGGTTTAATGACTAACACTTAAAATTTATAACTCTTAAATATAATTGTGGCTTTTTTTCAACACAAAATATGGAAGAGTTTCTATCATTTACAGTATGATATGATTTGTGCATCATCAGATCTTGTTAAAAATCAAGCAATCGTGAATGTATTTTCTGTAGCCTAGACGAATTCAAGTGTTCTTACTATCTCTTTGACCATATAAGTAGTTTATACTCTAGGAATTGTCTATCATTTGTGGAAGTGATTATGATGGCTACCTTGGTGCTGCTACCTAGCTTATGTTGTCAAATAGTCTATTGATCTCTAGATAGTTCTTATTTGAAGATAACCTAGGTCCTGCCATAGATATCATAATTGCAATGTTATTTGCATGCCTTATACTTCTAACTTCTTGATGACCAGCATTTTTTTAATGGGTTGTCAGAACTGGAAACTGGAGTTTGAATGTGCCTAAGACAATCACATGCCGGGTAATGTCTATTGGCATGTTGAAAGCCTTGACTGGCATGTCTCTTCATAAAGATGATGCTGAGCAACTTAGACCGTTTGAAGAAGATAATGCAAAACTTGAAGGAGAAAAATTAAAATCTTCATGCAATGCAAACAATGATACTTCTTTGGTCCTTGCTGGACTTCATGCTTGTGGAGATCTTTCAGTGACAATGCTAAAGTGAGTGCCAAAACATGTTTTAAAACCTATCCTTTCACATTCTAAGTTCAATGCATTTCTGATTTGCACCATATTCCTAGAGGTGGACAAAACTGCCCTAAATGAATTTGGGGATTCGAATATAAGATTTAATGACTGTTAAATGCGCTATGACTCTAAATCTTAGTTTGAAAATAAGGGGAATGCTGGTATGCTATATTCAAAGCAAACTCTTTGGGAGCACATTTTTTATTTATTGGTAAGTTACACATGCATCTTGAACCCATGACCTAACCCTCCCCCTAGAACTTATAAGGAGAGGAGGTGCTAGTTGAGCTAGAGCTCATTGGCACTCTTTTGCGAGCACTTTAGTGTTGAAAACCAGATTTTGGAGAGGAAATTATGGGAGAACTGCTTTGATAATTTTCCATGCTTGTCCAAACTTACAGTTTTGATTAGATAAAGGTCTTGGGAGGAGAGAGAGGGGTGGGGTTACAAGGAACTTTCATATTTCACAATTCATGGGGACAATATCACGACCTAGTATTTTATTTTGATTTGACTCAAGGTCACCTCATAAGTTGATGCCCCTGCCAGTGTTACTGTTCGACTTAAAAGTATGGGTCCTGTGGTAAAATCTATCCATGCAGAGGACAAATAACTGACCATATTTGTATGATTCTGAGAACCCAGATCAAGTCACCATCCTGTTCATTTTTCTGGTGCATTATTTTTAATTAGCATTGCATTTTATTGCACCCCAGCAATTCATTGTCAAGAATCTCCTCTAAATGTAACCATTGCATTCTTGTTATGCTTTTCCCCATTACCTAGCACTTAACAATTTCCTCTTGATGTAAACAATCATTCGCAATCTTTCTGTGTTGCATGCAAAAAATTCAATTAAGCATTAATATCTACTGTATGGGTGGATAAATAAATCCTTTGTAGTCTTTCGGCGTATCTAATTATATTTTGTTTCATCTTTGATGATCATGTCTTTCCTTACTACTGTGTTATTCTTGGCCTCCCCTCAACTATTTTGGTTCCTTTAACTTGTTGCAATTAATTCTTTTGCACTGGTTCTCTTATAGATCTTTGTTGCACCTGAATAAAACATCATAAGGGGTGTCTTGATTCCTTATTCTATATCTTTCATTCATCTTATCATCTTCATCTCAATTGTTCTCATTTTTTGGACATGTTGATTTGTAATTACAACATTTTGTGCCATAAATCATAGCTACCCTTGGAGCAGCCCAACAAAATTTCCTTTTACAACCACATTATACCTTAGACATACTTCTCTACTTCATTCACAGAGCTCTATGTTATATAAAAATTTTCCCTTGATCCCCTATTTTCATGGTCATATTTGAGTGTATCTAGTTTCTTCTTAGTGTCTAAGAAAGAAGGAATGCTATTCTTTTTTGGATCAGGACCTTTTTGGACTGCAAAGAAGTTAAAGCTGTTGTTAGCATTGGCTGTTGTTACAACTTATTGTCGGAAGAGGGTATCGATAAAACTGAAACTCAATGTGGATTTCCAATGAGTGCTGGTGTTAAGTCTGCAGGCTTTTCACTTGGAAAAAATTCGCGTGATCTTGCTTGCCAGGTATATGCATATCTTGCTTCTCTTATTTTCTTTCATTGACTAGAGCAATATCATCTAGGTTGCACTGGCACGCCATTTTTGGCAAAGTACCGGTGTCCGACATGTGTTGGACCGATACCAGTAAGACTCACGGGACTCCGGTGTCTGAGTGGTGTCTTTTTTTTTTTTTGGCTTCTCCAACACGGCTCTGACACAGTAAGGAGGTTTCGGATTGGTACAAACAAGAAGAAAAAAGAAAAAGAAAAGGAAGAAGATGAGAAAAATGGGTCTGTGACTCACTGACTTGCTGCCTAATGACTGAGATCTATGCTCCAAATCTTTCATTTTTTTTTCCTTCTAAACCCTTTTCTAATTTAGATCCCATTCCTCTCCATTGTAGCTGCCGCTACATCTACTTTATTCTCCTCCTTTTTTCTTGTGTCTTTGGTTTCTTCATTGCTAATGCACTACAACTGTGTGCTTTCAGCTTTGTGTCTTTCAAATGTTCTTATCTAACTATTAAGTCAATGATGTCAGATGGTTAGGTGGGAGTGGTGTGGCAATTTAATGCACCTACTGTATATCTTTTGCTATTTTAGAGTCATCACGTGTCTATCTTTCTTTTCTTTTTTCTTTTTTTTCCTTGTTCTTTCATTCCTTCCCTTCTTCTTTTTGGCTTTAATTCATTCCTTCACTTGTTGTTTATTGTAAATATTGTATTTTTTAAATTCTAGACATAAACGTATTTTATGTCTAAAAATATTAAAAAATATGATGAAATATAAAATTTAATTAATTATTTAATTGCCGTATCCATGCCGTGTGGTATCTTTATTTTTCGAAAATTTCCGTACCCCCATATCCGTACCCGTGTCATATTCGTACCCGTGTCCATGTCGGTGCAACTTAGAATATCATATGCATTGTTGTACATGTGGGTTTGTTTTTTATGGTAAAAAAAGAAAAAGAAAAGATAAACTACCTTAAATCACAACAACAGTAACAAAGCCTCTCACCAACTTGAGGAAGAATAATATAAAATGAAGCAGAGATATAACAATTTTATTGAGGGCTTTTACATTGGAAGAAAATAAACAAAAAGCAGTATGAAATCAGGTTGTCCCTGGGACATTGTAAATTGATTAGACCTGTCCAGTCACATGTTTTCAGCATTCTAGAGTGAGGCCATAAGATGATGTAGAGTTAGTTTGTTATTGTGGCTTGGTACATGTTTTCATATTATCCGTTGTACCTTTGGGGGACATTGGAGCTGTTCCCCATTGCTTGATGTGGTGCATTTGGCAGGGAAAAAATAACTGGAGCTTTGAGGATTCTAAAAGGACAATTCGTGACATTAAACTTCTCTTCTTCAAAACTTTATCAGATTGGTTGTCTGTAGTAGGCAGCCATTCTATTTTATTTTGGTTTTTCTTTGATGGATGCTTGTAATTTGTTTTTATTTTTATTTTTTTATTGTTCTTGTCCCTAGTGTATACTTCTTGCATACATGGGTGACTCTTTTTTTGATATTTTAATAAAAATTTTCATTACTTATCAAAACAAAAAATATTATCCATTGTACCTGAATTTCATCACCAATTGATGACTGCTGCTTTTTTAGATTTCTAAAACCAGACTTCTAAGAAAATCTGAAAAATAATACATGTTGGATTACAGACCAGTATTTCTGACATCATAATCATTTGTGTGAACGTGTTAAACTTCCAAAGGGATTATGTGAACCTGTTAAACCTCCAAATGCTCTATGTCAGTTTGCTAGGCTCAAATCTCTTCATTTCACATATATTAATTATTGTGAATGTGGGATGCTCCTGTGAAGAGATCACATAAATGAGATGGATCTTAATGAATTGACCCAAGTCTAGTACCAGAAGTTTGAGCTCCTCTTGTCATGATTTGGGTTGTTGATCCAGTCCTAATTAGATTACAAGAGGTACAAGTTTATCTCAATTGAGATAATCAGCTATATTTATGATATTGTGGCTTAGATCAAGTTTGCAAAGTTATGGGTGGCGTATAGGAAGGCTTTTGTTGACCCCTGTACACTCCCTGTGTACTAGGGTGTCCTTTTTTTGATATCAATAAAGTTTATTACTTATCAAAAAAAAAAAAATATATATATATATATATATGTGTGTGTGTGTGTGTGTGTGTGTGTGTGTGTTTTAAGTGCAAAGGAGCAATGTTAAATTGAAAACATTAGCTAGCTTCTAAAATCTAAATAATTTGTTAAATTGAAAAAATAATAGCCGCTTGGCACGGACATCCAACTGAAGACTGATAGGAAAAATACCATCTTAAACCTATGCTGTGGAAGCTCAGTGACCTCAAATATCTGGTTGTTTGGCTTATGCAACATGTAAGCTATAGTGGTAGTGAGTCAGGATAGATGCCTTAATGGACTTGATATCTATTTTGATTTAGGATCTTCAGGAATTAAGAACTAAATTAGATTTCTTGATGAAATTTCAAAGGGTACTTGAATAAGGTTTGATGTGTAAAGGTTTTGGTAGGTTAAGATCATAAAAAGTTTGGATCTTGAATATGTTTGATGGTGATTTGGTGTTAAAACAGTGAATAGAATGAGATATAAAGAAAGATAAACATTAGGCAATCACACCTAGGATTTTCTAAGCTATAACTCTAACGTAGGAGGAGGCAATCACACCTCAAAGCTTAAAATAAGATGTTGGAATTTTATTAAAACTATCTCATTATCTCTCCTTTATTGAATGCATAAAGATTCTTGAATAGGCTATTGCGATTACTAATCCTAGGACTAGGACTCCTAATAACCTTTTCCTAGAAAGAATAATATTCCTAATAACAAAGAAAGTACTTAAGAACTTCTAAATCAAATTGAAAAATGACTCAGAATATAAAATAAGAATCATGGGTGGCCAATTACAGCCCATTCCAGAAAATCTAGAAAGTTCAAAACTACCTCTAGTTTAGTTAAATTGAATACATGAAGACTCTTTTATAGGCTATTGCCAATACTAATCCTAGGACTAGGACTCCGAAATAACCTTTTCCTAGAAAGACTAGTATTCCTAATAACAAAGAGGAGTATTCAAGAGTTTCTAAATCAAATAGAAAAATTACTAAACTACCCCTAGTTTTGTTAAACTTTATAACTACTGAACCAACAACTTTCTGAAAAAAAAAAAGAGGGTAAATTACACCCACCTCCGTTGAGGTTTATGTAAATGACACTCCCCCTAAACATACGTAAAAGTCACATGCCCCTTTGAGGTTTGAATAAATATGATAGATATGGAGTCCTCTTCCTCTGTGTTAGTCCTAACTACTGAACCAGCAACTTTCTGAAGAAAAAAAGAGGGTAAATTACACCCACCTCCATTGAGGTTTATCTAAATGACACTCCCCCTAAACATGTGTAAAAGTCACATGCCCCTTTGAGGTTTGAATAAATACAATAGATATGGAGTCATCTACCTCTGTGTTAGATCTCGAGTCTGTTTAAAAACAATACTGGCTGAGAATTTTGTGAATTGCCTTATTAGCCCTTGAATTATATTTAACCTGCAGCCCTTGTTTGCATTAGTGTGCTTTTCAAGGAATGTGGTTTGAGAATTACATGGAGCCTCTTCCTTTATGTTAGCCCTTGAATCAGTTTTAAAATGATATGATGCCTTCCTCATGATATTCTCCTAAACACTTCCAATTTTCTTGCAGTATGTTTGCCCCTACGGGGTGTACTTACATTTATTATGTCATAGACCCAGTTGTATTTTTTTCTGTCTGTTAAGGTTTGTATTGGCAGAACTCATATCTTTTTCTTTTCACTGTAAAATTAAATTTATTGATGCTCCTGTAAATATTTTATTTTGGCCTTGTAAAGATAAAATCATGACCTCGCTTTATCTTATTAGAGTGCAGAGAGATGGAGAGGTATGGAAAAAGATGCCGGCCTTCACAATTTTGAGTTGCATTCTTTTCGTGCTGCTTTCCAGATGGTATTCAATATTTACAATTTTGTTTTGTTGTCAGATTATTATTGTTATTATTAGCATGTGCAATTGCTTTACTGCCTGGCATCCTTCTCTATCTGAGTGTTTACAGGTGAAAATCTTAGTGGATTTTGACATGTTTTTTCATCTGATAGTGTCAGGATCTTTGTGTTTTCGAGAACATGTAGGATGTATTTTAAATTCTGCTTGTGCTTGCAGCATTTTTATGTGTTTGTAATGTACAATGATGTCTCTTATCAAATCCAGAATATTTTTGTTGTTTCTTTCCAGTTTACTGGATAAGTTGTTTGAAATATTTCTTGTGAAAACATACCAAGAATAATTGAATGGAACAATGATGCAGTATAGTGAAGGAGAATAAGATAAAATAGGAACAAAAAGATAAACAAAATAAACCCTAGGCTTCACCCCCTAGAATCTGCCTGAAACCCTAGGCATCACCACCAATCAAAGAGCACTAGTATAATAAGGTTTTAGGGATTACACCAATAGGGAAAATATCTAATTAAATCCCATAAAACCCTCAACATTAAAAACCAAATTCAAAAGCAAAAATAATTTCAAATTCAAAAATAAATCTTAAATGATTTTGGTGCTCCTTGCATCAAACAACCTGAGCAAGATCTTCAAAATTGATTACAACCAAGATATTTGGTCATGGTTTATCTACTCATGGTGTATTCTTAATCAGACGTGAGATTTTAGTGCATTTTGGCTTTTGTATTTCTTGCAATTTTATGCCTCTTTTTATGTGGTGATTGGCATTTAGAATATTTATCATTATGGTTTTTGTTAAAAGATTAGAAACATTTTGGACAAAAGTTTAGTAAAATATAACTGGTAAGACAGCCAAGGCCTTCACTGTGACATTTTAGATGATATCTTACCATTGTATCATGTTTTTTTGTTTGGTATTGTCTTTCTATGGTGTATGTTGTGTTCAGGGCCTTATCTATATGTTGTATCTTAAGTAAAGGAAACTCATAGTGCAAATTCTTTTGTGGAGTCTTTATGAATTGTTGGACTTGGTATTTTTATGAGCTTGTTATACATTTCATGGTCCACTTCTTAACAGGTTAGAGTTTGAGGACTGATGCGCCAATGAGCTCCAGCTCAACTAGCATTTCCTTCCCTTATAAGTTCTTGGTGGAGGGTGAGATCATGGGTTGAAGACCCATTTTACCAATCAAAAAGAAAAAGTTTGTGGACTGATGCCCTGATGGTTTGTTTGCATAGTATCAGAGCTTAGGTGTGAGTGAGGTCCTTGGTTTCCTTGTTTTACAATATTGCATGTAAAACAGAAATGAAAGATTCACATACCAACCCTATTTAGAATGGCTCAGGCCCTAGGTTTTGTTTAGTTATTATTATTGGACTTAGTTGGTGTTGACTTCAGTCGGCCCGGAAAAGTCAATTTTATGAGAGAGACTTTTAATCTAATTTGCATGATTTATCTTTTTTTTTTGGACCATTGATGAGCAGTGAGTATCATACACATAAAACATTATTTCATGTAATTGAGCAACGTTAACATAAATGATCAATCAATGGTTAGTCTAGGAGTGAAACTTTCCAATGAGCTCTATTACAAATCACACCTCTCTCCTCTCCTTATAAAAGCAATGTGGAGGGTTAGATGTGGGTTCAAGACCCACCCCGGTGTGTGTGTGTGTAATTATCAATAATGGAAAAAAGAAAAGCTAGGAGTGTAACTTAACAACTCAAGTCTCAAAGTTGATCCTTAATATTAGAGTCGGAATTCTTTTTTATTTTTTTTATTTTTAAATTTAATAAAAAACTATGCAGAAGGATTAAACTGTTGGTAAATAGAACTGGATCACTTTTAGTAGATCTTTGAACTTCAAACATGTCTCTCATTTGAATGAAAAGGCAGCTTTTCATGCGCAAAAGTTGATAACTTGACATCTCTTTTTGGGAAGTTATATAGGCTTATTTTATGAGAATGTGGACATTGGAAATTGTTGTTTGATTGCTGGACTTCTCAAGCTCAAACCACAGATTTTTAACCATTAGAAGTTGAACTCATATCCAAGAAGAACCTCTTCCAACATTTTTTCTTCTCCATTACTAAAACAAACATATTTGAAGTCAACTCATATCTATGCACTATTGCCACTTTGTTGAAATCTATTTTAAAGCTTTTCTAACTTGGTCCTATATCATGAGTTCTGCTTGTTGCATAATGTTATATGTATGAGTGAGAGGAAAAATTGTAATATCATTGTAATTACTCTCCTAAAAATAATATGGATGTGTGCTAGGGTAAATTAATTTACCCTATACACTCCAAATGCTTAACACATACTTTGATTCATTGAGTCACTATTCTCCTAATAGCATTTCGCTGAAGTCTTGTTCTTGAATTTACTTTGTTGGGTAAAAGCATTATAATTTGAGTATCTCTCAGATAATTTTGACAAGACTTATTGTTTTCCTCAAATTTCTTTGTGGGCATGCCCATGCATACACATTTATTAACACACACACACGTGACACACACTCTTACACTTGCTAAATGTCTCCTCTTCTTGTAGACACTCTTACACTTGCTAAATGTCTCTTCTTGTAGGAGGGATACTGATAACTTTCTCATGTTATTTGAATGTGAAATTTCTTGCAGTAAAGCAAGTAATTGTGTTCGACATTCTTGCAAGTGGATGATCTCATCTAGAGAAAAAAAAATAGTAGTTTTAATGATCAAGTATCAAAAAAAAAAAAAAAAAAAAAAATTTAAACACTTGAAATTTGTTTCAATTGATTTAAACAATGTTTGCTTTTAGTCTCAATTGCCTGTCTTTGTCTTTTTTGTTGTTTATTTGGAACACTCTCCATTTAACTTAATGTTTCTGTCTGTACCTCTACCTGTGTTACGCTAGGAAACTTATAGCAGTCTTGATTTTTGATGAGCCATATTATAGTGTTTGGCATTTATGTGAACACCATTTTTGTGCTGGATGCATTCTATCTTTTTGAAACTCTTTTATATGAAGATATTTCCAACATGGTGCTAAAAGCATCCATTGAAAAAGAATAAAAAAAAAAGGTTCCACAGCTTCTTTATATTGTGAATCTCTCTTCCGTTATATTTCTAGTTTCTGAAGACAGAATTTCTTATGAATGGTATGTTTGTAGGTTAGCCTTTTTTTTCTTTTTTCCCCCCCTTTTGGCATCCTCTCTGTTGCAAATAACATTTTCTTGTTCTTTTCTCCTGAAGGTTCTTTGTAAATATTATCCAGAAGTCATGATAACAAATCCTTCTATTGGTCGTCAAGGAAAGACTTTGCGTCGCCGACAGCATAGGAAAGTGGAGTATCCATTGAATCATAAAGAAATTGCGTGTCCATCCTTGCATTCAAACATGAAAGAAAGTTGCCGTAACATAGAACCTAAAGAACTGGAAACAGGTAAATAATGGTTCCATGTAGACTTTGAAGGTCTACCAGAATTCCAGTTGAGATAGATCACACTGTCTTCCTCACACTCAGTCTTACCTGAACATCAAAGGGAGAAATAACAAAGAAAATAATAAAAAATAATGAGATCATAAGACAAGAAGAGAAGATGGTCAATTGATTAACCTAACACAACTAATATTAGCAGAAGAGTTGTATAAGCAATGGACATTGAAACAGTTTGGCTGCATTTTCTGGGGTGTCAGCTTGAAAGTTTATAGCTAGGCTTACTGCTGTGAGGATGGGGATCTGTTCACTAATTTGAAATATGCTGCAGATAAAAACTCAGGCTTGGCATTGGACACAGATGTCTTATTTCATGGACATTCTTCCAGTAAGAGTACAAGATGTGAAGGGCCTAAATCTGTTGACAAATATGCACTTTTTGAGAAGTTCAGCCAGTCTGGATTCTGTCGTCTTGGTCTCAAACCTTCCCAGGATATAAAGTTCCATGAAATATGGAAGGAAGCAGAGCCATTTGCAGTACGTTACTCTAATCACATGGTAGTTTGTATTGTGTTTAGAATAAATAGTTTCTGTGATTACTTCTTAAAAAGATAATGAGTGTCATCTTTAATTGAAAATTATACCATTTCCGTCTTGCTCATAATGCTTGCTAATATATGTAGTCTGTGTTAATAAAATAAGTTGGCATATTATATTTCAAATGTGTATTGGTATCCACACTAGATGCCCATGACTAGAAATGAGGCTTTAGAGTCTTTTTATGCTACACTCATATTGTGCTTTGTTTGGTTGGGGTGATGTGGGCAATGCTTATAATGGTGTCTGAACTGTTGGCTTGTTGGAAGGAGCATTTTGGAAATCATTGTGTTGTAGCACTTTGGAAATCATTGTTTGAGTCTTGGCAAGGTAAATTCAGGCGACATTGCAATATAGATTTTTGGAGACTTGTGCCACGTTGTTTGATGTGGTGAATTTGGAGCGAAAGGAATGCTAGATGCTTTGAGGGATGTGAACGGTCATTGCTAGAGATTAAGTCCTTTTTCTTACATACTCTCCTTGATTGGAGTATAGCTTTGTTGCATTTTTCTTGTTTTTCCCTTCTTGTTTTGCTTGATCATTGTAATTTTGGTTCTTGATTTTTTCCCCCACAGTACATCCCCAATGTACTCAGGTTGGCTATTTGTTTATTAATAAAATCTTTTGTTATCTATCAAAAAAAAAAAAAAAAAAAGAAATGTAAAAGGCTGTTTATGCATTATGGGGTGCATTTGGAGAGAGGAATGCTCAAACTATTGGTGGTCATGAGTTACCTGCATAGAAGTTTGAGTATGCATGGTGTTGGAAGTATGCAGTTAAATGATTAAATTCACTATATCCCAATAGCTTAAGCTTTTGGGACAATTTGTAGTTTAACATGGTATCAGAGCGGGAGGTCCTAAGTTCAATCCCTATCTCCTCCACTCTACCTCCCATTTAAATTCCCACGTGTTGAGCCTCACCTATTAAAAGGTATCTTCGGCCTACATGTGAGGGGGAGTGTTAGAAGTATGCAGTTAAATGATTAAATTCACTATATCCCAATAGTTTAAGCTTTTGGGACAATCTGTAGTTTAACACATGGCATAAAAATAATTCATTGGGAGGGCCATGAGAGTCCACATTGTACCTTCATCCTTCAATATCTTGCTGCTGCTTCTGCTCAAGAGATGTAAAAGGCTGTTCCTTTATGCATTATGGGGGGCATGTGGAGAGAGGAATGCTCAAACTATTGGTGGTCATGAGTTACCTGCATTGATGTTTGAGTATGCATAGCATAAGAATAATTCATTGGGAGGGCCTTGAGAAATCCACTTTGTACCTTTGTCTTTTAATATCTGGCTGCTGCTTCTGCTTCTAAGGCAACCTCTCTACATTTCTTTATGATTGGACAGCTGCTGCTAATTGTTTTTCTTCCTATAATTTTCTTGAAGTCTTAAATATTTATATTTCTTTTGTATGCTCTTGTATACCATCCATGTGGTTCCACTCCCTTTTGCGCTTTTTCTACTACATATTTACTTAATATGGAGAAAAAGGACTCTGGCTCTAATGGCACTTCCTTCTCACACAAGAATGATTGGAGAGTGAAGTTGTGAGTTCAAAACCATTTGGGTGCTTGTGCAAAGGGATGGAAGAAAAAAGGATGAAAGAAAAAAGAATCTGCAGAAAAAATAATAAATTTGTTATAATTGAAAGAGCCTATGTCTTATGTTAGATTTTCTGCTTAAGCCCTTAACAGAATAATGAAATATGATTAACTAACTGTGGGTCCATAAAATTGAGCTTTGCTCTAATTACGTGTTGGTGCTTATAATTAAGATTGCTCTCCCAGCTTCCTGTCAATGATTTACCATCTTCATGAAAACTGCATGTTTGCCTGAAATTGATGTAAACTCTCATAATAGGATGTTTGATTGTAGTTACAAATCACAAATATCCTCTTGTAAAACGCAGAATATCATACAGGAACTCATAGGACCTTACTGGTGAAAATGTATGTGGAAGCAACTCTGGACAAGTACTGATTTGTATACCTTACGAATATCATACAGGAACTCATAGGACCTTACTGGTCTCTTCGAGCTGCTTTGGGGTCTCTTTTGGAAACTTTTCTTCTGCTTGATAGATTACTATTCCTCCAGGAGCAAGGCAGTTCATTGGAAGTGATCATGTTGCCTATTTTTGATCCAGAGGTATCCCCAAGGAATGTGGCCATAATTGCAAAAAAGATTTTGACACAAATATGACTCCTTAGGCAAGGGAGATCAAGAAAAAAGATTATGCAATGTGAGAAAAGGTGAGATTTGCACCCCAACACCCCCACTTTGCCCTGTTTGTCTGTGTATGTTTGTTTGTTCTTTGATTTGTCTTCTAAATGGACATGAGTCTTGTGTTATGGCCTCAATAGTTCTCTATGAGCTTTAATCAATTACATGTTAATATCATCTGATCAATGCTTTTGTCCTCCTTTTGTATGCTTTATTCTTCAGCAGGTTCCTCTCAACTTCTTCATAATATTTGAAGTACAATGAATTATAGATTGTCCAGATCTAGTTCAGAATCCAAGTTCAAGTTGTTTTCTAGTGTACTTCAGAATCCTGAATATTAATAGTGATATTGATATCCATTCTTTTACGTATTACAATCTATTCTATTAAATTTTAAACAATATGTATTGTCATCACAAAAGGGTATTTACAATAGATACCAACGTACTTCTGGACACTGCAATTATACAGTTTTCACTGTGAGGACATATAGTAGCATTTAAAGATTACAGTTTGCAGTGATTTATGCACAGATGCAAAAAGGATGGGGAGTGCATACACGTTGATATTGCTGATTGAAAAAGGGTTGGATATGGAAATGGAAATGATATATCAGAACACACATGCACGCATGCACACACTGTCAACAATCATTCACTTGGTCTCCATTTACTAATTTTTGGTCATTTACAACAACCAAGTCTTAGTCCCAAATTTTTGTGATCGATTATAGATTCCTAATGAACTAATTAAGGTCAGGCCCGTGTATTATTTTCTGCTATTGAAATTTTTTTTTGGCTCCCACTCCTCTGCAATCTGAAAGAAAAATGATCATCCATGAATTAGCAAAAGAAAAGTGAATCTCAAAAACCGTGAAATGTGAGGTTCAGTCAACACGAATGCGTGAATTAATTTCTTTTACTTTGGTACTGAAAAGCCAATACATATGGTCCAAAGAATGGGGATTCTTGGGGATTTTACCTCTTCTGAATTGTGATTGCTGTAGGATTGATTTCAGAATTCTGATGTAATTATGATCGGTAGTGGAATGCTCGTCTAACTATTGTTGTTCAGAATGTGCTTTATGAAACAGACTAAATCCATACATGTTTTTTCCTACCTTGTAAATATAAACACTAACTCGCTGTGCTCTTGAAAAAGTAATCCTAAATAGTTGTTAAGAAGGATTCTTAAGGTTGGTCCCAAAAAAAATGAAAAAAAGAAGAAGAAGGATTCTTAAGGCTTTT